>OX457041.1:43148833-43371333 GCA_949752735.1 Lumbricus terrestris
CTTAGCACTAGTATTAGAATTCGTATTGTCATTATCATAATTTCAGACACCGGGGACTATAAAATACGAGAAAACCAGAGTGTTATCGGTACAAAGAGACGCAAGAAGATAATATAGGATAGGCAAGTTTACATTGCAAGCTGAAGTGTGTGTGTGCGCGCGCGTGTGTGTGTCTGTGGTGGGTGGTGGGTAGGTGGATGATAGGTTTCAGCCTGCATGTCAAAGATGCATTCAGGTTACCTGTAGGTGGCAGACAATAGGCCCAGATTCCACCGGCCATGAAGCATCCAGTATCGTTTGGCTGCGACGACTTGGTATCCTGCGTGCAGGTGTAGTATATGACTCCGTTCAGTGAAAATGGAAACGAACAACACTGCGCAGGAACCAATTTGAAGGCAGTAGTGTTGAGAGGACCTAAACCAGACATGAATCCATCATTTGGCCTGCATCGTCTCTATCGACATGTATATACTCATTGTCGTTATGACTATCAGTATCCTGTATGTTATCCTGTCGCTATCCTTCTTACTAAAACAGTCATTTTCAGCATTGAAATCTGCATTCGGTGAAAGGACAATAATCCCGGACAGGAGCCCACGGTCAAAGACCCATGCAGTACAGTTGGTTATTAAGAGACATGATATAACCAAGCAACAACTATGCGCTAGACGTGAAGAACTTTACCAAACAAAAAAACTAATTATTAGACAATATATTATTATATTATTGGACACTGAGTAGACATTGGATTTATTCAAAGAGAACAAACGCTACAACAAGTTCACTGCAGCCAATTCTCTCAGCCTCCATTTGCTGTGACACCTTTATTAAATTTCCTATTATGTCGTTGCTCTAAAAGTAGTATGCTATGTCTGACCAATAATATATAACAGTAGGAGTAATAAATCTTATTCAATATTACCATACATTGATTTCAGTGGTGTGACAAGGAGAGTTTCGGTGGTTAAACCGCCCCATTGGCTTAGGGAATTTTTAAAAGGTTATTTATCCGCTTAAATAAGAAAAACAAAACAATTGTTTGGAGTAACAATTCTTATTATAATACTTTATTCCCTTTGCTACTTTATTCCCTTCCTAATTGCTGTAATACTGTTGGTTGATGTCAGAATGGGCATCTGGGCAGGCCATAAACTCCTCCCCCCCATCATAAATTCCTGTCTACGCCACTGATTGATTTGCTCCAGCTTGCTCGAATTTAGCCTGAGATTAGTTTTCCCCTCACCGTCCGAGACGTGGGTGTCACACTTGACAGGGAATTTAGTCTTTCTCGATATTCAATCTTAGCCTATCGATAGTGTTATAATCAGCTTCGCCGACTTCGAGTGGTTGCTCGCTCTCTACATGTATCTTGTCGGTCTTGTGCATGCATGCCTTTGCCAATGGACGAATGGACATTTGTTGTCTGATCCTCGTTATTGGGTCTCCTCCTTTGAGCTCTCGGACGACTATACATGTAGATCGGGTTCTGCTAGGCTGACTGAACGGATTTAAAATTTCGTCTTTCTCACGTTCTCTCGCTCTCCCTTTCCACTCCCTTTCCATCTCCCTCTCTCTCTCTCTGTTTCCGTCGCTCTCTTTCTCTCTCTTACTACCTCACTCTTGCATTCTCTCACTTCTCTGTCTCTGTCTCTGTCTCTGTCTGTCTCTTTTCATCTATTTCTTCCTTCATGCATGGTATGAAACACTATCTGACTCCGCGACAAGGGGAAATTCTAGTTCCACCGAATCGCTTGTCTGCTATAGGCCTAGGCAACGCCAAGCTTTCTGCTTTCTCGGCTGCAGGAACCACCATCTGAACTGACTTCCCGTAGGAGCTGCGTATACCTCAGACTAATGAGTCTCCATTTCAAAAATCACTCAAGTCTTTTTAGCCGTGGCTGGGCTGGGAGTGCCTCTGAGTAGGTGTCTCGAAAGGGCGCTATGTAAATTTATATGCTGAGTGAGCTCTTTTGATAAAACTAAAGTGGGCGACCACGATCCGACGATCATTTCTCTTTCAAGAGAAGCGACATGAAGAACAACAGTCGACTCTGCCCAGCGAAAGGCGGGTGTCGAGCGTGAAGGAGAGGCGGTGAGGAGGTGTTCACTGGCGCGTGGATGGGCGAGTCGACCGCTCATCATAATTATACAGAACAACTACTGTACACCCCTGAAGGACAGACAATCGATCCATGGAATAAAGGAGTGGGACCCATTGAAAAGGAAGTCGATCAATTTCTCAGCTCTTCATACGTATTCATATAGGCCTATGCATAGGCCCTACACTATTATGCATGCATGCATATTGTATGCATGTACTTGTGAAAGCATTTGGCTATGCATGAGTGTATTAAGGTGTCTATCGTATGAACACGATCCCATGTGTATACTTGTATGCATGGATACGCATGCATTTACGTATACAACTATACATACAAACATTGTGTCCCGATGAAAAATAGACACCAACAAAAGTGTCATAAAACTCGGTCGAAACTTTACGTGTCTGGCTGAAATTTTCAAAACAGCAACTCTAGCCATAAAACCCACCTAATCCTAGTGCCGATTAGAAAACATCGAACTACCTGCATGAAATTTGAGTATTAAAAAATAGCATGTTGAACCTTTACGTGTAGGCCTACTTCAATGCAGCCTGCAGTAGCCTACTTAGGCTAAGCAACGTAAACGTTGCAAGTGTATAAGATAAAATAAAAATGCTCGGTCTACCATTCAGGAGCTTCAAGATTTATGTGTTTATGACCGTGCAAAAGTACTGACTTGGCCTCGCAATGCTGCAGTGGCTGGTTCGGTGCTTTGGAACCGGTGGGTTCTGGGTTCAAATCCATCTCAAGCAACCGCGTAGGGACCTTGAGCATGTCATTCACTTGCAATCGCTCGTGCGCTTCTGCGTAAATCTCAGATGCAGCGTCAGCGCTGTAGTCGGGAGCGCCTCCGAGTAAAGAGCTTGTTGGGACGCTATAGCAAATGCGAGAAATAAAAAGTGAGTCTTACTTTTGACAAGTGGACATGCTCCATTGTAGATCTGCAGGCTCTGTTAGGAAACAAGAACAGTTTCAAAGTGTTAACTGGGCTTTATGACATTATTGTACGTGAAATGAAGTTACTTTTATCCTGCTGCATCTACCAATACTGTTACAACCACTGTCACTATAATGCTTCTTCTAAAAAAACAGCAGCAGCAACTGCTACTACTACTAATGTCAATATTGCCAACAACTGAATATTTTCAATGTTCATCTTAATTATCTATTATATTTTTTCTACAACAAGACAGCAACAACAGGAACAACTACTACAACCATGGTTACTACAACATCTACTGCTGATAATGCGATTTTTTACAATTTAATTTTTTAATTGGCATCATGTGAAGAAAGAGCAGAGCAAGTTGGAGAAGTCAATAACCTGGAGTTGCCTACGATCACCCAGCCAAATAAGTTGCGTCTAAGAAGGATTTAGGAGTAGTCGATTAGAGGCCATTCAAGAAGAAAGGACATCCGCTTGCAGACACATTCGGCTGACAGCAGCAACCGCATCCGCCGGATAGGTGTGGATGTAGGCTTGCACGTCACCAGCAAATAATAGGTGCAGAAGCCCCTGAGACGCCAGCAAGAATCTAACATCCGCAGTATAAAGATACAGCAGCGAACCCAAGACAGAAACCTGGGGCACGCCAAAAGGGACAGAGACCCAAGGAGACCTGGAAACCCAAGAACCACACAGTTAGAGCGGTCAGCTAAAATGGATGTAAACCAATCAAGAGGCTGGTCCACTTAGCCATACGACGTGTAAAGACGCCGCAGGAGAATGGAGTGGTCCACCGAGTCGAAGGCAGAGCTAACGTCGAAGAGAGCAAGGAGAGTGACCTGTCCACGGTCAACCGTACCATAAAGTCAGACAAAGTCGAAGCAGGAAAGTCTCCGTGGAATGATTCCGACGGAAACCCGACTTCTGCATGCGACGGAATCAATTCATTCATATCCAAATAAACAATCAGCTGGTTGGCAAAATGATGTGGCCGTAAGTCACATGATCCGAGTGACTGCGTCTTACGGTTTGATCCTATCTTCAAAGTCCATAAAACTGTAGTACTGGAAACATTAATAACACCCAAACATATCCTTAAACTTTACATTTAGACAATAGAGCGTTAACCTGGAAATATTCGCATGTCGCATTGATCACAAAGTTGATAGGAATGTAATCATAGAGTTGACACTGGTTCGCTGCGGCATCAAAGTTGAAGGAGGTACAATTTGGCTCCATTTGACACTTCATGGAACACAAAGCGGACAATGGAACGCACCCTGCAGCTGAGAATGTCTCTTCAATTGGAAAGACAATCGCAGGTGTGTCCGCGCAACATGGAGAAGCCCCATTGGAGAGAACAAGCTTCTGGAAGGTTCTAGGAATTGCTTGCACCATCGGTAGAAAAATGAGCAAGAAAGTATAAGATGTTGTCGTCTTCATCGCAGTAAATTATATATTACCTCCAACTGTTTTAGGTGTTCACAGTTTGCTGAAATATCGACTAGGGCCTATATAGGGACTGCCGAAAGTAGTTCTGGTTGCGCCTCATCCGCTGGTCTCGAATCTCCCGGTAATCAATGCGCCATCATTTTAGGCCGTTCTGCTTAACGTTCAAATAACAACAAAATCTTGATAAGCCAATTTTTAGACTCCAAAATGACACATTATTTGATAGCATTATCTGTGAATGATCTATGTCAAGTAAAAAATTTAGTCACAGCGCTTTGTAGACCGTAATTTTATAGGCCTACACCATTTCAAAAGCAGCCTGCTTAGGCTACTGTCACACTGACGAAGTTGACACAGATCGTGTGTTCATCTCAAGATTTCTTAAATTTCCATATCCGTAATGCAAAAGCGATGTCTATCATGACTGTGTACAGGCAAACTTGGAGGTGAGTATAGGCCTACGTTACAGTTGCCAATGTCTGAGTGCAGGATGAATTCTCGTATATTACACACGAATAATTCAGAGGTCAATACACGCTGTATATCCGCGTATACTCTCGATAATATTCCTGGGCCCGTATATATAGTATGCACATAAGAGAATAACTCTTATATATGGCTTAAATCTGGCCTATGCGGGAAAACTGGGTTATTTCCGTATGCATGACTTGAGATTAGCAACTTAAACTAGGTATAGCGTTATTCCAATTCAGTGGTAGGAGTTAGCCGGATATTCCCTTTGTGAACAATAGACAGCCGACTTTGGCTGGACAGCGTGAACAATAGGCAGCCGTCGATATTTCCCTGTGGCCCGTCTGTGGGTCTAAATCTGCTTACCCCACGCTGGCAACGACCGCATATAAATATATTTAGCGCATGCGCGCTCAGCTAAAACCTATTGAATTGGGAGGAAGAGCAAGCGTCATGCATCGTCGGGTGCAAGGAATGTGTAGATTAGTTATTCTCTTCGCTATTTGTCTCGTGCATACGGATAAATTCCAATGGCTAAGTCGGGAGTTGTTAAGTCGCGTTTAGGCACTATATATATATATATATATATATATATATATATATATATATATAGATTACCTTATGCCTTGTCCTGTGCATACCGATTACCGACCCTGATGTTTATCCGTGCGACAGCTCGTAATACAAGCAGACAGTATTTCCTAATCAAAGAACTCAACACCTGTAATGCAAAAATTGTTGCACCTTGCTGATTACATAAATCTTAGCGAAATTGACAGTTGGTCGTTTAACGACCGTGTGTAGGCTCAGGGCCGGCCTTAGCTATAGGCAAAGTAGGCAGTTGCCTAGGGCGCCGCAGTCTTTGGGGGTCGCCGCGGCACCGGCGAATTTATTTTTTACTCTATATTCTTTTAAACTCAAAACTTTCGCTAATGGAAAGAATTTAAAATAATTATGGATTCTTTGCACCTGTTCAGTCTGGCCTAATTCATTTCAAGGACTGCATAAATTTTAAACCGACAAATAAAATTCGATTTTTAACGACATTCCGTACTTTTTGCTTTAGGAGACAGGTTAAAATACGCGACGCTCAATTTCGATAGTGAAGATGTTGCAAGAAATGAAATGGATGAAATGGGAGTGGGCCTTACTGAGTATGAAGATGCGATTACAACATTAGGCTACAGCCTGCCCTTTATTCATATTGAAATAAAATAGTCTAGTAGGGACGATGATGAAGAAAGGGCAGTAGCTGAGCCTGCTGAGTCAGGGCCGACCTAAGGCATAGGCAAAACAGGCAGTTGCATGAGGCGCCAAGTTCTAGAGGGCGCCATTTCCATCAAAGAGGGCGCCATTTCCACAAGAGTGTATTTTAATATTTTTTAACTTATACCATTCTCCACAAAATTGAATATTATCCAGCCTTCAGTGCACTAATAAAGAAATTATAATGAATTACTCAGTTGAGCGTAGGCCTACAAGGGGGATGTTTTGGTTGTTTGAACACCCTCCCCAAATGAAGTAATGTAAAGATGAAATAATTGAGCATTTGCTAGCACATGACAGTGTGTAATGTAATTTTGAACAGAAAATAGTCGAAAATCGCGGAAAATAGTGTTGTTGGACGTCAGAAAATTTGACGACTAGCAAAAGTCGTCAGAAAATTTCGCCCAAAAGTTGCCCGAAGCGTGTACGCACCTCAAAATTCACGGTCAAGAAAACATCCCCCGAAATAAAATCCTGGCTACGGCCCTGTAAATGTATACCGGCTCTGCCTAATTCATCTTAGATTCTAACGTGGGCTGAACAATTGAGTGGGAAACAAAGGGCGCCAAATGCAGGTCTATGCCTGGGGCGCCAAATGTATGCCCTGCCTAGGGCGCCACTTGGGCTAAGGCTGGCCCTGTGTAGGCTATACGTGTGTATGATGTGATTTATTTGTGGCTGTTCCCTAGAACAGTCTCTGTGGTGCGGTGGTGTAGTGGATATGTTCATTGCCTTCCAGCTCGAGGGTTGCAGGTTAGAATCCACCTCAAGCCGCCTCGTAGGGACCTTGAGCAAGTATTTAACTCGCAATTGCTCAAACGCATCAAGCTCCGATTCAATGTCCGCGCTGTAGTCGGGTGCGCTTCTGAGTAGCAATATTGAATGGGGCGCTATAACAAGTGCACGTATATACACATGTAGCGCCGTGGCTAACGCATAAGGGAGAGAGAGAGAGAGAGAGAGAGAGAGAGAGAGAGAGAGAGAGAGAGAGAGAGAGAGAGAGAGAGAGAGAGAGAGAGAGACGGCAGGAGGAAGACATACAGTAGACAGCTTACAGGCTGAGAAGAGAGGTAGGGATCATGCTCCCGGTTGAGTTACTATAGCAACGGAGCAGGGATGTGGCCAGCGACCAATCAGATTAGGACGCATATGCCAAGAAGCTAAGAGAGTCAAGAGGAGTCAGTCAGTCCGCAGTTTGGTCTCAGTCAAGTCGGGCAGACGGTCAGACAGTCGAGGGAGTCGGTCAGAGGTTAGGCTCAGTCATCGTCAGGGTCATCATGGCTTGATTTAGTCAGTTCGTCAGGCGTCTATCTTGTAATAGTCAGTTGATTGGTCGTCACTGTCAATTATCTGCTATTGTAATTGGACAAATAAACGCTCAAACGTCAGAACCTTCGTTTCTCCTACTTCCTGGTTCAACTAAATCGAACTAGCCGAGCAACCACAGATGTTACAAGTGGTGGATGAACCAAAAGATTCCCAAATTAACTATCGAACAGCGAAGTCAACCACATGTACATCCGACATCAGCATCATCATCCGCTGACAACGACCGACGAACCAACCCGAAGATGGTCAACCAACACATCGAGGCTTCTACCCAGCTGTCAGTGCATTTCGACTTTCGTTAAACAGTAAGAAGTCCGATGCGGTGAGCTTAGGCGTATAGGGACATTTCAGCAGTGAGGAGGTGGCAAAATTTTTACTTTTGCCCGAAAAATAAACCCGGAATAATTGAAGTCGTGCACACATAGGTAAGCCTATATACAGGGTGGCTCAAAAAAAAACGTACCACCGGGGAAAATGCGATATCTTCGCCGCCGATTGAACTTTTTCTGCGAAAATATCCCAATTTGTAGGGGAATGAATTTCCAACGATCCCTGAAAGTTTCATTTGAAACTTTTCATGTTTGCAAAAGTTACAGCTGTTCAAACTTAAAATTTCGTTTTTTCAAATATCCGCGGAAAATTTACGTCACTTGTAGATTTCCATGTCATATGATATCACTTTTCCCTACGACCTCAGCATTCGGTTTTGCAGTTTATTGTAAGGTATAATGAGAGTGTCCACTCTCTGCCTTAACACAAGCTCAAATTCTTTTTGTGAAGCTTAGTATGGCCTTGTTGGTCGGGTCCTGCGGCAACTGACCCCACATTAGCAGCAAGACTTGCTTCAGCTGGCCAATGTTCTCCAACTTGGGATTAAATGTCTTGCAGCGTTCCAGCATAGCTCCCCAGACGTGATAAACAAGAGGGTTAAGGTCTGGCGAGTTTGTAAATCATCTTTGCCAATGCATTTACTTCAGTTGATGTCAATAAGGTAGCGCCATCATAATCAACCTTGCCGTGCGAGCAAGCAGGCGCACTGTCCTGCTGCATAATAAAACCAGAATGTTAGAGCATACCTGGTCTTCAATGAGTCTGGGTAAGCGAGTTCAATGATGAGTTTGACATCTAACCTACTGAATGGGATTAATTGCAGTCTTTTCTTGCAGCCGCAACACACGCCGGCATATCTGATGCCGAAACCACGATTTGCTTTGCAAACTTGACCTTTCGATTACCAAGCGAATTTCGTGAAAATCGCGCTTTTTCCGTCAGATCAAGCGACCACTTCCTGCCTCTCTTCCGACATCTGATCTTCGTTACATAAACCCGTTTGCAGATAGTCTTCAATGTGCTCAGGCTCCACTTTTCACTGGGTATTTTGCTATGATCACGCGATGTCTCAGTCTCTGTTCATGCAAAGTCCGAGTTCCCATTTTATCTTTTGCAGAAACTTTGCCCATGACGTTCATTGTTTGGGTTCACCAATTGAGACCTTAATCTATAAAATATCACCAAATACCAGCAGATTGCTTCATAAACAGCTTCTTTACAGCTCATAGTGAGGTCGTATGACATCATCATCAATGTGTGTGTGTTGTAATTTGCCAAACATCCTAATGAAATCACTTGTATTGGAGCATGATTCTCCGGATAATTGAAAAAACAAAATTTTAAGTTTGAACAGCTGTAACTTTTGCAAACATGAAAAGTTTCAAATGAAACTTTCAGGGATTGTTGTATATTCATTCCCCTTCAAATTGTGAAATTTTCGCAGAAAAACCCCAATCGGCTGCGAAGATATCGCATTTTCCCCGGTGGTACGTTTTGTTTTTAGCCACCCTGTACATGTACCTCTGTAAAATTTAGCCATCTCTGTTTTTGCACCCACACCCGAGGACAAAGGGCAGGATGGCAAATACCCTGGGGCCCGGTCATATAGGGACCATGCAGGTTGGGTAATTTCAAAGCTATATGCAAATTTATGTTGTAGCCTATATATGTATGATATTCCTGACACTTTACTACAACCAGTTCAAACTTCACACGTGCTACTGATTAAATTCATAATAATTGTATATTGTTTTGTATTGTATCGTATTTGATCATCTACAAAGCGACTCTGTAGTATAGTGTGAACTATTAAGAGCATGAGCGGAGTTTATCAGGGGTTAGGGGGGGCTAAGCTCCCAGTAAGACCCGGATTCATTTTTTTCCGTGTAAATGGTATCTTTTCCCGGGCTTAGCTCCCCAAGAAGACTGTAGCCCCTCCAAGAAACCAAACTCCGCCCATGATTAAGAGGCGCTACTAGTGCGCAAGACCACGCGAGAAGAGGCAGGTTTTAAGAGGGGTAAAGGAAGAAGAGAGACTGCCAGAGAAAGTGTAGAGCGAACGCAAGAAGAAAGCTCATTTCAAATAGAAAGACCAATTGAGGCAAATTTTTGAGACTGAGCCATAGCAGTTTTAGAATGCGGAAGCAAGAGTTGATGAGCGAAGTGACGGTTGGAGGAAGCTGAGTGAGGCCTTAATATAACGTCGGTCAGATATTTGGGGCAAAACCCCGCTGAGCCTTGAAAATCAAAGTGAGGATCTTAGGTTGCATGTGAGCAGGGAGAGAAGTCAATGGGTGGAGACAAAGCGGCGAAAGATCCTGCATGAGACACCTTAAATGCAAATAAGATCTCGAGGAACGTGTGCTTTTGGAAATGGGTATACACCAGCAATTTAAGTCATGAACTATCAAGTGCAACACCTTGATCCCGCACACTTGACAAGAAGGAAAAGATCGGAAATTTTCAGAGAGCAGAAGAAGATCTGCACGTTCCATGTTGATGATCGCAAGATTATCGTGTCCATTTTGCCTCATGACCAAGGATAGCCTAGTAGAAATTTTCGATGTCAATCAGGCAGTGGATTCCGTGATCTGTGGCACCTGGCTTGAATGCTGCGAATTCCCCAAATGCAACGAATAGTCGAAATTTTCGGGCAAATTTTGGCTCGTGAATTTACTGAGATTCTCGCCATTATTTACAACATTTACAGCCGTAAATTCTGAACTGTTTCGGGAATTTCTGCTACCCATGGATGTTATGAGCTAAGATTTAACTCGATTCGGGCAAGTTGGAACTGGGAGATAATGTGGAGTACTAATGAACGTTGAACTTCAAGAAGTTTGTCTAATATTTTCCGGCTCTATTTGCCCGAAAAAACAGACTCGCCCGAAATTTGGGGAGCATTTGCTCCTCTGGACCCCCGTCTCCTACGCCTATGGCGGTGAGAGCCATCTTCACATAATTATCTTCAACAGGACCATGCAACCGCTTTTCAACGACTACAACCATCAGTCTCTTCTGCTCTATACAACCACCAGCCACTTCTCCAGCCAGCGAGTTTCCACAAGTCAACATCGTTCAACCGACAGGAGACCCGGTAGGAATTCAACATCGCATCGACGAGTACTTTCCAGCTTTTGTCCGTCGACTTTCGCACATCCATCCATCGTCGCCCATCTTCATCGTGTCACATCAATTCCAATAATATTGTGGATGCGTAGACAACGTTTACTGTACCGGAACAGAAGTTGAATGGCGACTGGCGCAGTGATGCGTGACTGCGACAGAAGTGTTGACGTTGTTCGATGACTGACTCGCGAAGTAGAACGGATGAGATCGGTAGCCATAATATGAACGTTAACATTTTCACCTTCGTCGCTCGATTGTTCTGCTAATCATCTCCACGTCAATAGACCTACACTGAATCCGGCCAGCCATGTATACCCTACACTTCGCTTCATGCGAAACGAAAGAAATGTGTGGAGTAATCAATGACTGAAGGTAGGGAGGTCACGGAGCCGGTGTGCTGGTGGTGAGAGATCTGTAGGTTGAACAGACCAATTTCATTTTTATCCTGAACGCGACAGTAAGCCAGTTGTGGTGATGGAGTGAGACTGAAGAACTTATTAAATAATAAATTTTGTAGTCGCACGCGCAGCACAATTCGTGCTGTTTGCGTAACCTATGCATGGATGCATATAATTATGCTACATGCACAATTACACATGCAGACAATCGGACACGGACAAATATTGATCTCCACGCTCGTTGGAGGAGACATTAATTTTGAGCTCAGGATATTTTTAAACGCTGAGAGATAAAATATTCAACAAGTTCTCAATAGGAGAGAGGTTCGGAGAGTTGGGTGGCCAATCCTTCGGTTTTATTGTGTGACGGGAGGTTGTCGTCTAGCAACTTAGTCGTCGCCTCCAACGAGCGTGGAGATCGATAGCAGTTGGAACAATTCAGACGCTGATCCAGTCCAATATGCCGGATAGAGTCAGTGCTGTCATGCCTTAAGCAGAAAGGATCGAGATACTGTGCGCTAACGTCTGTATGCCCTAGTACCTATAGGAAACAACAGTGTCTTGTCACGCTTGTGTACGAGGCTAGGCCCACACATTTTCTTTATTGTGTTAAGTTGATGAACGCAGCTTTTTTCCGCAAAAACTGGTCGTCTTTCCTTTTCTTGTATAAATAATGACGAAAAAGAACCGGATCATAATCAAATTTGTACCTCACACAGTCTTTTCCTTTGTTGGGCATTACTAGTGATGTAGCTTTCCGGAAAAGTATTAATTTTTGCCGGAAAGTTTTCGGAAAGTTTCCGGAAACTTTCCGAAGAACCGGAAAAATACATTTAACTCAGAAAAAAATCAGAAATTTCGCTCACATAATTTTTCTTGTTGTTTAAGCTTCTTTTATTTACAGTATAGGCTACTTCTATCAATGCAAAAAATGCTGAACTTAGAAATAATTAATATGAGCAATATACACTGTTCATTAGCATTTCAGACTGGAGTAGCTTATAGAAAACTAGTTGTTGCTTGCATATCTGCAGTCAGCTCTGTTGTAGGAAATGTGTAAAAAAAACTGATATAAACATGAAACAATACTGCATCAATTGCTGTTTCTGTCTTATATTTTCATAACTCACAAATATGAAGGTGACTGAATGATAAAAAATATTTTCTCTAAATTTATAGTGAAGTTTAATCGCATTTAATTCCTAAATGTATTTTTGGGCCGTGTGAACAATCTGAACAATTATCACTAGCACTAGCAGTGCCATCTACTGAATAAACTATCAGTTATAACCACCTGCTTATAGTGATTGATGTATTTAGTAACATTATATTGAAAGAAAATTTCGGACTCATTAGAATTGAGTATGTATTTAATAATATTTTATTGGTGGAAAAGTATGTCGGAATGTTTCCGGAAAGATACGCCGGAAAGTTTCCGAAACTTTCCGGAAAGATATGAAACTTTCCGAGGAAAGTTTCCGCCTCACAACACTATAGGCATTACGCATCGTGATTCGGAGATGATTGGTAGTAGGGAGCGGCTCTAACTGAGTAGTAATCTTGAAGTGGCGTTGTAATCATGCTCATACATACAATTGAACAAGCTCGGTACTTGTGGTATCTGTGTTGAATATTTTAGACATATCACGGTTCGTGTTTTAACGTACCCGGTAGGCCTAACGTTTTTAATCCAACATTGCTCAAAACTGGCCGTTCAGTCGTTTGGCAAAGACTTTCGAACAAATTCAGAGTAAAGGTCTAGCCCATGCTCTTCCCACTTACTTCTCACTGCCTTTAAATAAATTCATAAAAATTAGGTGCCAAGCTAAAAAAAATCAATGCCAAAGTCTGCAATTCAAGTAGGTGCTGTGAAGTGCGAAACTCGCCATGAAACTGTGAAATAAAAAATCACAAGAAATCAAAGTTGATACGAGTTGGCATAATATAATGTTACCTGCATGGATAATCTGAGTTGTTGCTTTTGTATTAGTCCTCTCCAGGAACACAATGCAGTCGACAGTATAATAATCCTTGACTGTAGTTGTCCTCTCGTTGCAAACTTGCAATCGCCAGGAACACAATGAAGACGACGAAATATAATCCCTGACTGTGGAGTCTGACAACGCGGTGTAGGCGTCTTTGTCTTTCGGCGCTTAGTGGCGATTGATTTGACTGCGCCATCTTGGCAAATAGTCACCACAAAAAACACTACGTTCTTTAGACAAGTAGTCCTGATGAAGCACGTACAACCCTTTGAAGCCGTAGGCGCTCACATGCCTGAAAATGCCTATAATATGTTTGCATGTATATGTGTATGTGTAGGCTATGTGCGTTTGCATGATTATTTAGAGTAGGCTATTATTATGTCTAGGCCTATATGCTATTTTTCATGCGCGTGTATTCATACTAGTCTTGTCAGCCTTTGGGTTTGAGAAAGTGGTCTTGTTATTCATGAAAATAGTTCAATGGCAGCAACATTGTGTCGTAAAATGCTCAGCTTTCTCGGTGCATCGCCTTTGTTTAATTTGTGTGAATGGAACACTTAAGGATCGATTAAGTGCATAACTGTATTGGACGACGACCGTCTCAAGAAGTAGCTTTTTAAAATGTGTCGATAACTGTACTGTTTGTGATCTGACAGAAGCCATGATCACAGGAACGTTTCAATACTATTCCTGACGCAGAACATAGGCTACTATTACTCTACAGGGACAAACACACAAGAATCATCGCCAGCCCAGTAGGCCTACAGCCGATGGATGCAGCGCCAGCGCCGCCAGACTAGAGTAGATCCAATGATCCAGTCTAGTGCATAACTAAAACTTGCTTAACCGACACACTGGAAGACATATTACATTATTTCAGCCCTGTGAATCTGGATCGTTTCATTTGCATTAGAATAGTCTGTTGTTTATATTTGATTTATTTAGGCTACACAATTAAAGTTAAAACGTACCAGTAGTGATAAATGATTTTTTTAAAATATTAAGCTGAGGCTTTTGGAGTAGGCATAGATGGCGCTCATCTGCGAACCATTTTTGGACGACCTTGCGCGTGTTACAAATATATTTAATAATAATTGGACTGACTCTCTGCGCATCACATCGGTGCCAGTGTGACGATAACGCAGACCCAGGTGGACATCATGGACTGGTCTGCAGAAGGTCGATGGGAAGAGCAGCGCGACACTGCACTAAATGACATCATCTGGAGAACCCTATCGAAGGCGGATATTCCGAGTGCAAGGGAACCGTCAGGACTGAGCCGCACCGATGGTAAGAGACCCGACGGAGCCACATTGGTCCCATGGACAAGAGACAGATTCATCGCATGGGATGCAACAGCAATCCACACGTGCGCGGCGTCGTATATGTATATTCACCTGACGTCGACAGTAACGGGTGGAGCGGCGGAGCAAGCTGCTGAACGATAAAGCACCAAGTATACAACTATGCATCCATCCTATAAAGTTGATAATGCAAAAAGTTGATAAAGTTGATAGTTGGCGCTGTATAAAGTTGATTATAAAAAAATGTATAAAGGTATAATTTGGATACGCTGGCACCGCTATACCTTGCCGCTTCAGCCATCCAAGCCGGAGCAGCGGCTAGCCTGACGGAGGACAGAATGCACCGGAAATACAGCGCCCTCCTTGATGCTCATGCTCTCATCCCGGTGACTTTGGAAACCCTGGGCTCGATCAACAAAGACCTAGACTTTATCTCAGATTTGGGCCGCTGTCTAACAGTGGCGGCGCTAGGGGGCTGAGGGGCTAAGCCCCCCCCCTACAAGAGGCTCAGCCCCCCCTAAAAAAAAGGGGCATCCGAAATTTATTACAGTGAAATATCCACGATTTTGGGCTGACGACAAAAAAAAGGTCGTCAGAAATTTTGGCGGCGGAAATGGAAAATTTTCATGAGATTTCGGTCGAGGCTTCAGCCCCCCGAAACTGAAATCCTGGCGCCGCCACTGCCGTCTAACACAAGCTACAGTACCGCGGAACCCGAGAGTCCAGCTTTTATTCCAGCGTATCTCCATGACTGTACATCGCTTTAACGCTGTGGCTTTCACAGGTTATTTTATTAAACCTTTAACTGACATGGATTAGGGTGGTTGGACTCGCTAAAATTGACACAGCTTTTGTTATGTATGGAATATTAAATTTGTATAAAAAATAAAAATCGTGGTAATGATAATAATAATAATAGTGATGATAATAATAATAATAATAATAATAATAATAATAATAATAATAATAATAGTGATAATAATAATAATAATAATAATAATAATAATAATAATAATAGTGATAATAATAATAATAATAATAATAATAATAATAATAATTATAATAATAATAATAATAATAATAATAATATATAATAATAATATATAATATATAATATATCTATACCCATCGCAGTTATTTGGTATTTAGGATTCACGAGCCATCGCCACTATAGTTAGTTTACTGCATAACAGTTGTCCAGTTAATCTGTGTAATTAGGTTCCATCTAGTGGAATTACTCGCTTCGGGTGAGCCATATATAATATAATAATAATAATAATAATAATAATAATAATAATAATAATAATAATAATAATAATAATAATAATAATAATAATAATAAGAATAAGAATAAGAATAAGAATAAAAATAATAACCATGAGTCAGTCAATTGTTTTATTGCAGCCAAGAACAAGCAACCGTTTCGTTATGTATGACTGATTTCACTTCCAGAGACCGTGGGTGTCAGATGCATTGTCAAATCTCTGCTATCTGGTCGTCGACCGTAATAAAATTATGTATACCCTATCATAGCTGAGCATATCTGATGCGTTCTACAATAACCAGCCAAATATATATAATATATAAATATATATAAAATATATATACATATATAATTATATATATTACATGCATGGACATTGGACAATGACTGTCGAAACGGTACAATTCGAAGCTGCGTGTTCATAGTCAAACCAAGGAAAGCTGCATCAAATAAAGGCGCTGAAGGCAAATAAAATATGGTAACGACTCCGGATTGATGGCTATCATGTAGGCCTAATATAATACGAAGTGAAGCTTTATCGTTAGATCATTGGCAAACGACACGTCAAGAAGGAACTTTCGTCAATTCCGTTTCATCATCATTCTGCTTCTGGAGACAGCTTTGTTGACGGTAGGCATGGTACCCCAAGATGCGCCGCTCTGTGCATTCAGGCCAGACACGCCGCAATAGTTCCACCACCAACCGCCACCGGCTTTTTGGGCGCAATTAATACTGCCTGTAGTATCGTGATCATTATCAAAGGTCGAGAATTTCATTCCCACCGCCCTCCAGCCCGCTTTGGGGTAGTAGTTGAAAGAGTCGCCGGCGTCTCCCGTGTATCCAGAAACGTTGAGGACGTAGAAACTTGCCTCGTTGCTCAGCTGAAAGAAATTGTATTCCGCTGAATACCATTTCCCAGTGTCGTTGGACTCCACTTCCACTCTCAGTTTCCAGTTCCCACTGTTCGTCAAACGGTAGAGATTCTCGTTTCCAAACCAGTAATGTTCTCCTCCAGGATTTCCAAAGCCTGTTCTGTAGTTAACCCAGGTCCTGTTCATCGCCATGCTGTCGTCAACGACGTTTTTCTGTATGATGAACCATTCGCAGATGAAGACTGACGCCACTGGTTGCGTATTGTTTGATACAATCACGCTGCCATTGTAGTATTCGGCTGTAAAATCTAAATAAGGAAACGATATATTATAGCCTAGTGATGAAAAGTATTTGCGAAACCTAATGTCCAGCTGATGTAGCGCCTTTCAAGATATCTATTCAGATTGTTTCTATAGGAACCACTCTAAGGCACACTACAACAATATAATGATGTAAAAGAATAGATTAATTACATTTTGTCTCTGCTAATCCGCTGTAGATCAATACATTAACACAGTTGGCATTTGACTTCTTCAAAAATGACACTGTAATTGTGTCCATTTGAGTTCTTAAGTAAATTGTTGCCAGCTTGAGGATGCGGATTAGACAAAGACACTTGATAAACTCTGTCTTGTGAGAATGTAAATTCAAGTCATACGGTTCATACCCTCCACTCGTATCGGTGACAGACAATTCAGAGATAGACAATTCGGTGACAAACAATTATTCGGTGACAGAGTATTCGGCGAAAGAGAATTCGGTGCCGTGAAAAATTCGCGCAAAATTCAGATTCCTTAACATTACAAGATAGGCCTATACATTGTTGCTAAATTGATTGCTGTAAGGTTTATTGCCTATTGAGTCAAAGTTCTGTAGTTAATACCTAATGATCTCGATTATAAAGTAGAGCACAAGATGTTAGGTTGATGTATTGTAACTGTTTTGCGCAGGGCTGTTTTTAAGGAAGTTTTAGAACTGCACATCCTCTTTTCTCCTTTCTCATCCTCCATGATAAATTACTCCCAATCTGAGGAAAATGACCTATTTTTAGAAGTTTTAACTGCACGGAACGTGACGGAAGCGCTTCTACAACTGCACGAATCCATTTAGAACTGCACATTTTGTGTAGAACTGCACGTTAAAAATGCCCTGTTTTTGCGAAATATGTGTTTCTTGGAAAGGAAACAAACGAGTTTATAGAATCATACAGTAAGGAACTGGACAGCCAAGTCCACAATGTAACCAAATATACATCGATTAAGAAAAAGACTTTTGAACAGTTACGATTTAGCAATAAGTAGGCCTAGCATGAAGGCATGTCCTCAATTGCGCATCATAACCTGCACCGAAGAGTCCGGTGTCGAATTGTCCGGACACTACCAGAGCCAGATAGAACCCATAGCATGCAGAAGCAGATTCTATAATTAAATATAAATTTTAGGGTAGTGTGCGTGCAGATATATATATATATATATATATATATATAAATAAAAATATATATATATAAATATAATTGTATATATATACAGAGTGGGCCATAAAAAGTCCCCAAGGTTTTTTCACAATATCTTGGCCAAAAGTAAGCATTTCGAAATGAAATGAGCACGGGTGGTGGACATATTAAATACAAGTTGGGAAGCACTATCAAGTTCATATGATAGCAGTTATTTGAGGGATGACTTAATAAAATCGTTTTTGCTACTTTTTGTTGCGAAACGTTTTTGAATCGTCAAAAAAACAGTCGATGGTCTCACTGAAAGTGGTAAAACCTTTGCTCTGTTTTAAATATTTTGATGAAATCTAGCCTTCATGTGTAGATATGAATTGTCTTTAAGAGTGTAAAATTTAATTTGAGAAATTCTTGCTTCTGGCCAAGATATTGGCAAAAACCGTAGGAGTCTTTTATGACCCACCCCATATATATATATATATATATATATAGAGAGAGAGAGAGAGATGGAGAGACAGGAAGAGACAGACAGACAGAGACAGAGAGAGACAGAGGGGGACAGAGAGAGAGAGAGAGAGAGAGAGAGTGGGAGAGAGTCAGACAGACAAACAGACAAACAAACAAACAGACAAACAGAAAGGGAGATGTGCTTGTACCACCCATATAGTAGCCTACCTGTAGGAGACAGACAAAATGCCCATATTCTTCCTGCCATGAAGCATCCGCTACTGCGTGGAAACGGGGAATCGACAATTTTCGTACAGTTGTAGTAAATGACTCCGTTCAGTGAAAATGGAAACGAACAGCACAGCTCAGGAACCAGTTTGAAGACTGAAGCATAATTGGGAGGATCTAAACCAGTCAACAGACAAAGATCCATTAGTTGCACTGCATGATTCTTATTTATTTATTTATTTATTGCACACACAAGACGTGAGTCAATAATTACAGTGCAATATGAGTCAGGAAATGCTAATAGCATGTACAACCCTGACCTGACCCCTCGCTTCTTGACTATTTTTCTTGCCTGCTAAAGATACTACTTATAGTAACATAACTGATGAAAGCAACAGAGAATAAACACACTATGTAATAATAATAGGCCTATAAAATAATAATAAATAACAATAATACTAAAGGAATAATAATGATCATGGTGCGTGTATAAAGGCCAAACAGATTAATCAACATTAGCAAAATTTAGCATAGTTTAAAAACAAAGCCTTTTAGCCTTTTTGAAGGTACATAGACTACATTCTCTCTTCACATCGTCAAAATAGAGAATTCCATAAACGAGGACCGAGAATTTGGAAGCTATTAAAGGGACAAGTGGTGCGAGCGAATGGATCCACGAGTATTAAACGAGTGAGATTGAGCTACTCAGGGCCGGCCTTAGCCCAAGTGGGGCCCTAGGCAAGACATACATTTGGCGCCCCATGCAGGCATAGGCCTGCATTTGGCGCACTTAGTTCCCCACTCAATTGTTCAGACCACGTTAGAATCTAAAGATGAATTATAGGCAGAACCGGTATAGGCCTACGCTTACAAGACCGTAGCCAGGATTTTATTTCGGGGGACCGTGAATTTTGAGGTGCGTACACGCTGCGGGCGACTTTTTGGGCGAAATTTTCTGACGACTTTTGTTAGTCGTCGAATTTTCTGACGTCCAAAAAACACTATTTTCCGCGATTTTCGACTATTTTCTGCTCAAAATTACATTACACACTGTCATGTGCTGCATGATTATTTCATTTTTACATTATTTCATTGGGGGGGGTGTTCAAACACCCAAAACATCCCCCTAGCTACGGCCTTGTATGCCTACGCTCAACTGAGTAATTCATTATAATTTCTTTATTAGTACACTGAAGGCTGGATAATATTCAATTTTGTGGAGAATGGTATATGCTAAAAAATTATTAAAATATACTCTTGTGGAAATGGCGCCCTCTTTGATGGAAATGGCGCCCTCTAAAACTTGACGCCCCATGCAATTGCCTGCTTTGCATATGCCTTAGGTCGGCCCTGTCTCAGCTACTGCAGCACGCCCTTCTTCATCGTGGTCCCTACGAGACTATTTTATTTCAATCTGAATAAAGGGCAGGGTGTAATAATGTTGTTATCTCATCTTCATACTCAGCAAGGCTCACTCCCATTTCATACATTTAATTTCTTGCAACATCTTCACTCTCGAAATTGAGCGTCGCGTATTTTAACCTGTCTCCCAAAGCAAAGAGTACGGAATGTCGTTAACAATCGAATTTTATTTGTCGATTAAAAATTTATACAGTCATTGCAATTGAATTAGGCCAGCCTGAACAGGTGCAAAGAATCCATAATTATTTTAAATTCTTTCCATTAGCAAAAGTTTGAGTTTAAAAGAATTAGGCCTATAGCTAGTGTAAAAAAAAATAAATTCGCCGGTGCCGCGGCGCCCCCCAAAGACTGCGGCGCCCTAGGCAACTGCCTACTTTGCCTATAGCTAAGGCCGGCCCTGGAGCTACTGTCATAAAATAATTGTTTTTAAAGGGGGATAAGAGATTAATTCCAAATTTTAAAATAAGGACGGCAATAGACAGATAGCAAAGGTCATAAATTTTTAGAATGTTAAGTTTAGGCCTATAGAATAAAGGGTTGGAGTGGGCTAAATAGGAAGAGTGTGAAATAATACGACAAGCAGCTTTCTGAAGCTTCAGAATGCGGTTTAAATTGCAGGTTAAGTAAGGAGAAGCCCAAACAACACAACAGTAATTGATATATGGTTCTAATAGGGTCTGGTATAAAAGCTTGAATTTTTCAGTTGGTAGCACATACCAAACCCTACATAAAATGCCCACGACCTTGTCACCTTGAACACTTCATTGGTGACCATAATTATCCGCAAGTTTATTCCATTTATGATTTTCAGTAATAGGAAGACCCAAAAATTTGGTTTCACGTACACGAGGAAGATGCACATAATTTACGCATTATATTGAAATCTGCATCATGAGACACCCTTGTTGCCAAAAATCATAGAGGCCTAATATTAGTCTTATTTAAGTTCAAAGATAACAGGTTGGCAGCGAGCCAATGGCTTAACAGCCTTAAATCGTCATTCATAGTTTTGGATAACACGAAAGAACTATGCCCAGTGGTATTGTATGATTCTCTCTCCGCATGCATGATCATTATCACTGCCATGTACATGGGCGGAGACTTATAGGGTGGGACAGCGGGGGACGGTCCCCTCCATAATGAGTAATTTTGTTAAGATGAGTGCTTTAAATGCTACCATTAAAGGGTGAAAACACAAAAGTTTCTCTTAAACAACTGGAGGGGACAATTTTTTTATTCAATTCTTAAACCACGTTTACCATGTCTCGGACATGGTTCGCGAAGCTGATGACAAGCTGCTTGCGTCAGTCTGCAGCAATCCATTCCATGTCCTGCCTAGTTTGTTTCCGCCTGTTATAAAGCGTCGCTGCGGTCTGCGCCCGAGATCTCATAACTTTGAATTGCCAATTAAAGATGATAAGAACTTCATACCTAGAGTACTTTACAATAGCTTAAAACAAATGATAAAATAAGCGATTAGTTTAAAATTAATAAATAGAGCAACTCTTGAACAATGTACAAACATTTTATTTTTTATTTTTCATATAGGCTATTCAGGTCTCCTCTCTCCCCGG
Source organism: Lumbricus terrestris (assembly GCA_949752735.1). NCBI lineage: Eukaryota > Metazoa > Annelida > Clitellata > Crassiclitellata > Lumbricidae > Lumbricus > Lumbricus terrestris. Next base: position 43,170,804 of record OX457041.1, read on the forward strand.
TCGCTCTGCCCTTCGTTCGGCAGCAAATGGCCTCCTTGTTGTTCCTCGCATGCGTGGGGCTACTGCCCAGTCCAGGAGCTTTGCCTATGTTGGCCCCTCCTGCTGGAACCGTCTTCCACATAAAATACGTCTTCAGCTTCTCAGTCTCTCTCTCCCTCTGTTTAGGAAGCGCCTGAAGACTATACTATTCGTTAGCGACAGTGCTAACTTTGGGTCGGGAGCGCTACTGAATCTGTGAGCGGCGCTATACAAGTGTTCAATTACAATTACAATTACAATAGGCTATAGCTATTTTTCTGTTCATCTTGTAACTGTGTTGCGGCTTGTCAACCTGATTTCTGATTAAACGAATATACATGTATATATACGTTTCTGAGCAAAAGAGTAATTTCGTTAAGATGCGCCCATCACACTCTCGCACAATAAAGCGCTGTATTTGCACTGAGAGCTCCTAATTTTCGTGCTAAGCTTTGGCTAAACCGCTAAAATGACGTAAAAATAACGTAAAAAATGACGTCAACAGCACTGGGGTCGTCAATCGTCATTGCACAACGTGAAGAATAATGGCGATTTAATTTATTATAAAACGTTTCCTTAGATTAGAAGATAAATAGACCACAGGAAAGCATCCTCATACTGTACTCATTACTAATCATGTTACAATTAGGCCTATGTGCCTAGTGCATGGACCGGTAGCTGACAAAAGAGGGTTCTCGAGGTTATCACAGCACACGGACCCGCATTAGCCTTAATGCGGCCCTGTCTCAACTACTAACAGAACAGAAAGCCTGCAATACATGGTGCTAATGACAGCCTGCAAAGCATGTCCGCCATACGGTGCGAACTCTATCGTTACCGCACGCTTTCCACGTCAGCGTGTTATCCAATGCGCTTCCGAGCCCAACCTCCTCCCAAAGGCAGAGGAAAACGAACGAGAAGAGAGCGAGAACAGCGACGACAAAGGAAACAAAGAAACAGAGCAAGTAGACGGAAAGAAATAAGAAAACTTAATTATAAAAAACAAAATGGCAATAGGCCTATTTTATATTTAAAATATGCGAATCGTCGACCTATCGGAAGACGAATAGCAGGGAAACCTCAAGAAAACGAGCCAAAAAAGAACAAAATTGAGAAAGACAACAAGAATGCCCCCGAAGCGAAGAAAGCAATCAAAAGAAAAAGAAAACAGTAGAATCAGCAATAAAAAGAAACAATCTGAATACGTAAAGACCATCGGTCATATACACTGTCGCAAAACAACTTCCTATCGTTTATAATCGAAACATCGCATTGCCTGCAAAAAATTATATATATAATTTAAAATAGTAGGCCTATCCTGTAGGCTACCTTAACGTGTGGGCTTCATTACAACCGGCAGTAGTCTAAACGGTGTCCGTTATGTTAACATATCCGATAAAATAAAAAAGTGCGGTCTACAGTAGTACTCAGGGACTTCAGGGTCAAGAGAAAACCAACAAGATTTATGCGTTTTTGACAGTGCAGAAATATTTACTTGACCTTACAGTAATTTTGTCTTACTTCTGACAAGCGGACATGTTCCATTATCGATCTTGCTCTGTTAGGAAACAAAAAAACAATTTCAAGATGTTGACTGCTAGAGAATTCTATATGAATTAAAGCTGCTTCATCTATGATAGCACTGCAGCTACTGATAGGCCTACTATTACAATCATTGCCACTATTAGGCCTACTTTTGCAACAATAGCTACAACAATCATTACCACTGCCATAGTTTCTACCACAACTACTTTCACTGCTGCTATTATTGTCAACAATAATTTAATTGCTGCGGCTATCATTTATAAAAATCTCATATTTGTAAATTACTATTTCAATTATCAACTGTCATAATAAATAAATCTATTATTAGACCGACTGTCGGTTTATTAAAAAAATTATTATCATCACTTTACATGCAGCGATCATCGTTCAGAAGACGAAAAAGTTCAACGTGCAAACTGTTCTAGAATATCACTAGCCTATTAGTTTTGATTTTGTAGTAGGCTATTATAATAAACAATGTCAGCAGCATCAGATCGCATTAATATTATCTACTTTCTTACACAACTGTTGTGTGCGTTATGAATAACAATATTACCAATTGTGGTTCAATAAACAATAGTTCAGTTCTCTGAGTGATAAATTTATACATAGAGAGGTATATATGCGCCTATTTTATTAACAGCAAAGGAATTACACATAATAATATGATAAAATTGAAATAAATCAAGCAAGTGTAGCTACTGTAGGCCTAGCCTATATAGAATCATGAGTGGCAACTCTTACACCAGTGACGTTAGTGCTTCTATGTGAAAGGATAATCACTGATCAAAAGGACAATGAACGCAGATGAGATAACACTATGTAACACGATTTTTGTTCCTGGGCAATGAGTGTAATTTCCTGGTTAGTTGTGCCTCAAAAGTATAGGAAATGGTTGTTATTCTGTCTAAACTTTGCTTTTGTGGACTGGAGAATGATATTTAAGAGAAAAAACCTATTTCCACAACAAACGAGCGAATTTGTTTGTTTTTGTTTACGTAAAGGCAGAATAAAACTATATAGGTCACAAGAAACCACAAAATGACTCGAAAGCAAGATGTATCAATACTAGAATGATACAAAAATTGACCACCCGAAATTTGGAAATGCGTAGTTTTTCGAGATTTACGGTTATACTGTAAATCATGCACTTTCACGTATCAGCCCTCAGATCCCGTAGTCTCCCATTATGTTCTCATTGAACTATCTTTGGTAGCGACGTTCAAAGTCTAATGTATCCTGGTGGAAGCGCTCGCCTGGCTCCTCCGAGTATGCTCCTATGTTCTCCTTGAAGTTATCAAGGTGAGCATCAAGGATATGAACTTTCAGGGACATCCTGCATCCCATTTACTGTAGTTCTTCACTAGAGTCTCAACCAGCTCTACATAGTTTTCGTTCTTGTTATTGCCCAGGAAGCCTCTAACAAACGCTACAAAGCTATTCCAAACCGCTTTCTCACTCCTAGAAAGCATCTTGGACAAATCCTTACACTCCATGATTCTCTTTATCTGTGGGCCGATGGATACACCAGATTTGACCTTTGCCTCAGACATCTTAGGGATGAAACCTTGAAGGTATTTGAAAGCTGCTGATTCCTTATCCAGAGCCGTGACAAATTGTTTCATTAGACCCAATTTAATATGCAGTGGTGGCATCAGCACTTTTTGAGGATCCATCAGTGGCTCCCACTTGACATTTTTGCTACCCACGTTGAACTCGGTCTGCTGGGGCCAGTCCCGCTTGTGGTAGTGCGCCTTTTTGTCTCTGCTGTCCCAAAGGCAAAGGTATAGCAAGGTAACTTTGTCCAACCCCTTGCAGACCCATCCGAAATGATACCATTTTTAAGTCTCCTATATGACATCCCAGCCGTACTCATCGAACTTCAAGGCGGCTAACTGTTGTAATCCTCTTTGAAGTGTACCGAGTGAGCCAGAGGAAGAGATGGACACTTGTCCCCATTAAGGAGTAGCACGGATTTGAGGCTCCGAGATGAACTGTCAATGAAGAGACGCCTCTCGTTCGGGTTGCTCCAATTTCCTGAAAAAGACCGGTCACGTTGTGACAGAAGCAGAGTCCATCTTGACTGGTAAGAAAGCATGAAAATGCTTGATGACGCTTCCACTGATCTGCGATTTGAACACTGTCATCCAACAGGTTCCACTACCTGAGTCTAGCATTCGACTTGGTGAGACCAAGACCTCTGATCAAGTCGTTGAGGTCTTTTTGGTTTGGATAGTACGAATTTTTGTCATGAGCTAGAAAATTATAGTCTGGATCTAAAACGTCTTCATCACTCTCTGACTCTGATATACTATCCAGAACAGTGGGTACCGGAAGCTCAGGGCTGTGTGGCACTGGGGCCATGGATGAAGGAAGGTCGGGGGATGTATGATAGGAGCTGCATTCTTTCCATTCCGACGCTTGGAAGGATCGACCATTTGGTAGTAGCAATTGCTTGAGTGGTCAGTGGGTTCTCGCCAGATTCTTGGTATTGCAAACTTCATGGCTCTCTTTTCCCCTCTGTGCCATCATCCGCAAGAAAGTACAGACATAGCAGCCGGATACTTGCAGCCTTTTTAAGCCATATGAGTTGTGTCTACAGGCTATGCACCTAGTCAGACGAACAACCAAACTGAAGTGCGTGATGGGCTCAAGGCATCTTTATTTATGGATGGATCCGATTTGACCAGGGTCTATGACAACAGAGGCCGTTACCCTGGACAGAAATTTGCTCGGCATATTACAGCACTTGAGAGCAATGTACTGAACCAGTTTTACTACTACCTGTAGCTATTTATAGGTGTGGAAGGTTCTCGCACATTCTAGAATATTCCCGGAAGTTCACAAAAGCTGTACAGCTACTACGAGTTAACACATAAATTTCAATGTACCGAAGAAGCAGTTATATTTCAGAATAATCAATCTCCTGGCCTCAAAAGCAAAGTCTTTGGGGTATAATGGCCATTTTCTATACTTTTGAGGCAGAAGCAATTAGGAAATAACATTTAATACCCAGGAACAAACAAAAAGTAAAATTTTGTTACGTAGTGTAATTATTGTTTTAACTTTTGAAGCCAATGTTGATCTGGTCATTATTATAATCATTATTATTTATTTTATTTTTATGCAATTTAACTAAATAAAAGCAAATCTGGATATAAAGATATGACGTTGCAGTCCATCACGTGATCCGTCCTGCGGTTTGAGCACACTTTCACCGCCCATTGGTCCACTGGTAACATAAATACATATTCTCAAACGTTTTGTTTAAACAGTGCAGCGCTAACCTTGAAATACTCGCACGTACTGGTCGAATTAGTCACAAAGTTGATAGGAATGTAATCATAGAGCTGACACTGGTTCGCTGCGGCATTAAAGTTGTAGGAGGTGCAATTTGGCTCCATTTGGCATTTCATGGAACACAAAGCGGACAGTGGAACGCACCTATCAGCTGAGAATGTCTCTTCAATTGGAAAGACAATCGTAGGTGTGTCCACGCAACATGGAGAAGCCCCATTGGAGAGAACAAGCTTCTGGAAGGTTTTAGGGGTTGCTGTCACCATCGGCAGAAAAATGAGCAAGAAGGTATGTGAGGGTGTCATCTTCATCAAAATAAATTGTCACGGTGCTGTAGAAACAACGTGGGATACTTCAGCTATATTTGTTCTAGGTGTTCGCAGATTGCCAAAGTAACGGCTACGGGTTTTCGAAAGTCGTTCTGGTTGCGCTTCATCGACTTGTCACGGATATAGCAAGAATATTGCAACTGATCTTCAGGTCATCACTTTATTTTCTATCATGGCAGGTCTTTCTAATTCACATTAAAATAACAAACAAATCTTGGTAAGCGTTCTTGCTATGGAAAATGACATAACATTGAATTTCATTATTTGTGTACGATCTATGTAAAGTTACAAGCTTTAATCACAACGTTTTGAATATCAAATTGAATATTTTACAACTTCCCTGTTTAATTTTCAAGCTAATGTTTTCCGGTCGTTTAGGTGTTTTTTTTACCAAGACTCTCGAACTATCATGAAGTTTGTTTGTATGTGCACTTGTTATAGCGCCCCATCAAGCTCCGTACTCAGAAGCGCTCCCGACTATAGAGCGGACACTGCATCAGAGTCTCACGCCGAAGCGCTGAGCAATTGCGAGTGAAGGACTTACCAAAGGTCCCTGTCGGGGAGTGGGCCTATCCTCTTCACAGTGTCCTTAAATGGAGACATAAATTCGGTGCTAGACTAACAAAAATCTACACCAAAGTCTGCAATTCAAAGTATATGCTGTGAAGTGCGACATTCAATAGTAGACGATGAAACCCAAAAATATTCGCAGGATTTCAAAGTTGATGTGAGCTGGCATAATGTTACCTGCATATAATATAGTTATAGTTGCAGCTGGTGTAGTAGTACCATCGCCAGGAACACACTGCAGTCGACTAACTATAATCCTTGGTTGTAGACCCTGACAACGCGGCGTAGACGGTGTTTTGTAGGCGTTCAGTATCGATTGTCTTGACTACTGCACCTTAGCAAAAGAACACAGCGCTGTTTTGGACACGTAACCCTCAGCAAGCACGCGCAACTCATTGAAGCGCTAATAATGTATGCCTATGGCTGAAATGGCTATGATATTTTTTATACATGTGTTTATATACGCATACATGTATAAATGTAGCCTATGTCTGCATTATTCGAACGTACAGAAGACTATATATACACACACATAATTATGCCATTTTGCTTGGAGTAAGCTTATACATGTATAAGTGGTCTTGCCAGTCTTGCCAACAGTTCAATGGCGGTAACGTTGTGTCGTAAATGCTCAGCTTTGTCGGTGCATCGCTTCTGTTTCGCCTCTCTCATGTGAATGGAACACTTAAGAATCAACTCCACCGCTGGTTGCACTCTGCCAGTGCAGGTTCCAAGCCTGGATAAAGGAGGAGGGCGTCGCCTATGGTCTTTGTTACCACACAGTGACGTTAAACTGCAAACACCACCACCACCACCACTTACGGATCGATGAATTGCATAACCGCACTCGTCGATGATCGTCTGAAGAAGTGACTTAACATTTTCAAAATGTCTTGATAACTGTTGGCGATAAGGATATCATTTCGCGGAACCTTGAAGACTGTGTGCGTAAGCTATTCTATCTCGCGAGGGGAAAATATTATCTTAAGATATCTGCGTTTTCAAAGGTGGCCTGCGTCTTTCTAGAACTATACTTTGTAAGAAGACACAAAAAGCACTGAAAAGACTGTAAGATGTGGAACGACTTACATGTGCATTCTCCTACATCTAGGCCTCTGGACAATGAATAATGGTCTACCTGATGGTTGTTTTTAACAGTCAATAAAATGCGTATCGTACAAAATAAGTTTAAATAACAATTATCAGATTTCAATGATTCTGATTAATTTTGAGATAATGGCAATTAAGAGTTTCAGTTGAATCGAATTTAGATTCGAATATCTAGTCAATTGCTTCAAATGCCACCTTTGAATGTCATTATGTGTATACGGAGCGTTTAGGCCTATTTAGCGATTTAACCAATCTGCGAAGAGCGCTGCCCACTTGTTTTAAATTATTTAAACAGATATGACTTACCGTCGGTTGAAACTGTCTGTTGAAATGTAGATCCAATGTTGGACAAATGGTGTAAAACAACAGGAGACAAAAAAAATAAACTAGAATGATGTGTGTATGTGTGACACCAGCATACTTTCGCGGGGAATAGAAGGCATTGACATTTACTACTCATAGTTGTCGTGTCCTCAGTGATGTCTTCATTGCAAAGCTCAGGGATCGTTTCCAGCCCTCGGTTGATACCGGTACAACATGTTAATCATTATCTGCAGATATTTTTCTTGAATATGCTTTTTCAAGCGCACTGCAACTCCAAAGCCATCAATGAAAACTCTGATCAATGTAATTGCAGTTGGCTTGGCCTCGTTGTTCCCGCGGGAGTAGCCTAATGGCTCAATTCAGAAACCTCGCTGCATAGATCCTCTCTATATAGACTTCCACCATCAGTTCGCTACGCCTATCTCTTCGGTGGTCTTTTCTCATTTTTGTCTCATCTCAAATTCTGGCTTTCTCTCGGCGTTGCTCGCAATGCATGGGTGGGGTGGGCCTCTGAAAGACTCTTACTGAGAGAAGCGCTTCATAAAATGGTCAAATACAACACAATGTAATAGAATAGAAGCATGCTGTTTTAGATTCAGATTTTTCAGCCGTCATAAAGTTAATATGATGCAGCAATAGCAGAACTTAGTTTAAAAAAACTGCATGTGAACCGAACAGTTTCTGCTCTTCTAGTAAACACGCTATATGATCTCGTTGGGGACCCTCAAGATGTTCTCGAAATCCAAACACAATTTTACACAGTCATTTACGTATACAAAAGGCAACTTTTCCCTCGCAATTATGTACTGGTATGAAGAAAAACAATCGAACCATCCTACTATGATGCCTACGCAATACAGTACAATAATTACATGAGTTTGAATAAGAGGTAACAGCTGGGTGAGAACAGGACATGGCTATCACTGCGGCTGAGGATCGGATCCTTTGGACTTTGGAGAAAGTTAGTCATCAAATTGTGCGACACTCACGTTGGTAGAATAAACGAAAAAATTAATGTAAGAGAGGACGATTGCCTTGCAATTGCATGGGCGGAGACCTACGGGGGGGGAACAGAGGGACGGTCCCCCAATGGAGGTGTTGGGGGGACGGCCCATGCATTTGTCCCCTCCAATCGTTGAGCGTCACGACTAAAAAAAGGTCGTCAGAAATTCTTGCCGGTAAAAGATGGAAATTTTTCGGCGACACTCAGAGCAGTTCGTCCGCCAAAAAGACCTCGCGTCTTTCCGTCCCCCCTCCAAGTTGCCGCCCAGGTCTCCGCCCATGTGCAACTGCCTTGTTTGACTGAAGATATTGAAAGAAAGCAATTGGATGCAGTGAAAAAATTGATAGTCGCTATCAGAGTCGAAGTGAGAAAAGTCATCACTTTCAGATGTCAACTGGTGCGCAGACTAGACGTAGGCTGTAATAATTAAGGCGTGTGCATTCCAGTTGACTTATTCTCGTGGAGTTGTCATTAATTTGGAATATCAATATTATTTAATCTTTATTTATGACAATTTCATTAGACGGAGATTCAGAAATCAACACAAACGGAATGTCTCAGCAGAAAATAATACTAAAAAAAGCTGGGTGCATAGTTGCTATGGAGCCTATGGTATACGCCAACTCTGCGTGTTGGAATAAGTCTACGTCACTTCCGTGGTGCAGTGAAGACACTGGCTATTATACCTGGCCACTGAGTCCATTTCGAAGTTGGATTGTTGAAATTAATAATTATTCCTGCCTCCATAAATTTTGAATTGATTGTCTGGGGGCAAATTGCCCGGAAACCAATTATTATCAATGTATGCTGCATTTCTTTTTTCATGCTTTCGGACCATGTGATTTTCTCTCGTGCTATGTAGCTTGACTATGTAGCTTGGCTCGCCCTCTATAGCCTACATATTAAGCCTACGCGGCGTCTCTAATGGCGTTTCAATGACCGTCTTACAATAGATTTCAGTTTCCTAAGATCGATAAATCTGAACCAGTTGTCGTTGAACGTGCGGTTGTGATAAATCTGAACCAGTTGTCGTTGAACGTGCGGTTGTCGGCGAACCAGTTGTCGTGACACCCTCTGGCCGAAGTCAACAGTTCTGCTGCTCTTTGATGTATCCATACTAACGTCTAACTCTCCGTCTGTCTGTCTTTCTGTCCGTTTGATTGTCTGTCTGTGTTACACAAATCGAGATTTGAAAGCGTCATTCAGAAATCAATGTCGAAGTTATTAAGAAAATTGGCCTAGGCTATATAACAGAGATGGAACAATAGTTAAGGTCATAGCTGGTCACCCTACTGTATACTGTAACCGCGGTTTCGGTCTGTGAACAGGATTATTGAAGAAATGAAAATTATCATCAGCATGGACTTATGTGGGCCATGTAAAAAAATTTAATTTGATTTCAATACCTTTTATGTTTCACAATTTCCTATTAAACCAAAGTTATAAAAATAGCTATTGTTGATTAATGTCACTTAATTATTTTTAGTTTTGGCATTCTGATGAAGTTGTTACTAGGGGGGGGGCCCGGTAGAATAGTGGTTAACACGCTGGCCAAGAGTGCGAGAGGTAGCAGGTTCGAGCCCCCGTTGGGCGGATATGCTTTGTAGGCTGCTATTAGCGCCGTTGTAATTGCAAAGCTGTCTGTTCAGTTGGTAGTTAAGTTTAATTAAGATTACTGCATAACCTGTAAATGTAAAGCGCAGTGCGTCTTGCAGGCGTTTAAATAAAGAAAAGATATTATTATTATTATTATTATTATTATTATTATTATTATTATTATTATTATTATTATTATTATTATTATTATTATTATTACTATTATTACTGTCTCGTCGATCAAGTTTTTAAGTTTAAAACGCAGTTTAAGATGCGACAAAGTCAAATTACTTTCCTTTTTCGTTTTTCCGTTTTTTCGGGGAAAACCGACGCCTTTAAGTTTTTCAAATTTGATTTCAATCATTTTTTAGCATCTATGGTTTCGATATGTGACATGGGATAGGTCCGATAGGACAAGTAAGCTTATACGCAAAATAATGGTCTTCTTGATACAGTGGCGTAGCCAGGAACTTATGATGATGGAGGGAGTAGTTTATGGCCTGGCCGGATGCCCTTCCTGACACCAACCCAACAGTATTAGGCCTACAGTAAATAAAAAGAGAATAAAGTAACAAAGAATTACTAGAAACAATTGGTTTTTTCCTATTTAAGTGGATAAGTAGGTCTAACCTTTTTTTAAAACTTGTTCCTAACCCAATGGGAGTTTAACCCCGAAACCTCTGTCTACGCCACTGCCTTGATAGTTTTTTCATGCAGCCAGTTAAAATCGCAGCTGTTGCCTATAGCTGTTAGGCTAAAGCAGATTTATTTATTACAGGTAGACCGAACGACTCAGGTGCATCAAACTTACTTTCTGCTCCCATTAACTTACCGATATGGCTGCGCTGTGGATGTAGAATAAGCGTTCAGCTGTGGCTCATTCACGGTATCAGAACCACACTATACCGATTGTCAATTATTCTGTGAAGAGGAACGGACATGCCACTCATTAGCCCAGTGGCGTAGACAAGGTGGATTTCGGCGGTAAAACCCCCATTGCCCTAGGAAAAAACCTTTCGTAAAGGTTATTTATCCTCTAAAATAAGAAGAAGAAAAAACAATTGCGTGTAGTAACAATTGCTTTTCTTACTTTATTTCCTTTGTTACTTTATTCCCTTTTTATTTACTGCAATACTGTTAGGTTGGCATCCGGCCTGGCCATAAAACCCCCAAAATCCCCCATCATGAATTCCTGGCTACGACACTGCATTAGCCTGATCTTTTTGTCTAAGCTCAATATTATGATTATTATTTCCATGTTTTCAAACTGCATAAATTGTCATTTGAATTGATACAAGAACACTTTATACATAGCTTTCAAGGAACACGTATCTCTAATGATCGCTACAAACCTGAATGAATTTGGTTAATGGTAGCCTTATAGTTAAACTCTGGCACGAAGAGCGCACGTGGGCTACGTGTATGCGGGATCTCTTCTCGCCACCCTAACAAACGTCCATTTAACCTTCCATTCAGCAGAAGGCGTTGGTAAATAGAGCCAGAGCACGCAATGGGAATCTTGCATGGCTGCCAAAGGTTCGACTCCTGTAATAACTTGTGACCATCCATTCATATTATTAAGCTTATAAATTGCAATCATACCGCGTTGTGTCAGTTTGAAATTAAGCGATTTTTTAAATTTATTTTATTATTATTATGATTATTATTATTGCTATTATTATTATGAGACTTAGCAGGCAATGGTGATGCCTTACGTTGTTAGGCGTATGAAGCGCATGTCCATGCTTCGAAAGCACGGTCAACCAAATAGAACACTTTTAGTAACGCGCGTGTGCGCGCGTCATCTACAGAGCTCTACAAGAACTAAAACGCAACGACACAGATAAATCCAGGCAGTCATTGCATGACTATCTGATTTAATTGAATGCTAGTGATGTGTTTCTCTTTAAATCCAGCTTAATTTACACTGAACACACAAACAACAGTTTGAATTAATCATTTCGAGGATTTGCGGGGGTGCGGGCTTATAGCGCAATGCATGGGTAGCACGCTGGCATGGAGAGCAAGAGGTAACAAGTTCGCGCCCCATATAGGGCGGACATACTTTGTAGGCTGCTATTATCGCCGATTAATTATTGCAGGCTGTCTGTTGTGTTAGTAGTTAAGATTTTCGTACTCTGTGATCTTCGTTCTTGTAAAATGTTTCAACTGCATATAATATTTGTACACTGTAACCGGTTGCCATCTGTCAACCGGATTGTTGAATAAATGGCGAAAGGATATTATTATTCGAAGACAAACCCTTCACTTCCGTTTAGAACCATACGATTCAAAGTTGTTTTGGGCATATGGATATATTTGAAAGTAATAAACTACATGAATTGTTTAATGATTAAAAATACACGGCCATGGTTCTCTCTACTACAACAATCATCTGAACTAAAATTGATTCCAACGAAAATATGCGTCGTCTGGTTAGATCTCAATCCGAAGTATTGGCTGAGTGTCGATGACAAGAAGTGCATGACCGACTTAATGGTCCATAATAATTATGGCAAAGCAATGACCTCTCCAAATCAACTTAGGACCTGAGGCCTTTAGAGTAGGCATAGGTGATGACGGCGTGTCCGTCGCTCATCTCGGAATCAATACACAGATGAGTCTGTCCACGAACCATTGCGCTATGTATGAATGATCTCGCTTCCAGAGACCGTGGGAACAATATGCATCATTGAGCCTCTGTTCTCAGATCGTCCACGGTACCTTTAGCATTATAGCTTAACGTTTCTGATGCGTTCTCCGTTAATCTGTTAAAAGTACATTTATGCACGGACTATGATTGTCTAAGAGGTGCAATTCGAAACAGCGTGTTCCTAGTACAATCAAATAAAATGACAGCTTAAATAAAGGTGATGAAAGCGAATCATAAGCAACGACTTCGGATTGATGGCTAGCATGCAATATACAACGATGTGAAGCTTTTCATTAGATCAATGGCAAACGACTCGTCAAGAAGAAAGCTTCCTCAATTCCGTTTCATCATCATTCTGCTTCTGGAGACAAATCTGGTGGTGGTAGGCATAGTTCCCCAGGAATTGTACCCGTTATTGTATGCGAGAAGATTCTCCGCATTCAGGCCAGACACGCCGCAATAGTTCCACCACCAACCGCCAGCGCCATTGAGAGCGCAATTACTAACCCCGGTGCCATCGTTGTCTTTGTCAAGCGTCGAGAATTTCATTCTCACCGCTCTGTAGCCATTGTTGGGGTGGTTTAAAGAGTCGCCGGCGTCTCCCGTGTACCCGGAAACATTCAGGACGTAGAAACTTGCCTCGTTGCTCAGCTGAAAGAAATCGTATTCGGTTGAATACCATTTGCGAGTGTCGTTCGACTCCACTTCCACTCTCAGCTTCCAGTTTCCAGTTGACGTCAGACGGTAGAGATTCTCGTTTCCAAACCAGAAATGGTCTCCTCCAGGATCTCCGAAGCCAGCTCTGTAGCTAATCCAGGTCCTGTTCATCGCCGAGCTGCCATCAACGACGTGTTTCTGTATGATGAACCATCCAAAGATGAAGACTGACGCCACTGGTTGCGTATTGTTTGACACAATCACGCTGTCGTTGTAGTAGTCGGCAGTGAAACCTACAGTAAATAAAGAAAAGGTGCGCTGTATTTCAGATTGCTTTATGCAATTTCTAGATATTTTCTCCCGTTTAACATTGTTTGTATGTATGTACAATGTATCTATGTACAATGTATGTACAATGTATGTATGTACAATGTATGTATGTATTGTATGTACAATGTATGTACAATGTACAATGTATGTACAATGTATGTATGTACAATGTATGCATGTACAATGTATGTATGTACAATGTATGTACAATGTACAATGTACAATGTATGTACAATGTACAATGTATGTACAATGTACAATGTATGTACAATGTACAATGTATGTATGTGCAATGTACAATGTATGTATGTACAATGTACAATGTATGTATGTACAATGTACAATGTATGTATGTACAATGTACAATGTATGTATGTACAATGTACAATGTATGTATGTACAATGTACAATGTATGTATATACAATGTACAATGTATGTATGTACAATGTACAATGTACAATGTACCATGTACAATGATGTATGTACCATGTACAATGATGTATGTATGTATGTATGTATGTATGTATGTATGTATGTATGTATGTATGCATGTCTGTATGTATGTATGTATATATATGTATGTTATAGCGCCTCTTTAAGATTGCTACCCAGAAGCGTTACCAACAACAGCACGGACACTGAATCGGAGTTCACGCCAAAGCACCTGAGCAATTGCGAGTGTGTAATGATCAATCAAACACCGCTGTTCACAGCTGGTGAATACTTGGACGCCTTCACCTCGAAAGTTAAGTCGGTTCGCGATGGCACGGCTGGCTCTCCTCCGCCAGAGTTCCCTCCGACGGGATGCTCTCTCTCAGCTCTTAATCCAATATCCAGCGAGGAGCTAAAGCGAATCATCTTAGCTTCAGCTCCTAAAACCTGCGACCTCGATCCTCTTCCATCATTCCTTCTGCAAGAGTTCATCGACGTCTTCCTTCCTTTCCTTACAGTCCTCTGTAACCGCTCTCTTCAAGAGGGAGTTCTTCCTTCGTCACAGAAGAAGTTCATCCTTGTTCCTGTTCCGAAGCGTGAAGGACTGGACTTGTCTGATCCTGCCAACTTTAGGCCCATTGCGAACGTTTCGTTTCTGTCTAAAGTAATTGAGAAGATTGTTGCTTCTCAATTAACAGCTTATCTTGATGTGAACAATTTACTGCCGATTTTTCAATCTGGTTTTCGTAAGGGTCACTCCACGGAAACCCTGTTGGTTCGCCTCCTTTCTGATATCTATGGGGCAATTGATCGATCGCAGGTCACCCTTTTAGCACTATTTGATGTGAGTGCGGCTTTCGATACTGTTGATCATGATATCCTTCATAGGCGCCTATCAACCTCGTTCGGTCTTTCTGGGAACTTTCTCGACTGGCTTGGTTCCTTCCTCCACGACCGTTCCTTTTCTGTGGTCTACGGGTCCACCAGGACTCCATGGGTTCCTGCCCCGTTTGGCCTGCCTCAGGGTTCTGTCCTGGGCCCACTCTTATATATTATTTATACTGCCGATCTTGGTTCTCTCCTGGCCGCTTCTTCTGTCCTGAGCCAATCCTACGCGGATGACCTGCAAGCGTATTTGCACTGTTCTGCGCCAGCAGCCATTTCTACTGTCAGGGTCATGAGCCGGGCAATGGAGACCTTGGAGGCCTGGATGTCCTCCAATCGCCTGCGGCTAAACTCATCCAAAACCCAATTTATATGGTTTGGCACGCGCCAACAGCTCGCCAAAATTGACCTGAAGGTTCTTGCTCAAGAATTCCCTCAGTTTACCTTCTCTTCCTCTGTCCGGGACCTTGGAGTCACTCTGGACCAAGAACTTACTTTTACGCGGCATATCAACCTGCTATGCCGCAGTTGCTATTACCAATTGCGTCAGCTTAGAGTGGTGCTCCGCTCTTTGACCTTCAATGCTGCCTTAACGCTAGTCCACTCTTTTGTCGTCTCTCGTCTGGACTACTGCAGCGCCCTCTATGTGGGTCTTCCGGTGACTCGGGTTGGGTGCTTGGATCGGGTCTTGCGCTCTGCGGCGCGCCTTGTTGGTCGCATCCCAAGATTCGGCCATGTCAGTGACTATATGCGGGACGTCTTGCATTGGCTCCCTTTCTCACAAAGGATCACTTACCGGATATCCTCCTTGGTTTGGCGCTGTCTCGCGGGTGTGGCCCCTGTCTATTTACAGGAACTCTGTTGCTCCACCCTAAACATCCAGCGCCGTGGCTCTCTCCGCTCTTCTAAACAGGCTGAGCTTCTTGTCCCCCTGGCACGCACTTCTATTACGCAGCGCCGTGCCTTTTCTGTCGTTGGCCCTACAACCTGGAATGGGCTTCCTGTGGAATTACGTCTAGTGCCTAGAGCCTTTGAGACTACGTTCTACTCTGCTCTTAAGACTGTTCTCTTTAGCCGTGGTTGGGTCGGGAGCGCTTCTGAGTAGATACTCTTGAAGAAGCGCTATATAAATGCCTTAAATGAATGAATGAATGAATCAATCAATCGCAATTTGCATAGCGCTCCTTCAAGGTGCCTACTCAGAAGCGCTCCCCGCCGAGATCAAGCGAGAAAAACAGTCTTCAGTAGTTTGTGAAATTGAGAACGGGTTGGGAGGTGTCGCATAGTCAAGGGAAGTCCATTCCAGGTTGTTCGACCAACCACAGAGAATGAACGCCTCTGCATTGTTGCAGAGCGAGTGAAAGGTACCATTAAGTCACCATGGACAGCAGAGCGCAGGGCGCGGCGGCCTATGCAAGTGGACAGAGGGAGGCAAAGCTCACACAAATAAGAGGGTGCCCAGCCTGATAAGTCGCCACACCAAAGATGCAATCCTAAATGAGATGCGCTGCGGGAAAGGAAGCCAGTGCAAGACCTAACGCATATATTGGGATGGTTCCCGGACAATTCGTCGCCGGACAATTCGGAGAGGACAATTCGGAGCGGACAATTCGGCGCGGACAATTCGGACCAAGGCAAGATAAGGAATCTGTCAGATTAATAATTTTGATATTAAAGCAATGAAAATCAAATTTCTAAAAAATGAAAATGGCCAAGGTGTCAATGACAGACAAAATGTGTATTCAGACAACTCTTGAGCAAGATCCTATGGGCAACGTCTACTCTGATAAACAGTGAGAGTGCAAGAAAAGTTGAGAGTTAAGAGATTTGGTAGGAGCGTCAACGGAAATGTGAGCAAATTTATTTCTTATATTTTCTCTCTACCGAGCCGCTCCAGAGGGATCATCTAGAGGGACCATCTAGAGGGACCATCTAGAGGGATCATCATCTAGAGGGATCATCTAGAGGGACCATCTAGAGGGATCATCATCTAGAGGGATCATCTAGAAGTCGCCAGAAAATGAGGGGCCACGTCCACTTTCCACGCCAAAATGGCTGGTGAAAAACATAGAATTTTCTACATGGGGAGCCATGGTCGGATTGCCCCCCGGATCCGCCCCTGATTGCGTGAGCTGCAGGTTGGCTGCTTGATCTTAGGGCAGCAGATGTGCGGTGGGACAGAGCGTCGAGTCTGTTCGGCCACTGAGCTGAAAGGAGGAGGAGGAGTTTGGTCATAGTTGGCTGTCGATTGGGTCAAGGGTGAGTAGACCATGGGAGAAGAGAAATAGAAACAAAAGAAAAGTCTGTGGTTTTATTTGTCAGGTGACGAGCTGAGAACAGGAATAGTTGCTTGCTTTATTCGAGCTAAGGAACGCTGTTATGGGCGTGATAGGAGTCTGAGAAGGAGCGAGAGAGAAGCTTTTAGAGTGAACATCTTTGCAGAGTGATGTCGATTGTGAAGTGCAGCACAATTTGATAATTTTTGCATTGTAATTAGTTTCTACAGTTTATAATTGTCTGTTGGAAATAAAATAAGTGAGATCATAAATTCGACCGACGCACCATGCATGTACTGCTGTCGATATTACTAAAGATGCGTCGATTTATGAAAGTTACTTTGAAACAGTTTAGATTTAGCAATGGGTAACATGAAATAATGTCTCTGATGCGTGACATGACCAGGGCCGTCTTATCCACTAGGCACAGTAGGCACTGTGCCTAGGGCCTACGAACTTACCAGGGGCCTACGAAATCCTAAAAAATATATTACAAAATAAATGCAAAGATTGGTCAATGACCGGAAAAAACATACAGAAAACGAAAACTTGCAAATTTAATTTTAACGAGCTAACTTTTTAAGGCTAGAGTTAGCTAATGAAACAGTAACATTGGCTAAGCTATAATATGTTAACTTTGCGGCTCTTTGCATTCGCGAAATCGCTTATAACGTCTTCAAATGTCATTTCTCGCATTAAGTCGTTTTCAATTGAAAGTAATGCAAGGGAGGATAATCGTGCCTGCCCTATCGTTGACCGAAGGTAATTTTTGATAATTTTCAGTTTCGAAAAAGAACGTTCACCTTCACAACTTGTTCCAAAAATAGCAAGATAAATTGGAAAAGCAATATTGACATTTGGGAAACTGGAGACCAGCTTGTCAGCTATTTGTGACCTAAGTGACCTAATCATTTCAGTTACAGATTTATTGTTTGCAAACATTCGAAAAAACAAAAGAAATTCGTCAATAAATGCATCTTCTAGATCACATGGATATATCTCAATTAATGCCTTTGCTCTAATCACTATTTCTTCAGTTGATAAAGTTCTGTCAAGAAGAAAATTGAATCTTTCATGTAGTGTTGCGTAAGCTGCTAGCCGCTTTCCCATCTCAGTTATAAGTCTGTCTATGATCACGTAGAAAGTCTGGGTGCTGAATTTGTCACTAGCACTCAGATTTAAACTCGGATCAGTATCATCCATGACTTCGTCATCAAATCGTTTTCACACCCGTTTTCGCTGTGTACCTTCATATATACAGGGTTGAGTTGGATATGCCCTAGGGGCCTACGAATAGATTAATATGCAAAAGTGCCTAGGGCCTACAATGACCATAAGATGGCCCTGGACATGACCTTCGCCAAACAGTCTGATGTCATAGTTGGTCATAGTTGGCTGTCGATTGGGTCAAGGGTGAAATTTTATGGACGTCATCGGAACCAGAGACCAGAGACCAGCCTGCAGAAGCAGAGAAATACTTGAATATGGCCTATGCATATGAATTAAAACCACTTGCGTGTTTGAATGCGTGTGTGCGCAACAAGGAGAAGGGGAAAGATAAGCATAATATACTACACTGTGTACCTGCAGGTGACTGACAGTATGCCCAGATTCTACCGGTCATGAAGCATCCAGCAATGTTTGGATACGACGATTTGATGTTCAGCGTACAGTCGTAGTAAATGGCTCCGTTCAGTGTAAATGGAAAGGAACAACACAGCTCAGGAACCAGTTTGAAGGCTGGATGGTAGGCGGGATCTGAAACAAGTCAACAAACAATGTATATACTGTATACAGGGCTTAAAGTGTGCCTGGACGGTCATGGACGGCGTCCATGCACTTGTTTTAAAATCTGAACGCCGTCCAACCACTTATTGGCGAGCACAGACTGGAAAGGTGAGGGGCGTTCAGACACTTCTTTTGGAGAGGTAAAGGGCGTCCAGGCACCTATTTTTCCGCACTTTAGGCACTGACTATATATATAATTATATTAATCATTTGTACTTCCTAATCTTTTTATACACATATATAATATTTTCAATTTCGGTATCATTGTCGTTTCAAAATCTTGATCATTCTCATTTTATATAACAGCTATTTTTACAATTGATATAATTCTATAACTTTCGCAGTGAATGCCAGCCTTAGGAATGCCATTTTTGTGTAGGCATATGCTCAGATTGAACCACAGGCATATAGAAGACTGCCCTGCACGAAGCGCTCAGATAGCGAAAAAAATTATCAGCTAAACCCCTCCCTCCAGCTATCCACGAATATATGCCTTAGGATCCTTCAGATTTTGATTTCACTCAATGTAAAGAAAATGTGTGTATAGCCAAGATCGAAGGCGAAAGACTTGTAATGCTCTACATGCATATGAATGCCAATGGCACGGTCAAAGACAGTGCTGGGCAGTCATCAAAGACAGCAAGCAAGACACTTTTTCACCTCAACGTTCCCACAGAAATTCAAAATAATCGAGCTCAGCAGGGACTCGGCGCAGATAACAACTCCCCCGTGGCACAACACATAAATATCAACAATTCTAACGCTGAGTAGGCTTAGATCATTATTATGCCTTTTAAAAAATTACAGAAATCAACCTCCACTATATGTACCCATATGCATGTATTTCTATTTGTGAACTCAAGTTACGTCAATGCATGAATTAACGTGTCTGATTTATGGACATGCTAGTGTGTATATGCAACTATGCATGCATGCATGCATGAATAGGTATGCATTTATGTCTTCTTTAGGTTTGCTGCCTCTCGGCAGGTCCAGATGCCCAACGACGCATCATCAAAACCACGGCATTTATGTATGCCTACGTAAACACATTCATGCTGGTATGCATGTGTGTATTTTGTATATCGTTCATAGCACATAAATTATGTATGCACGAATGTACTATTCACGCATGTGTGCGAAAGGACGTCTATGTGCATATAGATGCATGTATGTGTGTGCGTATGCATATATGTGTCACGGCACTCACGGGGCCTCGTAACTTGTCGTTTGTCGTTAACTCAATAAAGTGCTAGAAGGAAAAATAAGCGAGAGTGGTCAAAAATATGGAAAATGATTTTGTGGTGTATTATTATTTTAAAATATGTCTACTTTCAATATCTACAATTATAAATCTTGAATTCAAATCTTAGCATAGGCCTATAGGTTTCAATACAATCTGCAGTAAACGGTGTCACTTTTGTTAGCGTGGCCGGTAAAATAAAATTGCGCCTTCTATAATTTCGGAACCGCACAGCTTATAGAGACCAACATGATTTATTCGTTTTTGATCGGGCAGAACTATGACCTTGGCCTGGATTAAGGAGGGTATTCAAAATTTAGTCTTACTTTTGACAATCGGGCATGTTCCATTGTAGATCTCGCTCTGTCAGAAAACAAGAACAGTTTCAAAGTGGTAAGTGGGCTTTATGAATTTTATGTGAATTAAAATTACCTCTGCCATAACCACTGCTGCTACTAATACTGTTGCGACCACTGCCACTAGTACTTCTACGACAATAGCAACCACCACTACAACTAAATACTACTACTGTAGTTTCTTCTAGAGATGCTGATGCTGCTATTATTATTATTATTATTTACAACAGCTTCGTTTTTTAAATTGCCATCTTAATTGTGTGTTATATTACTCTTAGATAGCAGCAACAACAGCAACAACAACGACATCAACAACTGCATATAATTATAGTTGCTATTACAACTACCAATGTTGCCATTATTGCTAACAGTTTAATTTTTCAATTTATTTCAATTACCATTGCTACAATATTATTACTGAGACTATTATTAGACTTATTTTCAATTAGTCTATATTAAAATAAAATTATTATCACTTTTCACGGTGGGACTGATCACTCAGGTCATTATGCATTCATTGTTCTGGAATATCACTATTAGTTTTAATTATTTTTTAGCACTATATTATGAATTAGAACGATAGCTCAATAATTCTCTGAATGAGAAATAGGCTCTCTCTGTTTCTGTCTCTGTCTGTCTCTATCTGTCTCTCTGCTCATGTATGTCTGTCTGTCTCTCTCTTTCTCTATGTATGTATATATATATGTATATGTATATATATATATGTATATATATAAATAGAGAGAGAGAGAAATGTATATGCATCAGCCTGCGTTATCAACAGCCAGGATTTAAACACCTATTATGAGAAATTTGATGCAAATCCACAGGTTTTGCGTCAGTGACGTCAATGCTTCTGTGCAATACAATGGATAAAATTGGCCCTATAGCGCAAAAGGTCAAACACTGATAATCAAAAAGATAATGAACGCAGAGGAGATAAAAAGTTGTATAATTATAATTTTTTTTAAATAACAACGATCTTGCCATAATTAGGTCTATTCCTGTTATTATTATTATTGTTACTCATTAAAATTATTTTAATTATTATTGATTTTATTATTATTACTACAATTACTCATGCTACTACCAAAGTGTATTATATCCTTTATACACTCTGTGCGACTACTATTACTATTCTTATTATTATTATTACTATTGCAGTCCAACCTATATGGTACAAATTAAGCAAATTTGAAAATAAAGAAATGGTGTGGCAGACCATCACGTGATCCGAACGGTTTGAGAATATTTTAAAGTAGGCTACTTAGCCTACATGATCTGCAGTAACTAGCAACATGAATTACACCAGACATAATTATCCTTAAACGTTATGTCTAGCGCTAACCTGGAAATACTCGCACGTCGTATTGATCACAAAGTTGATAGGAATGTAATCATAGAGCTGACACTGGTTCGCTGCGGTATTAAAGTTGTAGGAGGTGCAATTTGGCTCCATTTGGCACTTCATGGAACACAAAACGGACAATGGAACGCACCCTGCAGCTGAGAATGTCTCTTCAATTGGAAAGACAATCGCAGGTGTGTCCACGCAACATGGAGTAGCCCCATTGGAGAGAACAAGCTTCTGGAAGGTTATAGGAGTTGCTGGCACCATCGTTAGAAAAATTGGCAGGAAATTATATGAGGGCGTCATCTTCATCGAAGTAAAACCCTACGATGCTTTAGAAGGAATGTTCTGCAACTATACTTTGTTATAGATGTTCACAGGACCTTGCTAAGGTAAGGGCTAGAGAGAGTTTCACGGAAGTAGTTCTGGTTGCGGTACACAGATAGAGTAAGAATACTGCAAAAGATATTTCGGTGATCAATGTGCCATCTGGTGCTAAAATAACAAGTAGGCCTAACTAATAATAATAAATTCCTACGACTACAAATAACACATTAGGTCTATTGAAATTTCACTGTCTCTGTAAAGGATCCATGTAAAGTCAAAAGCTTTTGTCACAGCGCTTTTCAGGCCATAAATATCGGTTGAGAAACTGTTTCGCTGTCATATTCAGATTCATTCGGTCCACATGTAACATGTGCTCATCTCAAGATTCCTTAAATCCGATCTACGCATTTGATATTATTTATACACAAAAGCGACGCTTTTCCTTATTTATAGGACTCGATATTGCTAGAAATTGATGCATCTTGCTGCCTACATAAAATTTAAGCATAAAGAATGGATGTGTTTGTTGTTCAATTACCGACCGTGTGTTAAAAATTATAAATGTGATCGGGCGCGTGAAAATATTTATTATTTTTATTTAATTATTTCTCCATTTCTATAGGACCCTTTCAAGCTCTCTACTCAGAGGCGCTCACAACTACAGCGCGGGCACTGCATCGGAGTTTCACGCCGAAGCGCCCAAGCAATTGCGAGTGAAGGACTTGCTTAAGGTTCCTACCCGGCGGCCTGAGGGTGGATTCTAACCTCGAACCTTCCAGCCGCAAGGCAACGCCGCCACCAGTACATCACGGCGCCCCATACATGTAAATGGCCTATTTATCGAGGCTTTGCATATAACTATGTCGTCGATGAAGATAATTATTACTGCATTTTCTGGAGGTCGATGATCACTTCGTATAGTCTCTGCCTTTGCTGGGTAGACTTGCGTTTTAGTCTTTTACGCGGGTGCTAAGAGAATTGACCGATTTCCTACCAAGTAGGCTTTAGCCAGCCTTTGCTCATTGGAGCCAGTCGACAGCTTTGAAAGAGGGGGCAAGACACGATGATCACACGGTTGCATTTTATAGCAAGAGCTTCAAAATGCAGAGCTGGAAATTGTGCGTATTTTTCAACTAGACATCTAAATGTCAATTTCTCAGATTCGCTTCGTGTAGGCCTATCGTTAGTGCTCTAGGGCGAGGAAATTTATTGAAGACATAAAGGTAGTTGTAAAAATAGGTGTCCGTTTTCCAGAGGGCAGTGCCACTCTTGCCCCTGTGTGCGGCGCCCACGCTGTTGGTTAAATATCTTAGACATTTCCCAGGCCTGTTCGCAAGTAAATGTGTTAACCCCGCATTGCTCGAAACTGGCCGTTTAGCTGTTTTTAGACAATTAAAATGGTAGTAGGACCATTCTCTTTACAATCCCTTTAAATGAATACCGGAGCATCAAATTTGATACTAAATTTAAAAAAACTCCATGCCAAAGTCTGCAATTTAAAGTAGGTGATGCGAAGTGCAAAGCCACTATGAAACTGTGAACCGCAAAAATTTTCGCATGTTTTCGAAGTAGATACGAGTTGGCATATATGTTACCTGCATAATTATGTAGTCACAGTTGTAGCTGGTGCAGTGGTGCTCTCTTTGCCATCCCAGGAACACAATGAGGAGGACTTAATGACTAGATATTATCCATCGCTGAGGGCCCGTATGGTGCCTGACAACGGGTCTAGTCGTCTTTGTCTTTCGACGTTCAGTGTCTATTGATTTGACTCCCGCTACCTTGGCAAAAGTCTTCCTCGTTAAAAAACCAAACGCTGTTTAGACACGTTACCCTCAGCAAGCACGCACGACCCGTCGAAGCCGTATGCCCTGTATATCTAATTATCTATTCCTATGGCTGAATATGCCTATGATATGTTTGCATAATTATGTGTGTGTGTATGCGTGTAGGCCTACATGTATAAACGCAGCCGATGTCTACATTATGCGCATACATACATACGTACATAGCATTTTTGGTTTGAGAAAGTGGTCTTGTCATTCTTGCAAAAATAGTTCAATGGCGGCAACATTGTGAGGTTAGTGCTCAGCCTTGTCGGTGCATCGTCTTTGTTTAACTCGTGTGAATGGAACGCTTAAGGATCGATGAAGTAGGCTACATTGGGGATGACCGTCTCAAGTAGTAGGCTAACTTCAGATTTAAACAGTTTGTCAATAACTGCTCGTGATGTGATGGTGGGCCACCACCATTTCGCGGAACTTTGAAGATTGCGCGTGTTAGCTATAGTTCTGTCTGAGTGAGTAGGCTAATGCTCTTTAAATGCCAACAAAACAGGACATTAACCGTCAGAAATGATTCCAAAAACGGAAAGAAAGTAACGAGAAGCAACATTTACGTTTGCAAAAGTCATCATCATCTTATTCTGCATTTGGCCCCTAATCTGACATAGTCAAAGTTTTCCATTCAGTAGGCCTACACATCCCTTCTTCTTCTTCCTCAGCCATCCTCGTGACGAGGGTTGGCCGCATCATGAATAATCTTTACTTTTGTTATTCATATGCTGTTTGGAGAATTTATAAGATGGTAGTCCCCCACGTCTTTCCATCTCGCAGTAAGGAAGCCTTACACCAGAATCTCTAGTGAGCCTTCCCTATTGCATTTCGGCCGTTTTCACCATATCGATCACCATGCGTGATCTTCCGCCCTAATGCTTAAGACCTACTGCTGCTCAGGCCTTTGCCGCCCACGCTGGCCAACCTTTCAGGGTTCCTGCTGAGCCTGTCCACCTCGCGTAGCGCCCAAGGTGGTACTTCAGTCAAAGACTTTCACCACTGATGGCATAGCCTCAGCAGGCAATCCCCTACTTGGCTGTTCACCCCTTCACCACGATGAGGTGTGGGTAGGACTTTGAAGGGGCACATCCCTGACCAA
Organism: Lumbricus terrestris; assembly: GCA_949752735.1. Lineage (NCBI taxonomy): Eukaryota > Metazoa > Annelida > Clitellata > Crassiclitellata > Lumbricidae > Lumbricus > Lumbricus terrestris. Next base: position 43,195,829 of record OX457041.1, read on the forward strand.
AAAAAATTACAAGCAAATGCCTGTTTCTCATTTGAATGACCTTTGTCTTTATAAAAGCTATCGTCTCTTGACAAAGATCTCTCAAAGGGAAATTTGAACTTTTCTTGCCAAAGGCCTACGACGACCTTGAAAATGACCTTGAAAGAAGCTAGCGACTTTCAGGGATGGCAACCGTTTAACCCGGACATAGACGGGACCCATTGACCGAAAATTGTTTCCGATGAACTTTCTTAGTCTTTGCCCACAAATTTCAGAAAAATAGAAAAATATACTAACAAATTTTCAGAAAGACATATACCATGTTCCTTACTTTACAATAATCTGCAGACCTTTTTTTAGTACATCCTGCCTACATTTTTCTGGGGGCGAAAATCTTTCATGTACCTTTTTATTTGGGGGAAATGGTATGCAAATACGTGTGAACAACACCTCAAGACTAAACACTGCTTTTTGATCAATATAATAATAAGATAATATTTTCGTTTAATTTAAAACTGACAAACAAACCACAGTATGATTGCAATTCAAAGTATGAACGGATGATTGCGAGTTACTTCAGGAGTCGAAATTAACTGTCGGCAGCCATGCAAAGCGCCCATCACGCCCTCCTGCTTGTCCTACCCGACGGTGTCACGACAACTGGTTCACAGACAACTGGTTCACCGACAACTGGTTCATGGACAACTGGTTCACGACAACTGGTTCACGACAACTGGTTCACGACAATTGGTTCACCGACAACTGGTTCACCGACAACTGGTTCACCGACAACTGATTCACGACCAAATTAATGGTCACTGCGAATTTTTTAGGACATGGTTATTGCCGCTAAAAGAGAAGTTTTATTGATGAAAATAACTCGTCATAAATCGAAAACAGGTTGTTCATGGCCTCGCTGCAAAAAGAAACCGAGGAAAAGAACGTTTCCTGAAAAAAGTTGCATTGATGAAAATAATGCTTGTAAAAATTGAAGCCGCATACACGAAACAATCGCGAAATAGAAGTTGGATTGATGAAAATATTTCAATTTTAAATAGAAGTCGGATTTAGATTGACTAAAATCGTCCTGTTAAAATTGGAGCGGTTTAAGTAAAGGAAACCGGAATAAGTATTTTCCTACCCGAAATAGAAGCTGGATTTATGTTTATGAAAATGTTCTTGCTTAAATTAGAGCTGGAAGAATGAAAATGTATTGCCTTAAATTCGAGCTGGATTGATGAAAATATTAGGTGGGAGCTGGATTAAAAAAGGCTTCAGAAATCTGAGCGGGATCAATGTATTTTATATCTTAAATAGAAGCTCGATTAATTTTTTATAGATCTGAAATAGAAGCGGGATGAATGATAAAACGCTTAAGAAATAGAAGCTGGACGAAGGTTTTTATATATCTGAAACAGCAGCTGGATGAGTGATAAAACGCTTAAGAAATGGAAGCGGGATGAAGGTTTTTTATATATTAAATAGAAGCTGGATGATTGATAAAACGCTTAAGAAATGGAAGCGGGATGAAGGTATTTTATATATTAAATAGAAGCTGGATGATTGATAAAACGCTTAAGAAATGGAAGCGGGATCAAGGTATTTTATATCTAAAATAGAAGCTGGATGATTGATAAAACGCTTAAGAAATGGAAGCGGGATCAAGGTATTTTATGTCTTAAATAGAAACTGGATGATTGATAAAACGTTTAAGAAATGGAAGCGGGATGAAGGTGTTTTATATATTAAATAGAAGCTGGATGATTGATAAAACGCTTAAGAAATGGAAGCGGGATGAAGGTATTTTATATATTACATAGAAGCTGGATGAAGGTTTTTATATGCCTGAAATAAATGCAGGATGAAGGATAAAACGCTTGCGAAATCGAAGCTGGATGTAAGTATGTTGTCTGTGTGAAATAGAAGCTGGATGAATGATAAAAGGCTTGAGAAATCGAAGCGGGATCAAGGTATTTTATATATTACATAGAAACTGGATGAATGATAAAACGCTTAGGAAATGGAAGCTGGATGAAGGTTTTATAGATCTAAAATAGGAGCTGGATTAAGAAGATCTTCACCAATCCAGCTCCAACCTAATCAGCAAATTTCATCCATCCAGCTCCAATTTAAGGAAGGGCATTCTCATCCATCCAGCTCCAATTTGATCAAGAAGATTTTCATCCATCCAGTTCCAATTTAAGCAAGAACATTTTCATCTATCTAGCTCCAATTTAAGGCAAGACGTTTTCATCAATCCAGCTCCAATCTAGGGCAGGACATTTTCGTCAATACAGCTTCTATTTCATGTGTAACAATATTTATTCCGGTTTCCGTTACTCCCTTGTTATTTTCAACGATCCAGCTCCGATTTTATCAAGACGATTGTAATCAATCCAGCTCCAATTTAAGGAATACATTTTCATCCTTCCAGCTCTAATTTAAGCAAGAACATTTTCATAAACATAAATCCAGCTTCTATTTCGGGTAAGAAAATACTTATTCCGGTTTCCTTTACTCCAACCGCTCCAATTTTAACAGGACAATTTTAGTCAATCTAAATCCGACTTCTATTTAAAATTGAAGTATTTTCATCAATCCAACTTCTATTTCGCAACGCGATTGTTTCGTGTATGCGGCTTCAATTTTTACAAGCATTATATTCATTAATGCAACTTCGTTTAGGAAACGTTCTTTTCCTCTGTTTCTTTTTGAAGCGAACTATCAACAATCTCTTTTCGATTTACATGTATCACGAGTTATTTTCATCAATCCAACTTCCTTTTTAGCGGCAATAACCAGTGACTAAAAAAATTTGCAGTGAACAGTTGGTCGTGAGCCAGTTGTCGTGAACCAGTTGTCCGTGAACCAGTTGTCGGTGAACCAGTTGTCTGTGAACCAGTTGTCGTGGAACCCTACCCGACGCCATCTGCCGATTGGAAGGCTGAGTCGACTTTTGTGGTGGCACCGGGAAGCGATCCCGCGTCCGTGTATTCTTCGTACAGGAGTGTTAGCATCACCCTAGACCCCTCCACAATACAAAGTAAGAATAACTAATCTCTGGAACATCGTGTTCAATCCAAATTTTCTTCATTTTCCCCCAGAAAGATAGTAGATTGAGTCCGTAAATAACTTTTCCTGCTGAAAAGACTAAACGGCCAGTATAGAGTAGGCTACGGCTGTGTAGCCAGTACGGAAAATCGAGTGCAACTCTCAACACCGTGCAGTCTTCTCTTGTTCTCCCTCCTGCAGCGGATGTCGTTTAGCAAACAATCAACAAGGGCGGAAACAGAAATTTCCGAAGGGGGGGGGCCAAAATTTATGGTCTTGTTGGTGGAGCAGGGGAAAACTTTTCGTTGTGTCGCCGAAAAAACTGATGACCTTTTTTTTTAGTCATCGACCAATTTTCCGGGAAAAAGATACCATTTCATCCGCCGAAAAAACTGACGACCTTTTTTTTAGTCATCGACCAATTTTCCGGGGAAAAGATACCATTTCATCCGCCGAAAAAACTGATGACCTTTTTTTATGTCATCGACCAATTTTTTGGGAAAAAGATACCATTTCATCCGCCGAAAAAACTGATGACCTTTTTTTTAGTCATCAACCTATTTTCGGGAAAAAGATACCGTTTCATCCGCCGCTAAATCGACGGGGGCCACGTCCCGTACGATTTTGTAATAGGGGGCCTGATGTCCTCTTTTTCTCTCTCCACTACATTTCTTCAAACCAAATGGGGGCCACGTCCCATGCAATTTTTAAGTGGGGGCCATGGCCGGATTTGCCCCCCTGGATCCGCCCCTGTCAATCAATGCGCATTAAATTTTAACAAAACTTAAACGGATCTAGGAAAAACATAAAACAGCTTTCGAATTAGCGTCTTGAAATCGGAGGGGGCAGCTTCTTGAAACCTGATGAGGGGACCCGCGCTACTATGCCCATTTCTGAACTGTGGGTTATGGCCGGATTGCCCCACCCTCTGGATCCACCCCTGGTCCTAGTGTCGTCCGATTCGTTTTCGAATGGAACATCGAAACTTCGCAGATCCCATTCAGGTGTACAATTATGCATGTTGAGCTATCGGTACCTGGGCTAATTAGTCAAATGCGCCAAAGTTTACGTTCTTGTTACAAAGCTATTATTATTAAATATATTTGTAACGCGCGCAAGGTTACACCGAAATGCGAATCTGAGGCGCGGATGATTAATCAGCCGCCAGAGAAAGATGCAGTTAGAGATCCATGTGGTTGAAAGGCAATGAGAAGTAGTGAGTTTGAACCTTTTTTAAAGAAATAAAGTGAAATTGAGCTTCGAAGAGAGAGCGGAAGTCGATTCCATTTTCTGGGTGCAGAGGCATAGAATCCACACGAGCTCACAACCATTTTGCATCGGGGTTCAGCTAACAGACTTGTGCCCGATGAGCGCAAGCAAAGAGGAGGAATGTGGGGAGTTAGTACTAGTGACTAAAGGTAAGCAGGTGTGTTGTGCTGAGGACATTGTATGTCAAACATGCCAATTTGAATTTTATCCCGTACTGAACGGGAAGCTTAATGCAGCCGATGAAGTGGGACTGAGGACCTTGTTCATAATGGGCGAACAGCGCCAACAGAGCTAAGGGGTTTTGGATGCGTCGCAACCTGTTGAGGTCAGTGTCTGAGAGACTCACAAAAGTTGGATTAGTGTAATCAAAACGAAAGAAGACAAGAGTACAGGACATGGTTTGAGACATATTCATGGCTGTTCTATCAATAGAAAGCTATATGAATACTTGAGACGGACTCAGAAAGTCTCAGATGAAGTTATTCTCTGATGTAGCTTATTCATCAACAACAACCGTGGGCTCAAAGCTCGTAGGTGTCCGATGCCTTCTTCACAATGTCTCTCCACTCGATTCTATCCTGAGCCGCATGCCCCAGCTTCTGTAGGTCTTTTCCACACCAATCCATGTCATTCGACCGCTCTCGATGCGGCCTTCCTCTTTTGTTGTTGCTCTCCATTATTCCAAGCATCAGAGTCTTAATCTTTCTGCCATCTCTCATTCTGCAGATATGTCCGAACAATCTCAGTTTTCGTTGGATAAACTTCTGCATAAGGATCTCAGTCAAATCCACTCTTTGTAGACCTCTTCATTGGTAATCTATCGACCCCGTACGATTGTAGGACCTAGCATGTCACATTCTGGTCCACATTGTCAAACGCCTTCTTGAAGTCGACGACACATTCGTAGATCTTCTTGCTCTTTCAGCGTGCCTTCTCTGCTATGAGAATTGACCGATATCCGACTAAGTGAGCTTTAGCCAGCCTGTGGTCATTGGAGCCAGTCGGCAGCTTTGATAGATGGGGTGGGGCAAGACACGATAATCACGGTTACATTTTTTAGCAAGTGCTTCAAAATGGAGAGCTGGAAATTATGCGTATTTTTCAACTAGGCATCTAAATGCCAATTTTTCATATTCGATTCGTGTATCATTAGCGCTATATGATGATGATGATGATGATGATGATGATGATGATGATGATGATGATGATGATGATGATGATGATGATGATGATGATGATGATGATGATGATGATGATGATGATGATGATGATGATGATGATGATGATGATGATGATGATGATGATGATGATGATGATGATGATGATGATGACGATGACGATGACGATGACGATGACGATGACGATGACGATGACGATGACGATGACGATGACGATGACGATGACGATGACGATGACGATGACGATGACGATGACGATGACGATGACGATGACGATGACGATGACGATGACGATGACGATGACGATGACGATGACGATGACGATGACGATGACGATGACGATGACGATGACGATGACGATGACGATGACGATGACGATGACGATGACGATGACGATGACGATGACGATGACGATGACGATGACGATGACGATGACGATGACGATGACGATGACGATGACGATGACGATGACGATGACGATGACGATGACGATGACGATGACGATGACGATGACGATGACGATGACGATGACGATGACGATGACGATGACGATGACGATGACGATGACGATGACGATGACGATGACGATGACGATGACGATGACGATGACGATGATGATGATGATGGTGCTCTGCCCGACGGCAGGTTCATTGGCTTTACGCCCCTGGGGATGAGAAGAGTGAGGTGGTTTACCGTTGCCTTCCCCACAGACAATGATGGGTAAGCAACTTGCCCATGCAAGGTCACTCCACAGCAGCTTGTGCTACCACGTCCCACACGTGCTAGCCTGAGATATCTGAATCTCTGAATGTCAACTCCCAGCCCGGGGCTTGAACCGCAGTCCGTTGCAAACAACAGACGAATGCAGCTCGCGCTTACCGGTGTAAGCGAGGAAATTTATTGAAAACATAAAGGTAATTGTAAAAATAGGTGTTCGTTTTCCAGAGGGAAATATCACTCTTGTCCCTGTGTGCGGCACCCACGCTTTTGGTTAGATATCTTAAACATTTCCCAGACCTGTTTGCAAGAAAATGTGTTAACCCAGCATTGCTCGAAACTGGCCGTTTAGTTGTTTTCGCACAATTAAATTGTAGGAGGACTATTCTCTTTAGTGTCTACAATCCCTTGAAATGTATACCGTAGCATCAAATTTGATACTAAATTTTAAAAACTCCATGCCAAAGTCTGAAATTCAAAGTAGGTGCTACGAAGTGTAAAAGTCACTATGAAACGGTGAACCGCTGCTCTGGCATAAGGAGGCGGAAATCGCAAATGATAAAACAGAGGAAATTCGATAAAACAACAATCAGGCGTAAATTTTCCGATTATTGTTTTTTCACATAGGCTTTATCAGTAGACAGGATCACATAATATAATTATTATTACATGAAAAATATATTGATTTAATATTATTTGACCTCTTTCGCGACAAATGTAAGCATTTTGTATGACAAATAGCCTACACATTTTAAGGATTTTAAACGCATTTTAAAGGTCCGTTTCAAACGTAAACGTTATGGTCTTATTCGATTAAGTCATCCAATTAGGCCTATACTTCATATCTCTGGAACCAATTGAGATAGAATAATAATATTTTCGGCATTTTAAACAGAAATGATTGTTTGTCATATTTAGCCAAAAATATACAAAACTCATTTTGTCACTTCCGCCTCATTTTGCTGGAGCAGGTCACATTATAATTATTATCCTCAAGATTTCGAAGTTGATACGAGTTAGCATATGATGTTACCTGCATAATTATATCGTCCAATTTGTAGCTAATGCAGTGGTGCTCTCTTTGCCATCCCAGGAACACAATGAAGACGACTTAATGACTGGATATTAGCCATCGCTGAGGGCCCGTATGGTGCCTGACAACGGGTCTAGCCGTCTTTGTCTTTCGACGTTCAGTGTCTATCGATTTGACTCCCGCTGCCTTGGCAAAAGTCTTCTTCTTTAAAAAAGCACGGCGCTGTTAAGACACGTTACCCTCAGCAAGCACGCACCACCCGTTGAAGCCGTTAGCTTATGCCTTGATAATATATCTAATTATCTATTGCTATGGCTGAATATGCCTATGATATGTTTGCATGTGTGTGTAGACCTACATGTATATATGCAGCCGATGTCTACATTATGCGCGTACATACGTACTTTTTGGTTTGAGAAAGTGGTCTTTATCATTCTTGCCAACAGTTTAATGGCGGCAACATTGTGAGGTTAGTGCTCAGCCTTGTCGGTGCATCGCCTTTGTTTAACTCGTGTGAATGGAACTCTTAATGATCGATGAAGTAGGCTGTATACATTGTATACATTGTATATATTGTATACATTGTATACATTGTGTACATTGGATACATTGTATACAATGGGCGATGACCGTCTCAAGTAGTAGGCTAATTTCAGATTTAAACAGTTTGTCAATAACTGCTCGTGATGACATTGTGAGGGTAGGCCACGACCATTTCGCGAAACTTTGAGGATTGCGCTTGTTAGCTATTCTGCCTGAGTGAATAGACTAATGCTTTTTTAATGCCTACAAAACAGGACATTAACCGTCAGAAATGATTCCAAAAACGGAAAGATAACAACGCTGTGCTGCGCTGGTTGCCTGTGTCCCAGCGGATCTCGTACAGCATTGCTGCTGTGGTCTCTCGCTGTGTCCTTGGCTGTGCTCCGTCATACTTGTGTGATCTTTGTTGTCCAGTCTCTGACGTTGCAGCGCGTCGTGTACTTCGCTCTTCGGCTAGGGGAGAGCTTCTGGTCCTGCGGGCTCGCTTGGCTTTCAAGCAGCGCCGTGCTTTCTCAGTCGTGGGGCCTGCTGTCTGGAACGACCTCCCGGTTACGCTTCGCTCTCTACTTGTGGTCAATCCGGCTAGGTTCTACAAGTCTCTCAAGTCTTTTTTTCTCAACAGCTTTGTTCGTGGTTGGGCTGGGAGCGCCTCTGAGTAGTTTCTTGATGGGGCGCTATATAAATGCTCTGAATGAATGAATGAATGAATTAGAAGCAGCATTTACTTTTGCAAAAGTTATCATCATCTTATTCTGCATTTGTTCCCTAATCTGATATGATCTTAGTCAAAGTTTTCCAGTCAGTAAACATTCCTAACACTAAAAAAATTACAAGCAAATGCCTGTTTCACATATGAAGGACCTTTGGCTTTATAAAAACTATATCGTCTCTTGACAACGATCTGTCCAAGGGAAAATTGAACTTCTCATGTATTGCTGCGTAAGCTGCCCTTTAGTTTTTAAGTCTGTCTATCGTCACGTAAAAAGACATAATGCGGAATTTGTCATTAGCACACGGATTTAAACTCCGATTAGTGTAATCTAATCTACAACATCGTCATAAATAATGTGAATGCGCAATAATACTTTTAGCTTTAAATGCAAACCTGGCAGTAGGGGTCTGCGAATTCAAGAGTGCGAAAGGCCTACGACGACCTTGAAACGACCTTGAAGGAAGCCAGCGGCATTCAAGTATGTCAATATAGAAAATAACAGCTTATTTGCCTTTTAAAAGCACTGGTGCTAAAACGTCAGGTAGTAAACAGAACATGGAAATACAACCTTTTTAAAAATTGAAACCACAGAATGCTTTTCTCTTTTGGTTTCATTCTCACTGCGTATAGTCACACACTTTAATGCCGAGTTTTAGGCCTACGTGCATTTACCAATTCACAAAACCTTTTTGGCCAGTGATCCTTTCATAAGTCCCCCTACTCTTTCGGGAGAGCTGGAAAATCGCAATTTTTGGCGGATGGCAACCGTTAAACCCGCGGAAAGAGACGAGACCCATTGACCGAACATTTTTGAACGACCTTTTTAGTCTTTGCCCAAAAATTTCAGAAAAACCTAAATATATACTAACGAATTTCCAGAAAGACATAGGCCCACCATTTTCCTTTCTTTACAATAATCTGCAGACCTTTTTTTTAGTATATCCTGCCTACATTTGCTGTTGGTAAAAATGCTACATTGATAATTGTTAGCGGTGAGCACTAGCTTGGGTCGGGAGCGCCACTGAATCTGTGAGCGGCGCTATATAAATGTTCAATTACTATTACTATTACTATTACTACATGTACCTTTTGGTGTGCAAATACACGTGAACGACACTTGAAGACCAAGCACTGCTTTTTATCAATATATAATATGATAATATTTTCGTTTAATTTAAAAAATGACAGTATGATTGCAATTCAAAGTATGAACGGATGGTTGCAAGTTATTTCAGGAGTCGAATTTTACTTTCGGCAGCCATGCAAGGCGCTCATCACGTCCTACTGCTTGTAGGACGTTGTTTTACCCAGCGCCTAGTCTGCCGAATGGAAGGGTGAGTCGACTTTTGAGGTGGCGTCCGTGCGTACTTTATACCGGAGTGTTAGCATCACCCTAGGCCCCTCCCCAATACAAAGCCAAGATAACAAATCTCTGCAACATAGTGTTCAATTCAAATTTTCTGCATTTTTGTTTCATAAAGATAGCAACTTGAGTCCCTAAATAACTGTCATCCTGCTGAAAATACTAAATGACCAGTAGAGTAGGCTATGGCTGAGTAGCCAGTACGGAAATCGCGTGCAACTCTCAACACCGTGCAGGCTTCTATTGTTTTCCCTCCTGCAGTAGGTGCCGTTTAGCAAAACAATCAATGTGCATTAGATTTTAACAAAACTGAAACAGTTTAACAACAAAGCAGATATAGATTAAACATAAAACAGCCTTCGAATTAGTATGTCATTTTGGAATTGTATCGAATGATTCTAGTCAGGTCGGATAAAAAAATTGGATGGGGCCCACAATGTTTGTTCGGAGCAAATATTTTATCTTGTTCTTTCGCTGAAAAATCTGATGACTTTTTAGGTCACAATATTGTGCTGTTTTTGTTTCTCTCTCACCTTCTTGTTCTTGCTGCATTGATTGAAAGCTTCTTCAAACCTGATGGGGTAGCTTCTATCTTCTTGGAATCTGATGGGTCAGCTTGTTGAAACCTGATGGGGGGGGGGGGGGGGCCACGACCCATGCCCATTTTTGAATTGGGGCAATGGCCCAACCCTGGATCCGCCCCTGGTCCTAGTGTCGTCCGATTCGTTTTGGAATGGAACATCGAAGCTTCGCAGATCCCATTCAAGTGTTCAAGTGCACAATTGTACATGTCGAGCTCCCTATAGGCTAATTGGTCAAATGCGCCCAGTGGCGGCGCTAGGGAGGCTGGGGGCTAACCACCCCCCCCCCCTACAAGAGGCTCAGCCCCACATGAAAAAAGGGCCATCCAAAGTTTTTTACATTGAAATATCCACGATTTTTGGCTGAGGACTAAAAAAAAGTCAGAAATTTTGCAGGCGAAAATGGAAAATTTTCATGAGATTTCGGTGGATGACTAAAAAAAGGTCGTCAGAAATTTTGCCGGCCAAAATTGAAAATTTTCACTGCGAGGGCTTCAGCCCCCCCCCACGAAACTGAAATCCTGGCGCCGCCACTGAATGCGCCACAGATAACGCTCTGGTTACAGAGCTATTATTATTAAACAAATTTGTAACGCGCGCAAGGTTACGCCGAAACGTGAATCTGAGACGCGGATAATCAACCACCAGAGGAAAATGCAGTTAGTTATCCATGTGGTTGAAAGGCAATGAGACGTAGTGAGTTTGAGCTTTTTTAATAAAGAAAGTGAAATTGAGCCTCGAAGAGAGAGAGAGCGGAAGCCAATTCCATTTTCTGTTTGTACCTCTGGGTGCAGAGGCATAGAATCCTTACGAGCTCATAACCATTTTGCATCGGGGTTCAGCTAAAAGACTTGCACCCGATGAGCGCAAGCAGCAGGAATGTAGGGAGTTAGCAGTGACTAAAGGTAAGCAGGTGTGTTGGTGCTGAGGACATTGTATGTCAAACATGCCAATTTGAATTTTATCCTTTTATTCATCAACAACAACCGTGGGCTCAAAGCTCGTATGGGTGTCCGATGCTTTCTTCACAATGTCTCTCCACTCGGGTCTGTCCTGAGCCGCATGCCCCAGCTTCCGTAGGTCTTTTCCACACCAATCCATAATGTGGGCCGCCCACTCTCGATGCGGCCTTCCTCTTTTGTTGTTGCTCTCCAATATTCCAAACATCGGAGTCTTAATCTTTCTGTCATCTTGCATTCTGCAGATATGTCCGAACAATCTCAGTTTTCGTTGGATAAACTTCTGCATAAGGTTCTCAGTCAAATCCACTCTTTGTAGACCTCTTCATTGGTAATCTATCGACCCCGTACGATTGTAGGACCTAGCATGTCACATTCTGGTCCACATTGTCAAACGCCTTCTTGAAGTCGACGACACATTCGTAGATCTTCTTGCTCTTTCAGCGTGCCTTCTCTGCTATGAGAATTGACCGATATCCGACTAAGTGAGCTTTAGCCAGCCTGTGGTCATTGGAGCCAGTCGGCAGCTTTGATAGATGGGGTGGGGCAAGACACGATAATCACGGTTACATTTTTTAGCAAGTGCTTCAAAATGGAGAGCTGGAAATTATGCGTATTTTTCAACTAGGCATCTAAGTGCCAATTTTTCATATTCGATTCGTGTATCATTAGCGCTATATGATGATGATGATGATGATGATGATGATGATGATGATGATGATGATGATGATGATGATGATGATGATGATGATGATGATGATGATGATGATGATGATGATGATGATGATGATGATGATGATGATGATGATGATGATGATGATGATGATGATGATGATGATGATGATGATGATGATGATGATGATGATGATGATGATGATGATGATGATGATGATGATGATGATGATGATGATGATGATGATGATGATGATGATGATGATGATGATGATGATGATGATGATGATGATGATGATGATGATGATGATGATGATGATGATGATGATGATGATGATGATGTAGGACCTAACATGTCACATTCTGGTACACACTGTCAAACGCCTTCTTGAAGTCGACGACACATTCGTAGATCTTCTTGCTCTTTCGGCGTGCCTTCTCTGCTATGAGTCTTAATGCCAAAATTTGTTGTATCGTTCTTCTGTCCTTCCGAAGTCTCGCCTGTTCATCCGCCAGATGTTCTTCCATGCATATGGTTGCTTAACCTCTCCGCCAGAACCATCATCAGCACCTTGCCCAAGTGGCTTATCATCGTCGGAGTGGATATATCCTTTAGTTCCCTTGTTAGCCTACTTCTCTGGAAAGATCTTGGTTGGTTTACTCGCTGTATAATTCGCTGCAGTATCCTGTCCATCGCTGTACTACGTCTTCCTTTGATGTCAGTCAGCACTTTATCATTCTCATCTTTATTGCTGTAAAGTCTCGGTTGCCATTTTCTGCTTATATTTCTTATCATTTTGTAAACCTCTCTGCTTTGGCCTTCTCCGGAATGCTTTTCAATTTCCTTGCAGTTGTTCCAGCCATTGTTGTTAATCTTCCCTTGCTGCCTTCCTCACCCTGTTCCAACTTTCCTTGTATTTATGTTCTGCTACAGCATACATCTGATGTATCCCTTCTGAGTTTAACTTCCTCTTTTTCTATACCAACCAAGGCATCTCATGTGTAACCATCCATTTTCCTGATTCTCTTTTCTTCTGGAACCGCCTCCTCCACTGCATTGTTTATGGCCGCAGTTAATTAACTTATTGTTTGAAGACAAACTTTTGTGCTTCAAAATTAATATAGCCTTGTGTAGAAGGACACTTTAAATAGCCCTTTAATAAGTCTATGAAAAGCGCTGCACACTTAAAATTATGAAGTTGCTTAAGCCGAAGGAACATGCCTTCTGTTGAAAATTGATACTTCCCGTATGTTAAAAAAGCATATGAAATTTTGCAAAAATTTGGTGAATCAGCAAGAATCATTGGCCTTGAATAATTTGTACAAATGCGACCCCAGCATGCCTTCGCGAGGATTAAAAAGCATTGACCTTTATTACCCAGGTTGTTGTGTCCATAGATCGAGTATTCGCATATTACGAATATTAAGATTTTCAAATATTCACGAATATTAACGAATATTAAAACTGCCAACGAATATTATATTCGTAAAATATTGTTATTTCAAGAAATTCTTTATTCTTGTTCTTTCAAGAAATTCTTTATTCTTATTTTGTTATTTATGAAAATGTTTAACTTTCACTTAATGAATTGTACAAAATTGAGTTAGCCTGCGCATAGGCCTGCATCAGTAAGTGACAATAACTTTAACTTTGTACTTTGTCGTTCGTGATTGTGTAACCAGAGTTGAACGTGCAATAAACTACTATATATAATACATTTATTATTAAAAACTTCAAGGTCTCTGCTGGGTCTTGCCAATGTGGCATTCACATCACATTCGATACTTAATGACAGTTAATGTTGGTCACTTTGTCTGACTTCTGACCATCCTCCCCAACTGAAAAGAGACAGAGTCACGGATGGCAGTTGGCAAGTAGCAGCAACAGTAGGCTAAATTATAAATATTCTTTAACTGCCTATAATAGTAACTGCAAATTGATAAAGTTGTTTTATATCAGTGTAGCAGGATGAGTAGGCCTAAATATAAATACCAACGCAAGAAATAATCGTGCCAGATTACAAGCAAAAATTGCCCCGATTTCAGCATAACAAGCGCATTGCAAATTTTAATTCAGTCTTGCCCTAGATGCGAGTGAATGACATAGAGAGAGGCATACAGAAACTTAAACTGCTTTACCGGGTAACATTGCGGTTTCCATGGTTCACTTTAATTCTTTAACGAATATTTACGAATATTTACGAATATTAAAAAATCTTAATATTCACGAATATTTACGAATATTAAACCCAAAAGTCACGAATACTCAATCTATGGTTGTGTCATCTGCTGCTCTCTCTCATCCGACCTAATCTAGTATAATAGGTCTACATTGTCAATTTATTCAGTCTACCCAAACGTGGCATAACCTAAACAATGGACAAATTAATTTCACCTCTGCCATTTGCATTAGAACACTTTGTTCTTCATGTCTGTTTTATTTGCATGTTTATATTAGGCTAATCAGTGATAAATGAATTAAAAAAATATCCACCAGTATTTTTTACCTGTTTATTGTGTGAAAATCATTTGGTCAAAAATGAGTTCTGCTAATATAATCATAACATGTTTAGCAACGCTATCAATGCGAGAAGAATACATCCAAAGATCTGTTCACATCCGGTGTTAATCCTAAAGGCCGTCCACCCCAAGATACCGCGAGAAAATCTCTATGAAATACACAGCTTAAACGTTAACGAAGAAGAAGAAGAAGAAGAAGAAGAAGAAGAAGAGGAGGAGGAAGAAGAAGAAGATGAAGAAGATGAAGAAGAAGAAGAATATGAAGAAGATGAAGAAGAAGAAGAAGAAGAAGAAGAAGAAGAAGAAGAAGAAGAAGAAGAAAAAGAAGAGGAAGGGGAGGAGGAGAAGGAGGAGGAGGAAGAGGAGGAAGAGGAAGAAGAAGAAGAAGAAGAAGAAGAAGAGGAAAAGGAAAAGAAGGAGGAGGAAGAAGAAGAAGAACGAGAAGAAAAAGAGGAGGAAGAAGAAGAAAAAGAGAAAGAAAAGGAAGAAGAAGAATTAGCGAATAACCAGCCATGTTTTGAAGCACATTATGCCGCCCATAGAAGTTTCTTTGTCCCACAGGAAGTTTACAAGTTCTGCATTATCAGCATTCGACTGCCAAAGACATAAAACGTGGGAGCGAAAGACATCCTCTTAAGAGTCTCCCATCGACCGTAGCCTCCGGGACTGGGGGTCAAGTTTGACACGGCGCACTTATTGAACCACCAACCACCGTTAGTTAAGGCGCAGTTGGCTGGGTTTCTGTCGTTATCGTTGTCGTAGGTGGAGAAATTCATTCCGTTCGTTTTCCAATCTATAAGATTCGAAACATTGTTAAACGCATCGCCACCGTCTCCAACGTAACCGGTGACGTTCAGCTTGTACAAGTTCGCTTCGTCTTCCAAATGAAAGGTCTCAAACTCAGCGGAATACCACTTCCGGGTGTCGTTCGACTGGACTTCCACCCTCAACTTCCATCTGTTAGCTGTCGTCAGTTGGTGGAGTTTCTCGTTTCCAAACCAGTAGTTTCCACTGACGTTTCCGAATCCATCTCTGTATTCATTCCAGGTGCGGTTGAAAGATATTTCGCTAATTGGGATGTTTTGGTGGATGATTATCCAACCGTAAATTTCTCTCGCTGGTATGTTATCTGGCGTTCCGGGTATCGTGATGTTTGTATCAAATTCAGCAGCCTGAAAATCTGTGACAGTACAAACGGACAAACATTTTTAGAGAACATTTCTCCGTACATGTGGGTTGCGCTACTGCCATCGTTCTTTTATGGTAGCATAAATATGTATGAAAGCATCGGTACAGTTTGAAAGGGGTGGAATTTGTTTTTCTGGGGGCGGGAAAGACGTCCTTTGGGCGGACTTTTGAGCTGCTGAGCGACCAGCGACACCATATCGTCGGCCACTTTTTCTGACGACCTTTTTTGTCTTTCGGTCAAAATCTCCGAAAAATATGTCATTTCCGCTAACAAGCAGCTGATGATGCTATTGCATCTCGCTAATAATGCTATTGTATCTCGCTAATAATGCTATTGTATTTGCCACAGACAATCTTGGCTTTACCTGCGGGTGGGATGCAGCGTATCCAGGTGCGATTGGCGATAAGGCATCCGGTTTCTTCTGGGTTAGATGTGACAGAAACACAGCAGTTGTAGATGGCTCCGTTGAGAGAAAATGGAAAAGAACAACATTTGTCCTGGACCATCTTAACTGAAGTTGGTACCGGAGTTACCCTGGTCTTTATTTCTGGAAAATAATAAAGAACTATTGTTTCCGCGCACGATCATAGTCTACTTCACCATTATTGACGCATAGGCCTATCAATATTTTCCTACCCTTACTCGAAAAATATTAGAAAGTTATTTACTAAACGTTGCACAATTTCAATGCTAAAATTGATATCCTGTAGTCCTATACCCGCCATATTCCTACCAAACGCTTTGTGGGGCGCGGTGGTGTAGTGGTGGCGTCGTTGCCTTGAAGCCGGAAGGTTCGAGGTTCGAATCCACCTCGCCGCGTAAGGACCTTGGGCAAGTTCTTCACTCGCAATTGCTCAGCGCTTCGGCGTGAAACTCCGATGCAGTGTCCGCTCTGCATTCGGGAGCGCCTCTTAGTAGAGAGCTTGAAGGGGTGCTATAACAAGAGCGCATACAAACAAACGACTTTAGACCCGGCATTTCACATTGGTCCATACTATGTGTCAGGCCCGGCCCTATATGTGCGGGACCCTAGGCAGCAGCCGACCCCAAACAAAAATTTACGGAGTTGATTTCCTGTCAGTAAGCCTACAGCAAAGGCATAGCCATAATTATGTAGACCTATTTAAATAATGCAAAATCATGGGGTGCCCACTGCCAACACACAGGGGCAAGAGGAGCTCTTGGTCCAATAAAAATCCGCGCTAATGATATTCATGATTCACAAAATGAAAATGAGAAATGTGCAATTGGACATGTTCTTTATCTTGCTTTGCATTTTTCAAACGCGTACAAAAACATTTGGCTTTGCCCCATTCCACAAAATGCCAGTGGGCGCCCAAGTGCAAAATTGAAGGGAAAAGGGTTAATTAACCCGAAATGTAAATCAAACTCTTAAGACTAGCAGTTACTATGACAGCAATGATCATGTTTCGTGCAATTAAATATGATGGCAATATATATATATATAATCGAAACGTATCAGATTCTTTCTAATTAAAACGTGTGCCTTTAGTCTAGACAAAGACGTGCGTTCTATCTCCCATAACGTTTCATAAATCTTCCCAGCTTTGCTAGAAACGGCGAAATTCGACATGACTTCACAATGGTCTAGAACTCTAGATAGTCAGCAACATCATTCACGATTTACAAAAATAGCTAAGTGAGGATGCCGTTCATGAAGTAGGCATAGGCCTACTGGTAGTCTATTCTTGATCGCATGGAAGCTTTGGTAAGTTTCGCCTTTTGTATTTTGATTCCCACTTTGCATTTTTGCCAAAATCGTGATTTTTTTGTGGCAATAAGCATAATTATGTAATAGAACAAATTAAAAATAGAAAAGTCAAGAACCGGGACAGGTCATTTGCTGCAGTTGTCCAGACTCTTCTAAATATACGGCTCTGGGGACACCAGGCGTTCTCTTAGTTGAAAGGAACAAAGACTACTGACGACAGGCCTCCACATAAATTCGCCCTAGACAATACTGACAACAACTTTTTACGTTTTCTCAGATACGCTGTCTACGTATGTCACCCTAAACACACTCTATGCCTATCTCTATCTCGTCCTAGACCCTCATCCATAGAGTAACGCGTCTTTTCATCCGCGCGTCTCTCGTTCCATTTCCTTATGCGTTAAACCGGCCTCACACGTGGGCCCATATTGCCATGCACCCAAATTACGAAGTAAGTTGGCACAGAGCGACCATCACAGCAATTATTCTGCCTCAGATAGGTACTCGGTCTCCAAGGACTCTGATAGTGAAGATCCTCTGACTCCTCGCCCCCTTTAACCTTCGCTATTACACACAAACCTTCGTTCCGACTTACGTACGAGGAGGCCCAGCCTCGCACTTCAGTCAGTTCTCAGAACTGTGCGTGTCGTGACAAGCATAATATTGATCGGCCCGGGTACCCAAACTACCCGAGCGTCCCGAACTACTCGAACGCACACGTACTTGTCATTTTCTTGGTCTGTGTTAAAAACTGTTAATCTCCCATTGTAACTGGGTTCTTCGTACTCTTCCCCAATTAAGGGCTCACCCGCTGTATCTCTCGAGTATACCCCTATCCGCAGGGCTGTACTGGTAAATTTTGAGGTGAGTACACGCTGACCGAAAAACCGACTTTTTCGGACCCAAAATTTCATGTGCCACTAACTTTTCCCGTTTGTTTCGCACAGACCTGTGTATTCACTTACTTTCACGGGAATTATACTGTCTCACCATCGGTACGAACCACAAGATCAGATCTCGGGTAAGTTACCTTTCTAAGTTGCCCGAAGAGAGATATGTGTGCTTATTTCAACAAGAAGAAAGCTTCTGCGGCTAGTTCCGCAAGTAGACAATCCGCGGTGAACCCGCGACTGAGATAGCGCGGATAGTCTCGCACAGCGGCGCCCGCAGACGTACGCACTTACGCAAGTGCGTACAGCGCTGAAAGGCTAACAAAATAATGGCTGATGACTAAAAAAAAGTCATCAGTTTTTCTCGGAGGATGGAAAAGGTATGTTTTTGGAAAATTCGAGGCTGATGACTGAAAAAAAGGTCATCAGTTTTTTCGGTGACCCTGACAAAAAATTTCCCCTGTTCGCCCCCCCCCCCTCGAAAATTTCGTAATACGCCCTTGGCTGTGCGTATACAAGAAAAAATCCTGGGGCGCCGCTGGTCTCGCAGACATAAAGAGACCGCGGGAAAGCGGCGGGAACAACTACACGTATGACCTATATATACTCCTATAGATTAGGTAGCAAACCGACAGACTTACGCGAAAAGACCGCCAGCTGAGAAATTCTACGGAAACCGCGGGAATAAGAGGTGCAGAAGACGCGGGAGTTCACAAGAACCTGCTGGAAGCCCGAAAGACAAAAAAGGCGCGAGAGATCTGCGAGTAGAAAAGAATATGTGAGGAATCAATCAATTGTGATTTATATAGCGCCTCTTCAAGGTACCAACTCAGAGGCGCTCCCGGCCGAGATCAAGCGAAAAGAACAGTCTTCAACAGTTTGTTAAATTGAGAACAGCTTGGGAGGTGTCGCATAGTCAATGGAAGCCCATTCCAGGTTGTTGGACCAACCACAGAGAACGAACGCCTCTGCATTAATGTTGCGGAGCTAGTGAGAGCAACCATTAATTCACCATAACATAGAACAAGAAAGTGACAAGTACGTTTGCGTTCGGGTAGTTCCTGGTGGAAAGACCCACAATAATGAGCATACAGTACAACGGAGTGACCATCTACCCCGTCTATTTATCGAACCGAACCAGTGGGGAACTTCCCCGTATAGTTCGCCATTGCAACAGTGAGGGAGCTTTCATCGCGTCGAACGTTACCAACTGGATTATACAGATTCGTACACTATTATCGAACTCAACCTGCGGAGAACCGCCGCAAAGTTATCCAACGTACCAGTGTCTATCGAACGATCTCAACGGGGTCACCCTCTCCGTATCTAGGCTACGAGGGAACACTCGGGGCACGCAGCTTCCCCGTATTTCAACAGGCCTGTTTTCGATATGTGTCTTTCCGGTCTTTTCGCGAACCAGCAGGTCGTATTCATCGAACGGTAACCTGCGTGGAATTCTCCCCGTCTTTTCACAAACCTGTGATTTATGTATTTCACGAAACCGGCAACTTTGTGTAGGCCTAAGCCTATTTTGTCGATCGATACCCACGGGGTCACCCTCTCCGTATCTAGGCTACGAGGGAACACTCGGGGCACGCAGCTTCCCCGTATTTCTACAGACCTGTTTTCGATGATTTTCATGTCACTTTCCGGTCTCATGCGAACCAGCGGGTCGTATTCATCGAACGGTATACCCTGCGGGGAGCCCCCCGTCTTTTCACAAACCTGTGATTTATGTATTTCACGAAACCGGCAACTTTGTGTAGGCCTATTTATCGATCGATACCAACGGGGATCGCAGCTTCCCCTATTAGACCAGGCCGATGGGATCGCGTGGTTTCTGCTAAGGTATAGGCCTATCTTGTGAGGTAGGAAAATGGCGGTTACGAAAGATTTGCCGCTGTCAAAAGTGAAAATCAAACGGTACAGACGAAATTAAAGGTGCAATCAATATATTTAAAAAAATAAACTCTGTTATTAATAGAAATTTATTGCAGTTTATGGGATGAATCGACGACTTTTCGGCAACCAACGATGTGCGCTTGTTTACATCAAAGGGGCCGTCCATAAAGTGCGTCACGCTCCAGGGGGAGGGAGGGGGTGTAAGAAAGTGTAACAGTTTGTGATGGGGGAGCGGGCCAGGTGATGTGTGACGTCACACATTTATTTTTTAAATTCTTCTTTTAATTATTTTTGTTCTTAGTACCTAAAATCCGACCCGGCCCGGCCAGGCGTGTCTAAAACCCGGCCTGCGGGATAAAGGTTGATTTCCCGTCACTATCAAAGAGTTTAGGGACACACGTCACTATCAGAGGGACTAGGGATAGTATCTATAGGGTTTAGAGGGTTAGGTAAATGGTTATGTTTTTAAATTTTTTGTTCGAAAGTGTGACGTACTTTAGGGGGGAGTCCGAGATTTGTGACAGTTTGTGACAGGGGAGGGGGTCAAAAATGGTCAAAAATAGCGTAACGTACTTTATGGACGACCCCAAAGACCTTAGACCTTATTATTTATTGACATACACTGTTAATACCTCACAAACTCTTGTTTCCTGCTCTTTCTACGCTAGCTTCAACGCCACCGGGCAGCTTAATACAGGAAGCTCAGTCTAATAATATATATATATATATATTAAATAAATATATATATAGACTAAGGTCGCTGTATTTGACCTGTGAGCCTTGATTCTCACGATTGGTCTTCCTCTGTTGCCCGGTCTCCTACGGTCAGAGCTCGGACTGCCTCGCGAGCAATGGCAGGGTGGGCCCAACCCCGCAAGATCCGCGAAGGGCAGCCCCTGTCCGACCGCGAGAGCGGCTGTCACTTCGGGAGCGTCTTAATAAGACTTATATCGGGACGCAAGGTGTCCTTTTACACGTGGGTGGGGCCCTTAATGAGGACCCACCCATGTGTAAAAGTTGTATAGCCTATTTCAAAATCAGTAACTTAAAAAAATTTACAATTTGTTCTGAGGTTTTTACTTGTTTTTAACACTAATAGCCTAATTGTTAATTAACATAATAACAAAAGTTATTCTTAATGCATGTGTGGGCCAAATGTGTGGGTGTCTCTGTTCAGTCTAACATGTTGAACATGCCTTAATCCGGCTCTGGATCAGATAAAACCTGCTGATGAACAGCAAGACTCAAGAAGCAATTGATAGCAATATCTTCAACTATGTATGACATTGTATGTGTGTGCACTTGTTATAGTGCCCCTTCAAGCTTTTCTATTCAGAAGCGCTCCCAACTACATCGCGGACGCTGAATCGGAGTTTCACGCCGAAGCGCTGTGCAATTGCGAGTGAAGGACTTGCTCAAGGTCAATACGAGGCGGCTTGAGGTGGATTCGAACATGCAACCCTCCGGCTGCATGGCAACGAACATACCCACTCCGGGTGACTGACAAGGATCGTAAATCAAGCAATAGACGCTGCCAGCGTAATTGGCGATTACCATGTCACACTAATCGACCGATATTCATTGGATTAGCCTACTTGTCTCCCCGCATAAGGACCTTGGGCAAGTCCTTCACTCACAATTGCTCAGCGCTTCGGCGTGAAACTCCGATGCAGTGTCCGCTCTGCATTCGGGAGCGCCTCTGAGTAGAGAGAGAGAGAGAGAGAGCTTGAAGGGGCGCTATAACAAGTGCACATACAAACAAATACAAACTTGTGTAAAATTATACATTATAATTTAAGTCTTCAAATCTAACATTGCACATTTCAACATTTATTACATGAAGGCCTATGATTATAATGATTATACTGTGTGATACACTTGAAGCCGTATTTAATTAAATCGGTAAAAAAACTGCTCGTGTGAAGACCTAACTTTACTTTAGACCT
Source organism: Lumbricus terrestris (assembly GCA_949752735.1). Classification (NCBI taxonomy): domain Eukaryota; kingdom Metazoa; phylum Annelida; class Clitellata; order Crassiclitellata; family Lumbricidae; genus Lumbricus; species Lumbricus terrestris. Next base: position 43,218,065 of record OX457041.1, read on the forward strand.
TGGACCTTGGTCCTTCCCGTGCAGGACTGCACATCGGGCAACGCAGCTCCTCCATTCTCCTGTGTCCATCGTTTCTATAGGTTTGAAGTCCGGTTTTTTTATTTACTTGTTAGATCGATTTTCGCTATACAATAATAGTGTCACCATGTCGTACATGCAAGTGGTTTACTATCAAAAGAACGTGTTCATAAAGGTGCCGCATAAAAAAGTGCTAATCGGAAGTGGCGCCGAACAAAAGAGCGCGCCAACAAAAAGACGACTATCGACAAGGCGACGTGTATAGGGCCTACTGAAATCTGATGATAAAGTAATAACACTTTATAATAACTAAAAAAATTTGCACATAAAAGGCGATTCGTAGATTTAATTCATCCATTAAATCAAACTGCTTGTGGTTAAAATGTAGGTAACTAACAAAATTAGATTGTTGCGAAGTTGAAATTTCGTCCGAACTCCGAACAGAGTAAATATTTATAGACTCAAATTGGGTTCGAATGTCGCTAAGTCATAAGCGAAGCCTTTTTGAACTAGCACCTTTGATGGTCGCGAATTCGAAGTCGCCCTTTGATAAAAAATACTCATACAAGTGCGTATGAGCAGTTTCAAAAGACCCGGTAGGGAGTAGGCTATGGGATATTGTACACAAGAGCGGATACAGAAATTTTCGAAGGGGTGGGGCCAAAATTTTAGGTCTTGTTGGTGAAACAGGAGAAAAATTTCGGTGTGCCGCCGGAAAAACTAATGACCTTTTTTTTAGTCATCGACCGATTTTCCAGGAAACATCCGCCGCTGAATCGACGGGGGGGCCAAGTCCCATACGATTTTGTAATAGGGAGCCTGATGTCCTGTTTTTCTCTCCAACTACATTTATTTAATGGCTTGTTGAAACCAAATGGGGGCCACGTTCCATGCAATTTTTAAATGGGGGCCATGGCCGGATTGGCCCCCTGGATCCGCCCCTGATTGTACATCGTCATCATCATCATCGGCTGCAGCAGCAGCAGCAACATCATCATCATCAATAAGTTTTTAGAATGAATAACAACATTATTGTTATTATTATCGTTATCATCATCTTTATTAAACTAATCATTATCATTAATACTGTTATATTACCCTGAAGAGTTGCGCAATTTCCGACAAATTTCTTGGCCTGAATTCAAAATAAACAACACAATTAAATATTGATCTCAAATTGAAATCGTCGTCGTCTGAGCAGATCTAAATGATATATGCCACAATGAGTTCACTAGCAACATCTTATATTCAACTGCCAGTCAACCTAAGAGATTTGCTCTACAAGGTGTAGGTAGGTCTATCTTTTGATTGTCCCTATTGCTAACCACCTTTTGGTCAACAGAGGCCTACATTTGTATGTATGTATGTATGTATGTATGTATGTATGTATGTATGTATGTATGTATGTATGTATGTATGTATGTATGTATGTATGTATGTATGTATGTATGTATGTATGTATGTATGTATGTATGTATGTATGTATGTATGTATGTATGTATGTATGTAAGTATGTATGTATGTATGTATGCATTTATGTATGAAGCGCTCCCGGCTGCAGCGCGGACACTGAAAAGGAGATTCACGCCGAAGCGCTGAGCAATTGCGAGTGGAGTATTTGCCCAAGGTCTCTTCGCAACGGCTTGAGGTGGATTCGGACCTGCAACTCTCTGGATGCTAAACAACGAACATGCGAACATGTCCACTACACCAACGCGCCACACAAACTGCACGTTTAGGCCTATGTGGATTAAGGAGGCCTATCCTGCTATACAAGTCGAAATGTGAGGTTAAACTTGGAAAAGTAAGTATTTGGAGAAGTTCAAGAATGTTTCCAATTATTACAATGAAGGCAATGTCTAATGCATAAAATTACTGCACCTCGTTTTATAAACCGGAAAATTTCGCATCCTTTGCCAAAACTGCCCCGCCCCAAACTACCCCTTTGCGGTACCTGACGTTGCTTGAGAATTTAGGTCTTTTGCCCCACCCAACCCCCACGTCTCCCTTCCCATACCTTACCCACTACTCCCGTCGACTCCCACGATTTTTTCCCCACCACTCCCGTCCCGTTCCACCCGTCACCCACCATTCCCTACCATCTCCTCTTCCTTCCATTCTTTTCTCTTCACTTTCGTTCGGCCCCTTCCCGACCCACGCTCTCGCAATAAGAATATGTTATGTAGGCTATCTCTGCATGGAATGACCCTTCCCCTCCTCTGCCAGGTTGAGCCCATGTCTGGGTTTCTCTTCGTCTACTCCTTGGCCGTAGGCATTTCTCCCAGGGCTTCTGCGCTGAAATGAAACGCCTGTGAATAGCTCATTCGCCTTATTTGTGTGCTATATAAGCTGCCATTGATCAAAAGTTAAATCGCACCTGGAAATATTGGCAGGTTGTACTGTTGACGAAGTTGACGGGAGAGTAGTAATAGAACTGGCACTGGTTCCCTGTCGCGTCGTAGTTGTAACCAGCGCAGTTCTGATCCTCTTGACACTTCCAGGCGCAAAGGACGGGCGATGGAAGACATCCTGCTCCCGATGTAGAGCGCGAAAATATAGTAGACACTGCTTCCACGGGTAGAACTTCGGAAGGTGGATCGACGGAACAGAACACCGTCGCTCCACTTTTATAAGCCGATCTTCTGAAGTGCGTGTTCAGCAGTTCAGTTGCAGACGCTGCCTGAACCACGAACAGCATCAGCACCAAGATTGAACGCGACATGTCAGCCATTCAATCTAATTTCTTCAACTGTTAGATCTAAATCTTATTAAAAGTTCGTAGACCACGAGCATGCAGATAGCAGCAAATCTGGAACAGGGACACTCAAATTGTTGCCACCTTACTTCACGCCATAGACTAAGTGTTGTCCATTCGTGGCAAACTCTTCATGTCTTTGCCTGTGCGCAGATTTATTTCACCGAAGCAGTAGCACTTCTGGATCGATAGGTACAACTAAGTCGATTTGGAAAGCAGAGCGGAGATATAGACCTAGGGTCGCCTTTTATCACGCTCAGTACAATGTGTGTAACAGCACTCTGCCATAAAAGCGCTGCCGGATGCTTTTTGCAGAGCACAATGTGGATAACACTACGTAACAAAATTTTACTTTTTGTTTGTTCCTGGGTTTTAAGTGTTATTTCCTAATTGCGTCTGCCTCAAAAGTATAGAAAATGGCCATTATACCCCAGAGACTTTGCTTTTGAGGCCAGGAGATTGATTATTCTGAAATGTAACTGCTTCTTTGGTACATTGAAATTCATGTGTTAACTCGGAGTAGCTCTACAGCTTTTGTGAACTTCCGGGAATATTCAAGAATGTGCTAGAACCTTCCACACCTATAAATAGCTACAGGTAGTAGTATAAATAAAGATGCATTGAGACCACCATGCACTTCAGTTTAGTTGTACGTCTGACTAGGTGCATATCCTGTAGACACAACTCATATGGCATCAAGAGGCTGCAAGTATCCGGCTGACGCATTCTGCTATGTCTGTACTTTCTTGCGGAGGATGGGACAGAGGGGAAAAGAGAGCCATGAAGTTTGCAGTACCAAGAATCTGGCGAGAACCCACTGGAAATCACGCAATTGCTACTTCTGCATGGCGGATCCTTCCAAACGTAGGACTGGAAAGAATGCAGCTCCTATCATACATCCCCCGACCTTCCTTCCTCCATGGCCCCAGTGCCACACAGTCCTGAGCTTCCGGTGCCCACTGTTCTGGATACAATTCAGTCACAAAGAATATTTCAGAGTCAGAGAGCGATGAGGACGTTTTAGATCCACAGTATAATTTTCTAGCTCATGACAAAGATCCGTACTATCCAAACCAAAAAGACCTCAACAATTTGATCAGAGGTCTTGGTCTCTCCAAGTCCAATGCAGAACTTTTGACATCTAGACTCAAGCAGTGGAACCTGTTGGATGACAGTGTTCAAATCGCAGATCAGAGGAAGCGTCATCAAGCATTTTCAAGCTTTTTACCAGTCAAGATGGACGCTGCTTCTGTCACAACGTGACCGGTATTTTTCAGGAAATTGGAATCGACTGCAACCCGAACGAGTGGCGTCTCTTCATTGACAGATCATCTCGGAGCCACAAAGCCGTGCTACTCCATGATGGGAACAAGTATCCATCTCTTCCTCTGGCTCACTCGGTACACCTCAAAGAGGATTACAACAGCGTGAAAACCTTGTTAGCTGCCTTGAAGTTCGATGAGACGGCTGGGATGTCAAAGGAGACTTCAAAATGGTATCATTCCTGATGGGTCTGCAAGGGGTTGGACAAAGTTTCCTTGTTACCTTTGCCTTTGGGACAGCAGAGGCAAAAGGCGCACTACCACAAGCGGGACTGGTCCCAGAGGACCGAGTTCAATGTGGGTAGCAAAAATGTCAAGTGGGAGCCACTGATGGATCCTCGGAAAGTGCCGATGCCACCACTGCATATTAGATTGGGCCTAATGAAACAATCTGTCACGGCTCTGGATAAAGAATCGGTAGCTTTCAAATACCTTCAAGGTTTCTTCCCTAAGCTGTCTGAGGCAAAGGTCAAAGCTGGTGTATTCGTCAGCCCACAGATAAAGAGAATCATGGAGTGTAAGGATTTCTCCAAGATGCTTTCTAGGCAATAACAACGCCGAAAACTATGTAGAGCTGGTTGAGACTCTAGTGAAGAACTACAGTAAATGGGATGCAGTATGTCCCTGAAAGTTCATATCCCTGATGCTCACCTTGATAACTTCAAGGAGAACATGGGAGCATACTCGGAGGAGCAAGGCGAGCGCTTCCACCAGGATATACTAGACTTTGAACGTCGCTACCAAAGACAGTACAATGAGAAAATGATGGGAGACTACATCTGGGGGCTGATTCGTGAAAGTGATTTACAGTATAACTGTAAATCTCGAAAACTACGCATTTCTTAATTTCGGGTGGTCAATTTTTGTATCATTCTAGTATTGATACATGTTGCTTTAGAGTCATTTTGTGGTTTCTTGTGGCCTATATAGTTTTATTCTGCCTTTATGTGAAAAAAACCCAAAACATTCGCTCGTTTGTTGTGGAAATAAGTTTCTTCTTTTAAATATCATTCTCCAATCCACAAAAGCAAAGTTTAAACAGAATAACAACCATTTCCTATACTTTTGAGGCACAAATAACCAGGAAATTACACTCATTGCCCAGGAACAAAAATCGTGTTACATAGTGTAATCAAGCAACGACGCGCATAAAAGACGTTTCTTTTACGCATACATGCACTTCCTGTCTACAAGGCAGTTGACTCAAAATAGAATGTTGACTCAAAACCAGAATGTCAGAGAACCTAATGCGCAACGAACCAAGAGCATAGAAACTGGAACACAGAGTCTTAATTTTTGACTGGAAACTGGGTCAGCAACAATAAGGTCAAACAGACTGGGTTGAACATGCAATAACTCGCCTGCAGTCACATAAAGCATCGCATTGATCGTCCCATTCGAAAACAAGCCATTAGTAGACCCATAGGCCTACGTGTAAATCGCCTCTGTTTTATTAAACTACCATTTGAGTAAAATAGTTATTGTCGTAAACTTCGACTTAGATTATAATCAACTCATGACCATCGTAAAGGCATACTATTGTATAGCACAGGACTACGAGCGTTGGTCCTGTGTTTGACCGCGTAACGTACATAATTTTTATTGAACTATTTTCTTTTGATGCAGGGTGTACATGGGCGCCGACTCAGCGAGGCCCGTGAGTGCCGAGCACCACCAGAAATGGGCCATGCGAGACCTGCTGTCACCCGCATATGCATTGGCACCACCAGAAATTAGCCAGCAAGAAGAACTTTTTAAGAGATTATTTCTATGTTGGCATTGCAACTATGAAAGAAAAGCCCTCAAACAAAGGCCGTAACAGGCAGAAGGGGAAGCAGATAGACAACAGGAGACGAGCACGGCATACATGGAAAAGAACAGGGAAGTAAAGAAGGGGGTTCCGTAGCTCAGTGGAGAGAGCGCTGGCCGTTAAACTGAGAGTCATCTGTGCGACCCGGGTTCAAGCCTCACACGGGGCATTAATTTATTAAAGTTTCTGTTAGCTGCCATTGGCGCTTTGCTGTTGTGTTGTTTGACTCGGGATCTGCTAAAAATAAAGATAGCCCCTCCCACTTCTGGCTTGGCCGAGCAGAAGTGATCCAGTACTTAGGCCATTAGTTAAGTTACCGAACCCACTACTGTAAAGCCGACCTGCGTGTCGTCCTATAGTGGGCCGTATTTCGTATAACCTGTACCTGTAATCATTCTGCGGTGTGTTAGATTGAATCATTAAAAAGAAAATATTTTTATTAAAAATATTATTAAAATATTGTTATTAAAAGGTGCAGACAAGACAAGGACAATCATATCCTTCAAAGAACAATCGAGGCTGAGGAAGCCAGCAAAAGAGGAGATTCAAAAGCCCTGTTCAGGACAGTGAAAGAACTCTCAGGCAACCCAGGTTTCCGAACTCATCCAATTAAAAAAAGTGATGGACAAGCAGCAAAAACGCATGAAGAGGAAATTGGGCGATGGAGAGAACACTTCAAGAGCATACTAAACTGTCCAGAACCAGCGACGCGAATCGAAGAAGAGGAGTGGGGCGAAAACCTGGAGGACATAGATACAGGAGACATAAGGAAGGAAGAAATTGAAAAAGCAATTTAGAAACTGAAAATGGAAAAGCCGCAGGAGTGGATTGAATCAAACCAGAGCTGTTGAAATACGGATGAGAGGTTATGGTGCAACAGCTAACCAAACTGTGCAACACTATATGGACAGAAGGCAAGGTGTCAAAGACATGGAGAGACGGAGTAATTATCCCGATTCCCAAGAAAGGAGACCTGAGCGAATGTACTAACTGGAGAGGCATCACACCACTATCGACTCCAGGTAAAGTCATGGCTGCAGTAATGTTAAATCGCATGAGGGATGCTGTGGAAGAAAAGATGAGACAGGAGCAGGCAGGGTTCAGACCAGGAAGGTCTTGCTGCGAGCACATTTTCACTCTTCGGCAGATTATAGAAAAGGCCCTGATGTGGCAAACACATTCTGATCAACTACATAGACTTCAGGAAAGCCTTCGACAGTGTACACAGAGAATCCATCTGGAAGATAGTCAAGACATATGGAATGCCGGATAAAATGATAAACATCATGAAGAGCTTCTATGACGGCAGCAGATGTGCGGTGCGGTATGGGGGAAGATAGGAGAATGGTTCCAGATAGTGACGGGGGTGCGGCAGGGATGCGTCTTGTCACCTCTAATTTTTGCGCTGGTGGTGGACTGGGTGATGAAGAGAGCAACAAAGGAAAATGACACCGGAATGCGATGGATAAACGAGGCAGATTGAGAGATATAGACTTTGCCGATGATATTGCTCTGCTGGATAATACATGGAATGGAATGAAGGCACTGACATCCAAAGTTCAGGAAGAGGCATCAAAAGTGGGTTTGACCATAAATGCAGAAAAGACCAAAATCATGAAGATAGGAAAATGGCAAGGAGCCGAAGAGATCAAGATAGAGAACAAAGAGCTGGATATGGTGGACACTTTTTGCTATCTCGGAAGCTCAATCAGAGCGGATAGTAGCTGTGACGAAGAAATTAATAAGCGAGAGAATTGGAAAAGCAGCCGCAGCATTTGGAAGATTGGAGAAGATCTGGAAAACAAGTGGATGCAGCATGAGGGTCAAAATCCGATTGTACGAGGCAGTGGTGGTGAGTACACTACTGTATGGAGCGGAAACGTGGCCGATGACGGTGACAAACAGGAAAAGACTAGAGGCGGCGCACCACAGATGACTCAGAAAAATCCTGCATGTCTCTTGGCGAGACAAAGTAAACAAAACATCACGATAAGGGAAATAGCAGGTCAGGAGACCATGGAGAACACCATCAGAAAGAGAAGATTACAATGGATGGGTCATGTGATCCGCATGGATGAAGCCAGTATAGCAAGACAAGTGATGGACTGGACTCCGGAGGGAAGGCGCGGAAGGGGCAGACCAAGGAAAAACTGGACAGAAACCATCAGGGAAGACTTGAAATGCATGGACATGACATGGGACGAGGTGATTCAACTGGCGGAGAACAGAGAAGAATGGAGGAGCTGCATTGCCCGATGTGCAGAACTGCACGTAAAGGACTGATGATGATGATGAGTGCAACTATAAAATTTTTGTGTCTTTTATATACATAATATTTTTAAAATCTCAGTTAGTCTACCTACAAGGTGGCTCAATAAAAAAAATGTCCCATCGGATAAAATGCGATATCTTCGCAACCGATTGAAATTTGTCTGCGAAAATTTTCCAATTTGCAGGGAAATGAATTTCAACAATCCCTGAAGGCTTTACTAAAACGTTTTCATGCTTTAAAAAGTTACAGCTGTTCAAACTTTCAATTCCGTTTATTCGCATTTCCGCGGAAAAATGAACGTCACTTGTAGATTTCCATGTCAAATAATATCACTTTTCCTTACGACCTCAGAATTCCGTTTTACAGTTTATCGTAAGGTATAATGGGAGTGTCCACTCCCTGCTTTAACATGAGCTCGAATTCTTTTTGTGAAGCTCAGCATGGCCTTGTTGATCGAGTACTGCGGTAACTGATCCCACATTAGCAACAGGACCTTCTTCAGCTAGTAGTGGTACATATATACAGGATCACAGCTAAGTATGTTATAGGTTCCATTCATCCGCGAGCCATTAATTTTGTCAATGTATCAGTTTGTTTTAGTCTACACCAACGTCTTTGTGTAGCCTAACGTTAGTATTTTCAGTGGCGTCGCCAGGATTTTCGTTTTGGGGACTTGATTTTCGGGAAACGACCTTTTTTGTCATTTGATCGAAATCTTCGAAAATGGTCCTTTTTCATAATCCGTCCACCGTCTGTCAAACCTCGTGCGTACCTTTACGGTTATTTTGGGGGGGCTAAAGGGGATCAATCGTGCAAATATTTTTTTACATGGGAAAAATGGATGGTCATTTTTAGGGGGCTTAGTCCCCCAACCACCCACCTAGCGCTGCTACTTAGTATTTTAAGACTACTCGGGTAAGATACCATTTGCGACCGATTCTCGATTTTTCGATTGCTCACTTGTATGCTTCCGTATCTGAGTATACGTTAATGGCATAGTGTCATCGACACCAAAGAACAGCGCATGAATGAGTTAGGCCCTATTGGGTATGAGGGACCGGTGGCACATTGGATAACACATTGGATAACACACTGGTATGGTGATCAACGGAATCGAGTTCCATTTCCGAAGCCCCTTCCCAGGGCTGATTTTAAGAAATTTTTTAGAACTGCACAACTCCTTTCCTTTCACATCCTTCATGGTAAATTGTTTCCAATCGCAGGACAATGACCATTTTTGCTAGTTTTAGCTGTACAGAAGTGCTTTTACAACTGCACAGATCCATTTAGAACTGCACATTTTGTGTACAACTGCACGTTAAAAAAGACCTGCCCCTCCCATAGGATAGACGTGCTTTACAGGTTTAATTGTTTAACGACGATTATTGTGGCGCTATAAAAGTCGGATTTAATTATGCACGTGATCGGTGACAGAGCATAGCATCGAGATGGAAAAGACTGAACGCATACAATATTATGACGTCACAATGTTTGGAGAAACTTTGTGATAAAATGAATTTTACGTCACTGACGTTGCCAAGGTAATGAGCGATTTCATAAGACTAATGTTGAATCAGTTGTCAGCGTGGTATTCGCAAATTAATTTTCACGATCTTAGTAAAACAATACGTTAAATGCTGAATAAGGATACTGGGACAGTTATTGGGATGACACTCTCTCCTTCTAAGTTTCTAGCATGCCAGATCTAACCATATTTTGAGTAACTCTGGTGAGTCTATATCAGTCTATATGAGTCTGGTGTGTAATTATTATAGTGTAGGTGTCTACTAATTTCAGACAGAAGAATGCCAATCAAAATGTTTGGCAGCGACAACGGACTCTGTTGTTATAGGCTGTCGTTAAACCATGGATCCGCTAAGACTGAAGAGCCTTCTTCAACCTATGAAAATATTATTTACAAACCGTGTTGTGGTTTGACCACTGAGTGTTGCCAAAACGTGCTTGGCTCAACAAATGGGAATTGTCAAATCGTCTTTGAAGCGCATATATAGGCAAAACGCGTAGACACCGTCTCTAACAAATAAACATGTTAACAAACAACTTTCTCCGATTTCTGATTAGAGATTTGTGGTCTGAGTGGTCAACATCCCAGAAGGCGTGTTTTCATTTGTCTCGTTGGTGGTCTCAAAACTCGATCTACTCTTCAGGGTAGAGATCAGATCGGCTAACTTTCTAAATATTTCCAATCAACAATGAATAGAGTACAATGAAAGAATAAGCATAGGCCAATTATGTCTGCATACGCAATGTAAGGTGATAGCGGATTTGACTTACAGGCGAATATATACCCACGGGCCTCATTAGACTATACCTGGTATAGTTTAGCTCGCAATTTATGCATCGTGACTACTTGGGGTTTGCCTATTTATAATCTGCAATGACTCATCGTGCATTTAGTGCACGCGGACTACCAATTATTTACTCGTTGGCACGACAATCGAGTATTCAGTATGTTATCCCAGGAGCTTTCTGCCTACCATCTGGTTTCTTTGTTCAGGTCTCAATAACCTACAGTCTTCACAAATAAAAATACCTGGTCGGACTGAATGTAGCCCATTAAATTTTAGGCAAGTATAATGTCCAGGGTCGATGAGAGAAATACCGAAGCAAATCAGCCACGGGCCCCTTAAGCATGCTAAGGGTTTGTGAGAGAAATATTTTAGAAAACACTAGTCTTGCCTTGCCTTGCCTTGCCTTGCCTTCAACGTTCCTCGAGACGAGGGTTGGTCACATTCTGGACAATTCTTCTCCATCCTCTCCTGTCTTCGGTTGCTCTCAACAATTCTTATATTGATAATCCCGTCCATTCACACATGCTGTCCCACACCACCTCTTCTTAGGTCTTCCTCTTGATCTTGCTCCCGGAACCGTTCCTTGCAAAATTCCCTTCTCTGCGCAATCTCCATGTTTCCTCATAATGTGCCCCAAGTATGACATCTTCCTTCCTTTAATTACCCCAACCTATTTGCAAGCGCCGATTCGTATCATCTCATTGTAATTGTAATTGTAATTGTAATTGTAATTGTAATTGAACATTTATAAGGCGCCGCTCACAGATTCAGTAGCGCTCCCGACCCCAGCCAGTGCTCCCGCCATCAAATAGAATAGTCTTCAAGCGTTTACGAAACAAGGGAAGAGAAAAGCCAAGGAGCTCGAGACGTATCTTGTGGGGAAGGCGATTCCAACATGAAGGACCAACATAAGCAGAGCTTCTAGATTGGGCCGTAGCTCCACGCATGAGAGGGACAACAAGTAGGCCATTAGTAACCGAGCGAAGGGCTGAGCGGCCAGGTAGAGTGGAGACCAGATTACACAATGCTCGAAGATATGAAGGGGCTACCCCAAGAAGACAGTTACGCATAAGCGTCAGAATCTTAAACTCAATGCGTTGAGGTATTGGAAGCCAGTGAAGAGTGTCCCGGATGAAGTCAGATATGTGATAGAATTAATTTTGGGAAGACCAGCGATACAGCGGGCAGCAGCATTAAGTATCGACTGAAGTTTAGAGATGCTGGCCTGTGGAGAGGGAGGAAGAAGGAGAGGACGCCCAAAAAGGAGGTTGATGGAAGAAATACATGAGAGAACGAAGATGAACTTGGAGGAACTGAGAAACGCGACAGAAGATCGCAGCAAGTGGAGAAGGTTGACCATGGCGGCCGCTAAGATTCAAAGAATCGACGGCACAAGGTGACAAGGTGAAGTTTAGAGAGGTTGAGAGAGGAGAGACCAGCATCGGCAGAGTTTCCAAAGTCAACTCTAGAGCAAATCAGTTCATGGACAAGTGCCTTGACCGCTCATGGTCAGTAAATTGAGCGATGCTACAGTACGTAGGGCGCTGTCCGGTTTTCAACGCATGGGACATCTTCAATTCTTCATCGGAACTATCTGCACAGCATCTGAAGCCTGAAACTGCTCCCGGCAGCTCCATACCAGCGAGTTCTTCGTTTCCATTTCATTAATTAACGACGGCTTGTGCTGTGTAATCTACTTATTTTTGTAGTCTATTATAGGTCTTTGAAATGTTTGGGTTTAACGACTCTTTTTCATTTCGAAGATGATTTCAGCGTCGACTCCACGTTTATATTGCGACCGAGCCACCCGCAGTGTGTAAAGATCCGACCGGGGAATCGAACCCGCTTCGCCGGCGCGGCGAGCGGGCTACAACCCACTCGGCCACACAGGATCCTCTATTATAGGTCTTTGCTGATCAACGACTATTATACGCATCAAGACGAACAGAGACATCGTTTTGCGTTCGTACTCAGACGCATAATATGTTTGGCTGTTAAATATCCGTGCCAAGTTCTACTCTCGCCTCCCACTCGCTCACCTATGTCACTGCACGAGTTGATTCTCATTTGGAAACGGGACTGATGGGGAGCTGCTTTATCGGTTTATTGACTGTGGCGTCATGCGATTGAGTTCTGGAAATCATTTACTAATGCTTCTGACGGAGGGCGACTATGATGAAGATAAAATAATATGTTTGAGTCAAAACATAGTATTGGGGCAATGTGGCATAGTAGGGCAGAGCACAGCATATCAAAACACAATAAAATTATGGCTTGCAAAATGTGGGTTATCAATGCCAATTTTTTATACCAAAGCAGGCCTACACGGCCATCAGTTTGTGTGAAGAATGTAGGATGGATCAGTAAGCGCTAATAATAATAATAATAATAATAATGTCCTTAACCGTTTAAAAACTTAACGACCTCTGAATGACTTGTGGTCAACAGTGACCATCCAATTACAACACTTAATCTCGGGACGAAGATTTAAGAGTCAATAGAATAGTCTACCCATTTTGCCACAATGTAGGCCTACTTATTAGAAAGGCCTGCGTCTATGAGATATACCGGTAGTTGTCGAGGTCCCAATCAGCACCATCGTCTTTCAGACTACTAAAGGTATAGACTACATGTTTTAGACTACTAAAATATAGGCTGCATATTTTAGACTACAAAGCATACGGTAAGCTACATCATTTAGACTACCAAGGCATAAGCTACATCTTTTAGACTACTTTTAGACTACACCTTGTATATGCTACATCTTTTAGACTACTAAAATATAGGTTGCCTATTTTAGACTACAGGGTATACGGTAAGCTACATCATTTAGACTACCAAGGCATAAGCTACATCTTTTAGACTACTTTTAGACTACCGGTACACCTTGTATATGCTACATCTTTTAGACTACTAAAATATAGGCTGCATATTTTAGACTACAGGGTATACGGTAAGCTACATCATTTAGACTACCAAGGCATAAGCTACATCTTTTAGACTAGGCCTACTTTTAGACTACACCTTGTATATGATACATCTTTTAGACTACCAAAACATAGGCTGCATATTTTAGACTACAGCAGTGGTGTAGTGGGGGCGGGAACGCGGGGAAACGCCGTTCCCGCACTTTTTTCCAGGGAGTGAACGCGATCCCTCACTATTTTGCAGCATTTCTGCTGAAATAAATGAACAAAGAAGACTTCAACAAACAATTCCTATGTATAAATTTACATAATTACATTTATAAATTTTTTGTTATTTTTTTACGTTCAACAGTTTCAAAAATAGCAGCACTCACACTATGCAAAATTCTTGCAAGATTGCACTTTTTGCTACAGTTGCTACTTCAATTTCCAGGCGTTCCCCCACTTCATTTTTTAGGACTACACCACTGGACTACAGGGTATAGCCTACGGTAAGCTACATCATTTAGACTACCAAGGCATAAGCTAAGCTACATAATGCAATGAGTGTCCATTCCTGTATGTAAACGGCTCTTGATTCTGCTACAACTATGACATCATGTGTCACGTGAACCAATGACAGGAGGCTTAGTCACGCTTTTTGCCGGATCGTATTTCTCGTTACGTCTAGGTCTAGCCGTCTTCGTTGCCCGTATCACGAAATAGAGCATTCCCCCATAATCGTTTCTTCACCAAAACGAGGAGAAGTTGAAAAAAGCTGCTTTCGCGTATGTCTTTGTTTGCAAATTAACTTTCATTTACTTTTGTTTTGAACATTGCCACTAACAGGGTTTTTATTCCTATAGCTAACTTCGTCTGCTTTGCTTTTAGAACAATTGGAACATTTAGAACATTTAGAACGCTCGAGAACATCTAGAGTCACCAACTAAATTTGATTTGCCGTGTTTTTGAACATTGCTTAGGACACTTAAAACAATTAGAGTCACTTAAAAATTTGATAACTGCAGCTTCAATATCAACACATTTAATATCAACACCTTTAATAACAACACCTTTAATATCAACACCTTTAATAACAACACTTTTAACCCTCGGGCTACCAAGGGGTGGTATCACCCCCATAGGTTTTCCCAATTCAAACGTGTTCCGTTTGGAATAAAATTTTGACGTTTTAGGTAGCTGTAGAGGGTTCATTGGCACACAGTTGAGCTAAAAAAATTGATGATGCTCCATACCGTTCAAAAGTTGTACCCGATATACCCAAGGTACCAGAGGTATGGATACCACCCCCCTTAGATTATCGTCTATAACTTTTCCGTCCATTAATATTAAGAGACACAAATTATGCCATTCTATACAGGGAATGTGGGGCTACATTTCCATGCTCACTGAGTTGTCTTTTGACAACGGGAAGTGCTGAAAATAAATTAAAATGTATATAAAGGTGTTTTGTTTTCATAAAATGTTCATGTTTTTTTCTATTATAACTTATCCATAATTTATTTTTTAATAGAAATAAGTAGGGGAGGGTGCCCCAAGACGGGACGATTCGCAGTATTTCCTCCAAATCACCTTTGCTGATGACATTACATATTCGCTACTTCTTCCTTCCTTTAAACTGATCCTTTAACCACTATCTGGCAAGCAATTTGCAAGAAAACAATGTATGGCTTAAAAGAAACAATGAACTTTTGTTGACCTACAAATCGTCCCATCTTGGGCACCGGGGTGCCCAAGATGGGACATTAAAATATCAAATTCTTTTCCCATGTTAAACACCTTAATTTAATTTATCAACTTCAGAAGATTGATGATTTCACTGTGAACAAGCAGTTTTAGCACATGCATCGTCATCGCACTGTGCTCACCAAACAGGACAAGTCCGACAAGGCTGAATTGACAAGTGGGGGGAGGGATCTCACATCGAACGAGCACACGAGAAAATGATTTACAATACACATCACTAGTTAGCGCAGCCATGACCCCTAATTGATTGCGTGGTCTAAAGCTTGAATGCACCGACCTATATAATATCCTGACTAAGAAATTGTTTTACTGTGCATACTGTACAGCTGGTGTGTTGCGGGTGCCCAAGATGGGACGAGTAGTTCACCATTGGGATATGACGTGTGCCCAAGACGGGATGCGTCCCGTCTTGGGCACACAAAGCATGTCCCATCTTGTGCACTCTATGCATGATGTGTGAACGCATCAATTTTTGATGTAAACACAACGTATTATCGCTCATCTCAAAATACATGCGTTTGGTAATATATTTTACTGTGTGTTGCCACCAAACACGTTTCAAAATGTGTCCGTACAGTGATGACTTTATGCGATTATTTAAACTAGCAAAATCTTAAGCAAACTAGCTCAAAACAAAAAATGTTTATCTGTATATCGGACATCGTCAACACAGGGACTGAAACTCGTACATACATAGCCGAGGTAATCGTCGATTCATTGAAGGCTAATAAGAAAGAAACGCGCAAAACGACTGCTAGAAAACTGAATCGTCTCATCTTGTGCACCGTCCCGTCTTGGGGCACCCTCCCCTAAGTAAGTAAGTAAGTATATACTTTATTGAACCGCCTGCAAACGCACTGCGGGAACAATGGACACGAACTGAATAATTAATGCAAGTACAATCAAGACAAATAGAAATATGCAATTCAATAAACATATTATACAACTACATAATAGACACGTTATGAACTATAGGGCCTATACAGGAGAGAACTTAGGCTAGACATGAAAAAAATATTGTCACCTGAATAGCATCCGTGTTATAAAGCCACAGCTGGTTAATGCGTCTGCATGAGGAATCTCACGGTTATGAGAACGAGGAAGTAGTGAGTAGGTAGCATTTTTAATGGGAGGTATTAGAGGACCAAGGACGTGGCTTGGGTTGCAGAGTACAAAAGAGAAGAGGGAGGAATCAGCGTGACCACAGAGGTCATCGAACGACTTCTGGTCGGCAGGAAGAAAGTTGAGCCGTACCATTTTCCGTATTATTGCATTATTAACCTCTTTACCGTGATCCCCGAGTTAACTCGTCCAGCGTTAACTATTGTACAGCGTGATCCCCGAGTTAACTCGTCCACGCGCTATGCGTCAATTCGCCGGCCGCGTATCCCAAATAAACTCGCCCAAATGGCAAAGGTGAATATAATTATGTTTCACGATTGTACTAACGGCTTTCCATATTATAAATTACGTCATTTGCTGGGCGGAAAGCAAGAAATATAAACATAGTTCGCTAGAAAATGAATGGTCGTACGCGTTTTGGGTTGGTAGCGTGGTTTGTCTAGTGAAGAACTACAGCGTTTATTGCTTGAAAGTAATGATATTTTGTCCGATTTAGACATTGTTGATGATAGGAAACTTAGTTCTAGTTCCAGTAACGTTCTTGATGGCCATAATCATGGCCATAAATCCGTCCCGAGCGACCATAATTCGCCGTACACGTGGGTCAAAAGATGAAAATCGGACGCGTCAACGCTTAGGCCTATCATTTATAAAATCATTTCCTGGCATGACGGATCCATTGGAATACTGAATATGATACAGTAGGCCTAATATAGAAATACACAAATAAGAAAATATACACATGAATGACTATAGAAATACACATCTACAAAAATACAGAAATAATTTACACATAAATGCAGAAATTCCATTGCCACCAACAGGAAGACATTTTCCAGAGTTCAATCCTGGAAATGAGGGCAGGGATGTCCCTAGACCTACTAGGCTTTGCAAAAGTCTGTTGTTCACACTGTGGGAAGAGGGATTGAAAATCGGAAAGCAGAGAAGATCCTGCTGTAGAGATTGTGATGTTGCTCTCAACCCAACATCACGCTTTGGAATATAACCGTACAAAGCGAATATAGGCCTACTAAACTGGCGCTACATAAATTTATTAGGGCCTAATTATTATAGGTCTACTGAATATTAAAGGCTGACATTTATGTTTCTTAGTGCAAACAGAGACTTCTGGATTGTTAACTTACAAATATACTCCTACATGGTTGTCCATATATCACATCCATTATTTTCAAGAATACCTAAAAATTATTACACGGGTGTGGAAAAAATTTAAAAAATTTATTCCACGGTAAAGGGGTTAATACGTGCGCGCTGACCAGAATTAGCAAAGCCAAACCAAGCAGGGGAGGCATACATAAGGCGTGCCAATGTGGTGGCCTGAACTACATCGTGCAAGCGCGTCCCGGAGAGGCCATGAGCTACAAGGACATGAGCTACAAGGACACGTATCGCATAGCCATAGAGCGATTGACAAGCCTTCACACAAATCCGGTCAATATGGGGGTCAAAACTAAGTTTATCCGTTAAGGTTACTCCAAGAATAAGAGACTCGGAAACTCTACTTATTCCAGGTATAGGTGAGGGGAGGTTGAGTAATTTAGATCGCGGACGCCTAAAGATCATCTCTTTGGATTTATTGTTGCTGAGTTTAAGATTACAAGAAAGTGCCCAATTTGCAATATTTTCAAGTTCAAAAGAAGTGGTATCTATAGCGGAGGCAGGTATAAGGATGTAGCTGTCGTCAGCGTATTTCAGCAACCGATTAAAGCAGTGAATTGGTTTCAGGCCAGAGATAACCACCACAAAATCAGCAGGCCCTAGCCCAGAACGCTGAATAATACTTGCATTTATATGACAAAAGGTAGAGACTTGGCCTATAAATTTAGTGCAATGCTGACGGTTAAGGAGAAGGCGTAGGATCCAGTTTTAAAGAAAGTCAGGTAATGGCAGTATAGCAAGTTGCTCAGATAGGTAAGAGTAACTGTGTCAAAGGCACGAGAGAAGTCAATCGAGATAACGCGTACATATGGTTCATCATGCAACATACTAAGAATTATTTTATATAAGAAATAAATTATGCCATTCTGTAGAAGGCATTTAGGGCTATTTTCTAATACTAAATATCATAACACTAAACAATTTGGCTTTTGATGGCCGAAAGTGCCCAAAATAAATTAAAATGTGTGAAAATTTTGTTTTTTTTACAACGGAAACCGATATGTCTGCGTAATCGTTTTTCAGCAGCTACTACATTTTTTTTGTTTTGCTTGTACATAAAACAGACTTATTACTAGTTTTTATTGTTGAACATTGGACTTTATTATATGTAAACTATTATTGGTATATAAATCATGTTCAAAACACACAGAATCTAATATTTTCCCTATGCGTAAGTATACGTTTTCGTGGAATCGACGGGTACCCATGGTAAAAAAATTCATAATTTCGAAGTGCATTCATATTTACTAAACCTAAATATACCATTTTGTGCAGAAATGAATGCTGAATCCAATGGTGTATTACAAGTTATGGTATCTCAAACCAAACCCAAAATCCAGGGGTGGTAACCACCACCCTTGGTAGTCAGTGTTACAAAAAAGTTTGGTAGCCTGAGGGTTAATAACAAGACCTTCAATATCAACACCAGGTACGCCTAATATCCATACCGCTCCATAGAAACCTCTTTCCACGCAGAAGCGTGATTGCGAAGATCGTTTGACTCGTTCACAAACAAGACCAAAGATGGGACAAAGAAATTTTCCAAACATCCAGCTTACTGTTAACTTCAAAGGATTACATTTCGAACCGGTCTAGACTGGCCGCAGGGTGACCGGACAAAATGGTAGCGGACAAAATGGTATGGACAGAATGGTACGGACAAAATGGCATTAGGACAAAATGGTAGCGGACAAAATGGCACGGACAACATGCTACGGATAAAATGTAAGCTGGATTAAGTTTGCGAAATGGAAGCTGGATGGTATTTTGTAGCTGAAATGGAGCTGGAGTGAAGGAAAAGCTTAAGAAATGGACACTGGATTAGTGAAAGAATGCTTGATAAGTGGAAGCTGAATAAATGTTTTTCATTCATGTGTTTCATGATGCACCAGCTTCTATTGCAGCGTCATTTTTATGGATACTGCTTCTATTTAATGTAGAGACCATTGATTCATCTTCCATTTCTCAAAGTTTTTCATCACTCCAGCTTCTATTTCAGCTATAAGAATACCTTCATCCAGCGTCCAATTTTCAAGTGTTTTTTAACAATCCAGCTTCTATTTCAGTTTTAAAATTCCTCGATCTAGCTTCCATTTCTTAAGCGTTTTTTTAAATCAATCTAGCTTCTAATATTCAAACGTTATTTTCGTCAATCCAGCTTCTATTTCAGCCATAAGATGCCTTAATTCAGCTGCCAGTTCTCAAGACTTTTTTTAAACCAGTCCAGGATGTATTTCAGCCGTAAAAATTTCTTTATCCAGCTTCCATTTCTAAAGCATTATTTTCATCAATCCAGCTTTCATTTCACCTACAAAGAACCTTCCTCCAGCTTCCACTTCTCATGCGTTTTTTCATTAATCCAGCTTCTATTTCATCTATAAAAACACCTGAATTCATCCTCCATTTTATCCTTACCATTTTGTCCGTACCATTGTGTCCTAATGCCATTTTGTCTGCTGCCATTTTGTCTGTACCATTTTGTCCGCACCATTTTGTCCGTATCATTTTGTCCTAGTACCATTTCGTTCGCTACCATTTTATCCATACCATTTTGTTAATACCGTACCATTTCGTCCGTACCATTTTGTCCTAATACCATTTTGTCCGAGCGCTGCCATTTTGTTCTAATACCTTTTTGCCCGTACCATTTTGTCCGTTCCATTTTGTGCAGTGCCATTTTTCTTAGAACCGGTCGCAGGGGTTCACTTGTTTATTTCTGTGGCTCCGGTCCATTTTCCGTTCAGTCCCATCTCACCTGCATGTGCACTGTGCACATCTTCACATTAATGGTCCATACCTAATGATATAATTGAATATTTGTATTTACTGGCAAAACCTCAAAGGTTGAGCAAAATGTATAACAAATTAAATGTACTAAAATGAATTAAGTAGCGGCATCTGTATTCAGCATGGCGAAACAAAGATAAAAGATGAGGCAAAACTATTTATCGAGAAATTGAAACTTTAATGAAGAACACTTTAATGAAGGAAACCGACACTTAACACCATACGTTGTCATTCGACCATTACGCAGGCAGTCAGCTCCTAAAGTCAATCAACATTTGTCCATCTATTCTGTGTCTTGCGCTCCAGTTACTCATCTGCAGGCAATCAATACTCATTGTATCCTCCTAGATCTGCATTATCAACATTCTACTGCCAAATACGTAAAACGTGGGAGCCAAAGACATCCTCTTAAGAGTCTCCCATCGACCGTAGCCTCCGGGACTGGGGGTCAAGTTTGACACGGCGCACTTATTGAACCACCAACCGCCGTTATTTAAGGCGCAGTTGCCAGGGTTTCTGTCGTTATCGTTGTCGTAGGTGGAGAAATTCATTCCGTTCGTTACCCAAGCCACAAGATCCGTAACGTTGTTAAACGCATCGCCACCGTCTCCAAGGTAACCGCTGACGTTCAGCCTATACCAGTTCGCTTCGTCTGCCAGTTGAAAGTTGACAAACTCAGCGGAATACCACTTCCGGGTGTCGTTCGACTGGACTTCCACCCTCAACTTCCATCTCTCGGCTGTCGTCAGTTGGTGGAGTTTCTCGTTTCCAAACCAATAGTTTCCGCTGACGTTTCCGAATCCATCTCTGTACTCATTCCAGGTGCGGTTGAAGGATATTGCGCTAATAGGGATGTTTTGGTGGATGATTATCCAGCCGGAAATACTTCGTACTGGAAAGACTCCAGCCATTCCAGGAACGGTTAGGGTTGTATCCAGAAAAGATGCTTTGAAATCTGGAATTAAAATTCCTAGACATATAGCACGAACGTTTGCAAGTTTTCATTTCAAGTTATTTATTTGACTCTGTTTAGAAGCTCATTCAGGTGACATTAGGGTATGTAGGCCTATGTAAGTGCCTATCAGGGTAACTTGGACACGTTTGTTTAGTTGTCTTTGGTTGAAAAATACGTAGTTTTAATGGAA
Source organism: Lumbricus terrestris (assembly GCA_949752735.1). Lineage (NCBI taxonomy): Eukaryota > Metazoa > Annelida > Clitellata > Crassiclitellata > Lumbricidae > Lumbricus > Lumbricus terrestris. Next base: position 43,239,460 of record OX457041.1, read on the forward strand.
GACTGTTTCAGGGACGCTCTACGATAAACAAAAAGTGCCAAACGCGTCCGCAGACATCTAGCAAGAGAGGCGAAATACAATGGTCACGTCTAAAAAATTAACATGACCTTGACAAAATGCGAAACAGGCAGGGGCTTCTATCCCTATACATGGCGGGCGCAGCTTGCGCCCAGTGAAAAATAGTGGGGGAATCAGAAGACAGCCAAAATTCACGTCGGTTGGGGGGGAAGGTCGGACATGGAGGGCAGCGCCCAATCCAGGCACCACTAGGATTAAGATCCCCCCAGAAAATACTTCCCCTACATATAAATTTGGACAAAATGGTAGGCCTAATAGTTTTTAGCAAAATGTATACACTTTATACACTTTGAGTTTTTAGTTAGGCTACTATCTGCATTTTTGAATTACATGAAGTGCTATAACAGCTATAATATAGCCTACTATAAAAAATTTCCTATTAGGCCTACATGATTATAATTATGTTTTTATTATTTTAATAAATAATACAATCATATTATAATTGAAAACAATAATGCTAATACAAATACTATATTACACAACTAAATGGCTTCTCTCCAATGTTATCTTTCAAATTTCAGACAGTCAAATTTGGTCCTTGAACACTTAGTAAAGCAACATCATTATTACGTGGGCTTACAATGTAGGACCTACATTGTATTTTATTGTATTGCATTGTGCTCTAAAAATTTATGTAACCCTCTCGAGTGCACACTGATCAGAGGCGCAAAACATATGGCTGCCCAATTTTGGCAGCAATTCCTCCACTGAAACAGTAGAGCAATTTTGCTAAGAGGACAGCTTAAAATGCTGAAATTGCAATGCGGAAATAGCCAAAATTTCTTATGGGGAGGGGCTAGGGCTGCCAACCGTCCCGGATTCGCCGGGACAGTCCCGGAATCGGCCCTGTGCGTCCCGCGTCCCGGACGGATCTCAAATTGTCCCGGAATTTGTTGTAGAGATTCACTTCACATAAAGTTCTTATTTTGCACACTGTAACTCGGCAAGTCGCACGATTTTTTTAGTTCTGCGATCAATCAGACCTAACGTTGTTGGTTGAGCATTGAATGTTGGACATCGACAGATTAAAATCAACAAAACATTTTGCAAACCACTGACACTCAATAACATATTGTGTCATATGTATACCTACTGTCAGTCCGTTCTAATGCTGCTTGAGAGATGACATGCTGATTTCTGCAACTTTGTGCCTCGACCCCAAGATAGTGTTCTGTAACTACTTAAAACTTGGCATGCTCACTATAGGGCCTATGAGCTTAAGATAAGTTCTGCTATCGGTCGAAAAAACCTTATTATGTAATAAATGGAGTAGTAATCAAGTAATCTGCATGCATGGCGTATAAGTGTGCAAGCCTATAGACTATAATAGGTCTACCTATGAACTTTGCTCATGCTGATAAGTCTGATTGCTCTGGCAAGTTTGGATAACTGTATATTAATGTAGGCCTATATATCTTCTTGAAGTTGCTTCTAATCTTAAATTTAGGCCAATTGTCTTTTGACAATTTATCTGCAGAATTATAAACGACTATTTTTGGTAGATTGTAGGCTAGATTTTATATTGGGCTGACACAACACAACACGTGTTACATTATGTGGTTACGTGGACAGTTTAAATTTTCAATGTCATATCGAGTGACTGTGGGCGTCCCGGAATGGCAAACTAAAAAGTTGGCAACCCTAGGAGGGGCACATTCCCTCCCTATACCAGGTCCCTTCTCGGCGCTACACATACTTCGGCGATCGTCTGCTGGATGCACGTTTGTCCCTCTCCAAACAAACCTTCATTCCAACACTAGAGGAGGGCATGCGCTAGATTGCTTTATATTGCATACATAGAGGAAGGCCGGTCCAGAAAAGGGGGGGAAAGAAAATGGATTGCACCCGGTTGCTTAGGGGGGATAGAAGCCCCTGGAAACAGGAAATTAAAATCATGGGTATAATTCTTTCTTAGACTTTCTAAAATGTAAATTTCTTAGTTTCACTTTGTGTTTTATTAGTATCATTAGTTTATTATTATCATTATTTTTTTTACCTGAGGTATTTATGATCCCTCAGGATTTATTAATCTATTCTATGACGTTAGTGATCCTCGTCCTCGGTGCGTTGTGCATTATTATTATTATTATTATTATATTATTATTGTTATTATTGTTATTGTTGTTATTATTATTATTATTATTATTACTATTATTATTGTTATTATTATTGTCATCACACTGTAGCAAAAGCACCCGCGAAGGCCACCGCGTTAAAGCGCTGTATGGTCACCGAAAGTCTTTGATATAGGAAAGACGTTTCTCTCATTTCGTCAGTCGCCTTCGTTAAGTGACGACCCAAATCTGTAATCAATTCGATGCCTCTTGAGTTGACAGGGCCTAGAGTTTCAAAGGCCAATATTATTATTATTATTATTATTATTATTATTATTATTATTATTATTATTATTATTATTATTATTATTATTATTATTATTATTATTATTATTAGTCTCTTTAGTTTATTAGTTTATTATTTGTGTCTTATTAGAGCCTTTGTGCAAAGTAAATCCGAAAATTAGTAGTTCAAAATAGGATTCAATTTGCGGGATATAAATGCCCCTCTTGCCCCATGTTGGTTGCCCATGTACATGTATGTGGAAGAAAATGACGTTGTTTCAATGGAAGACTGTTGTTCCAGAGACTGTACAATATGCAAGAAAGCTCAATCTTGCTAGTTGCTGTATTGTCGTAGGGGAAGCGCATGACTATAAAGTCTCCACGGACCACTGAAACAGAATTAGAAGATCAGCGTGGCTGGAGATAGAGTTGCAGAACTCCTTGATATATTTTTGGGGGTCGCATTAACTCTCGAAGTACAATCATCTGACGAGGAAGATCTGGAACTTAGTCCTGTGGCTGTGTAGCGTGTGAGCCAGTGTAGTGTGTATACCACATGTAGTTCTAAGCATGATTAAAATTTGACTGGTTAACTAAAGCCACGATTCGATTGCAACCAGTAAGAATGGACATGAAGCCTCCGTCTTCTTGCACGTCAGAACGAAGAGAGTAGAAAAGATTATTACTCTGGAATGGTATTATTTTTTCACTTTTCTTTCTTCATCTTCTTCTTATTGTTCTTCTTGTCCTTCTTCATCGTCTTCTTCTTCTTTTTCTATTATTTTGTTCATCATTATTATTAATATTATTATTATTATTATTATTATTATTATTGTTATTATTTTTAATATTATTATCTATTATTATGTTTTTGCCCCGATGTAAACATAATCCCTCAGGGACTTCAACACCCACCATAAAAGCGGTTTGCCTGGAATGAACCCTATTCGTCATGGTCCAAGTTGAGAAAATTAACCCTAAAGGCCACACCGTTGAAACGTTGAATCGTCAGCGAGAGGCGTTGAAATAAATAAGCGTTCGCGGACGTCTCTTACTATATGATTTATATCATTATTATCATTATCATTATCATTATTATTATTATTATCATCGTCATCGTCGTCGTCGTTTTTGGCCGTAGTCTTCCAGTACCTGGTAAGCCTATTTGATGGCGAGCGGCGTTAAGATGAGCGGAAAAGTCTTCGGGGGGTATTATAGCTCCTCTCGGCACATGGGTAATCGTTAAATCATATACAGAGCACCCGAAAGAGTTTGGATCTTTCTTGTATAATTACTTCAATCCTGTAGGCATCATCAGATAGCTCGGAAAACAGCGAGAACATTCGGCGTCTGCAACCTAGGGGCGAAGGAAAACAACTTGCACGCAATGGCGGCGCTAGGGAAGGCTAGGGGACTAAGCCCCCCTATAAAAGGCTAAACTCCCTAAAAAATGGCCATCCCGGTTTTTTTACATGCAAAACCGAAATATTTCCACGATTTTCGACCGGATGACTAAAAAAGGCGGTCAGAAATTTTGACGGATGAAAATGGAAAATTTCCTCCGGGAGGCTTCAGCCCCCAAACTGGAATCCTGGCGCCGCCACTGCTTGCACAGTTACCCGTGATAATCATCACAGCAACTGTAGATCGCACCAAAATCTGATGCTTCCTAAATCAACTAAGTTACTGTCGTCGAATGGTGAACACGGTATACCTGCGGGTGGGATGGTGTGTATCCAGGTGCGATTAGCGATTAGGCATCCCGTCTCTTCTGGGTTGGCGATCTTCGTAGCGCTGCTTGTGTAGAGGACACCGTTCCAAGTGAATGGGAAACCACAGCACCGTGCTGGGATCATCTTAATTCTACTACTGGAAGCGATCGCGTTGATGATGGCTAAAAACAAATGCACAGATCCGTCTGTTTTTAAGGCACATTCAAATTTGTTTGCTCAAAATCCTATTCGTCCAGGTGGAATTGCCGTGCAAATACATGACTGTATAATATGTGAACTTAAGAACTCCATAATTATCCGAAATTATATCTTAGCGGCTGAACATTGATTACTTGCACAAGGCCAAAATAACTTAAGATTCTGGTGGTACATATGCATTTTCACACAGGCACGCATGCACGCACTCACTCACGTACACACTTCCGAGCAAAGATAACCGAAACTTTGTTTCTAGAGTCCTTTTCAAACACATTATTAAAGCATGGTCTAACTATTGATTCAATTTAATTCCAATAACTGATTACTCCCTATAATATTAATATTTTTTTATTTCAATGTAATTTTTGTCTATCTCAATGTACCAGGTTGCGGTTTGCCAACCTGTTTTTGCTTATTAAACGAATATACATACATAAAGTCAGAATCTGTTATGGTCATTCCAATTTGTTAAGGAGCCGAATTCCCACGAGGTCTAATAACAATTTTTGTATCAGTCTTAGTAGGACTGGTAAAACATCCAAAACGCACTTAGAAGAGATCTGAAATCAAGAGAGATAGCGCGATACTTTCAATGATTTTATGACCGCTCTCTCTGGCATTGCACATTACGATGCCATGACTACAATCACAATAGAGGTGTCGAGAGTTTATAAAAGGACAGCGCGGTTCCAGGCAAGATCAGTAGCAGTTGCAGAGCGTGAGAAACTTTTCGTGCAAGCGTAACAGCTGTGTCGACGGAGCTTTTTTAGGTTTTTTTATCGTCAGATACATGTAGCTCGAAAAATAGAATATTCGGCGTCTTCTTAGCCACCTAAGCGGCGAAGTGAAGCAACTTGTTCAGTTACTCGTGATAATTATCAGCTGTAGAACTCACCAAAACCAGTTGCTGGAGAGTGGAGAGTCCATGTATGTGCAGCACCAGCTGGCGAGATATAGGCCTAGTCGTCAATTCTTCAGTGATCCGGTGTGCAAGGAAAGATAATCGTAAAGTCCTTCAGCTGCCATACGTGCATGTATGTATGTTTGTTTGTATGTGCACTTGTTATAGCGCCCCTTCAAGCTCTCTACTCAGAGGCGCTCCCGACTACAGAGCGGACACTGCATCGGAGTTTCACGTCGAAGCGCTGAGCAATTGCGAGGGAAGGACTTGCCCAAGGTCCCTACGCGGCGACGTGAGGTGGATTCGAACCTCGAACCTTTCGGCTTCAAGGCAGCGACGCCACCACTACACCACCGCGTGAGTCTTTCCATACAAAGGTTCTTTTTACTATCCACTTAAACGGCAACATCATGCCAGATATTATAGAGGCAGAATTAGGATGTGTTGATCGACATCCAGAATCAAACAATTATTGGACGTTCGCAAACTCAAATCTTGGACAAGGTCCCATCAGGGCGAATGAGTGCTTTTGTCGAGATGGTCCGAAATTGGAAATTGAAAAACAGAATAAGTTTGGTCAAGTGTTTTGACATTTATACGGCGAGGGAAACGTAGGCCTATGCAAAAGTATGCATCAAGTGCAGGAAACGGGATAATTTAAAAAATTATTTAGATTTTTAATAATTTAAACGGGATAATAGCCTCTTGAAACTTGTCTGTCGACACCGTGTTTCTAAAATTGTTCTGGAAACGGTGTATTTCACGGCGTCCAGAATAATATTCGAACTCTTGAGTCGTTGCTGTGAGCTGTCATATCAATCAATCAATCAAATACATTTATATAGCGCCCTTCAAGACCTCTACTCGGAGGCGATCACTGTCTAAGGTTTGACTGATTACCATAAACGAGACTAATGGAAGTGAAAAGAATACAGATAAAAACAACTAGGGTTAGGCTATAGTTAGACCTCTTAGTTGTTTACCCACAAACAAACAAAACGCAATTGGCAATTATCGAATCGATGTATTCAACTGGCTTATTAGTTCGACCTAATCTAGGACTCACCTTGGATCGTTGGACAAACTTCGTCAGAATTTTTCATCTGAAAAACAAATTTATATTAACAACTTATTCTCTTTTACTTCTCACCGCGAAATATACACCGTGTCTCAATAAAAAAAAGGTGCAAAATTGTTTTGGTCAGAACTTCGCCAAATTTCCACCAATCTTAATATCTTTTGGCAGGTAGATGGAAAAATGGCTGAAATTTCATGTTATATATAAATTTTCCACCTCACCTGACTCATATCACCGCACTACCTTGTTAAACACAGACGTACCAATTTCTCATATAACGCTTAGATTTTAATACTTACAACAAACTATCTGACGTCTGAATTAGCACGCAATAAAGTAAATAGCAGAGTTTCTTAATTGTTATGACAGACCTGCTTAAAAGTGTTAGAATTGGTGCTCGAAATGTGCCCCGCATGCACGGACACAAGCGCTAAGACGGCGACGCCACTGGTCGATAGCACCATCAACAATCGACTGGTCAAAGCGCGCCCACTCGTCGATCAGACGCGTTTTGAGTTCGTCGACACTGGCTATTCTGGACTGGTAAACCTTCTTCTGCAGCACACTCCATATGCTATAGTCGACTGGGTTAAGATCTGGTGAATTCGGTGACCACAGAGTTGGAGGAATGAAGTCGGGCGTCTCTCGCTCCAGGAAAGAGACGGTGTCGCGCGCTCGATGCGCCGGGGCGCCATCCTGATGGAAGACCAAAAAACTCGCCCTGGGATATCCGGCGTATGTCTGACGGTATCTTCTGGGCAAGAAGGTTGTCGCGATAGTAGGCCTATGCCCCATTCACTTTGACATCCGGCTCGATGCAACGGATTTCAGTGCAGCCAAGCTTCGAGACGCCGTTATATGAAAAATTGGTACATCTGTGTTTAACAAGGTAGTGCGACGATATGAGTCAGGTGAGGTGGAAAATTTATATATAGCATGAAATTTCAGCCATTTTCCCGTCTACCTACCAAAAGTTATTAAGATTGGTGGAAATAAATTTGGCGAAGTTCTGACAAAAACAATTTTGCACCTTTTTTATTGAGACACGGTGTAGTTAGGCCTAGATAACGGATTTAATGTCTTTTATAAATGATATTCTTTTGGCTGTCTTCTTGTGTGCTCAATATGACATCAGATTAGAAGGAAAGTAATTCACAGTTACTTAGGCCTATATACAAATAATATACAAATATTATTTGTATACTTAATATAACAAGATACTGGAATGGGTCAAGTTACCCTAGTCAACGAGTGGCTGTTATATTGTCACTGAGTATTGGACCTGAATGATATCGGAAGCAGACTGTCGTCGTCGTCGTCGTCGTCGTCGTCGTCGTCGTCGTCGTCGTCGTCGTCGTCGTCGTCGTCGTCGTCGTCTATCTCATTGAACGTTAGAATTCGAAAACACTAGAAAACAATATTGAATTGTATAAATTCACCTGGAAAAAGGCGCAGTCTTTCTTCGCTTGGAAAATAAGAGGCGTGCTGGAGAACAGTTGGCACTCGTTTGATGTGTAATTGAAATTAAATCCAGCACAGTCATCATCCTCTTTGCATCCCCATGCGCAGCCAACTGAAGACGGTGAGCATGATGCGTAACCTGGCAACGGCTTTCCTGCCTCTGCTGCTGAAATCACCTTGTACGGAGTGGCCACAGCGCAGAACGTCGTTCCAGAAGCATATGATGCTTTTTGGAAAACCTTTGTTATGTTAGATCCATCCACTGCGAGATACAACGCTGATGCCAGAAGCAGTATCTTCGTCATCACAGTAACTTCAGCGTGTTACGTTTTTTCTCAATGTTATGAGCCACCTTCAAGTTGTGTTTCGCTAAAATAGTTCAATTCTGTCTTGATTAGATTAACAGCTGTTTAGGCCTACTATGGTTCAACGTATTCCAAATCATTCAGGTTGTAGACATTTAAATAACCTATTGTTAAATGTGAAACATTCTGTTGTCATGTGATGATGAATGTAAGTGATATAAGTTGAAATTGTATTGTATTGTAGGCTATATAAGAGCCTCTTATAGACTCACTATTCAGAGGCACTCTCAGCGTGACGGCTCCGAAGAAATAAGAAAGAAGTGTTAGGTGGCTTTAGTTTTCTATACAGTCGTTACAAACATTGAATCTCATTCATCGAGTTATGAATTGCACAACTGGACATCTTTTTTATTATGCACTCTGTTTAGATGTACCAGGAAACCCACTGCTGTTGTTCGGAAACTGTCTCTATTCGTATGCAAATAATAAGAACTCATTCCATGTACGCATATTTGGACAAATATTCTGCGCTGTCATAATCTTTTACAGCGACTTCCAGTGCGATTTGTTTCAATGATCAATCCAATCGTAGCACCTTGTTTCTTCTACAGTCTTTCGGAGTTGTTATTCTTGTCACGTATTTCCTTTAACGGCTTTTCTACCTTTGTGTCGTATATAAGCTGGCTGCTTCTTTCGGCTGTCGAGAAAATGAAGAGTTTCCTGGAGTGTTAGAGGCTAAATGTTTGTGTGATGGTGTTCCGTTTTATAGACAAGACACCATTTTTTTACACATATTGGATTTCCCGTAACACAATCCATCTGAAACCAGACACTTCTTCTGCAGCTAGACAAATAAAGAAATCTGCGGTCTGAGAAAAACTAGGATGTCGATGTGGCTATTCACGAAGAACCAAGCGACGCCGTATACTTGAAATTCAACACTGCTTCAAACAAGAGATTCCTTCATAGATTGAGAACGGGCGTAAAACATATACAGAAGATATTCTTAGGGATTAAAGATCCGCTCGACATGATAGGCAAATACGACGGACAGTGAAAGAGAGTAAAGCGGTGAGTCTTATTGATCGATCACAATGCAGAAAAAACACAACAATGAACTGTATGGTTTGTGACAGTGCGTAATAGTACAAGAGCGCATAGCAACACGACTAAAGAGCAAAAGAACGCAATTGTTGATAATCTATATTATAAGGCAGAAACACTTTCTGTTTTTATTTGTTTGTACGCTTTTGACTCTCCCCTGCAGAATAGGCTCGGAAATGAAACAGCGTCGGTTTAAAAAAATTATTGCAATCGATTCTTACCCAAATTATAAGGTCATCGCAACTATTTTCAGGTTTTAATTCCGTTTAAAACAAAAGTTATTAGCGTTTTAAGACAGATTTCATCAATAATAACGCTTCAGTAAAGAGTCTACAGCCCATGACGTCATACCCGCCGAGTAATAATTTCCGCAGCGCCGCGCAGCGGCGGGTCAACTTTGGCCTTCTAAGGAAGCGGGGTGGGGTGGAGGGTTGGCGAAAACCCGAAATCTAGCGGTCTACGATGGGTACCACAGTGGAGTAGTGTTTAAAACCCTATATTTCCCGGGCAACGCCGGGTAACACATCTAGTCAATGATAAGATTGAAAAGAATAAGATGGAAGGGGTAGACTCGATGAATGTTGTAAATTTATCTCGCTATACATGTCAGGTCTTTCAGAGCCAGAAAAGTAAAAATTACATACTGCAATAATTTGCAGCTCGAGAATGGTATTGGAAAGTGAAATTGTGTTTTACTGAGCTTATTGTTAAGTAGGCCTATATATATATATATATATATATATATATATATATATATATATATATATATAAAGGTAAGGGGCGTCCAGGCACTTCTTTTGGAAAGGTAAGGTGCGTTCAGGCACTTCTTATGGAAAGGTAAGGTGCGTCCAGGCACTTCTTTTGGAAAGGTAAGGTGCGTCCAGGCACTTCTTTTGGAAAGGTAAGGTGCGCTTAGGCACTTCTTTTGGAAAGGCAAGGGGCGTCCAGGCACTTCTTTTGGAAAGGTAAGGGGCGTCCAGGCACTTCTTTTGGAAAGGTAAGGTGCGTCCAGGCACCTCTTTTGGAAAGGTAAGGGGCGTCCAGGCACTTCTTTTGGAAAGGCAAGGTGCGTCCAGGCACTTCTTTTGAAAAGGTAAGGTGCGTCCAGGCACTTCTTTTGGAAAGGTAAGGGGTGTCCAGGCACTTCTTTTGGAAAGGTAAGCTGCGTCCAGGCACTTCTTTTGAAAAGGTAAGGTGCGTCCAGGCACTTATTTTCCCACACTTTTAGCACTGCCTGGATAGACACCTGAATTAACAGCGGAAAGCGACTCCTAGTCTCCTCCAGTTCCGATCGTCAAACCACAACGCAAATGGACATTGTCGTCTCCCGATGTAAAAATACGTGACCATAAATTCCATAATCATCGCAGTAAACAAAAGATAGAGCTTAAAAGTTTAATGTGACAAACCGCAGATCGCTCGAAGCGCGATAAGTTGCATGCAGATCAACGATAAGGACATCGTTAAAGACAATATTGTTGTGTGGACAAGTATTCATTTGAACTGGAAGTCAGACTGTTCGGTCGATCAATGCGCATAGGTCAATTTTTTTTAAATTTTAGATCCGGACGGTTGAGGTGAATTTCTATTTGCTACCCATTGGTAAAGCTCACAGTCAGAGTGCTACTTGGGTGACGATGATGATGATGATGATTATTGTTACTATTATTATTATTATTTTTTATTTTATTTTATTTATTATTATCATTTATTTCCGTTTCAAACTGTGCAAACACATGTGCAGATGTGCAAACGCCTGACAAACACAGGCACAATGTGCTAATTGTTTTCTTATTATTATTATTATTATTATTATTATTATTATTATTATTATCATTATTATTATTCCTGGTCACCTGGTGCCGTCAGTGACACGAAACGGAGTATCCCCCCTGAAAGCTATCCGGGGGGATGAATTGATCTATCCCCCCGGATGGAATTAACCGGTCTAGACTATCCGGGGGGATAAACTATTCTATCCCTTTTTTGAAAAATGCGTCTAATAAAAATATTTATGCTGTAATCAAAATTTAAAGTGACTCTAATTGTTTCAAGTGTCCTAAGCAATGCTCAGATAAAGGCAACTCGAATTTATTTAGTGACTCTGAGTGTTCTTAAGTGTTTTAAATGTTTTAAGTGCTCCAAAACAGGGTAAAACAAATTATCTAGTAGGAATAAACATACCTGTTAGTGTCATTGTCCAAAACAAAGCAGATGAAAATATTAATTTGCAAAAAAATTCACGCGGAAACGGTTTTTTCGACTTTTTTTAATTTGGGGGATACAATTAATACGGGGGATACTCTATTTCGTGACACCGTCAACTCCTGGAGCTCTGGCGACAGACCTCTTTGTGTACATCATGTCTGTTTTCTTGGCAGTAGATAAGGGGTGGTTTGCCATTGCCTTCCCCCCGTTTGCCATCCGTGCCCGTTCGTTCACCCCTCCGTAAACAGGTCGCCCCACGAGAAGGTGGGCAGGTGGACTTTGGTTCGCCAGCCCAGGTCGGTTCCGAGTCTACGCTCCAATTGAAGTCTTCAGTCGGGTCTCCTCCCTGCTCTACTCAGATGAATGAGTGGCTGACGAACCTTCACGACCTATTGTTATTATTATTTCCTTTTAATATTTTCAACAAACAACATCAGTATAACAGGAAGTACAAAAAACTAGGGAAGCAGTGGCTATTGTTACATCTCCTCTAGAACCCGGTCAGCTAAAGCGCCTCGAAAGGCCACCGAGTTGAAGCGCTGAATCGTTATAGAGAGCCGTTGCAGCAAAAAAACAGGTCTCTCTCAGTTCGCCCGAAAACAAAGATAGAATGCGACCTAAGTCTGACAAGAAGTTTAGGCCATCAGAGCAAATTGGACCTAAGGTCTCAAGAGCTAGAGGGCAGTGGCGTAGCCAGGTATTTTTTCATGGGGGGGCAGTGGGGTGGCAGCTTAAAATGATGGGGTGGCTACCGTTGGCAATTAAAGCGTGCATCGGCATAGCGAGCCGTACGCACGATAATTGAACAATTGAACAAAATAGGGCCTACTGAAAGTAGTCAGGAGTGTCATGACATCATTGACATGACAGAAATGAGCAATCACATAATTGGCATGTCTTAACGACGTTAACGTGTCTTAACTCAGTAACTGAAGAACGAAGTAATTTCAGTACAAGTCACAATCACAAAATAGTAGTCACTGTAGTCGTAAGTGAATTTACAAATATATTTTCTTTATTTGTCTCAGTTGTCTTAAATCGAAGCTACAAATATCAGAATGCGAAAAAACAATTGTTGTCTAATGATCAAATGTCTAAATAATAATTGGCAGTAAAAATTTCACAAGTTTACTTAAAATAGATGTATTCTACTGTTTTTGTGGTTAGCAGCAAAAACGACAATGTATTTTTAGATTTTGGATGTATTACAGTATTGGACATAATACGCATGCAAGCCTCACTAGCTTGTCTGTCCCACAGTGCACTATAGTGGCCTGTCCCACTTTCCCATCACCCACCCTATAAGAAGTTGTACACGAAGCTGTATAAAAAATAAAATAAGTCAGAAATTATATAACATTCTTTATCACTCGTAAAAGTAAAACAAACGCAGGGATTGGGGGGCAGCTGGGGGGCAGCCCTTTCATTTGGGCGGCGGCTGCCTCCCTTGCTCCCCCTCGTAGTTACGCCACTGCTAGAGGGACAAAGAAATGTGTGTTTAGAAGATCGACGTATTTGGTATTTTTCCTGTCCGCTGCTATCTCGGCTGCAGGACCCGCCGTCGTTGCCGTGGCCTGGAGATATGAAGACATATTAAAAGACAATCGATCGTTGTAACAATACAACGCAGAATGTTATTATTATTATTATTATTATTATTATTTTAAGTTTTTTGCCCTGAGGTATACAGAATCCCTCAGGGACTTCACTAGCGGCTAATATAAAATCAAAAGTCTGGAAAGGCCCGACTCATCTTCTGTTTCTTGGTCGGCGAAAGTGCCCATAGGGCCATAAAGGCCACAACATTACAGCGTTGCATCATGAGCGAGATTAGTTGAAACAAAATTGTTGTCTCCCGTGGGTCCCCCGTTACAATGCTTAGCTTCTGTCCCAGGTCCGAGAGGAATGATGATGATGATGATGATGATGATTATTATTATTATTATTATTATTATTATTATTATTATTATTATTATTATTATTATTATTATTATTATTATTATTATTATTATTATTATTATTATTATTAAACAACTTCCTTTATTGTAAAACAGACAATTTCCTATTCTAACATCTACTCCGAAGAGTACTAAATGCAACTATGAATCTAGGACCTCGTCCCCGGTGTCATGCATAAAGGTCCCTCTAAACGCTATTGCGTTGTAGCGCTGCGTACAGATGGCCAGGCGCTGAAACAGATATTTGGTCTCCTGAGGGTCGCCCGTGGCTTCAGTCAGCCGACGACCTAATTCCAAAAGGAACTCACGACCTGACAAATTTATTGGACCTAATGTCTCTAAAGCTATTGGCACGAAGTTGTGTGTTGCGGGGAGCTCTGCATACTTTGCTATTTTGCGCGAGGCGGCCAGTTCAGCGGCACTCCCAGGTGTTGTCGCTGACTTATTTATGTATGATACGGCGCAAGTATGTATGCTGGTTGCGTCCCAGGTCATGTATTTTCCTCCAGCCCACGGAATGAGCGTCGCCCCATCTGGCCTCTTACCGTCGGTGCGAAGGAGCCCTGGGGGTTCTTTTGAGCTTGGGATGTCCGCTCTTTTGAGTGATCTCCATACGATGTCGTTCATAGCAAAGTGTCGGCTTGATCGGCCTTCCGATCTCTTGCACACCAGCCCATGGTGGCCCCCGGGGTCCGCCGTCTCGCCACATTGGCACTGATGTGGGGCACACAGGTTGAGACCCAGGCGTAGGCCGATCGCCACCCGCATTGCCTCGTTGCTAAGGCCTAGACCGCACGAAGCAACTGGTACGGTGGATAGCCAGTCCCCGGCGTGAGGCGCTGAGATCGATCCCAGTCTGGCTCGGTTGAGCGGGTCGCTGTTCGCGGACCACACCATCGCCTTGTCTTGGTCGATCAAGGGTCTGTCCCATGTCTTCTGTTTATTCCATGCTGACCCCTCATCTCCAGGCAACGTTGAACTGCGAGCCTCGTAGATTTCATTCTCGTAGACATCCAGCAGTTCTTCGCGGTCAAGGATGGCCATCCTGAGAGTCTTGGTCGATGCAGCTGACGCTAAAAAAGCTGAAGAAGCCAGCATCGTGACCCGTCTCACGCCGAGACCGCCATCCCTAATAGGCAGTGTCGCTTGTAGCCACTGAATGTCATTGAGATCGATGTTAAAAATCCTCTGAAGGCCACTTCTCATCTGGGCGTCGATCGTGTCCAATAGGGGATGTCCCCAGCATGGGGCCGAACGAAGTAGGTACATAAGTTTCGGCGCTCCAAAGCAAGATCGTAGTAGCATGAGAGCGCCTTGTGTTTCGAGACAAGCAAGATCTTTCAACGCCAGCTCTAGCGTGTTGCTGTGGTTCTCCAGTACTCGGTCCAGGGCTTTCCCTCTGAACAATGGTGCCCCTAGCAGAGTTAGAGAATCTCGGTCCACTTGCTGGAAGCCGATAAGAGCATCAACCTTGCATTCGCCATCTGAGAGGTATTCGCATTTATGCCGGTTTAGATGAATGCCTAAAGATTGTTCCAGATCTGCTATTGAGGCAAGATCGTGTAGAATGTTGTCAGTTTTGCCTCCTAGAGAGATGTCGTCCAGAAATCCCAGCCGGAAGTCGGCCTCCATTGTGCACAAATAGGGCTGCAGTGGTAGACAGAAGAGCAAGGGCCCTAAAGGATCGCCTTGTTGGGGTCCCATTTGGGACCGAACCTCGAAAGCCCCGAACTGAAGAAGGGACTCGGCTGAGTATGCCTGGTGAACGAAGGCGTACAACTCGGGAATAGTATCGTGTACTGCTTGCAGCATCACATCTCTTCGCATGGTGTTGAAAGCGTTGGCGAAGTCCAGCTTAATGAAGATCTGATCTTCTGTCATGTCGGTTACAAAAGCCCTGGCCGCGTGAACCGCCGCCTCTGCACCACCTGGAGTGGCAATGCCGACCTGGATGGGAGCAAAGAGGGACGCCAACTTACTTATAGCGTGTTTGTTAGCACATTTAGCCGCAAGCCTTCTCCACACGTAACCAATGACGATTGGTCTGAGTCCACCGGTTTTCTTAGAGATGGCGATGAGACTGCCTCCGAACATCAGACTGCGGATCTCTTGCGGACATTCGCCCCTCAGCATAACGTTGACGAAAGCTGTCAGGGCTCGGCGGAGATCCTCCGAAGACTCACGATTCGTCAGTAGTTCCAACAGGTGCTGGGGACGCATGCCATCCGGACCTCCAGACGATCCCACCGGAAAAGATCTGACCGCATCTTCAACGTCTTTTTCCGTGATCTGGATGGGTGTGGTCTCTGCCGTATCAGGCAGTAGTGCTAGATTGGCGCTCCAGGCGTCCGACGGATGTCTTTCTTGGATTGATGCCAGAGTTTCGTTCGTTGCTTTGACCGGGAAGTCGCGGCTACAGAGGATCCGTGTGGCAGCACGAATGTTGCCCTCTTCCAGCTTGGAATTGACCGCTGCCAGGACCAGATCTTTCGCGTTCCAGGCCTTACTTTGATGCCCGATGTCTCTAGGTTTCTCACTCAAGTCCTCCGTTCGATGAAACACTTGTCCGTCCAATCGCTTTTTTACTATATTCGCAAGGTTCCGTCTCCGACCTGCTCGCTGTGGCTGCTCCAGGATGTTAGCTGCGAACCACAGTAATTTGCGCCAAGACTCGACTTTTTCCGGTTTATCACAGATGGTTTGCA
Source organism: Lumbricus terrestris (assembly GCA_949752735.1). Taxonomy (NCBI): domain Eukaryota; kingdom Metazoa; phylum Annelida; class Clitellata; order Crassiclitellata; family Lumbricidae; genus Lumbricus; species Lumbricus terrestris. Next base: position 43,255,528 of record OX457041.1, read on the forward strand.
AGATTGTCGTGAGAGCTTTAGAGCACGCAAAGCGGGCACCTTTGGGGATGTGCTTAAGAATCCTGCCGCCTTGCTGTCTCGGGTGTTGTAAACGATCATTGTAGCAGCTGCCGTTTGTTGTGTTATTACGCCTAAGAGCATCATTTGTGAGTAGTGAGATAGTGACAGACTAAACCTCATTTTTTGCATGGTATGGGTATGAATAAATGGGCCAAAGTACAAGGTCAAGGTCAAAGGTCAAGGTCAAGGTCAAAGGTCATCTTAATTAGGTCATCTTAATTAGGTCATCTTAATTAGCTCATTATAATTAGATTATCTTAATCATATTAGGTATCTTAATCCTATTAATTAGTTAGATATTATTAGTATTTAGTTATAATTAGTAATTAGCTATTATTATGCATTATCTAGCCCTAACCACACAACAAAGGCGCTTATAACCCTAACTAGTACTACATAGCTTCTTCAATTCATATAGTTAGTTATTATTAGTAATTAGCTAGATATTAATCCTAATTAGTAATTAGTGATTCCTAATTAGCATAACAAAGGCTCGGTGAGTCCTAATTAGCGGCCCGCGCGCGCCCGCCCGCCCGCCCGGGAAGGCCTCATGAGCGCTGGGGGCTGTGCATATGAAATATTATCATAACTATTATTATAATTGAATATTATGATAATTAACTAAAATTTTAATTAATTATTATTTCACAATATCTCTCGCTCTCTACCTTCCTATCTCTCTCTTCCTACCTCTCTCTCCCTACCTCTCCCTCTTCCTACCTCTCTCTCTCAATCTCTCTCCTTCTTCCTACCTCTCTCTCATCCTACCTCTCTCTCTTCCTACCTCTCCTTCTTCCTACCTCTCCATCTCTCTCCCTCTCCAATAGATTTACTCATCGCGCACCTGGCGTAGCATCCTCAGTGCAGACCTGCTGCTAGAATCTGACATCAGCAGCAGAATTCTCGTCCAGGCATGCCTGGACTCGCCAGACCAGCATAATAGAATTAATCATCCCGCACCTGGCATAGCATCCTCAGGACGCACCAGCTGCTAGATTCTGACATCAGCAGCAGAATTCTCATTCAGGCATGCCTGGACTCGCCCGAATGATATAATAGAATTATTCATCACACACCTGGCGTAGCATCCTCAGGACGCGCCAGCTGTTAGAGTCTGACGTCAGCAGCAGAATTCTCGCCCAATCGTGTCTGGACTCGTCTGAGCTCGCATGAACAGGATGGTTGATGTTATCATCAGAGTGGTTACAGGCATTTATAAAAAGACGGCCAACGCACTAGTTAAACACACACGGTTTCGAAGCCCAGGAGATTTCGAGATTCGACCGGCACGCAGCATCTTCTACATCTACGTTATACAGACGATCTACATCGCCACACGACGTTCTACAGATAGCAGACTTCTTCCAACTCGAACATTTACAGCAGGCATGGCTTCGAGTGAGTTAAATTATTTTAATACAATTTTCTAATGCTATATAGATGTAAGAGGCATTTCTACCGGCGCCCGCCGACATTTGCATGCTTGGGACTGGCACTGATAGAATAGAACATCCGTGTACTAGCATGCTGCAATTCTGTAGTGGCTTCGAGTGAGTGAAATTATTTTAATACAATTTTGTAATGTTATATAGATGTAAGAGGCATTTCTACCGGCACCCGCCGACATTTGCATGCTTGGGACTGGCACTGATAGAATAGAACATCCGTGTACTAGCATGCTGCAATTCTGTAGTGGCTTCGAGTGAGTGAAATTATTTTAATACAATTTTGTAATGTTATATAGATGTAAGAGGCATTTCTACCGGCACCCGCCGACATTTGCATGCTTGGGACTGGCACTGATAGAATAGAACAGGCGTTTTCTAACATACTGCAATTCTGTAGTGGGCTTTCTTGCACGCTTTTGACCATAGTAAATAATAATATTAGCCTTTTTTCTCGACTAAAATCCCCATCGTAGAAAAATAAGTATAGATTATGAAGCTGCAAAGCTTCGAATTTTCTAACCATGTGCAATCATTTTAGCATAACTGCAGTAAGATTACGGCGCTATTTTAAATATTCCCACTTTATAACGTTTTCATAACTTATAGATCTGAGAAATGACGAATTGCAAGCAGATGCGGAGGCAGAGCGCAGAGCAGAGGCGACGTCCACTGACCAGCCTCGATTTCCAGCTCTACAGATATCTTCTACGAACAACAGAATCCTTCCCACACGAATCGTTACAGCCGACATGAATTCAACATCTCGTGAGTATAATTATTTTAAAATAAATTTTCTATGTGCAGGCCTTTGTAGTAACTTCGCTGCACATGTGGCTAGAACATAATAATTATTTTCTATGAGCATTTATTTTGCAGCCTATCGGTCTGTAATTCTATAGATCTGAGATCATAATTAATTTCTATGGGCATTTATTTTGTATCCTATCATTGTATAGGCCTATAGATCTGTGTGATATTAGCAGGCATTACATATGTGTCAGCAGAATCATTTACTCCTTGGAACTTTTTTCCAGAGACCAAAAAGACGAACGAAAGGAAAACTCATTGTAATTTGAAATGAATAGAAAATAATATTATTATTATGGACGAAAGATTCACACTTTATGGGATATACTATTATCTCTTGCAGAGATTGACAATGATTTTCAATGCACAGACTCCTCTGCCTCAGCGGTAGAGCAACATGCAGGACCATCATCAGCATCATCAGCTCACACAGAATCAAGTAAGATATGTATGCCACGAACACTTTCTATATGTTATACACAAACACGCACACATGCACACGCACACACACACACACACACACACACATACACACAAACCCACACCCACTCAAACATACAAACACACATATACACGCACAAACGCACACTCACACCCACATCCACTCAAATGTATCACAGCATCAACATAACATTCTGCGCGCATGCGCACTTAGTATTATTTCGCTTGGACTTAGAACTAATTCGCCTAGGAGGACATGAAGAAAGTAGTTCCCTCACACTCACACATACACACACACACATCTCCGATTGACCGCAACACAACCTTAATCATATCTTTCCGCGCGCATGCGCACAGGGAACTATTTCGCGTAGTAATACACCAAGAAAGTAGTCCCCGGCCATATAAAGTCCACCGCCAGACGGTGGTCGTCACACAGCAGCTTCAGAATTCAGCAGATCTTGACTTATTACATTTGATTTGATATTTGACATTTTTGCGAAAGTAGTGTGAGACGGTGTCTACAAGAATTAAGTAGTAGATATATGTGCATGTGAGCCCATATAAAACTTTTTCCGATTTAAGCGAATTTGACAAGAAGAACACGCCATGGAAACTGGTAGGGCATTTTCTTAAACTCTATGTACCTAGCTAACTTAGACCTAATGCAAAGCCTCAACACTAAAAAAAATTTTTTTAAATTTTCTTTAGCGAGCAACCTACGTGCGAAAATTGATGAGCTGCTCAAGATCGAAGCTCAATTGAAGGAGAGGATTCGAGAAATGGGTAAGTTTTAATTCGAGCAATTTGTAAACAGGCAAAAATTATATTGAAAAATATATTATTTTAAAAATTTGCTACAAATTTATTAGTTTCTGTGAAATAATTCTTGCATTTAAAATACTTTGCAACATTTTATACATGAGAAATAATACATGCTGTTTAATTTGTGTTGTAGAGCTCAAGCGAAAGGCAGAGCCGAACACTGGATGCACACCAAAACGAGCCCGTAAGCACAACTGTTTATAAATCTTTTAGATTTGTATATCGTTGAACAAGTTCAACGAAATTGTACTTTACGCATATAGAATTTTGTAGATTTGTAAGCAATACTTTTTAAATACGACATTTTGTAAAGAAACTTGTATATTTCAACGAAATATATTTTTGTGTGCTGCAGATCTGATGGGAAACGCCAGTCTGGATGCATTGGATTTGAGTATGAGGAGATCGGTGGCGGATCCTTCGCCCGAAAACAACAACTCGATAGCCTTGGACTTGAGCACGAGGAGAGCGGCGGCGACCCAGAGCCCGGCGGCGGCAGCGGCGACCAGAGGCACGACAGCGACGGCGACCAATCCCGGCGGCAGCGGCGCGGCGGCGGCGGCAGCGGTGGCAGAGCCCGACCCTTCGAGTAAGTGACTTTACGGACTTTAACATTTTGAACAATCTAACTTTTATATTCTTCCTGTGTGTATTACACACACATACATATGCACAACATATCCACACATACACACAGAATTTTATACTTGTATTCTCATACATTATTATTTTGTATATTCAAAATCTCGTACTTTAAAATATTCTGTATGTCTTTAGGACGGTGCGACTCTTGTCGAGCGTACAAGGCGACCAATCTGACGAATGGGCTCTGTGAAATCTGCCGGCTACGCCAAGAGTGCACGAAATGCAAGAACCGCCGGCCTGCCCGCTTCTTCCGAACCGGACAGGAGATCTGCGTCACGTGTTTGAAGAAAGCGACCAATCCGGGCGTACGCACGTCGGCACAAAACACATTCATCGATATGCCGTTACCTGTGCCGGAAACAACCGACGTGTTGCTGGCAGAAGCATCACGCATGACAGCCGCTCTGGAGGATACATTCAGTGATGAAGGGTGAGTTTGTCTTACACTTACAATTTGTACTTAGAAAATTTTTCGCTCTAAAATGTTGGACTTAGAAATTTTTCGCTCTAAAATGTTGGACTTAGAAAATTTTTCTCTTCTGTGATTTGGACTTAGAAAATTTTTGCTTGTACTTGGAAATTTTTCACTACAGTATTCGGACTTAGCCGATTCATATTAAGCACAATGTTTCTGTAGGCCGGTGAAATGGTACGTGGCGGTCGATGTGGACTTCAAGCGACCCACACCAGACGGCGACGCTCAGACGGTTGGCTACTTCAAATCTGTGCCGGCAACACTGATGCATCCGTCGCAGATCGCAGACCAGTTGCAAGATGCCGTACATCGCATCGACGAATTGGTAGACGTCTTCACGAGTCAGAGTTCCGGGTGGTTAGTGAACGGAGTGGCGGAATTTAAGTTGTGCAATGCCGTATACGAACCGATCGGCGCGTCTACTTACATTCCCACCCCACAATATTTGATTGGGAAACATGCTACCCTAAACATTCAAAATGATGATGAATTCTGCTTTCTCTATGCAACATTAGCTGTAAGTCACTACCAGGCTAAAAATGCTGAGCGAGCCACCATCTACAGACGCTATCTGGGTGAACTTCATACCGACGATTTGAAATTTCCAATGACCATTGAGCAAATTCCACTCTTTGAAGCCATGAATCCTGACTACTCTATCAATGTCATGTACTCAAACCCTGATGATAAAACCTTTACGCCCCTATACGCAAGTGCTCACAGGGGTAGAAAACACATTGTCAACCTTTTATTGCTTGATGATGGTGCTAAGCGCCACTATATCACAATCCGCAATCTTTCTGCACTTTTAAGCACGAGAAATTCTCATGATGGTCGTTCTTTCCCATGTCCATACTGTCTGCACTGTTTCACCACTGCTGCTGGGAAGCATGCGCATATGGAGGAATGCGGCAAGCACGGCTTGCAGTCCGTTCGATATCCATCCGAGGAAAATTCAAATCTTCAATTCACAAACACGCAGCATGAAATGCCTGTGCCCTACGCGATATATTCAGATTTCGAGAGCTACTTGACTCCAAACGATGCTGCGGCTGCAACCAATTCGACCAAAATTATAGACACACACACTCCTAGCGGCTTCTGCTGCTTGACGGTATCGTCGTTTCCACAATTGAACGACGCTCTTCCGTACACGTACTCTGGCCCAGACGTGATGGAGCATTTCTTTTCGCATATAAAATCGGAACAAAATCGTATAAATAAAATTTTGGCCACCAACAAACCGATGATTCCACTTACCCAGCAGCAGCGGTTACAGTTTGAAAGTTGTGCTGCATGTCCTTCTTGCTCTATCGCTTTTTCTGGCTCCAACAAAGTTCGACACCACTGTCACATGACTGGTAACTTTGTTTCTGCTCTTTGCTCTCCTTGCAATCTAAAACTCAAGTTTCGCAAACCTACAAAGTCTAAGAAAGGGAAAACTGCAAACTATCTTCTGCCTGTCATCTTTCACAACCTTAAAGGATACGACTCTCACCTTATTCTCAAAAATATGAATAAGGAGTTTGCAGAGCAAGAAATAAATGTCATTGCAACCAACATGGAAAAATATCTCTCGTTCGAAGTCAATAATATACGCTTTTTGGATTCCCTCCAATTTCTAAACTGCGGTTTGGACGTGTTGGTAAAAAATTTATCGAAAGAGGACGATTCGAAATTCAAACATTTGCGGCGAATTTTTCCGGCCGACTACAAATTGCTTTTGCGTAAGGGGGTATTTCCCTACGAATAGCCTACATGACATCAGCCTGCAGAATGACCGAAAGGACTCTGCCTCCCAAAGGCTGTTTCTTCAGCAAATTGACGGACGAAGACATCTCGCAGGACGACTACGACTACGCTCAGAAAATTTGGCAGACTTTTAATATGACGACTATGCAGGACTATCACGATCTGTATTTGAAGACCGATGTCATTTTACTGGCGGACGTTTTCGAATCTTTTCGTGCTATGTCCTTGGACTTTTACAAATTGGACCCGCTTCACTATTACAGCAGCCCCGGACTTAGCTTCGACGCGTGTTTGCGCATGACAAACGTAAATTTGGACTTGATAACCGACCCGGACATTTACCTGTTTGTGGAGCGGGGCATGAGAGGTGGCGTTTCCATGATATCCAATCGATATGCAAAGGCGAATAACCCGTATCTCGCTCAAGGATACGACCCAAGCAGTCCAAATAGCTACATCATGTATTTGGATTGTAACAATCTCTACGGCTACGCCATGTCCGAACCGCTTCCGACGGGTAAATTTAGATTTTTGGACGAATACGAAATATCAGACTTTGACTTGGACGCTAAATCGACAGACGACGATTTTGGTTATATTTTGGACGTGGACTTGGACTATCCTTCTCATCTCCACGACGACCACAATGATTATCCCCTTGCACCAGAGACGCTTCACATACGACCGGACATGATATCTCCGTACGCAAAGTCCGTTTCGCAGAAAATTTCGGCTAAAATCGGTGCCGGGGTCGAAAAATTGGTGCCCAATCTCATGGCAAAGACCCGGTACGTCGTTCATTACCGAAATCTACAATTCTATCTGAAAATGGGCATGGAATTGTCAAAGATTCATAAAATCCTCGAGTTTCGCCAAAGTCGATGGCTGAAGCCATATATCGACTTCAACACTTCCAAACGGCAGATTGCAAAATCTTCCTTTGAAAAAGACCTCTTCAAATTAATGAACAATTCAATTTACGGAAAAACCATGCAAAATAACAGGAAACATCTTGCCGTGAAGCTTGTTACCAACGCGAAACGAGCCAAACGTTTCGTGGCCCGACCAAATTTTGAGTCCTACAATATCATAAACGAAGATTTGACCGTGATAAAATTAACAAATTCTAATGTTTTGCTCAACAAGCCCCTTTACGCCGGCATGTGTATCTTGGACATTTCCAAATTAAAAATGTATGAATTCCATTACGAGCATATAATACCCATTTATGGATCTGCCTGCAAACTCCTGTTCACAGACACTGACAGTCTTTGCTACCATATCTTTACACACGACGTATATCTTGACATGCAGCACAATTTAGACGAGTACGACACTTCTGACTACCCCTGTGGGCACTTTTTACATAGTCGAAGCAACGCCAAGGTCATTGGAAAGTTTAAGGACGAATGCAATGGCGATGCTGTAATCGAATTTTGCGGGTTACGATCAAAAATGTATAGTTTGTTGTTGGCTGGGGAGAAGGAAAAGAAGACGGCGAAGGGGATAAAAAGGGCATTTGTCAAGAAATGCATCAGACATGCCGAATACAGAGCTTGTATTCTTGAAGAAAAGCCTACTAGCTCCAAATTCTGCGTTATTCAAAGTCGAAAACACGATTTGCACAATGTAGAATTACGAAAGGCTGCTCTCTCCCCATACGATGACAAGCGATATCTTTTAAATTCCTCAGAATCGTTGTCGTATGGACATGTGAATATTCCAAGTGTAAATAATGTATAGAGAATTTGTAGTAAACACTTGTAGTTATTGCGAAAAGTCGTCGAACTCTGTAGATATTTGAATTGGACAATGCGAAAAAGACGTCGATAGTTGTAAATAATGGACTCTGCGAAAAGTATTGAACTCTGTAGATTTTTGAACTATGCGACGAACATTGTAAATAAATGAAGACATTGTACTCTCGCGCAAGTTATTGCGCAATCATATTAAAATAAAGATTGTTTAATGTTGTGTAATAAAGAATTGCTATGAAAAATATTGTGTTTGTTCTTTCATACTTAGAAATTTCCTACTAGCAAGATTCACATATTCTGATTGGCCGCAGCTTCCTGGGCTACATTGGTCGCAGGTTCCTGGGCTATTGTGGTGCTCGCTTTCTGATTGGGCTCTCTTAGGAATTCTCGCTCCCTCATTGGCCGCAGGTTCCTGGGCTATTGTGGTTCTCGCTTTCTGATTGGGCTCTCTTAGGAATTCTCGCTCCCTCATTGGCCGCAGGTTCCTGGGCTATTGCGGTTCTCGCATGCTGGTTGGATGCCGCATTTCTTGCACTATAGCACGAAGATCCAGAAAATTAGCATATTTAATTATTATATTAGTTAGCATACCGCTTCGGCTCAGCCCCCAGCGCTCATGAGGCCTTCCCGGGCGGGCGGGCGGGCGCGCGCGGGCCGCTAATTAGGACTCACCGAGCCTTTGTTATGCTAATTAGGAATCACTAATTACTAATTAGGATTAATATCTAGCTAATTACTAATAATAACTAACTATATGAATTGCAGAAGCTATGTAGTACTAGTTAGGGTTATAAGCGCCTTTGTTGTGTGGTTAGGGCTAGATAATGCATAATAATAGCTAATTACTAATTATAACTAAATACTAATAATATCTAACTAATTAATATGATTAAGATAATCTAATTATAATGAGCTAATTTAGATGACCTAATTAAGATGACCTAATTAAGATGACCTTTGACCTTGACCTTGACCTTTGACCTTGACCTTGTACTTTGGCCCATTTATTCGTACCCATACCATGCAAAAAATGAGGTTTAGTCTGTCACTATCTCACTACTTTTGTGGAGTCAGGTTGTGCCGATCCCGCTGTCACACTACCGTCAAGTTGTGGAGTCTCAGTTCCTTGTGTAATACTGTAGGTCGAAGGCAATGGAGGCTGACGAGAGCCGGGGCACGGGTTGTTCCTAGGGCCGTGTAGGTGAACTGTTCCGTCCTTTAGGTGTAATTGTCTGACCGCCAAGCATCGACTGCATACTCCGCAGTCTTTGCTCACATTCGTCTGAGAGTTGATAGAAGCCTCATCCGTTTGACGGCTTTCGTCTACCTCTTGATTGTCAACCTGGCTGCAGCTCGCTCCAAGAGGCAACCTATGCGACCCTGGACACGGATGCTTACGAGGACCGTGTAGATGGACCTTCCCGTCTATGTTGTGAAGTTGCCTTAGGGATTTGCATACACTGCAAACTCCTTTCAGTTTTTGTGACGTATGAACGGGCGACGCAATATGATCATCCAACTGATGATAATACGTTGTCATGGTAACGTATTACGTAGCGTCATAGCTATAGCCGTTTAAACAAGATGGACAAATTTAAATGGCATTATGAACGTTATGAAGTTGCCAATTAGTTTCCAACCGTACTGATCAGTATTCTGAACGGTTCCCTATCATTTGGTCGCAAGTCATTTCGTCGTAATCAATTCGTCGCAATTTATATCGTCGTAAATTAATTCGTCGCTGTACAATTCGTCGCATGCAAGTCGTCGTGTTCAGTCCGTCGTTTTTCATATCGTCGTTAAATAATTTTGTCGCAGTTTTGTCGCAGTTTATTTAGTGTTGTAGGCTACATGTATATCTGTAATAGTACAATACAATTTCTCATCATGCAAAGCTAATTTAAAAACTGACATTTTTATTAAATTGACGGTTACATAGCCAAGTAAAAAAGGCTAAAACTTAAAAGCGCAATAAAACGTAAGCACGATATGTAGGCTAACCCTTAGGCCTACTGTCCAAGCCGATTGAATCAATCACATCGCCAGTATGTCTTGCCGCTCACTTCTATTCTTTGTATAAATGTAACCCTCATAGACTGCCTTGTGATTTCCTCTGCTACTCGTAACAAACGTTAACTTCGACATTGTGGCGATAACTAGGCGTACCTTCTTCTGGCACTGGCAGAAGAGTCGACGTAAATAAACCCATCAATTATACTAGGCGTACCTTGGATTGTTGGGTTTATATACGTCGGCTCCAAGTCTGCTGTCACGTAGACCAATTGAGGAATAGCGACCAATACGACTGAATGAATGCGACCAGTTGATTGCGACGATATTGATGGCGACCAATTAATTCGCGACCAATTAATTAACGACCATATGACTGCGACGAAATGATCTGCGACGAAATGATCTGCGACGATATGGATGGTCACCATTCTGAACGTTTCACCAAAAGTGACTTGATCTTAGCGAAACGGATAAAATAAAACGTAACCTCCGAATCACGAGACGATGATCGATCAGATGGTGATAAAATCCATCGTTAATAAATAATCGTAACGCATAAAAATTGAATAAATAGCATGAGGTCTCAAACTGACTACCTACACTATCCGCTGGTGACGTCATTATTTTATTATTATTATTATTATTATTATTATTATGAAAAAACCATCATTTATTTTCAAAATCAACAGAGCAACATCAACTGGCTGGAACTGATTAACGGTGAGCACTAGGCTAGACACTAGCAAAATGTGCTAATTGTATTCCCACAGATGCATGCAAAGCCTAATACATAATGCAATTATTGTTGGTATGGCTGGTCGTCCTCGACTCCGGTTGGTTGTGTGGAAGTGCCCCTGAATGCTATTATTATTATATTATTATTATTATTATTATTATAATTATTATTATTATTATTATTATTATTATTATTACTATTATAATAATAATTATAATAATTATTATATTATTATTAATTATTAATTATTATAATAATTATAATAATAATAATAATAATAATAATTTTTATTTTTTTAATTTTTTTATATTATTATTATTATTATTATTATTACTGTTATTAATCGACAAATGCCGGTTGGTCAAAAGAACCGCGGAAGGTCACGGCATTAAAGTGCTGGATGGTGATTGATAAGCGCTGGAATAGATAGGGCCTTTAGAGCAGGGGTTCTCAAACTTTATTTTTATTGTACCCCCAAGTAAAAAAATCGAATAATGGCGTACCCCCAACAAAGTCCGATCAGAAACAAAATGCCATTGCGATGTCCCCTTGCAGTGACAACTAAACGTCCATTTAATCATTGGTGACATCGCATATTAGATACGTATATAGGCCTAGGGAGCAAAATTTAGTTTTAATTATATAATCTTATCAACAAATTTAAAAGAGAAATTGGCCCATAACCTCTGTAAGAAAGATCAGCCTATAGTGCTGTGGGCTTGTTTAAATTAGCAATATCTGGTTAAAAATCTGTCAATTTCAAACGACAATTTACCCCATGTTTGTTTGTTTTGATAGCAAGAATAGTGTCAGCCAGATATGACGTTCTGAAAGGAATCACAACATTTAAAACTTGACTAGAAATTAATCATTAGGCCAATTCAGCTCTCAGCTATTTGAACTATAGATATAGAGTTATAGACTGAGAATTTCTGACTTTGGTTCTTTCAATCATTTATACATTATTTGTTTCAAAATTATACTAATAGGCCTAAACATAAATATGTTGCATGCACAGTACAGCATGTGAGTCTAAATATATGCTGTGAAAGAATTAAATGACGATGCTGTTATATGCTGCAACGCTAAAAATAAATGCTGATCAAAGAAAGTATAGAAAGATGGACACAAAGTCTATAAACTCAAAGTAAATTTGTATATTTCTGGAATTTTTCGCGTACCCCTTAACAGCGCCTGGCGTACCCCTAGGGGTACGCGTACCACAGTTTGAGAACCCCTGCTTTAGAGTCTCCTGTGGTGAGGAAAAGACGTCTTCCTAATTCTTTTATGAACTCTTGTCCGTTGACGTTGATGGGACCCAGGGTCCCGAAGGCCAGTGGTGTAAACAAATGAATTGTGGTGGCTACCAGTTCAGCCGCGGCTCCTGCTGCGCCCGACGTTGAATTTGAATACGATGGAGCTACGGTGTCCGTCACTGTTACATCCCAAACAAGACTTCGGCCTCCACGCCATTGGAATCAAAGCCAGTCCATCCCAGCGGCGTAGACAAGGGGGTTTCGGGGGTTAACCTCCCTCCCATTGGCTCAGGAAAAAGGTTTTTTAGGTTATTTATCTACTTAAATTAGAAAAGCAAAAGAATTGTTTATAGTAACAATTATTTTTCTTCAATTCTAGCAAAAACTAATGACCCTCCTTCCTCTTGACCATATTTGTCAGTTTTCTCGCTTACTAGAAATGTCTTTCAGTGCGTGCAATGCTGCAATTGCAATGTAGGCCTACATGTACCTCGATTAATGACACATTTCAGTGGCATAATTTTTATATTCGGGTCGATCTGAGTGATACCCAATGGTCACGCTCCACAAACGTTGCAATATGCAAGCGAATTGTAAAACAATATTTGCCTGAGAATAGGACTAAAAGACGGACATAGACAAATAGACAATTGAAGACAAAGATGAAGACACAAACAGATAGACAAGTCGAATTGGGTATAGCAGAGAGAAAGACACAATGATAGAAACAATGAGAGAAACAATGAGAGAAACAATCGATTGTTGTAACAATACAACGCAGAATGAAAGGAGAAAACGCCACGACAAACACGAATTATGTACGGTGGGAGAAAGAGAAATTTAACGACAGAATTTTTTTTGATGTTTACAAGAGACGAATTATTGATGATACAATTTTTCTGCAATTGCGTAATTCCTCTACGTGTCAGACTGTCTGCAGTAGGACATAGATTTTTTCCTCGTTGCATCCGGGAACACGAAGTCGATGAGCAGAAGAAACAGCATGCGCAAACATTTTCCATTGGCTCAACAGTTACAAGTCAAGTCAATAACGAGATGCGACAAAACAGCCTGAAGTAATTGCACGATTAAATAGTGTTTTTTATTTGACACGTATGATTATAGACATGTAAAAGTTAACTGCTGTCGAAGTCATTATAGAAACTTCATCAACTTCTCGGAAAACTATGCCTACACATAGGCATCCGCACATGGCCTACATATGGCAAGAGAGGCACTTACTCGCCCCCCCCACTTCTGAAAAATTTATGCTAATTTGTTTAAATAGGCCTACTATATTTTGTTTGTAATAACTTTTTTTGCACTAACGATACTGATGATGCACAAAGTGAAACTGAGAAAGCTTCATTTGGAAACCTCTATTGGGGAATTTTAGGCCACCCGTGTACTTAGTATTCTGCTATGAATTTTCAAGTTCTTCAGGAAAAATTTGAACCAAGAACATTGTTTGCCACTCCTGCAAGGATATCTGCGGATTCCAATGGAAGCGTAGTCCCATGATCTTGAGGCTCATGCACATACGCACACACACACGCACACACACCCACTGACCTACACACTCTCTCGCACACAATCTCTTTCTCTTTCTCTTTCTCTTTCTCTCTCTCTCTCTCTCTCTCTCTCTCTCTCTCTTTCTCTCTCTCTCACTCTCTCTCTCTCACTTGGCCCCAAAAGTTCATTGATTGGTCTGGTTTTCCAGCTCCCAGTTTGCCGAGCTGGCCCAAAGAGGACGATGCAAGTTCACTTGATCGCCTTCATCTTCTGTTTTCAGTGGACCAGAGACTTCGAATGCGTTGCTATTGCCAACTGTTGCAGATTTACTTTCGTCTGGGTCTCGTTATTGCTCAGTTAAAATCAGTCAATGAGTAGATATAATAGACTAATAAAACATTGTAATATCGAAACATATGATTGCCGATCTTAACGATCGTAATCAGTCAATGAGTAGCTATAATAGACTAATAATACATTATAATATCGAAACATATGAATGCCGATCGGCGATCTTAACGATCAATATCGGTCAGTGCGTAGCTAAAATAGACAAAAATAAAACATTATAATATCGAAACATATGAATGCCGATCTTGACGATCAAAATCAGTCAATGAGTTGCTAAAATAGACAAAAATAAAACATTATAATATCGAAACATATGAATGCCGATCTTGACGATCAAAGTCGGTCTATGAGTAGCTATAATTATAATTATATTATGGGGGGGATGGCATCAGCGTTCTCGTCGCCTCCCCTGTGAGTACCCAGGAGACTGGGGAAACCAATGATGCCTCCCGCTGACCGAATCCAAATAGAACAGGATCCCGGTCCAGTCGCTCCAAACAGCCTAGCAGCACTCGCGAAATGAATTATAGACTAATAAAACATTATAACATCGAAACATATGACTGTCGATCTTAACGATCATGCATTGCATACGCATGTCGTGAATGCGGATGAATAATAAAAAAAAGTGCTTTCTGAAAAATTCGAAAGTTGGTGAAGAATAAAAATCCGACACTTGATACGCCTACCATATGACGTTATCCGACCAGTTCGAAGAAAGACACATCATTGCGGTCAACCTATGTTTGTCTATCTACCTTTTCATGTGGTTAATCTTCTGATTCTCATCTGCAAACAACCACTACCCGTTATCTCCTCTTAGTTCTGCATAATCAGCATTCGACTGCCAAATACATAAAACGTGGGAGCCAAAGTCATCCTCTTAAGAGTCTCCCATCGACCGTAGCCTCCGGGACTGGGAGTCAAGTTTGACACGGCGCACTTATTGAACCACCATCCGCCGTTAGTTAAGGCGCAGTTGCCTGGATTTCTGTCGTTATCGTTGTCGTAGGTGGAGAAATTCATTCCGTTCGTTACCCAAGCTATTTGATCCGAAGCGTTGTTAAACGCATCGCCACCGTCTCCAAGGTAACCGGTGACGTTCAGCTTGTACAAGTTCGCTTCATCTTCCAGTTGAAAGTTCACAAACTCAGACGAATACCACTTCCGGGTGTCGTTCGACTGGACTTCCACCCTCAACTTCCATCTCTCAGCGGTCGTCAGTTGGTGGAGTTTCTCGTTTCCAAACCAGTAGTTTCCACTGACGTTTCCGAATCCATCTCTGTATTCACTCCAGGTGCGGTTGAAGGATATTGCGCTAATTGGGATGTTTTGGTGGATGATTATCCAGCCGGAAATACTTCGTACTGGAAAGACTCCAGCAAATCCAGGAACGGCAATGGTTATATCCAGGAAAGATGCTTTGAAATCTGAAATTAAAATCTTCCGAGTAAGTAAGTAAGTAGGTACGTATAGTTTATTCGCCACCAAATAAATTTAAAAAAACACAATGTACACTTGCACTAACTTAGTGGCGGGTTTCCGTTGAAGTCTCATAAGACTCATCTCACCGTTTCCTCAAAGCGTAGGCCGACTAATTAAAATATCGAAAACAATGTCAAGTGTGAGCTTTCGATGAGCAACTGTCCTTACCTATAATAATTGACAAACCAGTCTCGCTACGTAAACAGAAAACAAACCAGAGGTGCCGCGCTCTTGCATCGTCCACTTCGATCCTCAAACAGGTTTGATCTTCTAGTCCCTCAAGACCCTCATAAAATTATTAGAAGAGTTATGGCTCTGTCCCAGTCTTTTACCGCAATTGGTTCCTCTCTTTGGAATACGCTGACCCTCAACTCGATATTTAATTCCAATTGGTAATCCCCCTCCCCTCCTCCTCCTCTGCTTTTCTCAAAACCCTATTCTTTCGTGGACTTGCGCACTGTAGCGCCTCTCAACGGTTCACCCTATTAGAGGCGCTTTGCAAATGTTTTAATATAATACAATACAAAGTGTCTGCAGCAGTTCAGTTTGCTGCTAGTGCTTCAAGCAGCAGCTCAGAAGCAACATGAAAGCATGAATTTATTAATAATAGCCTAGTTATCTTTCGGTCTCTTAAATGAAAATGAATGTCACTGATAAAAAATTGCATTTAATCCATTCTGTTTAAATCTTGCAGATGCAAACTAAAACAGAAAAGTTTTGAAAATTGACAACTAGCACTAAAGCTAGAAATAATTATTAGAAGACTATAACTAAAACTTAACTGGAAGCTTAAAACAAAACCGAAACTAAAACAACCGAAAGGTAAACTGGAACTCAAATAACGCTCTCTGATAGCCTCCCAGTTTACCTAGGCTACATGTAAAATCACTGTCGGATCGTGATCACTTTACCTGCGGGTGGGATACAGCGTATCCAGGTGCGATTAGCGATGAGGCATCCCGTCTCTTCCGGGTTGGAAGTCTTCGAAGCACAGCTTGTGTAGAGGGCACCGTTCAAGGTGAATGGAAAAGCACAACACCGCGCCGGGATCATCTTAATCTTAGAAGTGGTATTGGTCACGCTGTTTAGAGCTGAAACAGATCTGCAGGTGTTTATAATATGCATGCCTTTAAAGACTTTTATTATAGAAAATAATTGACAATAGGCCTAATTGATTTAGATATTTTAACTTTAAACAGCTGACAACGCGAACTCGAGATTCACAAACATAGTAGCCTACAGTTCGTGTAGGTTAGGCTTAGGCAGCGCTGAACATTTTAAGAGATTGGAAAGGAGATTTACGCGTGAGGGAATAAGCTCACATTCTTTACTTGAAACGAAAATTTACATAGTTATAATAGTAGAACTGTAGAACTGTCCCAAAGTAATGAAAATTATCAGATTGGCAGACAGACGGATACAAGAAATGGACTAAAATCGTCAACTCACTTTGTGTGCTCGGACAGATTTCGCCAGAGTTCCTCATCTGAAAATTTTTAAAAGAATCGTCAGTTTTTCACTAATAATTTTTTAACGCGCTCAATTGGTCCATGGAGTAGAAAAATAATTTTTGTGTTTGGCATTCGAACATTCCTAATGAACTAAATAATTAAACTATAGGCCTAGCCGCCTAGATTACTTGTTATTAAGCAAGGTAGAACACATTAGTCAACAAGGGGTTATTATGTTCCTGAATTTTCGTTTTGTGATTGAATGATCTTTGTTACACCTTCCTGTCAGACATAGGTGCAATCACGTCCTAAAAGTTGGGGGGACCATAATGAATCACATCCTAAAAGTTGGGGGAACATAATAATAAAGTTAGGGGACCACTCAAAAGTTGGGGGTCCCATAGGGTGGTTGCGCCTATGCGGTCAGACCATACTGCAGTGAAAGTTAATTTTTCCACGCAAACCCATCTTGTCCATGCATGCGCATAATTTATTTATTATTACTATTATCATTTATTACTATTATTATTATTAATGAGATTTTAAGTATTATTATTATTATTAGTGAGTTTTTACATAACGCCCTTTCAAGGTAGCCTACCCTATTCGGAAGCGCTCGCAGTACAACCTCGGCTAAATCAAGCAGTTCCTAAATTCGAAAGCAACATAAAATTAATATTGCATGGCCTACTTAATAAGCGCTTGGCACCAGACGGAGTGCAACTGGGAGTCCATTAATTTTCAGGTTCTAGGGCCAGCCACCGAGAAAGAGCGCCGCTGCATTATAATAGTACAGTATATAGCCTAGTCCGCGAGCATTACGAATAATTATGTTGGTGGTCATGTTTTAGACAATGGATTGCCTATATTTCTGTAAACTATGGAGACAATATTGAACTTCGAGTAGTGCGGTATATTCCTAATCAACACCATATCAATTCTATATCAGAATAAACGTGGGAGAGTATGTCATATTGTCATAACATAAACATTAAGATACTGAATACATGCTTATATAAGAAAACACAGCTTTGTTTGAATAAATTTACCTGGAAAAAAGCGCACACCGTGCTCGTCTGGTAAAGTAGAGGTGTACTGGAGAAGAGCTGGCACTCTTTAGTCGTGTGATTGAAGTTGAATCCAGCACAGTTGTCATCCTCTTTGCATCCCCATGCGCAGCCAACCGAGGACGGTGAGCATGATGCGTAACCTGGCAACGGCTTTCCTGCCTCTGCAGCTGAAGTCACCTTGTACGGAGTGGCTATAGCGCAGAACGTCGTTCCGGAAACATATGATGCTTTCTGGAAGACCTTTGTTATGTTAGATCCATCTACTGCGAGATACAACGCTGATGCCAGAATCAGTAGCTTCATCATCTCAGTAGTTCAGCGTATAAAAGTTATTCTCAATATTTTTCTATCCTGAACGTTAAGCTTAACCTCTGGATTTTATTTTAGTCTTGATTTAGGCTACTTAAGTGTGGCGTACCGGTAACTGTTCGTAGTATATTATTGCAACTGACACATGATTCCAATATTATCTACCGTATAGGCCTGTGCAGTTTTCGTTATGGTCTATGCTTTAGGGGAATAATAATTATAAGCTAATAATTTTCTGCGATGCTGTATGATGTTTTGTGCGGTCTTGCAAGCATTGTGTCTCGGCCAGTCATTTATCGATTGCGCCGCGAGGCAAGTCAATGCAATCGAATCCCGTTTGATATCTTAGGATACACAACGATATCAATCGAAAACCCTAGCCTTACATGCAACAAAGAACGCCTTTGATCCGGAAAATTATTCCGCGCTGTCAATGAAGCTTCGCTGACTATAATAAATTATTATAAAGCAAGGTTCAAGCATCGGTCAAATCGCAGCACCTGAAGTTTTGCTTCTCAACAGATTTCTGTCTGAATAATCGTGCGACTTCCTGTCTTTGACTATCCTTCTGTCATCGAGTCGCATGTTCGATGTGTCCTTCAACAATATGAAGAAGTGAAAGACTCTTTTAGCTCGTGTGTGTGTGTTATATATGCCTATTATGAATGGAAGATGCGTCTGAAAAAACACACCTATGACGCTGATCGATTATACTCTGTTTGCTTGCCCGCATTGCGTAGCTAGACATGACATCGCCCATCTACATGGCATTGTAGAGAGAATCTGTGAGATACTTTGTGCAAAGTAAATACGAATATCATCTACGATCGTTGTGGCGAGGTCGGCATTCTGCAACTGGACAAGCACGTGATGGTCTAGAACTCTAGATGAAATTCGACGATAGCTAGCAAAAGGCGCGTCAGTAGATTGCGAAAATTACACAAAGCACCAATCTTAGAAAAAGCGAAACATCCTGCTAGAAGGACGAATGCGGGTAGTGGCAAAGACTATAAAGATGAAAATAATACAAGACAGCAGATCGCACGGCAAAGAAAACAAGGGAAGCACATGCGTGGCTTGTAGACTATATAGGAAAAGTAGAGCACAGCGCTTGGCAAAGCAGCGCATAGCAACGTATATATACATAGATTAGACGCAGAATGAACGGCGTTGGGCGCATTGACCGGGAAATCGATGCCAGGAAGCAATAATGATAAAACGAAGCAAGCGTTACGGAGTTCATTCGTTCAGAAATTACGATGGCTAATATTTGTTGCTCGAAGTAGTATAGCCTATGCAGAGAAAAAGATTTCCATATGAAACACACGCATGTTTACTGAGGAAAAATAATGCTTGCAGTCGTAATCGTAATCTCTAAATCTCTATGGCGCCATTTGAAAGCCAAGCGCAGGGCACCAGCTTATTCACGAGCGCTGTGTCTAGTCAAAAGAGTGGTCCAAAATAAAGACGGGTTGTCCAAAATGTGGAACAACTGAAAAGGTCAAAGACTACATGATTCCAGGCATTGATGAAACCTTTCCATCAAATGAAGGAATGAATTGATGAGGAATTAACACGGAATACCAAGGTTCTTCGATGAATCAATGCAGACTGGAGATGTATCAAAAAGAAAAGGATAGCATTAATCTGAATTCTCGTATTTAAAGCCGTGTAGTTCCTTTGCTTGGCCTTCTTCATCTGTCGATCTGTTGTCGGTCATCAAGTATTTACTTATAATTATTATTATTTTTAAGTAATTACATGTATAACCATTATAGAAGATATCGAAACTAGGACGGAAATTCTTCAGTGCAAGAGCTGTAGAATGATTTGGATTATTGTGTTGTATTGTATGGCATTGTATTGTATTGTATTGTATTGTAATGTCTAGTCAAAAGAGTGGTCCAAAATAGCGAGGAACCAGTAAAAAAACTGATTTAATTTGGTATTGTATTGTATAAAAACATTTATAAAGCGACTCTACTACAGGGTGCACCGTTCAGAGGCGCTCCCAGTATAATACTGTTTCAGTGGCACTAAGCTTAGGCCTATATAATAATTATAATAAGTCAAAATATGAGTATAAACTCCTTTGCTCAAGCATTTGCAGTGGGTTCCTGTTTAACAATGAATTCTTTCGAACTACTAGCCAATGAACATGTTCAGTCATGAAAGTCTCGAAAGAGGCCTACTATGGTCAGGCAAGCGACTGCATCAATACAGTAGTTGTTGGAGCGGAACCAACCCACTCACCCATACTCACCGTCATCTATAGCTGACGACCTCTACCTATCAATCCACCATAATTTGCTTTTATTCCAAACTGAAGCATCACATCTTCCAGAATCCTAACCCATCCGATTCACCAGCTTCTAAAACCCCGCCAAACCAGTTTCGCCGCCTTCTCTCTATCTCAGTGGTTCTTAAACTTCTGCAAGTCACGGACCGGCAATAATTTTTTAAAGCAACCAAACTGACCCATGTTATAAAAAGTCTATTGTAGGCTTTAAGGTTATTTACAATTAGGGATTTATTTCGTTTTTTAAAAATTATCCCTGAAATTTTATTTCTCAATTTAATTCACAATTTAATAACATGTCTAAAAGTGAAACCCGAAGTGTCAGACTAGCCTATGAACTTTATTATTTTTATTGTAAGTGGATCTGCAAACATTTAGCTAATGACGTCTTATAGGCCTTCTAAGGTCGTGTGTTAGGCCTAATGGTGGAAATTTTGCTCTAAATAAGACACAGAAACCAAAAAATATCACAGAAATATAGATTTTAAAAATTAACATTTATTTTTAACTCTTCTCCACGGACCGGTGATTTATGGCCCGCGGACCGGCACCGGTCCGCCGACCACCACTTTGAGAACCACTGTCTACCTGGTCTCTCTGTTAAAATCGGACTAGGACTCTACTTTACATTTCAGCGACAGTAACTCATTGACTCAAAATGTTGCATTCATTTAGTGAAGAAGATTGATCATCGTATTTTCAGTTGCATGCAACAGCAGCATGCTGACGATTTCGAATTCAGGGTCACTCGTGCTATTGAACGGCACCAATTGCGTGCATAAGAAATGGACTTCATTGACTCGTAAAAACACATCGGCAACAGGTCCTTCTATTAAACAATGAGGCTGTTAAAATAGCATGCTGCTGTTAATGCCGTTGCACAATGCACTGCAGCACTGCATGCTGCATTCAAGATTCTAAGGGAAATGAACGAAGGAAGACCAAGACTACGCTGGATAGATAATAAATAATTATCGCGACGTGACATCACTTGAACCACTGAGGGCGATCAATGGACTTTGCAATTGTCCGAGGGCAATTATGTATAATTTGATTGCACCCATCGCCGTCAAATGATGACTATGATGATGATGATGATGATGGTGATGATGATGATGATGATGATGATGATGATGATGATGATGATGATGATGATGATGATGATGATGATGATGATGATGATGATGACGATGATGATGATGATGATGACGATGACGATGACGATGACGATGACGATGACGACGACCACGACGACGACGACGATGATGATGATGATGATGATGATGATGATGATGACGACGACGACGACTCCCCCCCGTAGTTACGCCACTGTCGATGTAGCATACTTCATCATCATCATCATCATCATCATCATCATCATCATCACCATCATCATCATCATCATCATCATCATCATCATCATCATGACGACGACGATGGTATTGATGATTAATACAGACTGATTGGGAACAGTGGCGGCGCTACGCCAGGGCATGGCAGGGCAAATGCCCTGCCAAAAAAGCCTTTGCCCTGGCTGTTGCCCTGGTCGTTGCCCTGCCAGAAATTTTTCCATGCCAGAATTTGTTCGGGCATATTGTTTCTTACTGTTCACGTCCGTCCGTCCGCTCTTTGGCAGGGCAAAAGTTCAGGCAGGGCAAAATTCAGGCAGGGCAAAAGTTCTGGGAGAGAAAGCTCTGGCAGTGCAAAAATTTGGACAGGGCAAAATTCTGACAGGGCAACATTTTGACAGGAAAAAAGTTCTGGCAGGCAAAAATTCTGGCTGGGCAAAAATTCTGGTAGGGCAAAAGTTCTGGAAGGGAACACTTCTTTGGCTGTTTACCCAACATTGCGTTTACAACTACATAATATAACAGCATAGGCCCAACTGTCGCTTTATTGTTTTTCAAATGATGCGTAAGCATTTGCTTCAAAACAATAGACCTATACACCTGACTCAGTAACTTTATTTGCTGAACTTTTTGCTTTCGAAATGCTACTCGAAAGAGGATTTGCGGTGCTTCACTAAGTCAGTGAGATTAGTCTACAGTGTAGGCCATAAAAAGATCCCTAGGTTTCTTACCAATACCTTGGCCAAAATTAGGAATTTTTAAATGAAATTTTATAAGCTTAAGGCCAATTCATACTTACACATTATGTCCAGATTTTATTAAAATATTTTAAACAGAACAAAAGTTGTATCACTTTTAGCGAGCTGCCGCCTACTGTTTTTTTACGATTCAGAAACACGACCCAGGAAAAAGTAACAAGAAACGATTTTATTAAGTAACATCTCAAAGCATTGGTGTAAAAAACATGTTATTGACAGAAAAAAGCAATATTATTATTATTTAGGAAAAAACAGGTAGGCCTACCAGCATAGCCTGCACGTCGCTGTGGCATCATTTAGCAAGATGACTGTCGGTATGTAAATTATAAAAGAATTGTTCAGTTTAATAATGTTTTTTATTAAAATAATAAAATCGAAAATTCTTTCAAATTAAAACGCCCAATGTGTCAATGGCAGACAAAATTTGTATTGATACACTTCATGAGCAAGGTCCTGGAGATAAAGCTACAATCGCCGCTTGCTCTGATAATCAGTGACGGTTTCACTAAAAATGATGTTCTCTTTGAATATTGTGGTGAAATCTGGCCACTGTGCTTAAATATGAATTGTCTTTAGGCCTGTAAAATTTGATATACTTAAAAGAAAACTTCCGGCCAAGACAGGCCTATTTGACAAAAACCTTAGGGAGGGCCATTTATGGCCCACCCTGTATAAGATTTATAAATAAGATCTGCTTTCCACAAATTAATGTCAAAAAGTGTTCGGTTTTATGGCTTCGCCCATCTGATCCATCTGACCCTAATAGTGTAAGATGTATGATTTATGGCAAGCACAGTAGCGCAAGAATTATAGGCCTATGTAAGCCCGTACTATGGAGCACTCGACTCGCCCTCTGCCCTGGTCACTTGTATGACTGCCCTGGCTATGCCCTGGCTACAAAAAGTGGCTGGCGCCGCCACTGATTGGGAACTTGTTCTGTTCCAGTCGTCTGTATACATTACTCTCATCCAATCTCTCCGCCATACTTTTTAATACGATGCTGAAAACGAAATTCCTCTTCCTTCAATCCTGATCTAAGTCTACTTTGAGGTCTACTTCTCATTACATCTGTCGAGGTCGCTCTGTTCAAAACACCCAACATCGATCTTTCTTATCCTCGATCTGAAACCGACCTAACCTACCTAACGATTTGTTGGCATTCGTAAGCTTAGCTTTCTCTGTGGGCCGTAGAAATATCAATATTCGGATTACGATTAAAAGTTTACGAGGCTGTGATCATATATTCATAATGGACCTGTGTTTATGAGGTATGTATGTATGTATGTATGTATGTATGTATGTATGTATGTATGTATGTATGTATGTATGTATGTATGTATGTATGTATGTATGTATGTATGTATGTATGTATGTATGTATGTATGTATGTATGTATGTATGTATGTATGTATGTATGTATGTATGTATGTATGTATGTATGTATGTATGTATGTATGTATGTATGTATGTATGTATGTATGTATGTATGTATGTATGTATGTATGTATGTATGTATGTATGTATGTATGTATGTATGTATGTATGTATGTATGTATGTATGTATGTATGTATGTACATGTATGTATGTATGTATGACATACATACATACATACATGTACATACATACATACATACATACATACATTGTATGTATGTATGCATGTATGTATGTATGTATGCATGCTGATTCCGAGGCGCAAGGGAATGTATGATCTCAAATAACGCGGTCCTACTAAGAAATCGTTGGCGATGATCAATCGTAGATGGCTTGTAATAAACTTCTTCTGAATTCCTATGGAAATGAATATTCTATTTCTACGGACAAGCTCTGAACATTTTATTGGATCCGGTCTGTTTGACTGGATGGTCCACACACAACGTATTTTCGAACACGATATTATGTGGTAGTATACGAGGCCTGTTAATGGGGGGCCGATAATTAAATAGCGACCAACTCTTGACGAATGTCTACTGTGCATTAGTCTTGAGAATAATGGATCTGCCCACTTCATGATGCCTTTGATTGCGATTTTACTCGACGAATATCTGGTTAGGTTTTTTAACGGCGCAACAGACGTAATTAATTATCAATGTATGTATGTATGTATGTATGTATGTATGTATGTATGTATGTATGTATGTATGTATGTATGTATGTATCTATTGTACGGAGTATCGCGACAATAATTAGAACCGTCAAGGATCACTAACCTCGTTCTGCATTCGCATTTCTCTAGCACTTTGGACACCCCCTCCCAGATATATATATATATATATATATATATATATATACAACAATAGTAGACTCCACATTTCTAAAGCTGAGCGAAGGGCACAAGTGTTTTCAAGAGCGCTAAATAAGGCTTTTGTGATTAATCGACCAGTATATTGTAGAATACTCGCAGAATGGAAGCTGCTGAATTCAACAGAGTGCTATACAAAGTGATCATTTTCCGTTCATGATTGGCTTCGGGGAACTGCGTCCCGTCTAAAAACTCTTCGGAGACCAGCGGCTTCGCATCACCACAACTAGGCTACTGACAATTGAAGGCACTGGCTTTGTCTTATTAGCAAGTCATAAAGTTTTGTCCGCTCGTAATCCGGCACATACTTTATGAGCGTGGCCACACATTGTTAAACGCGACGTATGCCGGAAATATCCATACCGGTGTTGATGGTTTCCGGTTGCAATGCAGTCTATTGTCTTCGTTTGGCTTTGTGTGCAGTATGTATGACTATACTATTGTGATGTAGGCGGTGTTTTTAATTGTTTATGCATAATGCATAATTGTATGCATGTGTGAATGAATGAATGTATCCATGTGTGTATAATTTATTTCTCCATTATAACTTATTGATGTATGTATGTATGTATGTATGTATGTATGTATGTATGTATGTATGTATGTATGTATGTATGTATGTATGTATGTATGTATGTATGTATGTATGTATGTATGTATGTATGTATGTATGTATGTATGTATGTATGTATGTATGTATGTATGTATGCATGTATGTATGTATCTCATTGCGAAGCCACTCTTACGCTGATGATGTACAATCATATGCCCATTGCTTTGCTGTGGACGCAGCCAAAACTGTCCGCCTTATGGTCTGTGCTTCTGACACCCTTACCCTTGGCTTTCGTCAAATCGACTGCGACTCAACTCTTTGAAGACACAGTTCATATGGCTGGGAACTCGCCAGCAGCTGGCCAAGATTGATTTGGCTGCTCTCGCACATGAGTTTCCCCTTGTAACCTTCTCTACCTCTGTTCGAGACCTTGGGGTCATCTTGGACCAAGAACTCTCCTTCTCTAAGCACATCTCTTCCCTGTCACGTGCCTGCTATTACCAAATTCGACAGCTGCGCGTCGTTGCTCGCTCTCTCTCATTCACTGCATCTTCTACTCTTGTCCATGCCTTTGTTTGCAGCCGCTTAGATTACTGCTCCTCTCTTTATGTTGGCCTCCCACAGGTCCGTCTGAACTCCTTGGTTAGGGTCCTTCGATCTGCAGCACGCTTGGTTGGTGGCATTTCCCGGTTTGCTCACGTTTCTGCCTTCATGAGGGACGACCTCCACTGGCTCCCACTGCAGCAACGCATTGCTTATAGAGTTTCGTCTATAGCTTGGCGCTGCATTCTGTCTCAAGCTCCATCCTACCTATATATGTGAGCTTTTTACTCCAGTCTCGGTTTCTCTGGGCCGTCGTTCGCTGCGGTCAGCTGCCCGCGGTGACTTTCTTGTCCCTTTTTGTCGTACCGCTACTATGCAGCGAAGAGCATTTTCCGTGGTGGGTCCAGCTATCTGGAATGGCCTCCCTGCGGATCTCCGTTCGCTTCCCCGTGACTCTGCTGGCTCTTTCTACCGTCTTCTCAAGACCTTTCTCTTTGACCAGGCCTGGGTTGGGAGCGCCTCTGAGTGAAGGGGCGCTATATAAATTCCTGTGATTGATTGATATGTATGTATGTATGTATGTATTATGAAATGAACGTATGCATGTATGTATGTATTACGTTTGTATGTAAACTATGTATATTTGTATGAATTTGGTCCTATACTACTATAAACAACCTGTATTTCAGAAAACCATAGTTCTGTGCTGCACTGTGGAAGAAGTTCAGACCAAGTCATCGTTTGCACCGGACCGAGTATATCAGTTTTATGGAACGAATGGGACCGAGATGGAACACACTGCAATCCATGCAAGCTCAAAATGCACGTTCAATATAGCTGCCTAACTACGCATCGGCGGCCACTTTAGGCCACTGCTGGACCTGGACAGACTGGAGTTGTAGGCTAACACTATTGGTCACAACACAGTAGGCCTACAGTGCGAACGAAGTTGACGAGGTCTAATACTTCCATGCAGTATCTTCACACGAAAATGCCACATTCCTTATGGAAACCCTATAGAGTCCATAATCCATATAGATACCATCTAGTTGTAGCCTATACACGGACATTATCTCCTCGTACATTATCCCACACCCGGACATTATCCCCCAGATAAAATGCCCCCGCACATGATCCCCAGCCTTTGACATCATTTCATAAAAGTAAAAATAATTAAAACATATAAGAATAGGACTATGTTAAGGAGAATATAATTATAGTGCCTACACATTAGACATCCAATACTCACAAAATTGATGTGAAAGACAATTCTAAGAACAGACTTTAGGGCCCGTTCCTTTCGTTTCGTTGCGAACCAGATCAGTTTAAATCTGGATCAGTCTCTTACCACACCTTGTCCATTCGCCTGATTTATGGACCTGCCTTCTATGATGAGGACCATGGTTCCATTTTAAGACCGATCGATTCTTTCCTATTGACCGTCGGCAACCGACCTACCACTCATCTGGGTCTATCGATGTAGCAGGCCTCTCTGCTGTCTTAAAATAATAATATAATCGTTTTCTATAATAGCCGTCTTGTGGCCTCGATCTTATAGCTACTCATTTTTCATTGAATTGATCGCTTGCACGGTGCTTTCACCGCGGCTTCCCGTTGAATGAGCGACAAGCCCCTAATGACCCATTGTAACCTATAATATGAGTGTGATTATTATCTGATGCAACTGTTTAGAGTGCATGCAGTGATATCGATCGAATCTGTGTGTGCCTGTCTGTGTGTGTGAGTGTCTGTCTGTCTGTGTCTGTCTGGGTATCTGTATGTCTGTCTGTGTGTGTATGTCTTTGTGTGTGTGTCTGTCTATATGTGTGTCTGTCTGTGTGTGTCCATATGTGTATCTGTGTGTTTGTACGTCTGTGTGTCTGTCTGTTTGTCTGTCTGCGACGCTGCGTGTCTGTCTGTCTGTCTGTCTGTCTGTTTGTCTGTCTGTCTGTCTGTCTGTCTGTCTGTCTGTCTGTCTGTCTGTCTGTCTGTCTGTCTGTCTGTCTGTCTGTCTGTCTGTCTGGCCCGTCCCACATCACTTAAAGTCTTTGACTAACCTATTCGCCCAAAAAAGATAGACCAAAAGGACTCCAGGAACTTCGATTTATACCTTAAGGCTTAAGCAATGCTACCACTGCTATAGACTTACATAGGCCTAGTTTACATAGACCTATTCCTCCCAACCACCCCTCTCCCTCAGTCGTTCACAGTCCAACGGTTCCAACCACTTCGCTCAAATTGTTCTTCTTCCATCATAACATTTCTCCGCTCTTCCGTGACCTCATCGCTAAAGTTTGCCAGTTTCTCTATTATCGCCGTATAGATGGTAGACCCAGCCATAGCCTAAAAGTTGGGATGGACCGTCTCAAGCCTCTCAGAATTTGGGGGGACGCGTCCTACGGGCCCCATCGTGTGGTTGGGCCTATAGAGTAGGCCTATTAGACCCAGCTGTTCTGCTACTCTGATTACTGTGACCTATATGCTAAAAATTGCTATATGGCCGGTTCAATTCTACCGTAAACACTACCCACCTCTGCCGTCTTACAGTTCTTACTCACTTTCGTTCTTGAACAGGAACCGATGCTTGCCCTACCTACCTGTCGATCGTGTTTTGACTAAGCGCCTGTGAATAAGCATGTTCCCGCGACTTGGCTTTTAGGAGGCTGTAGGCTATACGGCGACACGAGCATACGAAAATCTGTCTGTCGATTTTGTTTTGACTAAGCGCCTGTAAATGAGGCTTTTACAGGCGTAAGTCCTCGCGACTTGTCTTTTGGGTTTCTGTAAAAAGTCTCAAGATTAGCCTACTACCGAATTTGTTTTCATTTAACTCTAGTCATAAGCGAGAGTCCTGCGACTTGGCTTTTACGGTGCTGCATGTAGAGACCTAGAGATTAACTGGAAATTTTCGATCTAGTCGATGATGATAACGAAGGCAAGACCGGTCGAAGTTGAAGGGTGTGCAAACTATCGAAATTTGACGATCATCAAATGGTACTTAATCAAAATATAGGTCCTACCGAGATTTGAACTCGGATCGCTGGATTCAAAGTCCAGAGTGCTAACCATTACACCATAGGACCACATGAAATAGAACTCCAAAGAATAGGCCTTGACTAGGGTAGCGTTGATGGATTACTAACTTCGATTTGAAGTGATGAGTCTAAACGTCATTCGTAGAATATTCATAACTCGATACTTGCAATGATGTGCGCCATACTTTAGTCCTTATTATGGCTTGAAATGTTATTCACGTATCATCTGCATAAATACGGCCAAGAATTTGGTTTTATATCATTCGCCAGGCGGCATTAGCTAGCGCTAGACCCGATGCGGCGAGTATCGCGTGAGTCGACATAAAATGATCAGCGGCAAAGATCGTTGAGATGATGATGATGATGATGAAGATGACGACGACGACGACGACGACGACGACGATGATGGTGACAACCCTTTAAATGATGAAAGAAATGCTAAAAGCGAATGAACTCGGTAAACTTAAGCCTAATTAATTACACTTGTACGCAGCTAACGCAGGCCTATGTCCAATCTTGATCGTAATCTAGAAATTTACAGAGCAACCAAAGGGAGCTGAATAATTAGCCTACTGTGAGATAGCTCATCGAAGCTCAGTCAAACGATATCAATGGCAAGGAAAGGTTTGGTTTCGTTCCATGTTAGAACTTGAAGATCATGATGGATTTGTAGTCTTGTATGTGTAGTCCTATAGGCCTACGCTACCATCTTAGCCTTTTAGGGACCATGGCATTTCAATCATGCAGGGGATCTCACGCATATAGTAACTCGAATTAATGCTCGACAGTGTACGTAGTGGTTAACGCGCCGGGATGCCAATCGAGAGAGGTCGAGGAGGGTCAGCCAGGGCAGAAATTTGGGGTTCGATTTCTGCTCCACTATAGTCAATGCGACCATAAAATAATGAGTAGCCTACACTGGCCTTACACTGTCGGTGGGAAGATATGACGAGGGGGACCGGGAGAGGACTGGTGGCCGCCCGAACTCATCATAATTATGCCGAGGCTGAGAAAGCGAAGTCGCTAGCACTTCAGACGCATTGCTACCTCAGGGTTAGCTCAGGGAAACGACCTTCTCGTCTTTTTTCTTTCGAAGCTTACATTGGTCTTAATGAGAAGTTTTCTGTTGTGACTTATACAAACGATTCCTTTCTGCGCTTGAGGCCACGATCAGTCGCGCGCTCAAACTATAGGACCTCTGTTCTCAGTCTGTTCCTCAGCACAAGGGTACAAAGGCCAGTCTGCCGCCACTGCCTGCAGCCAGATGGGCACGATGGGCGGCCCTTAGTAATAGAGCGGCGAGACCGTGGTAGCCTACTGGGCAACGACCTACTGGGCGACTGGGCCACGTACACACTGAGGAATGACTCAGAATTTTATGGAAGGGAAGTGTGTTTTGTTCATACTGAAAGATTTCAAAGACCTGCGCCGAAAATAATTACAACTTAATTACAACTAAGTTACAAGCTACACTGTTCGTGAGTTCCTATACTAATTTAAGCCTAATAATAATAATATTTGGACTTTGAGTAATTAGGCCTATTAGAATTCCTACCAGTGCGCCTGGAATTAACGGAATATTCTGACCTAAAGCAACTTGCTAACTTCAAGCAGTGGTTAAAGTGGTCTGGCCCGGGTCTGGGGGAGTAGCGGTAGCGCCGAATAGGCACAGAATAGATAAATCGTAGCTACGCTTGATCAATTATTTTGTGGAATAGGTGAGCAATGGGAACGCCAAAGAAGAGTTTTAAACCTTGACTTGTGAATGGACTTTATATACCCCGGTACGTAGGCCTATGTAGGCTAGCCTATTGTGACGAGTCTAAATTGAACGTAACTAAATTGATGGGCTAAACTGAATTCTTGCATAGATTGACCTACATTTTGCACATTGACAGATAACAACATAGCCTAGTCTCTATAGGCAGGGCTTTTTATCGTCTACTTGTACACAAAATGTGCAGTTGTAGAAGTACAGTTAAAGCAAGCAAAAAAGGTCAATGACCTCCGATTAGAAGTAGGCTAATTAATTTACCATGTTTGATTTGAAAAGGAAAGAAGGATCGAGTTGTGCAGTTCTACAAGCTCCTTTAAAACAGCCCTGTCTATTGGGATGGTTTTGCGCCTTACCGGCTAATTTTTTTAATATATTTGATTACTTGTGGACCTGTACACCTATGGATATCGATAGCCCGGCCATTCAACGTCAAGAACCGGTGTCTCAGTGTTTTAGCCTATATAGCTCCGAGAATCTGACCATATCAGATTGTGAAAGTTTAAGCGCGTTGTTTGAGAGCGAGAAGTAGGATTTCGGTTTAACACAGTGCAGTGCATGGTGTAGCCTATACTCGCAAAATTAGAGGTGGGTAAACGCTACAGTACTGTGGCGTTTCAGCCACAAGACGATAAACTCTGAACGGCTGCCTTGTCAAACTGAAGCTGGATACAAGGCCGGAGCGACGGTTACGCTCTTAAAGCAGCCAAACCGTCTAGTTAGAATCAATAATAGGTCAGGCGTAATGTCCCTAGCAGACGAGATTGACGGCGAGGCATAACACAGCCAAACCGCATCTCAAACGCGTGTACGAGTAGGGCTAATCTTAGTTTTAATTCCATAATTAATCCTAGGTAGGTCCAATAACTTTAATTTAGGGCGTAAGTTACGGAGAAGTCGTTTGGGAAGCGACAGAAAGAAACCTGGTGACGATCGGACAAGAAATGGATTTTTGGCGAATTAATAACGGTTTTTCTATACGGAAGACCGATCATTTATTTCAAGCCAAAGCATAGAGTGCAGACAGCGATATTCCCGTGGAATAAAGCCTGCCACACGGTGCTTCGCTATATACGTGGAGTAATGGCGATTACTCCATGGGCAATGAATATTAACTCTGTTCGTTTCATTGCTCTCTACGCAGTCCCGGCACGTTGAATTGACATTGCTACGTTGGTTTGTTGGTGTCCAAACGTTTTCTGGTGAATTTGACGAGAAATATTGTATCCGGAGCGAATCCGCACACGCGGAGGTTAAACGTTACCTGCGGTGACGATCGAGCGGTGGCTGACTGGGCATCGCCCCGCTTCGACGCACCAGGGAGAGTTGGTGGTGGCTCATCCCGTCTTACTTGCAACTGTCTCCTGGCATTTGGTGCCGTGTTGAAAACCAGACCCGCTGAATGCTTGCAGCGTAAAAGAAAGCAGTTTGACAATCGTTATCTTGGCGGCCCGCGTCGGTTAATCTGCACGGCCGGCCAAGGCGAGCGCGCAACCGTCGATAAGCGGTAAGGCCTCGATAAATCTGAATCCTTGTTTCCTGGTATCTGTAGCTGTGGTGCCTCTTATAACTGCACACGGCGGCGTTTGGTGACCTCTGCGAACGTCGTGGGATCATCGTCCGCCGCACTTGAACCCTCGGTCTTTCGCGTGTTGCCGAAGAGACCGGCCGCGTTTTCAGCGGCTTTGCCATCTGTCGTCCGATTCCTTCGAGGCCGGGAGCAAAATCCTCCGTCTGGTCCGGGTGGTCGTGAATATACCGAGAGTTAGTTACTGAGAGTTCCTGGTGAAGTGGTAGAAGCCGGTGCAGTTTTCCACCAGCTGGAAAAGAGCGATACCCTATTGTGCAGTTGTATAGTAGTAGTACGGTTTTTGTCCGCGATCGCCGCGCAACGGGCTTTCGCTCTACGGGCAACTCCGTCAGTTGTGGTCCAATCGTTTTGAACTAAGCGACAATCTCGTTCATCTCGACGAGTAGAAGACTTTTCCTGTTGAGGGTTTGTCTGTATCTGTTACGGTTCCAACGGTATAGTCTGGAGGAAGCGCCTCGCGCGTGAGTGGACTTAGCCAACGCGAAACTTGAATTCTCGGTCTTTCGCGTGTTGCCGAAGAGACCGGCAGCCGACAAAAGTGTCAGCGTGAATAACTTTGTATCCTGTGATCCAATCGCTTTGGGCTAAGCGACAATCTCGTTCATCTTGACGAGTAGAAGACTTTTCCTGTTAAGAGTTTGTCAGCATCTGTTACGGTTTCGACGGTATAGTCTGGAAGAAGCGCCTCGCGCGTGAAGTGGACTTAGCCGATTTCTTGATCTTTCGCCTGACGCCGCGAAGGCCGACAGCGAACGACCCGGTCTCCGAAAAACTTTGTCAATTGTTACCCGATCCTTACAATCTTGGTGTCAGATTGTGCGTCTCGTTGAGTGGGACAAGTCAGTCGGAAGAGAGTTAAGCGATATCTGGAAGGGTTTCGACGGTAGGAGCTCGCGAAGAGTTTTCCCCGGTCTTTTCCCGTAGAGTTCGGTTACGCGGCGCCGCGGTCAAGCGAACGACCGCCGCCGACAGGTCTGTGTGGGCAACGCGCAGTGCCCTAGGTCTGCGAGTGTATTGCGATATTCTTTGACTACCGAATATCTTTCCTTTCACCTCTGGTCTTTGAATCGGCTAGTAGTAGAGCCTGTCGATACGATCGCTTGGCTATATCAGCCGCCGTTGATCAGCGTTGGTTGAAGTCCAAGGTAGATACCGGCCACGACTGGTCGGGTGAGTGTAACTTTGTGAGTTGTTGTGCGAATAACGAAAAGTTGGTGTCATATTGCTCAGTAAATCAAGCGCTCTCTAGCTACATCGAGAGCCAGTGACCTGTGTCAGTGATTCGAGTTCGTGTCGGAAGCGTCATACGGTTGCCACCGGCGTTTCCCCCGAACCGCAAAAGACCGGAAGCGTAACGGTCGAGAACGTGTACCTTTGTCAGTTGTAGTCCGCCTTGTACGATCGGGGTGTTGATCTACTCAGCACACCCAGTGTAATATCTCTGTAACGTCTGTTGGTGAACATCGTGTGTGTAGCAAACGGTGAAAGCTTGTCTTCACCGAGAAGCGCATTTCCGCGACCAAGGGAAATCGCGTACGCATTGTCTAGGAGAACTCAGCTGGCCTAGACAGCTCCCTTTAATTGCATCAGTTACCGGTTCGTTACCCTAAGTTAATTTAGTTAAGGAAGTGTATACCCCTTAGCTAATTTTTAAGCCCCCAATACGGGAGCGATGCTGGTCTGTTGACAGTGGCCACGAGCCAGAAGCGAAACAAAAGTCAGTTACCGTTGACGCCTGTTGCGGCGGCTTACGTGAAGCAAAGAGTCGACCGTACGCATTTCCTTCGGATAGCGTGCGGGAAGCTCGGTGATAGAGAATCGCGCGCGCTTGGCAACCGCCGCGTATTCCGGCTATTTTGATCTCGGCGTGTTCGGCCGTTGTACAAGTAATCGCTTTCAAGCGATACAAGGGTGGTCTCCCTAAAGGCCTGGTACCAGAAAAAGACCTATTGGTCGTGTTGGCATACGAGACAATGCCTGTGTCGTTACTTCGTATAGGGTTAAATCCCCTAGAGTGGAACTGGTTCCGTTGCCTATGGCCGACTGGATGCCAAACTCAGGTCATGCCTCTCGGGAGTGAAGGCGCCTCGACCGTTCGTTGTTACATGGTACGGAAGAGAGAAGACCGTGTGGGGAAGAAGGCAAAGGCGGTCGCGGTGAAAGGGAGTTCCAAGCGCGGATCGGCTGCCCGTGGAAAAGTGGACCCTGTTTTGAGCATTGGCCATCCTGGCGCTCAGGTCGTTACCTCCCCGGTGACCGCGTACGGGGCAGATGTGGATTCCGACGCGACGGAAATATACTCCCAGTTCCGGGCCTCCTTGCTAAGACAATCTTCCCCGGTCGTAACCGAAATGTTGGATTGGCCTAAGTACGATTTGAGAGGCCGTGACGAACGGGGCGTGCCGCCACAAAGTGGTACCAGAAGTGGGGTTTGTGCAAACACTTCTGAGAGGGTACCCGCGGGTGAGTCTGGTCGGATCGAAGGCGATTCAGAAGCGGAAAGAGATGCGTATGGTGATTTCGGGCAGCCTGACCGTCGACCTCCTGTTGACTATTTTGGTGCTCGTCCAAAGGTTCGTTCGCAGGGTTCTGATGGTAGATTTGGCACACTCGATGCGGTTGGTTCGGATGAGACAGATACTGTTGGTGGTCGTGAGCCGCGCACTTCTTCGGCCACGGGAGGCGAAGGATGGCCTCTCCCAGTTTCACAGTTCCCCGAGATTGGTGATGGAAGCCGATCGCGAATGTTACATAATACAGTTATTTTTGGACCAGTTAAAGATACAAGACAGTTACCGTACCCCGGTGTTTCCGAAGATACGAGACCGGCGAACGTTGGTCGTGATATGTACGCAGGGCGAAGTCTCCGAGCTCATCGCTCAGAGGCAGTAGAGAACGTTTCAGCTGGTGGTGAAGCGAGTCTCGAGCGTCGATCTCTTGCGAGAGACGCGGAAGAGTTCGATGTAAGGACCGAGATACGGTGGTTAAAAGAGAATATGGTTCGAATGTTGCAGAAGCTTGAAGAGAGGACAAAACCTGTGCAAACGTCTGGAACCGCGAGTCCCTTCGAGTACCAAGAGGCCCGTAGAGAGACGGTGCCGATGGAAGTTGTGTCTCGCGTGCAAGGACCGCCGGAGGTCAGACGTGTGACGGAATGTTACCGTGAACGAGAGGTCGCGAGGAGACCTGAACGAGTGCGTGAGTCTACGGTTTCTATTGACGTATGGCCTGCTGATAAAACAGAATACCGTGAATTACCGAGTGTGTCCCAGAAACCGGCAAAAGCCAGGGCACGGATAATGTCGTCAGACGATGCATCTACCGAGGCTGAAATTAATTATCGGAAGATGACACCTGACCGGGAAAAGGTGAGCCGGCAAGCTTACAAGGCGGGTGAACGTCCGCGTGCGTTGAGATTCAGAGACGACGTGGATGGTAACAAAAAGGCAGCAGCGCTGGTGCCTAAGGGTAAGGAGTTACGAAAATCTGGTCGCCCTGGTCGAGGTGAAGTGGAGCAGAAGCCGCGTCGGTCTGCGAGGCTAACCAAGAAGCCTGACAAGGAGCCGTCGAGTGAAGAAGACAGTTCACCGATAAGGCCTACTGGGCGAACGTACAAGAAAGCGACGGCGCTTGGGAGGAGCAAACCCAGCGGCCATCGCGGGAGTCCGAGTTCGGGAGATGACGACAACTCCGGTGACGATAGTGATCGCCCGCGACGAGGTCATCGCAGGGTTGGAGTGCGACGGTTACCTGTTGATGGTAAGAAAAGCACGACAGCGGCTGATCGTGGAATCCGTATCAAGTTAGAGAAATACGATGGGAAGACAGCTATAGCCGCGTTCTTGGCTAAGTTCGAAGTCTGTGCCCGGTGTAATAACTGGAGTGCTCAGGAAAGGGCTGACCAGTTGATGTGCGCGTTGACAGGACCAGCTTCGCAGTTGTTATGGGACATGGGTGCCCAGAAGGATGTTACGTGGCAATCCCTTGTCGAAAAACTAAAGGCCAGATATGGATCTGATGAACAGACGAGTCTGTATCGGGTGAAGCTTCGGGCTTACCGACAGGGCCCAGGCGAATCGTTGAGTGCTGTTGTGCAGGAGGTAAGACGCTTGATGGTCTTAGCCTACCCAGGACCAACCAATGAAGTTGTCGAGACGGTCGCTTGCGACGCGTTTATGGATGCGTTGTTGAACCAGGAGTTGGCTCAGAAGGTGAGGGAACGAGAACCCGTTAACCTAGAGTCGGCTTACAAACACCCAGTCCGGTTAGAAGCGTACGGTCGTCCGGCCACGTCTGGAGTGGAGGTCGACCGGAGACATGGCAGGGTGAAGACGACGAAAGAGGCCCCAGCGACGAGTGAATTGCAGAATCGTCGCGTGGAGGACCTCGAGAGGAAGTTAGAGAATCTGACAAGAGAACTGGGTCGGATGAACATGAGACAGGATTCTGGAGTACCGACAGGAAAACCGATGCAGTACGAGAGGTGGAATAATCCGGGAAGGGCACCGGATGGGCCGTGGCGAGGCGAGCGGCCGGCGTTCCAACGTCGCGACGTTCAGCCGGACCGCTGGCGGAACTCGGAGATTGAATGTTTCCGGTGTCGACGTAAAGGGCATGTGGTCAGAGATTGCCCGCAGCCTGCGCCTGAGCGAAGAGATGACACGAAAGGCCCGGAGCCTGTGAAGAGCGAGTCTGCGAAGGAACCGTCGCAGAACCGATTGGTTTGTGGTAGCCGAATGGCTTACGTGGTTGCCCGCCTGGAGGGGACACGTCGAAACTGTCTCCTTGACTCTGGTAGTGAATTGTCCCTGGTTCCTCGGTCATTTGTGTCTCCTGGTAAAGTGACGTCGTCCAGTCAGCGTTTACTGGCTGCGAACGGTAGTGAAATAAGAGTAGACGGTGAAGCTACTTTGAGACTTGGTATTGGTAAACAATCGTATGCCCTGCCTTGTCTGGTTACGGACCAAGTGACTGAGGTCATCTTGGGATTGTCATGGTTAGAGGTGAACAAGGCTCGTTGGGACTTCTCTGGTCGTTGTGTCTTTTTGGGCGACAGGAAGATCCCGTTGAAGGAGTTGTCTACTGAACTTATGTGTCGTAGGGTTATCGTGCAGAGCGACATCATGGTTCCGGCTAGATGTGAATTGAACGTCCCGATGTCTGTGGTGTATCCCCATTTGCAAATTGACACGGAAGCTTGGACGACTACGCCTACTGAAGTGTCCAGAGGCTTGGTGATTGGTCGAACTCTAGTGACAGGTAAAGAGTCGACGGTGTACATTCGAATGGTGAACGTTGGTGACAACGACGTGGTGGTTGGTAGTGGAACCGAGTGTCGGTTGGAGCGAGTGGAGTTACTCGGTAGCACCAGCTCGTCTCTGGAAGCGTCGCGCCACCATGGGCGACCGCCGGCAAGAGTGTGTATGACGGCTAGTCAGTCGGTCGACCCGGAGGCCGAGACAGTCTTGAAGCGACTATGGGAAGAGGTTCCTGACACGGTGTCTGTGAGTGAAAGAGCTAGGTTGCGTGAGCTGATCTTGAGATATCGGAATACGTTTTCGCTTGGCGAAAAGGATCTTGGTTACACAGCTGTTATCCAGCACGAGATAGATACACAGCAGGAGAGGCCTGTTCGTCAGACACTGAGACGTCAGCCCCTTGCGATGATACCTGAAATCGACCGCCAGGTTGAGGATATGTTGACCCAAGGAATTATCGAGCCCTCCATGTCGGAGTGGGCGTCGAATGTCGTGATGGTGAAGAAAAAGGACGGGAGCATGCGCTTTTGCATCGACTACCGCCAGTTGAATTTGAAGACCCGGAAAGACGCGCACCCGTTGCCGTTGATCCGTGAGAGTCTGGATACTCTCGGTGGTGCCCGTTGGTACAGCACGTTCGATCTCAGGGCAGGTTATCACCAGATGGCCTTGCACCCGCGAGATAAGCATAAGACAGGATTTATTACGCGAAGAGGTAGCTTCCAATTCAAGGTTCTACCTTTCGGTCTCTGTAACAGTCCCGCCTCGTTTTGTCGACTCATGAACCTGGTGTTGACTGGTCTCAATTATGATATCTGTTTGGTCTACCTAGACGATATCATCGTGTTTTCCCGTGACGTCGAAACTCACATGAAACGTTTAGAGATGGTGTTCAAGAGGTTGCAGGAATACAATCTTAAACTGAAACCGTCTAAGTGCCACTTGATGCAGCAAGAGGTACTGTTCCTTGGTCATATCCTCAGTGAGGAAGGTGTCGCGACGGACCCGAGTAAAATCAGGGCAGTCGAAGACTGGACTGTTCCGAAGAACCTGCGTGAAGTACGATCCTTCATTGGTTTGTGCTCCTATTATCGTCGATTCATTCATGACTTTGCGGTAGTAGCGCAGCCTTTGCACGTGTTGACTCGAAAGAATGTCCCGTTCCGATGGTCTGAAGAGTGCCAGACCGCATTTGTAGAGTTGAAGCGGAGATTGGTGTCGTCTCCAATTCTGGCGTTACCTGAAGATGAAGGTCAGTATGTCTTGGACACTGATGCTTCTGCCTACGCGATAGGCGCGGTCCTGTCTCAAGTACAAGATGGTGAAGAGCGAGTGATCTGTTATGCTAGTCGGTTACTGTCTACGGCTGAGCGTAACTACAATGTGACACGTAGGGTAGGGAGTTATTGGCTGTGATCTACTTTCTTAAGGAGTTCCGCCAGTATCTCTTAGGTAAGAGATTCTGTCTCCGAACAGACCACTCCGCGTTGCAATGGCTACGGAAGACTCCGGAACCCGTTGGCTCGAAACGATAGAGGAATTTGACTTTGAGATCGTACATCGTGCGGGTACAAAACACGGTAATGCGGACGCGATGTCCAGAGGTCCAATGGGAGCAGGGCCTGAGACTGAAGAAGCTGCGGAAGAGAGCGCAGCGTGGATCTGTCCCGTCGCCGAGGCAAGGCCTGTTGCGGCCGCACCTGGTGAAGACGTGTGTCCGGTTACCGATTGGACAACGGAGTCGTTACGTAAGGCACAGTTAGCCGATCGGCAAATTGGTCCCGTCTTGGCGTGGAAGGAAGCAGGCCATCGGCCGACCGAGCAAGAGCGGATGTCGTTGAGTGGGGAGGCGAAGACAGTGTTGAGTCAGTGGGATTTACTGGAAGTTCGTCAAGGCGTTCTTTTCAGGCAGTGGACCCGAGGGACTACTGGTCAGACAGAAAGACACCAGTTGGTTGTGCCCGTCGTGCTCCGGCATGAAATGTTTAAGCTAACGCACGGTAGCTTTGGTGGTGGACATTTCGGAATACGTAAGAGTCTAGAAAAGTTACGCCGAAGAGCGTATTGGCCGGCGTGGAAAGATGATGTGCGACGTTGGGGCGAACGATGTGATGTGTGTGCCCGGTATCGGCGTGAGAAGCCGCCGAGGCAAGGTTGTTTACAGTGTCCCGTGACTGGTGAACCTATGGAGCGGTTGGGGATCGACATCACCGGTCCTCATCCCGTCTCGAATAACCGGAATAAGTACATTTTGACCGCGATCGATTATTTCTCTAGGTGGGCGGAAGCTCTGCCTATTAGAAATCAAGATGCTGCGACAATCGCTGAAACCTTGATGAACCACGTGTTCTCCCGTTTCGGAATGCCGCGACAAATTTTGACAGACCAAGGTCCCTGTTTCGAATCAGAATTGTTTCAGGAGTTATGTAAACGGATGGAGATTGACAAGGTGCGTACGACACCGTATCATCCGTCTGGTAACGGTATGATCGAACGTTTCCACCGGACTCTGAACTCGTTGCTTGGTAAAGTTGTGTCCGAATGTCAGAAGGATTGGGACGTCCATCTTCCGTATGTGATGGCGGCGTACCGATCTACTGAGCATGAGGCCACGCAGCGGACTCCTAATTTCCTGTTTCTTGGTCGTGAAAACCATTCGCCGTTGGATTTGATTCTTGCCCAATTTGCTGATCTCGATCGTCCGTCCTACCCTGACGTCGAAGATTATGCCGCGAAGCAGAGGGAAAAGATGGAATTTGCGTATTCGTTGGTACGGACTCAGCTGGGACGAGTCGCCGAGCGCCGGAAGAAGGCGTACGACTTGCGAGTGAAACCGGTCAAGTTTCCTCAGGGTACGTGGGTGTACTATTACTATCCGCAACGCCGAGGCGGTAGTAGGGTCAAATGGAATAAGGTTTACACGGGACCGTTCCTTGTAGTACAGGTAATCAGCCCTGCCTTGTATCGGATCCAACGAAGCGCTCGAGCAAACGCACTAGTTGTGCATGTGGACAAACTAAAAGTGTTCTACGGGAACCCTCCTAAGAGTTGGTTGCCTGGTGTAGACACAGAGACTGTGATTAACGAGGAAGGTCTAGACAGTTCGTCCCAAGGTGGCCACACCGACGACGAGACTGTAGAGGAGATAGCGGCCCCATCCGCTCCGGAACTGGACAGCGCCGAAAGTCCCCGTCGGCGTAGTACGCGTTATCCTCGCAGGGTAAGCGTGCGGTGAAGCCGTTGGCTTTTGGTGAACCAGCCGCTTAATTGCGGTGAGTTTGAGAAATGTGAGTGCCTCGGTTACTTTTTGATGATATCCCTTTTCGTTCTGGCAACAAGTGTGGGCCAGGTGGTGCGAGAGACGCGAACTGGGTCTCTACACCGCGTAATTGCGGTGGTTTGTGAATCTGTCGGTGGACAGCGTACTTGGTTTCCTTTTGATAACATCTTTTCAGTTATACGCCTGTCATTTCAGTGGTACACAGAAGATGAGAGATGCGCTCTCGGCGTTTCTTATCTTCGCGTAATGGCGATGGTTTCCTGAGACTGGTGAAGTTTCGTTGAGTTCTTTTGAATCTGCTGACCGCTGATCACGGTGGGACTTTCAGTGCAGTTTGCCTGAAGACTCAAAGTCTGAGTCACTTTACGTTTTGATCACCTGTTTCTTTTAATGGTAGGTGAGGGGATGGACGGACATCCCAGGTGAAGAGATAGTGTGGCGACTTTTCTCTTCTTAAGGTCCCCTAGCCTACGGGTTAGGTGGAGCCTAGGTCTTGAGACAGAGGGGCATCTGAGGTTGGTAGTCTAGGAGGCGAGGCTAGCTACCAGTAGAGTGAGTGGAATTCTCGCGCCGTAAATGCCAGGTAGTGCTTGGGGAGAATGTCCGGTGAGTTGGGATCGTCTTGCACCTGCCTAGCTGACGGACGTAGGTAACGTCGGGCGGGGTCTTAAGTCAAGCTTTCCTGTGTGTTGAGGTCTTGCGCCGTAAATGCCGTCATCTGCGTTGGATGTCAGTGCTTGGTAGCGGATTCTCGGTAGGTCGCGGATTGGAGTAATCGTCCGTGTACCTGGAGTTTTGGTGAGCACTCTATAACTGTCTTTACGGTTCCTTGCACTCTAATCGGACCCAGGTTGAAGTGCTTTTGTCGCGTGTGAAATCTCTGATCCTGAAGCCGGCGCGTAGCGTCGATGAACGGCACGGAAAGATACAGTGGACACAGATCGTTGGTTCGCGTAATGCGAAGATTATTGAAATCGTCGGGTCGACGATGGTTATGTTTCTTTTGATGAATCGATCGTATATGAAACGCGACACTGCTTAGCGTTTCAAGGGGCAATCTACGTTCGAATCACTGGTAACGAACCGTGGACTCACTGCTAACTGTTGTAGGTTCGATCCTGATTTTCTTGGTTGGCCTATGTATTCGTGTTAGGTCCTACGCGAGTACGACTGTACGTTTCTTTTGAAGTTAACGGAAACCCCACTTCTGGTCTCGACGCCTCGACAACGTCCTGATCCATAGATTTGAGGGAGAAAGAGTAGACGTTCGTACGTTGATGGTAACCCCACTTCTGATCCTGGCGGCTCCCAGCGCCTTGATCGCTAGTCGGTGAGAGAAACGAAAAAGGAATTGACGGTGAAAACGGAGTACTCCACTTCTGGTCTCGGCGTCTCGTCAACGCTTTGACCGCGTAGAGGTGTGGGGAACGAGGTGGACTTGACGGTGAATGAGTGTGAACGTAATAACCCCACTTCTGACTCTGGTGGCTCGCAGCACCTCGGTCGATAAATTTGGTGGTCGCGTAAATTCGGTAGTGCAGACCCTACCGCGAGAGAAGGAGTTGTTGAAACGACGTGAGTGAAAGGGTACCCCACTTCTGACTCTGGCGGCTCGCTGCGCCTTGGTCGTGTAGAAGTTGGTGGTAGTGGAACGTTGGTAAACATGGCCCCACTTCTGATCTCGGCGTCTCGACAACGCCTTGATCACATAGATTTGGGCGAGCCAGACGTTTGGTAGCGCAGAACCTACCGGTGAAAGAGCACTGTAGTACCGTTAAGAGTGGACTCCTTGGTGGAGCTGGTATAAGCAATCTAAGGGAACTCGACTTTTGGGTGTTGGACAAACTCCTTAAGTAGGGCCCTGCGTGAGATTGTTTCGTGTTTCGTGTTACAGGTGAAGCCGTGGGAACGAGAGCGAGTTGACTGGAGCTCGAGAAATGACTGTGGTGACGAGAAAAGCGAATTTGCGGATACGATGGGCGAGAAACAGCGAGTACACACGCTGAGAACAACGCCTACATCGAATTACATTGCATAGCATTGTGAAATTTTGGATGATGTTATGTACTTGTATGTGACTGTTACCTTGATCGGGGGACAGCGTGTTAGTGTTTTCCTCCGAGGGGCTTAAATCTAGGTAGATAAGTCCCGGGGACGGGAGGGTAAATATCTCGTGAAGAGATCGTAGATTAGTTGACCCCGATGCTCCGCATCAGCCGGAGAGGAGGAGAGTGTGGCGTTTCAGCCACAAGACGATAAACTCTGAACGGCTGCCTTGTCAAACTGAAGCTGGATACAAGGCCGGAGCGACGGTTACGCTCTTAAAGCAGCCAAACCGTCTAGTTAGAATCAATAATAGGTCAGGCGTAATGTCCCTAGCAGACGAGATTGACGGCGAGGCATAACACAGCCAAACCGCATCTCAAACGCGTGTACGAGTAGGGCTAATCTTAGTTTTAATTCCATAATTAATCCTAGGTAGGTCCAATAACTTTAATTTAGGGCGTAAGTTACGGAGAAGTCGTTTGGGAAGCGACAGAAAGAAACCTGGTGACGATCGGACAAGAAATGGATTTTTGGCGAATTAATAACGGTTTTTCTATACGGAAGACCGATCATTTATTTCAAGCCAAAGCATAGAGTGCAGACAGCGATATTCCCGTGGAATAAAGCCTGCCACACGGTGCTTCGCTATATACGTGGAGTAATGGCGATTACTCCATGGGCAATGAATATTAACTCTGTTCGTTTCATTGCTCTCTACGCAGTCCCGGCACGTTGAATTGACATTGCTACGTTGGTTTGTTGGTGTCCAAACGTTTTCTGGTGAATTTGACGAGAAATATTGTATCCGGAGCGAATCCGCACACGCGGAGGTTAAACGTTACCTGCGGTGACGATCGAGCGGTGGCTGACTGGGCATCGCCCCGCTTCGACGCACCAGGGAGAGTTGGTGGTGGCTCATCCCGTCTTACTTGCAACTGTCTCCTGGCATTTGGTGCCGTGTTGAAAACCAGACCCGCTGAATGCTTGCAGCGTAAAAGAAAGCAGTTTGACAATCGTTATCTTGGCGGCCCGCGTCGGTTAATCTGCACGGCCGGCCAAGGCGAGCGCGCAACCGTCGATAAGCGGTAAGGCCTCGATAAATCTGAATCCTTGTTTCCTGGTATCTGTAGCTGTGGTGCCTCTTATAACTGCACACGGCGGCGTTTG
Organism: Lumbricus terrestris; assembly: GCA_949752735.1. Taxonomy (NCBI): domain Eukaryota; kingdom Metazoa; phylum Annelida; class Clitellata; order Crassiclitellata; family Lumbricidae; genus Lumbricus; species Lumbricus terrestris. The sequence goes on from OX457041.1 coordinate 43,299,877, forward strand.
GTGACCTCTGCGAACGTCGTGGGATCATCGTCCGCCGCACTTGAACCCTCGGTCTTTCGCGTGTTGCCGAAGAGACCGGCCGCGTTTTCAGCGGCTTTGCCATCTGTCGTCCGATTCCTTCGAGGCCGGGAGCAAAATCCTCCGTCTGGTCCGGGTGGTCGTGAATATACCGAGAGTTAGTTACTGAGAGTTCCTGGTGAAGTGGTAGAAGCCGGTGCAGTTTTCCACCAGCTGGAAAAGAGCGATACCCTATTGTGCAGTTGTATAGTAGTAGTACGGTTTTTGTCCGCGATCGCCGCGCAACGGGCTTTCGCTCTACGGGCAACTCCGTCAGTTGTGGTCCAATCGTTTTGAACTAAGCGACAATCTCGTTCATCTCGACGAGTAGAAGACTTTTCCTGTTGAGGGTTTGTCTGTATCTGTTACGGTTCCAACGGTATAGTCTGGAGGAAGCGCCTCGCGCGTGAGTGGACTTCGCGAAACTTGAATTCTCGGTCTTTCGCGTGTTGCCGAAGAGACCGGCAGCCGACAAAAGTGTCAGCGTGAATAACTTTGTATCCTGTGATCCAATCGCTTTGGGCTAAGCGACAATCTCGTTCATCTTGACGAGTAGAAGACTTTTCCTGTTAAGAGTTTGTCAGCATCTGTTACGGTTTCGACGGTATAGTCTGGAAGAAGCGCCTCGCGCGTGAAGTGGACTTAGCCGATTTCTTGATCTTTCGCCTGACGCCGCGAAGGCCGACAGCGAACGACCCGGTCTCCGAAAAACTTTGTCAATTGTTACCCGATCCTTACAATCTTGGTGTCAGATTGTGCGTCTCGTTGAGTGGGACAAGTCAGTCGGAAGAGAGTTAAGCGATATCTGGAAGGGTTTCGACGGTAGGAGCTCGCGAAGAGTTTTCCCCGGTCTTTTCCCGTAGAGTTCGGTTACGCGGCGCCGCGGTCAAGCGAACGACCGCCGCCGACAGGTCTGTGTGGGCAACGCGCAGTGCCCTAGGTCTGCGAGTGTATTGCGATATTCTTTGACTACCGAATATCTTTCCTTTCACCTCTGGTCTTTGAATCGGCTAGTAGTAGAGCCTGTCGATACGATCGCTTGGCTATATCAGCCGCCGTTGATCAGCGTTGGTTGAAGTCCAAGGTAGATACCGGCCACGACTGGTCGGGTGAGTGTAACTTTGTGAGTTGTTGTGCGAATAACGAAAAGTTGGTGTCATATTGCTCAGTAAATCAAGCGCTCTCTAGCTACATCGAGAGCCAGTGACCTGTGTCAGTGATTCGAGTTCGTGTCGGAAGCGTCATACGGTTGCCACCGGCGTTTCCCCCGAACCGCAAAAGACCGGAAGCGTAACGGTCGAGAACGTGTACCTTTGTCAGTTGTAGTCCGCCTTGTACGATCGGGGTGTTGATCTACTCAGCACACCCAGTGTAATATCTCTGTAACGTCTGTTGGTGAACATCGTGTGTGTAGCAAACGGTGAAAGCTTGTCTTCACCGAGAAGCGCATTTCCGCGACCAAGGGAAATCGCGTACGCATTGTCTAGGAGAACTCAGCTGGCCTAGACAGCTCCCTTTAATTGCATCAGTTACCGGTTCGTTACCCTAAGTTAATTTAGTTAAGGAAGTGTATACCCCTTAGCTAATTTTTAAGCCCCCAATACGGGAGCGATGCTGGTCTGTTGACAGTGGCCACGAGCCAGAAGCGAAACAAAAGTCAGTTACCGTTGACGCCTGTTGCGGCGGCTTACGTGAAGCAAAGAGTCGACCGTACGCATTTCCTTCGGATAGCGTGCGGGAAGCTCGGTGATAGAGAATCGCGCGCGCTTGGCAACCGCCGCGTATTCCGGCTATTTTGATCTCGGCGTGTTCGGCCGTTGTACAAGTAATCGCTTTCAAGCGATACAAGGGTGGTCTCCCTAAAGGCCTGGTACCAGAAAAAGACCTATTGGTCGTGTTGGCATACGAGACAATGCCTGTGTCGTTACTTCGTATAGGGTTAAATCCCCTAGAGTGGAACTGGTTCCGTTGCCTATGGCCGACTGGATGCCAAACTCAGGTCATGCCTCTCGGGAGTGAAGGCGCCTCGACCGTTCGTTGTTACATGGTACGGAAGAGAGAAGACCGTGTGGGGAAGAAGGCAAAGGCGGTCGCGGTGAAAGGGAGTTCCAAGCGCGGATCGGCTGCCCGTGGAAAAGTGGACCCTGTTTTGAGCATTGGCCATCCTGGCGCTCAGGTCGTTACCTCCCCGGTGACCGCGTACGGGGCAGATGTGGATTCCGACGCGACGGAAATATACTCCCAGTTCCGGGCCTCCTTGCTAAGACAATCTTCCCCGGTCGTAACCGAAATGTTGGATTGGCCTAAGTACGATTTGAGAGGCCGTGACGAACGGGGCGTGCCGCCACAAAGTGGTACCAGAAGTGGGGTTTGTGCAAACACTTCTGAGAGGGTACCCGCGGGTGAGTCTGGTCGGATCGAAGGCGATTCAGAAGCGGAAAGAGATGCGTATGGTGATTTCGGGCAGCCTGACCGTCGACCTCCTGTTGACTATTTTGGTGCTCGTCCAAAGGTTCGTTCGCAGGGTTCTGATGGTAGATTTGGCACACTCGATGCGGTTGGTTCGGATGAGACAGATACTGTTGGTGGTCGTGAGCCGCGCACTTCTTCGGCCACGGGAGGCGAAGGATGGCCTCTCCCAGTTTCACAGTTCCCCGAGATTGGTGATGGAAGCCGATCGCGAATGTTACATAATACAGTTATTTTTGGACCAGTTAAAGATACAAGACAGTTACCGTACCCCGGTGTTTCCGAAGATACGAGACCGGCGAACGTTGGTCGTGATATGTACGCAGGGCGAAGTCTCCGAGCTCATCGCTCAGAGGCAGTAGAGAACGTTTCAGCTGGTGGTGAAGCGAGTCTCGAGCGTCGATCTCTTGCGAGAGACGCGGAAGAGTTCGATGTAAGGACCGAGATACGGTGGTTAAAAGAGAATATGGTTCGAATGTTGCAGAAGCTTGAAGAGAGGACAAAACCTGTGCAAACGTCTGGAACCGCGAGTCCCTTCGAGTACCAAGAGGCCCGTAGAGAGACGGTGCCGATGGAAGTTGTGTCTCGCGTGCAAGGACCGCCGGAGGTCAGACGTGTGACGGAATGTTACCGTGAACGAGAGGTCGCGAGGAGACCTGAACGAGTGCGTGAGTCTACGGTTTCTATTGACGTATGGCCTGCTGATAAAACAGAATACCGTGAATTACCGAGTGTGTCCCAGAAACCGGCAAAAGCCAGGGCACGGATAATGTCGTCAGACGATGCATCTACCGAGGCTGAAATTAATTATCGGAAGATGACACCTGACCGGGAAAAGGTGAGCCGGCAAGCTTACAAGGCGGGTGAACGTCCGCGTGCGTTGAGATTCAGAGACGACGTGGATGGTAACAAAAAGGCAGCAGCGCTGGTGCCTAAGGGTAAGGAGTTACGAAAATCTGGTCGCCCTGGTCGAGGTGAAGTGGAGCAGAAGCCGCGTCGGTCTGCGAGGCTAACCAAGAAGCCTGACAAGGAGCCGTCGAGTGAAGAAGACAGTTCACCGATAAGGCCTACTGGGCGAACGTACAAGAAAGCGACGGCGCTTGGGAGGAGCAAACCCAGCGGCCATCGCGGGAGTCCGAGTTCGGGAGATGACGACAACTCCGGTGACGATAGTGATCGCCCGCGACGAGGTCATCGCAGGGTTGGAGTGCGACGGTTACCTGTTGATGGTAAGAAAAGCACGACAGCGGCTGATCGTGGAATCCGTATCAAGTTAGAGAAATACGATGGGAAGACAGCTATAGCCGCGTTCTTGGCTAAGTTCGAAGTCTGTGCCCGGTGTAATAACTGGAGTGCTCAGGAAAGGGCTGACCAGTTGATGTGCGCGTTGACAGGACCAGCTTCGCAGTTGTTATGGGACATGGGTGCCCAGAAGGATGTTACGTGGCAATCCCTTGTCGAAAAACTAAAGGCCAGATATGGATCTGATGAACAGACGAGTCTGTATCGGGTGAAGCTTCGGGCTTACCGACAGGGCCCAGGCGAATCGTTGAGTGCTGTTGTGCAGGAGGTAAGACGCTTGATGGTCTTAGCCTACCCAGGACCAACCAATGAAGTTGTCGAGACGGTCGCTTGCGACGCGTTTATGGATGCGTTGTTGAACCAGGAGTTGGCTCAGAAGGTGAGGGAACGAGAACCCGTTAACCTAGAGTCGGCTTACAAACACCCAGTCCGGTTAGAAGCGTACGGTCGTCCGGCCACGTCTGGAGTGGAGGTCGACCGGAGACATGGCAGGGTGAAGACGACGAAAGAGGCCCCAGCGACGAGTGAATTGCAGAATCGTCGCGTGGAGGACCTCGAGAGGAAGTTAGAGAATCTGACAAGAGAACTGGGTCGGATGAACATGAGACAGGATTCTGGAGTACCGACAGGAAAACCGATGCAGTACGAGAGGTGGAATAATCCGGGAAGGGCACCGGATGGGCCGTGGCGAGGCGAGCGGCCGGCGTTCCAACGTCGCGACGTTCAGCCGGACCGCTGGCGGAACTCGGAGATTGAATGTTTCCGGTGTCGACGTAAAGGGCATGTGGTCAGAGATTGCCCGCAGCCTGCGCCTGAGCGAAGAGATGACACGAAAGGCCCGGAGCCTGTGAAGAGCGAGTCTGCGAAGGAACCGTCGCAGAACCGATTGGTTTGTGGTAGCCGAATGGCTTACGTGGTTGCCCGCCTGGAGGGGACACGTCGAAACTGTCTCCTTGACTCTGGTAGTGAATTGTCCCTGGTTCCTCGGTCATTTGTGTCTCCTGGTAAAGTGACGTCGTCCAGTCAGCGTTTACTGGCTGCGAACGGTAGTGAAATAAGAGTAGACGGTGAAGCTACTTTGAGACTTGGTATTGGTAAACAATCGTATGCCCTGCCTTGTCTGGTTACGGACCAAGTGACTGAGGTCATCTTGGGATTGTCATGGTTAGAGGTGAACAAGGCTCGTTGGGACTTCTCTGGTCGTTGTGTCTTTTTGGGCGACAGGAAGATCCCGTTGAAGGAGTTGTCTACTGAACTTATGTGTCGTAGGGTTATCGTGCAGAGCGACATCATGGTTCCGGCTAGATGTGAATTGAACGTCCCGATGTCTGTGGTGTATCCCCATTTGCAAATTGACACGGAAGCTTGGACGACTACGCCTACTGAAGTGTCCAGAGGCTTGGTGATTGGTCGAACTCTAGTGACAGGTAAAGAGTCGACGGTGTACATTCGAATGGTGAACGTTGGTGACAACGACGTGGTGGTTGGTAGTGGAACCGAGTGTCGGTTGGAGCGAGTGGAGTTACTCGGTAGCACCAGCTCGTCTCTGGAAGCGTCGCGCCACCATGGGCGACCGCCGGCAAGAGTGTGTATGACGGCTAGTCAGTCGGTCGACCCGGAGGCCGAGACAGTCTTGAAGCGACTATGGGAAGAGGTTCCTGACACGGTGTCTGTGAGTGAAAGAGCTAGGTTGCGTGAGCTGATCTTGAGATATCGGAATACGTTTTCGCTTGGCGAAAAGGATCTTGGTTACACAGCTGTTATCCAGCACGAGATAGATACACAGCAGGAGAGGCCTGTTCGTCAGACACTGAGACGTCAGCCCCTTGCGATGATACCTGAAATCGACCGCCAGGTTGAGGATATGTTGACCCAAGGAATTATCGAGCCCTCCATGTCGGAGTGGGCGTCGAATGTCGTGATGGTGAAGAAAAAGGACGGGAGCATGCGCTTTTGCATCGACTACCGCCAGTTGAATTTGAAGACCCGGAAAGACGCGCACCCGTTGCCGTTGATCCGTGAGAGTCTGGATACTCTCGGTGGTGCCCGTTGGTACAGCACGTTCGATCTCAGGGCAGGTTATCACCAGATGGCCTTGCACCCGCGAGATAAGCATAAGACAGGATTTATTACGCGAAGAGGTAGCTTCCAATTCAAGGTTCTACCTTTCGGTCTCTGTAACAGTCCCGCCTCGTTTTGTCGACTCATGAACCTGGTGTTGACTGGTCTCAATTATGATATCTGTTTGGTCTACCTAGACGATATCATCGTGTTTTCCCGTGACGTCGAAACTCACATGAAACGTTTAGAGATGGTGTTCAAGAGGTTGCAGGAATACAATCTTAAACTGAAACCGTCTAAGTGCCACTTGATGCAGCAAGAGGTACTGTTCCTTGGTCATATCCTCAGTGAGGAAGGTGTCGCGACGGACCCGAGTAAAATCAGGGCAGTCGAAGACTGGACTGTTCCGAAGAACCTGCGTGAAGTACGATCCTTCATTGGTTTGTGCTCCTATTATCGTCGATTCATTCATGACTTTGCGGTAGTAGCGCAGCCTTTGCACGTGTTGACTCGAAAGAATGTCCCGTTCCGATGGTCTGAAGAGTGCCAGACCGCATTTGTAGAGTTGAAGCGGAGATTGGTGTCGTCTCCAATTCTGGCGTTACCTGAAGATGAAGGTCAGTATGTCTTGGACACTGATGCTTCTGCCTACGCGATAGGCGCGGTCCTGTCTCAAGTACAAGATGGTGAAGAGCGAGTGATCTGTTATGCTAGTCGGTTACTGTCTACGGCTGAGCGTAACTACAATGTGACACGTAGGGTAGGGAGTTATTGGCTGTGATCTACTTTCTTAAGGAGTTCCGCCAGTATCTCTTAGGTAAGAGATTCTGTCTCCGAACAGACCACTCCGCGTTGCAATGGCTACGGAAGACTCCGGAACCCGTTGGCTCGAAACGATAGAGGAATTTGACTTTGAGATCGTACATCGTGCGGGTACAAAACACGGTAATGCGGACGCGATGTCCAGAGGTCCAATGGGAGCAGGGCCTGAGACTGAAGAAGCTGCGGAAGAGAGCGCAGCGTGGATCTGTCCCGTCGCCGAGGCAAGGCCTGTTGCGGCCGCACCTGGTGAAGACGTGTGTCCGGTTACCGATTGGACAACGGAGTCGTTACGTAAGGCACAGTTAGCCGATCGGCAAATTGGTCCCGTCTTGGCGTGGAAGGAAGCAGGCCATCGGCCGACCGAGCAAGAGCGGATGTCGTTGAGTGGGGAGGCGAAGACAGTGTTGAGTCAGTGGGATTTACTGGAAGTTCGTCAAGGCGTTCTTTTCAGGCAGTGGACCCGAGGGACTACTGGTCAGACAGAAAGACACCAGTTGGTTGTGCCCGTCGTGCTCCGGCATGAAATGTTTAAGCTAACGCACGGTAGCTTTGGTGGTGGACATTTCGGAATACGTAAGAGTCTAGAAAAGTTACGCCGAAGAGCGTATTGGCCGGCGTGGAAAGATGATGTGCGACGTTGGGGCGAACGATGTGATGTGTGTGCCCGGTATCGGCGTGAGAAGCCGCCGAGGCAAGGTTGTTTACAGTGTCCCGTGACTGGTGAACCTATGGAGCGGTTGGGGATCGACATCACCGGTCCTCATCCCGTCTCGAATAACCGGAATAAGTACATTTTGACCGCGATCGATTATTTCTCTAGGTGGGCGGAAGCTCTGCCTATTAGAAATCAAGATGCTGCGACAATCGCTGAAACCTTGATGAACCACGTGTTCTCCCGTTTCGGAATGCCGCGACAAATTTTGACAGACCAAGGTCCCTGTTTCGAATCAGAATTGTTTCAGGAGTTATGTAAACGGATGGAGATTGACAAGGTGCGTACGACACCGTATCATCCGTCTGGTAACGGTATGATCGAACGTTTCCACCGGACTCTGAACTCGTTGCTTGGTAAAGTTGTGTCCGAATGTCAGAAGGATTGGGACGTCCATCTTCCGTATGTGATGGCGGCGTACCGATCTACTGAGCATGAGGCCACGCAGCGGACTCCTAATTTCCTGTTTCTTGGTCGTGAAAACCATTCGCCGTTGGATTTGATTCTTGCCCAATTTGCTGATCTCGATCGTCCGTCCTACCCTGACGTCGAAGATTATGCCGCGAAGCAGAGGGAAAAGATGGAATTTGCGTATTCGTTGGTACGGACTCAGCTGGGACGAGTCGCCGAGCGCCGGAAGAAGGCGTACGACTTGCGAGTGAAACCGGTCAAGTTTCCTCAGGGTACGTGGGTGTACTATTACTATCCGCAACGCCGAGGCGGTAGTAGGGTCAAATGGAATAAGGTTTACACGGGACCGTTCCTTGTAGTACAGGTAATCAGCCCTGCCTTGTATCGGATCCAACGAAGCGCTCGAGCAAACGCACTAGTTGTGCATGTGGACAAACTAAAAGTGTTCTACGGGAACCCTCCTAAGAGTTGGTTGCCTGGTGTAGACACAGAGACTGTGATTAACGAGGAAGGTCTAGACAGTTCGTCCCAAGGTGGCCACACCGACGACGAGACTGTAGAGGAGATAGCGGCCCCATCCGCTCCGGAACTGGACAGCGCCGAAAGTCCCCGTCGGCGTAGTACGCGTTATCCTCGCAGGGTAAGCGTGCGGTGAAGCCGTTGGCTTTTGGTGAACCAGCCGCTTAATTGCGGTGAGTTTGAGAAATGTGAGTGCCTCGGTTACTTTTTGATGATATCCCTTTTCGTTCTGGCAACAAGTGTGGGCCAGGTGGTGCGAGAGACGCGAACTGGGTCTCTACACCGCGTAATTGCGGTGGTTTGTGAATCTGTCGGTGGACAGCGTACTTGGTTTCCTTTTGATGACATCTTTTCAGTTATACGCCTGTCATTTCAGTGGTACACAGAAGATGAGAGATGCGCTCTCGGCGTTTCTTATCTTCGCGTAATGGCGATGGTTTCCTGAGACTGGTGAAGTTTCGTTGAGTTCTTTTGAATCTGCTGACCGCTGATCACGGTGGGACTTTCAGTGCAGTTTGCCTGAAGACTCAAAGTCTGAGTCACTTTACGTTTTGATCACCTGTTTCTTTTAATGGTAGGTGAGGGGATGGACGGACATCCCAGGTGAAGAGATAGTGTGGCGACTTTTCTCTTCTTAAGGTCCCCTAGCCTACGGGTTAGGTGGAGCCTAGGTCTTGAGACAGAGGGGCATCTGAGGTTGGTAGTCTAGGAGGCGAGGCTAGCTACCAGTAGAGTGAGTGGAATTCTCGCGCCGTAAATGCCAGGTAGTGCTTGGGGAGAATGTCCGGTGAGTTGGGATCGTCTTGCACCTGCCTAGCTGACGGACGTAGGTAACGTCGGGCGGGGTCTTAAGTCAAGCTTTCCTGTGTGTTGAGGTCTTGCGCCGTAAATGCCGTCATCTGCGTTGGATGTCAGTGCTTGGTAGCGGATTCTCGGTAGGTCGCGGATTGGAGTAATCGTCCGTGTACCTGGAGTTTTGGTGAGCACTCTATAACTGTCTTTACGGTTCCTTGCACTCTAATCGGACCCAGGTTGAAGTGCTTTTGTCGCGTGTGAAATCTCTGATCCTGAAGCCGGCGCGTAGCGTCGATGAACGGCACGGAAAGATACAGTGGACACAGATCGTTGGTTCGCGTAATGCGAAGATTATTGAAATCGTCGGGTCGACGATGGTTATGTTTCTTTTGATGAATCGATCGTATATGAAACGCGACACTGCTTAGCGTTTCAAGGGGCAATCTACGTTCGAATCACTGGTAACGAACCGTGGACTCACTGCTAACTGTTGTAGGTTCGATCCTGATTTTCTTGGTTGGCCTATGTATTCGTGTTAGGTCCTACGCGAGTACGACTGTACGTTTCTTTTGAAGTTAACGGAAACCCCACTTCTGGTCTCGACGCCTCGACAACGTCCTGATCCATAGATTTGAGGGAGAAAGAGTAGACGTTCGTACGTTGATGGTAACCCCACTTCTGATCCTGGCGGCTCCCAGCGCCTTGATCGCTAGTCGGTGAGAGAAACGAAAAAGGAATTGACGGTGAAAACGGAGTACTCCACTTCTGGTCTCGGCGTCTCGTCAACGCTTTGACCGCGTAGAGGTGTGGGGAACGAGGTGGACTTGACGGTGAATGAGTGTGAACGTAATAACCCCACTTCTGACTCTGGTGGCTCGCAGCACCTCGGTCGATAAATTTGGTGGTCGCGTAAATTCGGTAGTGCAGACCCTACCGCGAGAGAAGGAGTTGTTGAAACGACGTGAGTGAAAGGGTACCCCACTTCTGACTCTGGCGGCTCGCTGCGCCTTGGTCGTGTAGAAGTTGGTGGTAGTGGAACGTTGGTAAACATGGCCCCACTTCTGATCTCGGCGTCTCGACAACGCCTTGATCACATAGATTTGGGCGAGCCAGACGTTTGGTAGCGCAGAACCTACCGGTGAAAGAGCACTGTAGTACCGTTAAGAGTGGACTCCTTGGTGGAGCTGGTATAAGCAATCTAAGGGAACTCGACTTTTGGGTGTTGGACAAACTCCTTAAGTAGGGCCCTGCGTGAGATTGTTTCGTGTTTCGTGTTACAGGTGAAGCCGTGGGAACGAGAGCGAGTTGACTGGAGCTCGAGAAATGACTGTGGTGACGAGAAAAGCGAATTTGCGGATACGATGGGCGAGAAACAGCGAGTACACACGCTGAGAACAACGCCTACATCGAATTACATTGCATAGCATTGTGAAATTTTGGATGATGTTATGTACTTGTATGTGACTGTTACCTTGATCGGGGGACAGCGTGTTAGTGTTTTCCTCCGAGGGGCTTAAATCTAGGTAGATAAGTCCCGGGGACGGGAGGGTAAATATCTCGTGAAGAGATCGTAGATTAGTTGACCCCGATGCTCCGCATCAGCCGGAGAGGAGGAGAGTGTGGCGTTTCAGCCACAAGACGATAAACTCTGAACGGCTGCCTTGTCAAACTGAAGCTGGATACAAGGCCGGAGCGACGGTTACGCTCTTAAAGCAGCCAAACCGTCTAGTTAGAATCAATAATAGGTCAGGCGTAATGTCCCTAGCAGACGAGATTGACGGCGAGGCATAACACAGCCAAACCGCATCTCAAACGCGTGTACGAGTAGGGCTAATCTTAGTTTTAATTCCATAATTAATCCTAGGTAGGTCCAATAACTTTAATTTAGGGCGTAAGTTACGGAGAAGTCGTTTGGGAAGCGACAGAAAGAAACCTGGTGACGATCGGACAAGAAATGGATTTTTGGCGAATTAATAACGGTTTTTCTATACGGAAGACCGATCATTTATTTCAAGCCAAAGCATAGAGTGCAGACAGCGATATTCCCGTGGAATAAAGCCTGCCACACGGTGCTTCGCTATATACGTGGAGTAATGGCGATTACTCCATGGGCAATGAATATTAACTCTGTTCGTTTCATTGCTCTCTACGCAGTCCCGGCACGTTGAATTGACATTGCTACGTTGGTTTGTTGGTGTCCAAACGTTTTCTGGTGAATTTGACGAGAAATATTGTATCCGGAGCGAATCCGCACACGCGGAGGTTAAACGTTACCTGCGGTGACGATCGAGCGGTGGCTGACTGGGCATCGCCCCGCTTCGACGCACCAGGGAGAGTTGGTGGTGGCTCATCCCGTCTTACTTGCAACTGTCTCCTGGCATTTGGTGCCGTGTTGAAAACCAGACCCGCTGAATGCTTGCAGCGTAAAAGAAAGCAGTTTGACAATCGTTATCTTGGCGGCCCGCGTCGGTTAATCTGCACGGCCGGCCAAGGCGAGCGCGCAACCGTCGATAAGCGGTAAGGCCTCGATAAATCTGAATCCTTGTTTCCTGGTATCTGTAGCTGTGGTGCCTCTTATAACTGCACACGGCGGCGTTTGGTGACCTCTGCGAACGTCGTGGGATCATCGTCCGCCGCACTTGAACCCTCGGTCTTTCGCGTGTTGCCGAAGAGACCGGCCGCGTTTTCAGCGGCTTTGCCATCTGTCGTCCGATTCCTTCGAGGCCGGGAGCAAAATCCTCCGTCTGGTCCGGGTGGTCGTGAATATACCGAGAGTTAGTTACTGAGAGTTCCTGGTGAAGTGGTAGAAGCCGGTGCAGTTTTCCACCAGCTGGAAAAGAGCGATACCCTATTGTGCAGTTGTATAGTAGTAGTACGGTTTTTGTCCGCGATCGCCGCGCAACGGGCTTTCGCTCTACGGGCAACTCCGTCAGTTGTGGTCCAATCGTTTTGAACTAAGCGACAATCTCGTTCATCTCGACGAGTAGAAGACTTTTCCTGTTGAGGGTTTGTCTGTATCTGTTACGGTTCCAACGGTATAGTCTGGAGGAAGCGCCTCGCGCGTGAGTGGACTTAGCCAACGCGAAACTTGAATTCTCGGTCTTTCGCGTGTTGCCGAAGAGACCGGCAGCCGACAAAAGTGTCAGCGTGAATAACTTTGTATCCTGTGATCCAATCGCTTTGGGCTAAGCGACAATCTCGTTCATCTTGACGAGTAGAAGACTTTTCCTGTTAAGAGTTTGTCAGCATCTGTTACGGTTTCGACGGTATAGTCTGGAAGAAGCGCCTCGCGCGTGAAGTGGACTTAGCCGATTTCTTGATCTTTCGCCTGACGCCGCGAAGGCCGACAGCGAACGACCCGGTCTCCGAAAAACTTTGTCAATTGTTACCCGATCCTTACAATCTTGGTGTCAGATTGTGCGTCTCGTTGAGTGGGACAAGTCAGTCGGAAGAGAGTTAAGCGATATCTGGAAGGGTTTCGACGGTAGGAGCTCGCGAAGAGTTTTCCCCGGTCTTTTCCCGTAGAGTTCGGTTACGCGGCGCCGCGGTCAAGCGAACGACCGCCGCCGACAGGTCTGTGTGGGCAACGCGCAGTGCCCTAGGTCTGCGAGTGTATTGCGATATTCTTTGACTACCGAATATCTTTCCTTTCACCTCTGGTCTTTGAATCGGCTAGTAGTAGAGCCTGTCGATACGATCGCTTGGCTATATCAGCCGCCGTTGATCAGCGTTGGTTGAAGTCCAAGGTAGATACCGGCCACGACTGGTCGGGTGAGTGTAACTTTGTGAGTTGTTGTGCGAATAACGAAAAGTTGGTGTCATATTGCTCAGTAAATCAAGCGCTCTCTAGCTACATCGAGAGCCAGTGACCTGTGTCAGTGATTCGAGTTCGTGTCGGAAGCGTCATACGGTTGCCACCGGCGTTTCCCCCGAACCGCAAAAGACCGGAAGCGTAACGGTCGAGAACGTGTACCTTTGTCAGTTGTAGTCCGCCTTGTACGATCGGGGTGTTGATCTACTCAGCACACCCAGTGTAATATCTCTGTAACGTCTGTTGGTGAACATCGTGTGTGTAGCAAACGGTGAAAGCTTGTCTTCACCGAGAAGCGCATTTCCGCGACCAAGGGAAATCGCGTACGCATTGTCTAGGAGAACTCAGCTGGCCTAGACAGCTCCCTTTAATTGCATCAGTTACCGGTTCGTTACCCTAAGTTAATTTAGTTAAGGAAGTGTATACCCCTTAGCTAATTTTTAAGCCCCCAATACGGGAGCGATGCTGGTCTGTTGACAGTGGCCACGAGCCAGAAGCGAAACAAAAGTCAGTTACCGTTGACGCCTGTTGCGGCGGCTTACGTGAAGCAAAGAGTCGACCGTACGCATTTCCTTCGGATAGCGTGCGGGAAGCTCGGTGATAGAGAATCGCGCGCGCTTGGCAACCGCCGCGTATTCCGGCTATTTTGATCTCGGCGTGTTCGGCCGTTGTACAAGTAATCGCTTTCAAGCGATACAAGGGTGGTCTCCCTAAAGGCCTGGTACCAGAAAAAGACCTATTGGTCGTGTTGGCATACGAGACAATGCCTGTGTCGTTACTTCGTATAGGGTTAAATCCCCTAGAGTGGAACTGGTTCCGTTGCCTATGGCCGACTGGATGCCAAACTCAGGTCATGCCTCTCGGGAGTGAAGGCGCCTCGACCGTTCGTTGTTACATGGTACGGAAGAGAGAAGACCGTGTGGGGAAGAAGGCAAAGGCGGTCGCGGTGAAAGGGAGTTCCAAGCGCGGATCGGCTGCCCGTGGAAAAGTGGACCCTGTTTTGAGCATTGGCCATCCTGGCGCTCAGGTCGTTACCTCCCCGGTGACCGCGTACGGGGCAGATGTGGATTCCGACGCGACGGAAATATACTCCCAGTTCCGGGCCTCCTTGCTAAGACAATCTTCCCCGGTCGTAACCGAAATGTTGGATTGGCCTAAGTACGATTTGAGAGGCCGTGACGAACGGGGCGTGCCGCCACAGTACGTTATAGTTCCACAGGGCCTATACGCACAAATAGGCCTATTTGTGAAGTGAGTAGGCTACACGCTGTACACCACGTAGACGGCAGGCCTATATAGCCAGTGCTTAGTGTAAAAAAAAGACGTATACCTGGACGCACCTCATCTTTTCAGGTGTGCTGGCCAAATAAGTTGCAAGACGGCATAAACATGTAAAAAATAAGTGCCTGGACGCCGTCTATGACCGTGCTGTCTCACTTTAAGCCCTGCGTATACGGGACTAGTCCTGAGACTTCTGACTGAACAGGCTTTTCCATTTTCTTTGTGTTTCGGTCTGTGCACTGAAGCCGATCAGGTTTTTGTTTCAAATCTGGTGCATGGTGCCGAGCAATTGAAATTGAAGTTCAGTGCGTATAGAATAGCCCAGACAATAATTGAGGTAAAAGGTATCAGACATCGAGGTCATTTAGGCATTTGATCGATGTGCCGCTTATCAGTGTTGCTGGCCTACAAAAAACTATGCAAGCGACGTAGTGTGCGCTGTATTTTTAGACCAACTCGCAACCTTGTACCAAACCAAGCGTTTCATGTCATACGGCACTTCACGATTGAGTTACCGTAACCAAGTATACGGAAAATCGCACGGAGCGGAATGTGTGTATGTGTGTGTGTATAACTTATATAATTATCGCCTTACAATAACCTCACGAAGGCGCTTAATCAATGTTTAAAATACGCTGTTTATAGCACGGAGTAGATAACTTATAGGCCTATTTATATTATACTATTTTATAATTGTTTTATTTATATTTAGGCCTATACTGTGCTTATATAGTCATCATTATCATTAGGCCTACCAGTTACCGACGCCAGCCTAGACCTGGGAGTGACTTTGGTCAGCTAATCTGACCCCACTTGACCCTATAGTGACTTGAGGTCGACTTGAAGTCGACTTCTCGGCGTCAAAACGACTTGACCCGACTTGGCAGAAAAACAACCGACTTCCGACTTGAAGTCGACTTCTGACATGGTACTAGCCATTAGTCTAGGTCTACGTACGGCTACTAATGCAAGAAGTCAAGCCAATTTTCCTGCAAGCATTAATTTCATTTAGGCCTACAATTGAGTAATGAGACCTCAACACTTAATTTATTGATGCATGAATTTTTTTAAGTGTAACTAAGCCCTTTTCAAGCTATTTGTGTTTCAGTTTGAATAGTTTTGTGATGCTTTGGGCCATCTAGTAACCTAGACAATGCGACGGCAAATTATTAGGTCTATGAATTTTAGCTTTTCCATTGTCTGTGATTATTCAGATTACACTCATTATTATTATTTTTTTAAATTAATATTGAATAAATTTGTAAAAAGCGCAGGGTCTAAGATAAAATACCGAACCGCGGACTGCATGATTGCACTGATAAGCCTAATTTGTAATTCTGTTTTCATAATTATTTGGCCACTAACATCATTTCTTCTTCTTCTTTCCCTTCAGGCTAGGATTATTCCCTCTGGCGAGGGGTCAGCCACTCGGATCCTTCTCCTCCACTTGTCTCTGCTTCCGGTGTCTTCTTTCTTCAATTTGAGCAGCTTCAGGTCTTGTTGTATCACGTCCTCCCATCTTTTCTTCTGTCGTCCCCGACTGCGTCGACCATATACCTCCGCCTGCATGATTCTTTTGACGCAGCTACCCTCCTCTTTTCTCATTACGTGTCCATACCATCGCAGCCTGGTCTCCCGTGCTTTGTCAGTGATGCATGCCACACCACTAACATCATTTCGCAACTTAGCAAATAGCATTGCAAGCGCATCATCCTACAGTAGGCTACTACAGCTACTAGACCTAGGCTACTCACTGACAGTAAAGTCTTTCATTGTCCAATTGGCCCTACAATAGTTTTCCGTCTGCAGACAACTCCAGATGCAGCGCTCCAAAATAGCGCCAAACTATCGATTTATTATATAGGCCTTGTAGATCCATCTTTCTTGGCCCCTAATTCACTGACCACTAGAGGTTCACTGATTGCATGATAAGCACACGTGCTAATATTTTAGTAACATTTTGTTTCACCAAAATTAAGCGCATGCCTAAGCGTGACGTTTAAGCATAGAATTACAAATTATATGAATAGATCGGCAGACGTCAGTCTGCACGAAAGCCTACCGGCAAAATAATCAGTAGCCTTGCCTAAGGCTCTGTTTAGCAAAGGTCTCATTCATTCTTGTAAACACACTAGGCAACAAAAGCTGCTTAAATGTTGTCCCAATCATTGGTTTGAAGTGACAAATTTAACTATGTTTGTGTCTCAAGTCGGTTTAAGTCGACTTGTGGTAAAAACAACTTCAAGTGACTTCTCTCTACAAAATTCGACTTGGGGTCAGTTGCGGTGAGCAGAAACGACCCGACCCGACTTGGGATGGCCAAGTCGACTGGGGTCGACTTATTGGGGTCGACTCCCAGGTCTACGCCAGCCATTTTGGGGCAATGGGTAGGCTACAAAGAAATGACCTCAACTGTCCTCGATAATTTGTCAAGTTCAGTGGCCCCTTTTATTGTCAGTCCACGTGATGCCGTGTCGCAATTGTGTCTACAATAGCGCACGGTTCAACAGTTGCGGTTCAGATCAGCGATTACTTCTTACTGTATTCCGTGTAATCAGGATGGCCAGTGTGTCGTCCTTAATCAAGATATGTAGTCCATGTTGTAAAGGGGCGGCAGCTGAATCACGATCAAAGTCTGGAGACACGTGTTTGCTTGACCGTCTGCAGCCGGGTTATCGTGGTCACTGGTCAACGTTTGAAATCGTAAAACTACAGTTCAGAACATAATTCGTAAGCGACTTTTGATCTCGCAATTCTAGCCAGGATTAATTTGTACAGCGTACTGCGAGTAGGCTACTTGTGCAATATATGCAAGTGGCAGGAAGGTGGATAGTTGAATATGGGCCTAGAGTCGTATAGCGCATATTTTTTGAGGATTGCGTTACATCGTCGGACTTTCTGGTTGAAAGATTGCTTGTTTAAACTTGTGTTATGCCTATTGCAGCAGTGTTATGTATGCAGCGATACTTCGTTGTTGATGTCATTGTCAATTTGTCTGCCATCGGTATTGTCGGTAAAACCTCCGAGGCCATGCATGCTTATGCTACTGACGCATTATATTATATGTGGGTATTGCAGACCACCCAATTATGTCCAGTTTTGAAGCAGGGTTCATCACCCTGAATGATGCTTAACATAATACAACATAGGCCTGCTGAATTGACAATTGCCAAACTTGTTATAAAATCATCTGACCATGCACAGACAGTGATTTCCGCCACCTGACGCCATAACCAAATTATACCTCTCAATTCATCCATATATTTTCCTTCTTCCTGATTGCTCTTGCTTTTCTTCAGTTTCAAACACAATTTCTGCCTTTGGTATATAGGTTACTGACATCTGCTGCCCACTATACTGCATGCCTCGGTAATGGATACATGAATGGGCCATTTTCTTAAATTCTGCACAATTATAATTATTTTGATATATTTTGATCTAAAACTGTTTTAGACGATCATGCTGAAGGGTGCACCTGGCTTTCACTTTGAGAACTGGTCAAAGACATATGGCTGTGATCCCGAACTCTACTTTGAGCCGACCAATGAATCCGAAGTTCGACAGGTCTCTTTCCATTTCATAGTCCCCAAATTGCACACCCCCAAATTATACAAGTTATTTTATTACATAACTTTAATCATGTTATAATGGTTTGGTTCAAAATTCCATGGTACAAACTCCGTCAGTCTCCGTGCCTCCGAATCACATTTCAGTGTGACCTTGCACGCGTAAGAAATTTATGTAATAATAATAATAATAATAATAATGGTTACTTTTACTTCTGTTTAACATCAGCCCTGTGATATGTTATGGATTATATAGGGTGACACGAAAGTTCGTTCACCGTTTTCAAAACGCGTTATCTCAGTAACGGCTTCATATTTCTTTATAATATTTTGTCAGTGAAATGAAATGAAAGATATTGGTAAAAATTTGATTATGATCCGGTCCGTTTTCACCATTATTTATAAGAAAATGTAAAGATGACCAGTTTTTGCGGAAAAACTGCGTTCATCAAATTTACGCAGTAAAGAATATGTGTATACGCCTAGCCTCATATACAAGCGTGACAAGACACTGTTGTTACCTATATAGGACATACACAGACGTAGGCTATTAGCGTACAGTGTCTCCTTTCTGCTTAATGACAGCACTGACTCTATCCAGCATGACTGGATCAGCCTCTGAAGTGTCCCAACTGCTATCGATCTCCACGCTCGTTGGAGGCGACGCTTGAGCTGTACAGCGTTCTTTGGCTCAGGATCTTTATAAATGCTGAGAGATAAACTCCACAAGTTCTCAATAGGAGAGAGGTCCGGAGAGTTTGGGTGGCCAATCCTTCGGCTTTATGTGTGACAGGAGGTTGTCGTCTAGCCACTTTGTCGTCACAGCTGATGTATGACAGCGTGCGCCATCCTGCTGAAATACTCCTAGGTCATTGTCAACAAATAACTTTCGTTGCAGTAGGGGCTTGAGCTGACAGCAGCCTGTTGTCTTCATGTTGGTGTTTATTTTGGCATCTTGTCTTAATTTAAATCAAGATTTCGTGTTTCTGTAAATGGCATAATTTTATGTATTGTAACAGTATCTGCCCAGCTTGAATGGCATAGATCTGTGTAAATAATTCTTTATTGTATTTCCTTTTGTTGTATTCGAGTATTTTTCCTCACAACCTTTGCAGCCTGGGCTGTAATTGACTTATCCAAGGTCAAGATCTATCCACACACAGGTCGCGCCGCTGAGGGGGTTATGAATATGCGTGAATCAGAGTGGTGCGCCGTGACGTCACATGCCTGGTCGACCTGCGCTGCTGGCAAAGACACCTCCTAGATCTGTTTATGTTCTACGGTTTCACTTACTTGTGACTTAGACTTCCTACTAATCCTTGGTGTGTGTACAATTTGTAATTTGAATCCTTAGAGTCACTTCTATAAACGGTCAGTCCTGATTAAGACGAATGGTCAATAGTTATGGAGCATTGTAGAGTGTCTGCAAGCTCGCAAACAAGCAGTTGACTGCAGGTTTTTAGCGTGCAGTTCTACCCAAAATGTGCAGTTCTAAGTGGATTTGTGCAGTTGTAGAAGTACTCTGCAGTTAAAAATAGTAAAAAGTCTATTGTCATCCGATTGGGAGTAATCTACTATGGATGATGGAAAGAGAAAGAATGGGTAATTCCAAAAACTTCTTAAAAGAAGCCCAATTTGATTGGCCAAATAAACATAAGAAAGTCCTTCGGAAATGAAAGCAAAGGTTTCTTATCTACAGTTAATTGATGAAGCTCAATTGTCCAGTTTTTGTTGCTGTGTCAACTGTAGTTAGTGCCATAATTTACACGCGTGGCACTGACTAGCTGACACAGCAATGAAAACCGAAAGCTGAAAAATAAAAGCTGTATAACTTTTTGATGTGGCACTGTCATTCAGGTGTACTAACTTTAAAACTTGGTAGTGTCATTGAGTCATTCCGATATAGAGCTAGTGCGTGTTGGTGTTATTTGGGACTACAATGAAGACTTGCTTATGTCATTGAGGCACAAACCTATCTTTATACCTCATAAGAAACTTTGAACAACTGGTGACATAAACTTTCTCTGTACGTATTTAAACATATTAAATAAAATTTAATGTCCAGTACTCAAGTATTAAATATACCCAATAATATAGTGTTCATATCCGACATGGGGTTTTTGTCTGTGGGGCTCTGGTCCGGGGGTTTGTCAAGCAATGTGCTAAAGTAGGCCTATATAAAAAAGACTTAGCATACTCAACCTAGGGATGAGAAGAACAGTAGTCATTAGAGACCAGGATACAATGCTAAAACTTAACAAATCACTTGTTATGCCACAGTTGGAGTAGGCCCACTGCATCCAGGGATTGAGTCCAAACCTGACACAGGACCTCAGAAAGTGAGAAAGTGCAAAGAAATACTATGAAAATGATGGGCTATAACCGTTTTGGACCCTACAAGGATTTGAGTTATGACGACAGTTTGAAAAGATGTGGACTGACAATAATATTATGAAAATTAAGATGCAGCTCTAATAGAAGCTTAACATTACAAGATTATCACTGAAGGCTGGAAAGAAAGCACTAAAGTGGAAGAGGTTTTGAATTAACACCAAACAACTCCCGGAGACGAGTATAAATTATTTAAGAAGCGAAAAGAAACTCAATAGCAGAAGTTCTTCAGTGTAAGAGAAAGTTAATGAAATTTGGCTACTAAACCGTTTAAGGTCAATTAGCTGGCATTGGTATGAACCACTTAAAACCAGGGCTTAAAGTGTGCCTGGACGGTCATGGACGGCGTCCATGCACTTATTTTAAAATCTGAACGCCGTCCTGCCACTTATTAGTCAGCACAGTCAGGAAAGGTAAGGGGCGTCCAGGCACTTCTTTTGGAAAGGTAAGGGGCGTCCAGGCACTTATTTCCCACACTTTAAGCACTGCTTAAAACCCTTTTTATGTCATGTTATATTAACACATTATATAGTTAAAACCGGTTTTTGAAACGCGTGTATATATATTCGTTTTATTGACAAAATAACCGGTCGACATAACGCGACAGTTAACAAGCACAAAGGGAGCAGCGGATAAAGCCTAGTAAATGTTTTATATGCCAGTCATATGCGTGTGTAGAAGTCGGCCCGACCAGGCGCATGACGTCAGAAATACCCCACCCGAGTTAATGAGCCAGCTGCCTAAGTCAGCGGGCCAACCTGTGTATTCAAAGAACCTTGATCCAACGTAATCACACCACTGGGCTTCGAGAGTTCTGAGTGAAGCACTTGCCTATGGACGTCTGGATATTACACATGTTACTTGCCCCAGACCAGTGCCAAAACCAGTCTGTGCTCGCCAATAAGTGGCTGGACGGCGTTCAGATTTTAAAACAAGTGCATGGACGCCGTCCATGACCGTCCAGCCACACTTTAAGCCCTGCCCCAGACAGTAACCATCTGAGGGAAGAAATGAGGTTGAGTGTACTCAACATCAACCACTGAGTCCAACATTAGATAGCATGCATGGGGTGCCGGTCTAAAAAATTGTATTGCATAAACATGCCAGTCAGTATGTTTAATGATTTTTGTAGGTGCTGCATTTGGCGAAGTTGAACAAGAAGTCGGTGAAGGTGATCGGCAATCATCATTCTCCGTCAGACATCGCATGCACAAGCGACTACATGGTCTCACTTAAACATCTCAACCGAGTTTTAGAGGTAAACAAGCCGTTATTTGCACCATTCTATCATAGTTGAATGTGCTAAACACTATATATTGTATTGTATTGTGTCTATAAATTTATATCGCACCTCTCACAGCGCGCACCAATCAGAGGTGCTCCCATTGCGAAAGACCCAGAGACAACGAGAAGATTTGCTTCGTGTACCAGTTTATAGCGAGGAACGTGTGAATGGAGAGAGTGATTCAAAAGAGCAGGACCAAAGAAGGCAAAAGCTAAAATATACCTGTGACCGTACATATTTAATTCTCTCAATTAGTTTTCAAATGATGGAGAAATTCTGTGCTCTCTTATCGGAAAATTTATTTCAGAGTCATGTTGTTTTACTGGTTCAATATTGACTCGATGCCCGCGAATTCTGGTATTCTGGCAAAGTATTGTAACTCCTAAGATGAAAATATCGTCTATTTTAATAAAAATTATCGTTGTTTAATTTCAAGCCAGCACAACAGAATAATTACAATTCATTATATAACGGATGATCACAAGTTCGTACAGGAGTCGAATTTAACTGCCGGGAGTTGACAGGGTGCCCATCGCATCCTAAGTAAGTACTGCTCATTTTACCAATGCCATCTGTGGATAGGAAGGTTGAGTGGACCTTTTGGGAGGGTAGCGGGAAGCGATCCCACATCCGTGCGCTCTTCGTTCCAGAGCGTTGACTGTTACCCTAAACCTCCTCCCCGTTTTGATTACGCAGTCGACAGAAATGTGAATAGCAGAAAGTTATAGTCCAAACAATTTTATGGATCGTATATTTGGAGTGCAGTGCTTTTTATTTCGGTTTAGTTTCTTAGATAAGTTTGTCAACGTGGATATTATTTTGTTGAATCATTTCTGACGATATAAAGGTGAATGTCGATGCGAAAACAGTGAAGGTTGAAGCAGGAATTCTTTTGTCTCATCTCAACAAAGTTCTCGACGACAATGGCCTGGCGCTAAACGTGTACGTACGAACTTATTCTTTCAGATGTGCTTTCATTCGGAATATAATGCATATGGTAATTATAACTAGATTTGTAGTGAAGCACGCTCTTGTGCAAGACTTGTTTTGTTAAAGCACGGTATAAATGACTAATTGTATTGTATTGTATTGTAATTAACATAAGTTTTGCTTCTCAATCTGATTGGTCAAAAAGTTTTGTGAATTTATCAAAGGAAATGCCTTGCATTTCTGATAAATTTTTAGTTTATTTTTTACTAAATATAAAATGGTGCTTTATATGTGATCCATTTTCTCTGTTTTGGTATTTTGACGTTGAGCCAATGTGACATGTATGTGGAGTTTAGTTGGTCCTGTTGTCTGTTGTGATGGTAAACAAGTCCTTTCAGTGACAAGGATTGCATATGAAATCTATTGTTGGTTGAGGTTGTGATAAATGTGCGGTTACATTGTCCATTAAACTTGAACGTATTCTGGCCAACAGACTGGGCTCAATTTCCGATGTATCATTGGCTGGTGCAATCTCAACTGGAACACATGGAACAGGAAAGAACTTCACGATTTTAAGTGGTTATGTGAGTTAAATTCTCCTTCAAAATAAATTCTTTGTCTATTCCTCCTGGTCAAAGCTATATAGTCAGATGATGTATTCTGCAACCTGGGTGTAATATTATTACACCCCCCCCAAGATTCTCAGTACTTTACTATAAGTGATAGCGACTCAATGTGTGTGTCTATGATAAAGTTTTGGGGTAAAAAACTAAAGGAATCTGTTTTCAACATTGTTGAATAATACGATGACCTTCACTTCAAGGTCTTTTTGACTGCTATTGTCCAAAAAGTGTAAAATAAAAAAATAAATGTAAAGTCATAAAGAGAAATCTCAATCATTGCATGATAAGTTTGAAAGGTTATTGAAATCCAAGGGTGACATAATCAGCATTGTATGACCATCAGAAGAACTTACAGTTCAAGATCATTTGACCTATTTTGGTCAATGTTTAATTTAACAGAAGCTACAAGAGTAAAGGTTGTTTATTTCGTAGATTGTAGTATTGCTGAATGCATAAAAGTTATAGGCTGCATGGCCTTGTTGTTCAAGGACACTTATTATTATTGTCCATGGAGTCCATTTACGACAGAGTGACAGAAAGATATATTTCAAAGAAGGTGTCCTATTATCAAATTTCCTTGACTGGGTTAGTGACTCAGTTGACAAGTTACAGCCAGCAGTGCAATCATCTAACAAATTGGTGTTACAAAGGAAAGAAATCAATTGCACTCTGGTTCTGACAACTCTGGTTCTTTTGAGTCCTTGTAGCATAAAACTGTTGTCTGATTTCTGTTGACATTTTTTCCTTTAAATTCTTTTATCTGTGTAATGGTCTTCAATATATACGTCTACGTTATTGCCTTACAACTTCCTACTTACTTACGAATCTTACGTATGCCAACCTAGCTCTGGTGCTTGTCTACCTTTATGCTTCTAAGCGCTACTCTCCTAGATACCAAGTGTGTGCAAACAACTTTATTGCCTACTGTATTAATTACAGTTTCCTCTGTGGTACTGGATGACTGTTTTTAGTGATTACATTTAAAAGATACATAGTCAGAAACTGAACAGTGAGGTTTTCTTTCTTTTTCATTTTCCCAATCGTGGTTAGATCGTGGAGATGGAATTGCTGACTAGCGATGGACAGCAGAGGACGTTATCGAGGGAAAAGGACGCGGACATCTTCCTGGCCGCTGCTTTATCCTTTGGATCACTCGGCATCATAACGAAAGTAACGCTGCAGTGTGAACCTGCGTTCCGACTGCAAGAAGTTAAATACGGAATGAAACTGCAACAGGTGCATTTTCATTAGCTACACCATGACTCGATTAATTAAACACCTAATTGCCATAGGTGCAATCACATCCTAAAAGTTGGAGGGGACCAAATGAATCACGTCCTAAAAGTTGGGGGACCATAATAATAAGGTTAGAGGGACCACTCAAAAGTTTGGGGACGCATCCCGTGGGTCCCATAGGGTGGTTGCGCCTATGCTAATTGCAATTCAGATTCTGATTGAATGCGCTGTATCATAAAGTGCTTTCGGCTTTAGAAGAAGAAGTAGACCTATCCCTTTGGAGGCTGCTGCAGGCATTAAGTGTTGTCATTATGTAGCTCTCGTGTGTGATGGTGGGTGGACACTGATCAGTCCTTTCCATTGATCAACCAACACTTGTGCTGTCTGCTCTTTTTGCAGCGTAGTTCTTTGTGGACATGATGGGAGCAGAAATTTTGACAACTTATTTCTGTCATGGGTTTTTATTTCCTGATTTCTCAGTGTACAACAAGCTAATCACTTTGCCGTTAATCTCTTCACTGTTAATCACTTTGCTGTTAATCACTTTGCTGTTAATCATTTTGCTGTTCACATTCACAAGTTTTGCTTTGGAATCTGCCGCTACAATAGGATAAAACATTTGAAAAATGACCACTTTTGCCTTTGGAGGCATATGATCACCATTGTGCCTTACTGTATTTTAAAAACTACACTGTAGGTGGTAGATTTTGAACGCTGAATTGGTTGTTCTAGGTGCTGGAAAACCTAGATGTTCATCGTTCGTCGTCCGATCATTTCCGTGCGATGTGGTATCCACACACAGACGATTGCCTTGTCTTCCATCTCTCCCGCACCACCAAGGTCAGTTTCAGTCCGTCATCCGTATACCAGAAGCTGAGGCCGAGAATCTCGGTGTGGTGTTTGAAGTTCTGTTTTTAATCGACAGCTCCGCCACCAATGGCTAAGGAACATAACAATAACACATTGTGCAATAGAACTGATCCATAATAAAATGAGAATAAAAGAGCCATGCCGTTACAATGGAGAACCTCACATACAATTAATTATCCGCCAAGCAGCCACAAGCGTTGCGCCTCCTTAACAAAATTGAGTCAATGTGGCATGTTTTACTTTACTTTACAAATATGTGTAAACAAGTCAATTTTACTTTGTACGTGTAAACAAGTCAGATATAACTAGCATTATAATTCATTTCTGTTCAGACAGAGGGTAACTTTGACAAGGGCTTGATGTTCATAGTTTCTTGCTTCTTTTGGTTGCTGATTTTTTTCCCGTTTTTGTACCATTCTGTTGCAGCCAGTATCGAGGAAGACAAGTTGGTTTTGGGACTACTTCGTTGGCTATGTTTTACTCCAGTTTCTTTATTGGATCAGGTATTAAAAATCTACATCTGTCAGATAAACTTTTTTAGAATGTAGGTAGAGAATGTAAGTTAAATCTGCGCTTTAATACATCTGTGATGTTAGTGTAAGTTATCGGCACTTACAACCTAAAACTATAGTATTCATTTTAAATACGTTGAGTGATCTTTATATGATTGGTTTCCCAAGGTTTTCCTTAAAATCTTGGTGATTTTTAAAAAATTTCAGTCTTAGAGTGCAAGTTATTTCTTTCCTCGGTAACACTAATTTTCTTGCTGTAACTTGTCAACTGAGTCACTAACCCAGACAAGGAAATTCGACAATAGGACACCCTCTTTGACATCCAAACTTAATCTTCAATGTTAAAAAATGATGGGCACAAGGAAAACTATTTGACCGCCAACCCCATGCTTGGTTCATCATATTAAATGTGGATTTGAAGTGTAGACGTATGAGATGATTTGATTTGCACAATGTATGCAGAGAAAGAAGACAAAGACAGAAACAGAACTCAGAGACAGAAGACAGCAGACACAAGACAAAGATAGAAGACGCAAGACAAAGACGCAAGACAAGACGCAAGACAAAGACAGAAGACAAAGACAGAAAATGAAGACAAAGACAACGAACAGTTGTGCACTGTTCAATCTTTAGCTTTCATTTCAGCTTTGTTCTCGTTGCTTTTAGCTCTTTCATTCCGAGCATCGTTCCCGGAATCAACCGGATGTACTACAACTACGTTCACAGCTCACGCACAGAAGCGGTTGACCAAAGCTATCGCCTCTTCAACTTCGACTGTCTATTCCAACAATATGTCATGGAGTTTGCAATACCATTGTAAGTCCGTGTCTACCAGAGACGTTCTGGTATGGTAAGGTAACAGTGTGTGTTGTGCAGTTTACATAGCCCAACCATATATATTGCGTACATAAAAATCCTATTTTCGACCCTGTTCCTTCTGTTGCAACTCGTACATTTTGAGGAACCCTTCCCATGCGCATGTACAAATAAGCTTCTCTACACCCTTGCAGAAGTTAATTAGCTTTTAAAGTCGTCCATGAAACATTTATTTTACTGCAGGCTAGTATTTATTTTTTAAACTTTTTTTGCTAAATTTTTTAACTGTTGTAGTTTATTGTTTATCTCTGAACAGAATTTAGTTTTAATGTAATCATCGATATCTGACGACTATAGGAGAATACAGAGTTATAAATAGGCTAATCAATGTGGGACATCATAATTAGACATTTATTTTGCATACATTTTGGTGAGACCCCCCTCCTGCCATACGCAACCGGACGCAATTCGCCTAAATCCGGTGACCTCCCTGTGTACGTAATATATGTACATTGTACAACCCCTTACAGCGCTATAATAGTTGCATGATCTGAATATTTTGAGGTAGTGTTATGTAGCATGCATCTTGTACTGTAGAAGTTCGAGGATGTTAATGTCTTTGATATTTGTTTTCTTTGGTTTACAGAGAGCAGACGTCTCTTGTTCTCTACAAGTTGAAGGCTTGGGTTGACAACAATTTCTATGCGCACTTGCCCGTCGAAATACGCTTCGTGAAGGGCGACGATTTCTATCTCAGTCCTTCGTACAATATGGAAACCTGCTATGTCAACATCATCATGTACAGGTAGTAAAAAATTAATTGATTATAGGCTTATAACTATATACTCTAATTTGTATGTGCACTTGTTATAGCGCCCCTTCAAGCACTCTACTCAGAGGCGCTCCTGACTGCAGAGCGGACACTGCATTGGAATTTCACGCCGAAGCACTGAGCAATTGCGAGTGAAGGACTTGCCCAAGGTCCCTATGCAGCGACTTGAGGTAGATTCGAACCTCCTGAAGGCAACAACGCCACGAATACACCACTGCGCCCCACAATAATTGTGCTGTGCTGTAAAAACTGGATAAATACAAGATCCTCTAGTTGATGGCAATAGCTCTGCAGGTTTGGACAATATTGCTAGAGGAAAGCTTATCTTACTTTGGTTGCTTTTATTCTTGTAATTATGTACATAGCTGAGTTTTTAGTGTTGTGTGGATGAATGACTTTGGTTATCAGGGTTTTCTTGTGCCAATTTAATTCAGTTCGTTTATTGAATCCAGCATATAAAACAATTGCAGTAGCAAAACAGCAATTGCACAAGTGTAACAAAGAAAACAGTAACTATTGAAAAAAATATAATAAAGAAATAATCAAGTGCCATTTTCATAATGCGGTTTTTATGGGAACAAAGGGCACATCTGAATGGACGGGTCCCACTTGCCATAAAATTCACTGTGAAGGGACTCCGATGGCAATAGACATAGAAACATGTGTATACTAAAGACCAGCTGATTTATACACACATGCAGACCCTGTTTACTGTACTTTCACCAAACATAGTCTGTGAAACAGAGATGGAGAACTGAAGGAATGTGACCCAATAATAAACCCATTGTATCTAATGCCTATTGTCTTGTGTGAGTAAACGATGTGCTGCACAGACCTCTGTTAGTTCAAGGCATTGAGGACCGAGACCTGTGTGTAGGGAACATAGTAAAGGGACTTTGGAATTTTGAGTGAAGTGCTTGTTTTACTGTTTGCAGACCCTACAACAAGAAGATAGCATTTGAGAAGTACTGGGAGGCCTACCAGGATATCATGTTAAAGGCTGGTGGACGACCACACTGGGCAAAGGTTTTACCGAATCTTATTCGCTGCATGCATCTTTATTCATTCGCTGCATAATTTGCAAGGCCGGATTAAGGCATGTTCAACATGTTCGGCCGACACTTTATGGGGCCCCCACACATGCAGGGGAAATTTTTGAGGAAAAAATTGGTATTTTCTGAGGAAATTTTGACCAAACTACTAAAAAAGGGTCATCCTCAAAAAAATTCCGAACAGGACCCCCACATTTTTTTATCCGGCCCTGTGCATTTCCTTGTAATTGAAATTGTATGTTTATATGTTGTTTCTGCCCACTTAGAGCCCATAATATTCCCAAGCCCCTCTGGCTCCTATATGATGCTCATGGATACACTGACTTTGCTGAGGAATCTCAATAGTGTTTTAAATAAATATTGTGCTAAAACGACTTTGCTCCTGATTAAGTGAAGAGTTGATGAAGTTGAGAAGGTAGAATACTAGTGGCGTGGATTTCACTGTGATCTGTTCTAGAGGTAGACAAATGACCACATTAAAATTGGGTGACGAATGACCATAATTATTTGAATTGGGTGACAAATGACCATATTAGAATTGGGTGACAAATGACCATATTAAAATTAGGTGACAAATGACCATATTAAAATTTATTTAGAACTGAGATTCAGCGATTTGTGCATTTTTTTATGATTGCACATTCAGCATTTTGTAACTGCATAAAATTATTTTAAAATTCCGATTGCCTCTTGAATCGGTTCAAATAGCTTATTTGTTTATAAGTCTGGAGTGGAGTGGATCAATGCCTGATTTCTTGCTTGGACACTTTACTGCTGAGGGTTTATTTTGTGCAGATACCTAAGTGTGTATTTCAAATTTATAGCTCTGAATTTGCTCATGCAGCTTTCAAATCAAACTTATGCAATTTTGTCCAATGCTTTTTTGCTTTATGTTTGTTTTCTAGGATCACACCATCTCTACTGATCAGCTGCGCAAAGCCTATCCATGTTGGGACAAGTTTATGGAAATTCGTCAACAGCTTGATCCAGATGGCGTATTCTTGAATGACAATCTGAGGAAAGTCTTTGGAATCAGCAGTTCCCAAAACAGGTCCAACGGCGCCACCAAAGAACACTAACTGGAAATTGAAATCAGCATACATGTTTTTAGGACTTAAAATCATGACTATAATTGTTGAATTTGACACGGATTTTTTGCCTTTTTATTTACGCTAGTGTTATTAATGAAGAATTTATATAGCACTTGAATGATGTATGTGTTTCATTTTACATGCATTTGAGTTTGCAGCTTTACATTTCACCTGAATATCCTTGTAGCCATGACTTCAGGAGCTGCATCCAAGCCAGCTCTGCATTGTTTTTTTGGTGCTGTATTAATGTCTTATTTATAAGTAAACGAAATTTTGAATCCATGCTTAGACTTTGTTTTACGATAATTAGGGTTATAGAAGGCATGTTTCAAGGATGCTTTTGTGTATTGTGCCTACATTTTCAACTGTTTCATGTATTTTAAAGTGACATTGGGAAATTGTTTTCTTCTGGTAAGTTCTGTAATAAAGTTATTGCACTCTCAAATGGAGTTCTGTTCTCTGTTTGAAGTCCGTCACGAGCCTTGCAAGGCAAGTCTGCATGTCATTGACAGTGGGTTGCTCCAGGATTTGATGTGGCTGTAAGATAAATAAATGTAAGTGTTGTGTGATATAAAACCCAACGTTTCTATTCAGCAACCAAGTCTACAAGAGTGATATAGGAGTAGCCCCAGACTCCCGGGATGGTGCTGGAGGAAGAGGCTCTTTAAAGATTTCTATGCATAACAGAAACAGAAAAACCCAACAAAAGAATGATATCATGTTGTCAATCTAAATAATAATAATTTTTTTCTTTAATGAAACGCCTCAAACGCACTGTGCTGTACAAGTTATGCAACAATCTTAATTAACATCAATCTTAACTACTAGCAGAACAGACAGCCTGCAATGCTGTGGGATGCAGTGGTGTATAGTGGGTATGTCCGTTGCCTTGCATCCGGAGGGTTGCAGGTTCGAATCCGCCTAAAGTCGCCACGTATGGACCTTGGGCAGGTCCTTCACTCACAATTGCTTGTGAAATTCCAATAGTGTCTGCGCTGTTGTCTGGAGCGCCTCTGAGTAGTGAGCTTGAAGGGGTGCTATAACAAGTGCACATACAAACAAAGAAACGATGCACACTTGGTTGAGTATTCCATTCCGTACAGTGAGTCTGGTACAGGTCCAGACGAATCGTTTATTTATGGCGCTTTTACGAATTCTTTCACAGGGTCTAAGCTAGCAACGCTTTTGTTTGACTTTGTCTCGTTTACCATCAAGCTCCAGCTCCACAGCTGGTTATCTGCGGGAACTTAAGTAAGTATGTGCTTTATTCAACCGCCTGCTAACGCACTGTCATCCCGTTTCTGCCTCGAGTGGCTGTTCAACCCTTTACTTTGCTATTCTGGCTGTTCACCGGGACGTGAACTTAATTATGAGCGCTCGTGAACGAGCTGGTCGTTCTTGCAATTTGTAAAACTGTCCATGCTAAACGCGAGGCTTAAAATTATTGCGCTCCATAAACTATTCTAAAATAATAGTCACGGCGGCTACACGCGGAAGGCGGCCAGTGATGCCACAGCTGGGTTTTTTCCACTAGATCTGGGTTTTTTGGCCTTCGTCTGGGTTTCTGGGTTTTTTTTGGCAAGATCTGGGTTTATTTTGGCGAGTTGACATTTTGTACTTACAACAGGGGTTCTCAACCGGTGTGTCGCGACACACTGGTGTGTCGCGACTTGACCGGCGGTGTGTCGCGTAAAAGTGGTGTGTCGCTGGTGTGTCGCGAAGAATTGGTGTGTCGCGAATTAATAAAAATGATAATAAATTATCTTCGTTGCTTTTCCAAACTGACAGCGCAGTAGGCCAATGATTTATTTTATTTATTTATTTATTTATTTATTTTTTCCTCAACCAAAACAACAAACAAACATGATACAATTATGGCATTGAATAATAGGGCCTACATTAACATAATTTGGTGAAGAAGGGGAGACCCAGAAGGGATAGAAAATCCCGCTAATAGGGCCACCCATAATTCATGTAAAATATAAAAGAAAAACATGACAGAGCATTCAATTGTAGGAATAAAAAAATGATGAGGGAGAGAAAAAAAAATTAAGCAATCGACATTTCTGTATATAACGAGAAAAACAACTCTTAACTAATGACTTAACTAAAGACTTAACTAAGGGCTTGGCGAGACCACTGAGCAGAAACCTTAACCATTACATATCAGGAAGTGTTTTAAGTAGATAAAGGCGAAGTTTATGCTTAAATAATCTTGTGTTAGGTAGGGAATGAAGATGTGTAGGGAGAGAGTTCCAACATTGGGAGCCAGTATATTGTATAGAGAATCGACGAGTATTAGTATGTGCGTAGGGAAGGTCATAAACAGTTAATTTTCTAGTTGAATAAGAGTGGCGATCAGAGGTAAGGTTAAAGAAATCATTAAATACAAGTGGTAATAGGCCATGGTTATAACGGTACATAAACTCTGCTATTTGCAAGTGCCTAATTTGATCGATCTTTAATAATCCAAATTCCTTGAAATACAGAGCGGTGTGGGCTCGGCGAGGAATATTAGCTATAAAACGGATTGCATATTTTTGAAGGGTGACTAGTCTGATAAAATTAGATTTGTAAGTAGATGTCCAAATTAAATTACAGTAGGTTAAATAGGGATAAATAAGAGAATAGTATAGCATAGACCGGATAGAGACAGGAATCAGTTTAGATGAGCGAAATAGCACACCAACAGTCTTAGCAATTTTGCTAGAGATATTATTGATGTGTTCCTTCCAATTTAGATGCTGGTCAATGTAAACGCCCAAAAATTTTGTGGATGTTACTTCGGTGATAGGAGTCCCTTCAATAAGTAGAATAGGAAGTTCATTGGGATATTTTTTCTTATGGGATCTGAAGAGGATGTAGTTGGTTTTATCCAAATTTAGAGTAAGTTTATTAGATCGAAACCAATCAACGACTCGGTGAAGCTCAGAATTAACAGTGTTGAATAGGGTATCAATAGATTTATCAGAATGAAATAAGTTAGAATCATCAGCAAATAGCACAAAATACATAGAAGGCGATACATTGGGTAAATCATTAATATAGATTAAAAATAAAAGAGGTCCAAGATTAGATCCTTGAGGGACACCGTGAGAAATGAGTTGTAGATCAGAAGTACAATTGTTAACAGAAACCAGTTGAAAACGATTTTCAAGATAGCTAACAAACCATTGTAGTTGTGTCCCTCTAATTCCATAGTTATAAAGTTTTTTGATCAAAATATGATGATTTACAGAATCAAAGGCTTTAGCTACATCAAGGAAGATACCAAGGGAGTATTCGTTATTTTCAATTGCATTAGAGATTTTGTCTTGTATGCTTAGAAGGGGCATGTAGGTAGAATGACCCTGTTGGAATCCATGCTGAGACTGAAATAGTACTTTCTCTTTTGATAAAATAATCCTAAATAACATCATTCTACTAAATTCTCACAGCACACGTCCGTTGTTCATACATTATACACTGACTTACTTTACATACAGGTAATTTATAAGTTTCGAGGATGACTGCAATGAGAATTTGTTGCGCTCTCTTTATCCATCTATTTCACCGCGGTCTGGGTAGTTGTGACGTTTATGTCAACGGATAGGACATAGGCCTAAACACGTAAGCACGTTTGCGATCGCACCTGTTAGAAAAATTTTACCCGTTAACCTAGGCTATGTCAGCAATCGAAATGGAAAAATTTATCATAAGAAAACGTAAATTTAGCCATCCTCTTCAGATGCTGATATTAAGAAGACAAGGTGGATGTTGAACCCATTCCTCAGAGAAAACATCAATGGAGCAGAATTGAACAACAATGAACAGGAAACACTTGTTGAGCTGCAATGTGATTCCAGAAAGAAGGACATTTATAAGCAACTCACTTCTGGGCAAAGACGTGCAAGGAAGAACATTACCAATCACTTGCAAGCAAAGCTATCAAGGAGCTAGTTCCTACTTAAATTTTGTCTGAACAGGGCTTTTCTCAGATGATCAACACAAAGAACAGGAATCGGAACAAACTTGTCGGAGGTGCCTTTTCAGCCGGCTTACGAATTGCACTTACAAAAACTGTGGAACCGCTTTTTAATATGATCCAAAGAAAAATTCAAGAACAAAGATCCCATTAACTGTTACGACTACAAGGTCTTAGTAATTAGGCGACTAAATTGACGTAGAGTTGTAGAAACGACTATAGATTGGGATCAGAATAATAATTTGGTATTTTAGAATCATAAAAATTTGAAAGAAATTGAATGTAATTATTTTCATTTATATAAAATTTCAGCAGTTTAGCATTTTTAGAAGCATAAATAAGTTTGAGAGCAAATTTGAAATAAATAGACATGTTTAACTTTGACACTTTTTATATTTTACGACATTTACATATATGACGTTTGAATCATACCCGCAGTCGATCGAGTCGTGGGCTACGATCGACTTGGCTCGCGAGACGATCGACTCGATCGACTTCGTCGACTCGCCGACCTCTCGACGACTCGATCGACTTGGCTCGGCCAACGATCGACTCGATCGACTTCGCGTCGACTTGGCCTAGTTTTGTCTCTTGCTCACCTCTGCAGTTATGTGATCTCAAAATGAATTATTATACGATGGTAGATCTGTTATAATCTGTGTGACGTAACAACAAGCCTAATTTCGTATTCTCAGTGAATTTATAGTAGATTTGCACTGTAATTGCCTCGTTTTAGATTCTGTAAATGAACTTCAATAATTATTACGGTAGATCTGTGTAATAATCGAAGTGACGTAACAATAGGTCTTGTTTACATTCTCTAAATGCACTTTTATAATAGTACATTTGTATCATAATCAAAGTGACGTCACAATAGACCTTGTTTATATTCTCAGAATGCACTTCTATAATAGGCGGCATTATAGGCCTAGCACATTTGCATCATATTAAATCAAAGTGACGTCAAAATAGGCCTTGTTTATATTCTCAAAATGCACTTCTATAATGGTACATTTTGTATCATAATCGAAGTGACGTCACAATAGGCCTAGTTTTTTATTCTCGAGGTGAACTTGTAATATAATAGTAAAATTGCATCATAATCAGATTAACGTTACAATAAGCAAAGGCCTAGTTTTGTATTCTCAAAATTAATGAAATTATAAATTCAGATAGTAGATCTGCATCCTGATTGAAGTGACGTCACAATAGGCCTAATTTCGTTTCCCAGTGAACTTAGTTAATTGCAGAATTGTATCTTAATCGAAGTGACGTCATAAAAAAGGCCTCGTTTTATATTCTTAAGATTAACATCTACATATATAGGCCTACAGGCCCATAATAGTTGATCTGTATCATGCTCATTCAGTAGCGGATCCAATGCAGGCAATCCGGCCATGCCTCCACTCCATTAAGAGATTTGCATAGATCGTTGCATTGATTTACAGCTTCTTGAAACCTGATGGGGGAGGGGTACTTCTATGCCATAGAAGTACCCCTCCCACATCAGGTTTCAAGAAGCTGTAAATCAATGAAACGGGAACAGGAAGATGAGAAAGTAGCACATGACTAAAAAGTCATCAGATTTTAAATAACCTGAGTTGCCACGAGTTTTTAGAAGTTTTTTGGGCTCCAGACAAAAAAAATTTCGGCGGAATTTTTTCGGCTCCAGACCCAAAGTTTTGGCCTCCCTTCCAAAATGTCTGTATCCGTCCCTGTACTCGTTCAATTCAAATCGAAAACGTGCGTCTATAGTCAAATTTCACAGTTCCACTAACACGAAATCGCCAACACTGCCAAAAGGTTCATTTCCTGTACTTGTGTGCAAAAACCGAATTACGTCATTAAGATAGGTCACTTTGAGTCTTCAAGAAATAGTAGAATAAGTAAAATATTTATTAAGTAAAATATTTCTAAGTCGAGTCGAGTCAATGAAACAACGATCGACTCGACTTGCAAGTCGACGATTTTTCGATCGACTCGACTTGGCAAAACTCACGATCGACTCGACTTGCAAGTCGATCGAGTCGACGCTTTTTCGATCGACTCAACTTGGCCGAGTTATGATCGACTCGATCGATCAACTCGATCGACTGCGGGGTATAGTTTGAATGGTGTGTCGCCAAATTTGAAAACAAGTTTAAGTGTGTCGCGGGACGAAAAAGGTTGAGAACCCCTGACTTACAACACATGAATATTCTGTGAAATTCAATGTAAAATGGTTGTGATACATAATTTTTCCACTAATTTTAATTTTAAACTCCACAATCAAGATCTCATGTTGTCAGTTCACAAATAATTTATAACCTGAAGAATTGTTCTGCACAGAAATGAACCATTTTGAGTATTTTTGACATTTCAAATAGGTCAGGTCATTCCTCTCTCTCCTTGTTAAGCCGTTTTGACATCTACAACATGCGTATATATAGCTAGTGCACTGTAGGTCAGGTCAATGTCCAGTAGTGGTATAATAGCCTAGTTGTTGCAGAGTATTAATGTTCTAGGTGTTTAATATGTTTAATCGCTGGTGTATTAAGAAAATTTGGCTGGAAACCTCGGACAACTTTAAAACTTTTTAAACTTAAGCCACGTGTGTTATGCGCACACGAACATAGCGACTAAGCTTGTCAGTATGGATCCCGAGTCTCTGACAACTTCAAAAATTGATACTTTTAAAGTTGTAATTACATTTTATTCGACTCTTTTGACTAACATTTTGTTAAACCTCATGCGAACAAGCGAAAAACCAACTTAATTTGAACAAAGGGGGTCTGAAATAGCTTATATGAATAGTCTGGGTTTTTCTGGGTTTTTTTCGGAAGAAAATCTGGGTTTATTTCAGAAACCTCAGTGGCAACACTGAAGGCGGCCATTTTAATTTCGAAATAATTCCTATGAGATGTGGTTTCTTAGTTTGCAGAGGATTATTATGTCAGATAAGCACAAGAGATTAACTTCTGCAAAGAGTTTTGTACATGGGTAAATTGCTACATGAATTCCTTAAATATGCACTTCACTGGAATAACTGTCATGGCAATGTGTGTCCTACACGCGATAGCCCTGTAACCCAGTTACTCATCCTATTTGTTATGCCGGTGTCACGAAATAGGGTATCCCCCTTATTAATTGTATCCCCCCAAATTAAAAAAGCCGAAAAAACCGCTTCCGCGTGTATTTTGTTTTGCAAATTAATTTTCATCTGCTTTGTTTTGAACAATGACACTAACAGGTCTGTTTATTCCTACTAGATAATTTTTGTTTTGCCCTGTTTTTACAGCACTTAAAACATTTAAAACATTTAAGAACACTCAAAATCACTAAATAAATTCGAGTTGCCTTTTTCTGAGGATTGCCTAGGACACTTAAAACAATTAGAGTCACTATAAATTTTGATAACAGCATAAATGTTTTTATTATGCGCATTTTTCAAAAAAGTGGATAGAATGGTTTATCCCCCCGGATAGTATAGACCGGATAATTCCATCCGGGGGATAGATTAATTCATCCTCCCCGGATAGCTTTCAGGGAGGATACTCCGTTTCGTGTCACCGGCTGGTTCCTCTTGTTCTAATCATAAGTGCAGTCTAACTGAACTGTTACGTAAGGTTCTTAGAACCTGAGAAAAACGCTTTTTTTACTCGAATTGCTGACTATTCATTTTGTACGCCAACTGTACAGACAGACGAAGACATTTATTTTTTAACAGGGTTACTCTTATCACAGTTTCTACTGTGCAAGCTAAGCAGATACTTTTCAATAAAGCTATTCTAAAAATGTGTATAGAGTTTTGGGCATTTGATATTTATAAGACCAAGAAAGTAAGAACCTTGATATGCAGAAAGTCAGAGTATAATAGCGATGCATTGTCTTTGTTGTGAATAAATGTTGAAAAAGTGGTAATCTTTTTCAACTTTATGTATTCACTAAAGTGAACCTTGCCAAAGATAAACTTGCTCTCAGGAAATCGAAATCAAATAATTATGTTTAGTGGCACTTTCAATAATATCCGTAAGGTTATTTTTCTTGTCATTTAACGAGGATAATAATGCATGTCATGTCTTCAAGTGGTGTATACATGAGGTGGTCTGATCATTCATTAATAAATATTGTATTCTAGGAAAAATGCAACAGGAAGGTCTTCCAAGAGGTCTCCATCTGACGAGACCATCGTTGTCATGCCAACCACTTCCTGTTGTAAAGACCTGCTGCCATCGCAGGATGCCAACATGATTGAAGTCAACTGGGAAAGTCCAAAGATTTCCCAAGGTGCTAATCTAATCTAAGTTAAATTATCTAGACACTTCTGTTGTACTATATTAATTAGCATAATAGTCTATTCTGATCTAACCTGAAGATGTCTAAAGTACCATTTTCATACAGCTCAAGGTATTGATCAATGTTCATTTGAATTAAAGCCAGAATGTATGGTAACAGATAGATCTAGAAAGGTGTATCATGAAATTCGGGAAACATGAGTGCTTTTCCCACAAGAATTTGGGCTATGAACTGTCTATGCTCGCTCGCCCACACATGCCTGTCCAACCCATCTTTCCATTTTCTGCTTGCTACTGTCCCTGGCCAATCCTCCCTGCATTTCGCAACACTGCAAGGCTAATTATCTGGAGGATCCATACTGCATTTGATACTCAGGGCCTTTCTTGCATCCAGGTTATGGTCTGGATGCATTACCCACAGACCACAGCCATCATGGAAATTACGGGGTACACTTCAAATGACTTGTTTTAAAAGATGCTTTAAAGCCTTATTTATTAGCCTAATTAATGATTGTCGTTTAATGTACAATATTGCGCACACCATTGAGGTTGTGCTAATTGAATGCATTAAAAATGTCAACTTAATAATAATAATCAAATATAATAATAAATTCTGAAGCCACAGTTTGTATAGCATTATTGGCAAGAGGTGAGTTACAGCCCTGGTGCTTATAAATTGTATTGTTACGAATCATTTGAACAAAGTAATAAGTGAGTGATTACATTAATTCTGGAAATTTATAGCTCTAATTTAATGTAATGCGAGTCACCAGTTGATAGTTTACTTGAATAAATTTAGGTAATTTTCTATACTTAAATACTTGCTTGACCAATGCACCTTGAAGGGGCGCTATATATATAAATCTGAATTATAACTCGATGTATATTTTTACGGAGATATATTGGTTTGTGGC
Source organism: Lumbricus terrestris (assembly GCA_949752735.1). Lineage (NCBI taxonomy): Eukaryota > Metazoa > Annelida > Clitellata > Crassiclitellata > Lumbricidae > Lumbricus > Lumbricus terrestris. The sequence goes on from OX457041.1 coordinate 43,338,473, forward strand.
AAAATTTGACTGGCTGTCTTTGAAAGCCATGCTTTGTTGAATCAATGAATTATATATTTTTACAGTTGAGAAACTAGAAAGGGAGCAGTCTTGCTAGGTCATCCTAACAGGAAAATTTCCGTTCTTTTCGTTGTTTTAGGACGACTGTCAAGGGTGAAGTCGACGGCTGATCTGTTGCCAAATTTATCACCAACAGACAATGAGGAGGTAGAACAGGATGAACAAAACTTTCTTTATTAAATTATTTCTTGCGGCACATGATATCCAGCAAAAAATGTGTGGTTCGGTTAAACCGTGAGTGATAGTTTGTTGGATTCTTATCCCTCTGGCTTCTCTAATGCGTAATGAGTAATAACAGACTGCATTTCGTCTATTCAGAATAACAAGGACGTATCCAACACTTTTTAAATATACGATACGTCCTTGGATCATTCCATGTCAAATCAACCAATGGTCCCCACCACACCATCTCAGAATTTTATGATATTTTGTCAGTTTGTAAACCAACATTTCTTAGGAACCTATGCAAAATATTAGCTCAAAATGTTGAATGGTCTTTGAGATATATGACCATTTTTATAGTGGGGGGGTAGCGGCAGCTCGCGAACGACTTAATTCTGAGGCGTTTTTGATCGCTAATAACTCAGGAAGTATGCTAGTTAGCTCTATAAAATTTTCACAACATTAGCAGTCTTATGAGTAGATTCTGAAAATTGTAAAATTTTACAGTTTGAACCATTACTCATGAGCCCAGCTCAGTCTGAAAATGACATTTTGTTCATTTCGACAGTATGAAAAGTGATATTTGAACAACCACAACTTCATTGGTATTAAATATAAAGTCCCTGAACTTTTTGGGTTTGTAATGGGCCTTGTGATGAATAACCTGGCAAATTCTGAGGTATTTTAAATGCTAACTTGATGTGTTAGACCATCCTGAAAACTGCACAAAGTGAAAAGTAGGTCATCTGCCGATTGAAATATGGCCATGTGGGATAGGTAGCACAGTTATGTGCTACACACCATTAAAAAGGTATTGAAAAGTACTTTCATAGGATACCAATTTCATTTTGCTTCCGTGATGCCTTCCGTTTCAAAATTCCAGTTGAAAAACGAGGTTTTTTTTACATTCGGGAGAAAACGACATGATCTGCAAAGTTTGGACTGTCATATCTAGGCCAGGAAATGAACCAGAGGACTTATATTTCTTTCATTTATTCAGTTTGTTGTACTCTTTCTAAATATACAAAAACATTGGTGGTATTATTGGTTGTTTTTAATTTATGAATGTGTAAATATTGCACAAATGCCAATTTTCATCTATTCGGACATGTATAATTGGATATGTATCTCAGATATATGTTCTTATTTGGCCATGTGGGATAGGTAGCACAGTTATGTGCTGCATACCATTGAAAAGGGTTTGAAAAGTACTTTCAAAAGATGCTAATATCATTTTGCTTCCATGATGCCTTCCATTAAAAAATGCCAGTTGAGAAACGGGTTTTTACACTTTCGGGAATAAATCACGAGAAAACAACACGATCCGCATAGTTTGGACTGTCATATTTAGGCCAGGAAATGAACCAGAGGACTGATTATTTTTTCATGTGATCAGCTTGTTGTACTCTTTTCAAATATGTAAGAATCTTGGTGGTATCATTGGTGGTGTTTAATTTTTAAATTTGTAAATATTGCACAAATGCCAATTTGCATCTATTCGAACATGTATAATTGTATATATATCTCAGATATATGTTCCTATATGGCAATGTGGGATAGGCAGCACAGTTATGAGCAGCACACCATTAAAAATGGCTTGAAAAGTACTTTGATAAGATACAAACATCATTTTGCTTAACTGTGATGCCTTCTGTTACAAAATTCCAGTTGCAACACAGGTTTTTACATTCTGAGATATTCATTTAAATGTCGAATTGATGGAAATTGGCATTTGTGCAATATTTACAAATTTAAAAATTAAACACCACCAATGATACCACCAAGATTCTTACATATTTGAAAAGAGTACAACAAGCTGATCACATGAAAAAATAATTAGTCCTCTGGTTCATTTCCTGGCCTAAATAGGACAGTCCAAACTATGCGGATCGTGTTGTTTTCTCGTGATTTATTCCCGAAAGTGTAAAAACACGTTTCTCAACTGGCATTTTTTAATGGAATCATCATGGAAGCAAAATGATATTAGCATCTTTTGAAAGTACTTTTCAAACCCTTTTCAATGGTATGCAGCACATAACTGTGCTACCTATCCCACATGGCCATATAAGAACAAATATCTGAGATACATATCCAATTATACATGTCCGAATAGATGAAAATTGGCATTTGTGCAATATTTACACATTCATAAATTAAAAACAACCAATAATACCACCAATGTTTTTGTATATTTAGAAAGAGTACAACAAACTGAATAAATGAAAGAAATATAAGTCCTCTGGTTCATTTCCTGGCCTAGATATGACAGTCCAAACTTTGCAGATCATGTCGTTTTCTCCCGAATGTAAAAAAAACCTCGTTTTTCAACTGGAATTTTGAAACGGAAGGCATCACGGAAGCAAAATGAAATTGGTATCCTATGAAAGTACTTTTCAATACCTTTTTAATGGTGTGTAGCACATAACTGTGCTACCTATCCCACATGGCCATATTTCAATCGGCAGTTGACCTACTTTTCACTTTGTGCAGTTTTCAGGATGGTCTAACACATCAAGTTAGCATTTAAAATACCTCAGAATTTGCCAGGTTATTCATCACAAGGCCCATTACAAACCCAAAAAGTTCTGGGACTTTATATTTAATACCAATGAAGTTGTGGTTGTTCAAATATCACTTTTCATGCTGTCGAAATGAACAAAATGTCATTTTCAGACTGAGCTGGGCTCATGAGTAATGGTTCAAACTGTAAAATTTTACAATTTTCAGAATCTACTCATAAGACTGCTAATGTTGTGAAAATTTTATAGAGCTAACTAGCATACTTCCTGAGTTATTAGCGATCAAAAACGCCTCAGAATTAAGTCGTTCGCGAGCTGCCGCTACCCCCCCACTATAAAAATGGTCATATCTCAAAGACCATTCAACATTTTGAGCTAATATTTTGCATAGGTTCCTAAGAAATGTTGGTTTACAAACTGACAAAATATCATAAAATTCTGAAATGGTGTGGTGGGGATGTTTCTGAATTTGGTTGATTTGACGTGGAATGACCCCCTTGTCATTCTGAATAGACGATTTTCACTTTGTCGTTTTATTTTATTTTACTCTTCTGCTTTTAAGCAGAATCAGTGGTTGCTATGCTCAGGGATTGACTCTCTTTGGTGCTGTGCTTGTTCCCGATTTCCATTGACTCTTTTAATGCTTATCTCAAAACTCCTTTATCAGCCATACTGAATTGGGAGCACTCCTGAGTGGTAGCCTTGAAGGGGTGCTGTATAAATCTTCGTAGTGAACGAATGTAGTATTCAGGAATTTTCTGTTTAGTGTGGTATATTTACAATGCTGTAGAATTAATTAAATTAGCGTGACTTGGATTGGAAGCAGAGATTTTCAGTGGATGATGTCATTTTGTTTTTTGTTCATTTCTAGGTTACTCCCCCATCATGCTCCCCAATGATTCAGATCCGATACAGGAGCCCCTTAAACTCTCAGTTGATGTCTACCCCTGTGAGACACCATGGGTAAGGGTTCTTGCACGCTTTAGCTTTGTACGTCTTTACCCTTGTGGATCAAATCTTCTGTGCTCTTGCAATTTCTTCATGTGTTATTTTCTTCCTTGGCTCTCTTTAAAAGGCAGTTGTTACCAGTATTGTCTTGCAGTTCTCCTAAAGGATGCTTAAGCGAGATTTTGATCTTTGTTTGTTTGTATGCGCATTTGTTATAGCACCCCTTCAAGCTATCTACTCAGAGGCGCTCCCGACTACAGAGCGGACTCTGCATCGAAGTTTCACACCGAAGCGCTGAGCAATTGCGAGTTAAGGACTTGCCCAAGGTCCCTACGCGGCGACTTGAGGTGAATTCGAACCTGCAACCCTTCGGCTGCAAGGCGACAACCATACCCACTACACCACCGCACGCCCAAATGTGTTTTTTATGGATTGTATCATATCTGAAGGGAAGGAGGAGACGCGGAAGACCAAGGAAGAGATGGTTGGATGAGGTACAGGAAAAGTCTGGCATGAACTTGGAGGAGCTGAGAGAGGCAACAAGAGAGAGGGGACACTGGAGAGGATACATCAAGAATATCGCCAGAGCTCCAAGAGCTGACGGCACCAGGTGACCAGGTGATCATATCTGTAGATTTCTACAGATTTCTGTACAGCGTCTCTCACAAAATGACTATTCATAGGTGCTCTCAGCACAGAAACTCCAGAAGAAAAGATGCCTTAGAAGCATGAAAGAAAGACGAATAAAGAAAAATATGTCATTAGTTAGACCCTCACTCAGTCTTTACCGTGGTGGTGGTAGAGACAGAGGGAGAGCACGACTGATGACTCTGAGCCGCCTCAGTTGGAAGAGGCGGGAGTGGGTCAGAATAGATGTGTGCTCCGTGAGCATGAGGAGGAAAGCAGACGGTAACACAGTCTAATAAATTGCCCTAGCATGGCCACTTGATGGTCGCAACCAGCTGCATTGAGTTGAGCAGAATTGAGCTGGTCTAGTACTGATACCTAGCCGAGTCGTCATGTATCTCAGAAGCAGACAACATTTTTACAGATACTTGTTGACGAGTGTGACGCATTTATTTTATTTACCATGGTATTCCAGTGCACTGTTGAGATTTTACTTCTGATTAAATTGAATACTGTGCATAGGTGCAATCATGTCCTAAAAGTTGGGGGGGACCAAATGAATCACGTCCAAAAAGTTGGGGGAAACCATAATAATAAAGTTAGGGGACCACTCAAAAGTTGGGGGTGGGAGTGGGGACGTGTCCCGTGGGTCCCATAGGGTGGTTGCGCCTATGATACTGTGGTCATGTTTCTGCCTTTTTCTTGACCACTTCCACAAGCGTTAGCTCTAACTCAATTTTGTTGCAGTTCTATTCAAGATGGGAGTTCGAAACCTCTTTTGTTTTGTGTGTGTTCAGCGGCAGAGTGAAGAACGGTCAGAGAAGAATGAATTCGGGGCCAAGCAGAGATGATGTCATGCAGCATGTCATCAATGCGATATCTTCCTGCCACAACATAGACCTTAACAACGAAGCACGCACAGTGTCTGGAGTTACCGAGTACGTGTATTTATCATCCTTACATTTTGAGAAGCATGTTTTCAGTTATGCACCATCACTTAAATGTGACATCGGAGCCACAACTTGAGCTGTTAGCATGCGATTAGTTTACAGATGCAGTTGTCAGACATTTGACTGAAATGATTGTCATGATCTTATGCCATTGTTACATTCAATCATTCCATAATTGCTGTAATGCTTCTTCAAAGTCAGAAGTGCTATAGCACAGAAAACATGCAGTTTTCAGTTTAATTTTAAAAAACTCAATTAAGAGCCCCCAGGAAGAAAACGTAGCTCCTGTAGGAGCCCACTCCAGACCACTTGGCCACCTTGTAAATGGCTCGATTCTGCATAGTTGCAGTTCTTGCAAATGGAACCAGAAGCACTCCGTTCTGTACAGAAGGGAGTAGCGGTGGCATTGTTTGCCCGTGGAGCAACAGAGCTCTCGTCGGTAGTCGGACATGCTGAACCAGAGCAGTGATCCTATGCTCAATGCGCTGTCAAGCAGAAAACCAGCGCAGTGTTTGTTATAAATTTATGTTTATTGTTTCAGTCCAGTGAGAATTGATGTCCTCATCAACCAGTCAACCGAGATTCAGAATGGAATAACGGTTGGCCATGTTGCTGCCGTGTTGTCCTCATCCTTAGAGTCTCGAAGTCAACATTCCGCCAAAGACAACTCGTTGTCAACCGCCAACCACATCACCAAGAAAGACGTCGTTGCAGTGATAAACAAACTCAACTCGTCAACTGCTGAAAATGATTACTGGACAGACGACGAATTCTTCGTGAGCGAAGCCATTCTCGAGGCAACTCAGACGTCAACAAACATTTGCCCGGAAATTCCGCTCTCTGCGAATTCCCGACCAATTAGTCCCCAGTGCGTAAAGCGCAAAAGCAGACTGTCCAACACACCCGAGCTCGGTGTTAAGAAATCGGGAAGATACACGTTTGCGCTGGAAGACGGTAGAACGTCACGGACATCAAATCATTCGGAAGAACCTTCTGTTTCGTTGTACAAGCCGTTATTTCCACCTCCACCGATTAACCGATGTGTTGTGGAAAAATCACATTCTGTGGAAAGTAAAGAAGCATCAGGTGACACAAGTTTAACAGACGAATTACTGGCAAGCATAATTGTGGAACCTGATTTCTTCTTGGACACGCAAGTCAACGAGCAGACAACAGTTGACGTGGGTTGCCGTTCGTCTGTCAGTGAATCTGAAATTGTTGGGCCAGCTCGGTCAAGACATGACGAAGATACTTGCAAAGTTTCTGGTATGTTCCCAGTACATCCACTTCTCATGTAAATTAACATTATTTGTTTGAAACCCAATCTTTGAGAATTTGAATACTAGATTTCTGAAAATGTGTTATTTTTCGTTTATTGTTGATATGATATACCCTACCATTTGATGTTTGATGGTGAGTTGGAGAAATGCCTTCGCTCATAACAAAATCCTCGGGTTGAGGCACAAGGTTATGCAACATCAGGTAACAAACGTAAGAGAAGAACATCAATACTTTTTATTGCTGCTTCCTGTTACCTTCAATTTCTGATTAAAATATTTTGTTGTCTGCAAATGCAGCGAAACGTATTCTTTCCATAAAAATACGGATAAACATGATCGTTAGATGTGATTGTTAAACGAGCAATATAAACACACTACTCTCAATATCATTAGGCAGCTTTATTAAATAAATTTTAAATAATCATGCATGTTAATTTAAGTTTGCACTGCTGCCATTGCTATAAATTTGCGATTTCTATACTGCAGTTCCATCATTTGATTTTGTTTAGTAGAGTGCATTCACCCTCTGCAATCAAAACATTAGAGTGACCAGTGATCACCTGTAGCAGAACATTCAATCTTTTTGGATGTATCCACTGCTGTCACTGCCCGTGACAGTCTTGAATTCGGAAAATGTTTGTTGTTTATTTGTGATCAGTAAAGGATTTGGATCTGAAAATCTATTTCTAACCCGTCCAACAACTTGGAAAGGAGCGTCAGTTAATTTTTTAAATAGCAGATGTCTTGCATCGAATATGATCAGTCATTTCCTGGTTAAATCCAATGACGACAGTGTGACCTCTGAGTTTACTTTCGTTTAGGAGTCGAAGACGAACGTGACGTATCGGAGATGTTTGGCGATGATCTCGACGATGACGAACTCACCGAGCAGCAATTGATGGCAGTGCTGGACACAGTTGAATGTAAGTATCGTGTCGCTAGATTTATTCATTCATTCGTTATGTGTGATACCTCTTCATGGAGATTACTCTGAGAGGCACTTCCAACATCAGCATGGCCAAATAAAACTCTTAGATTGAGAGAGGAATGCGTGGGAAGGAGTTCTGGAAAGGGATTGTCAAGGCGTGAGCCCGTTCCAGGTCGATGGTCATACCACCGAGGACTCACGGTTTTGCATGGTGGAGGTACGAGCAGAGGCTGAGAGCAGGCTTTGTTCAGCCGAACGAAGGAAGCAGAAGCGGTAAGCACTAAGAACAGACCTGCAGAGCTCATGTATTGTATAGCGCCTCTAACAGACGGATTTCAGAGACACTGTCAGCACGGAAGTAAGTGACAACTTATGAACCTATTCGGCATTTGCCAACTAGTGACGAGTTTTGATGTGGAAACTTTCAGTGAGCACTGTTGACTTTTAGCAGATGAATTTCTATTTGTTTTGGCTGTTGTCGTTTAGTTGTTTGTGTGTGCGTGGGCAATATTGGATTTTCTCAATCCCGGAATTACAAATTAATCAATCCTGGGATTGATTTATTTGGTAGCTAAGAATTCTTCTTCTAAAGACATAGTTGCTCGTAGCCAGATCCGAGGACACCAGTTGACCACTGCACTGACTGACCGCAGAAGCGCTGGGTGAGGAATCCAAGTAGTAGCAGACTAAGCCGGGCCGTAAGCCTTCGATAATAGAGGAGTTCATTTCTAGTCTGTTTTAACCACTTGAGGTAGGCAGGGAGGGTCAAAGCCAACTCCACTGCCCAACTAACCTCCAGTCACCTGAAATTGAAACATGCAGCTGTCGAATTTGAGTGTTGATTCTCCGGCGTAAACCTGGAAGTTGTACGGTGTCAGGTCAAGTTTGGATTTTGTTTTAATTTAATTTAATCCTATTAAACAGTTCATTGATTTTTTAGTCTTAACCAGATTTTGTGCGTACAGATCGAATTCATTTGACGGTTTCCTGTAACCAAAATTAATGATGACAATCAAATTTTTTACTCTTACAGCACAAGTTCCTCGGTCGTCCGAACGAAAGATTGATTCACTTTCAGTTACTGTGGACACAACGTTGTCAAGATACTCCAAAGTTTCTTTTTCATCTGCAAATCCAAACACGTGCCAACGTTCTGTAACTGCTGCGAAGACTACGAGCTTTGGACGCGTTGCCAGTTTAAACCTATCTTCAGCCAACCAAACGGTTAATCTTCAGGACAGCAAAAACGCTCAAAATAAAATCTTCACTCCAAATGGAAATGCATCCAAGTCCTTTCCAACAAAAGTGGATTCTTCTTCCAGTAAGACTGGTGCGCTAGGCCCTGTTACAACTGGAAATGTGATCACAAGTTCGCACAATACGACGTCATCGGTTCAGTCTTTTGTACGATCGGGTGAGATCAAAGCACGCTCTTTCACCGCTGTCACTCGTTTGAACGTGAAGTCACTCAGCAGCGATTCCATCATGGTGCCGTCATGTGAGACGAACCGTAACGCGTTTGGAACAAGTTCCCAGAATCAGGCGACAGGTGGACAAACGCAAAAATGTTCCGCCGAGGAAATCGAACGGAAGAAACGAGAGGCTTTGCGAAGGCGAGAATTGAAGCTGAAGGGAAAATGTCAGTGATCTGTAGAATGTTGCGGTTTTGTAAATGTTTCTTAATCTTGTAAATATATGGTATTGTTGATCCACTGTGTTGATATTACACGTTGGACCATTGACCATGGTCTTCAGGCAGGAGCACAATACTCTTTCAGTTCATAACCGATTGCAATGTAGCAGATTAAAATGTGTAGTGCCCCATAACATTGGGTTGGAGAACAGATCTGGAAGGGGGTCAGTTTGACGCCATACAGATTGACTAGTAGAGACATTGTTGGCTGCAAAGTATAGTGTGGCCTGTTAATGACAGATTAGTGGTATTTGGATCGTTACTAGTGTGCCTACAAAATTTGATGAGTAGTTTGTGATTAAAAGGGACATGTTGCACGAGTATGTTTTGCGTATTATCATGAGGCGCTTGCATAGCCTATTAAGAACCTGTTCGTAGTTTCTGGCCACCAATTGCCAAGTGTGTAATTTGTGACAGAAAAATTCTTGAGTAATTGCAGATTTTTGCCCTTGTGTACACAGTTGAGAATTAGCATGTATGCAGTGCTCTATTATTTTGCAGTTGTATATAGATTTTGATATGCAGTGTATCGTGTGGAAATTCTTTTTTTAGCAGTACACTGAATGTTGTCCAATTGATGAAAGACAGTTTTGTGCACATTTTTTTGAAGGGGTCTCTTTTGGAAATTGTGTTTCATGTGATATTTCGCTTATTTTTTCAAGCCAAAGATTATAGAGGAGACTCCTTATAATTGTCTGTTAGAAACAGATTTTTTAATTTAAATAGCATGTTCTTCAAACTTAGCTTGGGTTTGATTACATGTAATGAATGAATACTAATGCTATATTGCATGTGTGTGTATGACTTCCCAAATTATAGATCAAACACAATTGCCTTTGATTTAATGATGCAATACAATTGCTATGGGTTTATGAATAATGCTTTGTTTGCCTCTGTAGACTGGCTGCGGAATATACCAATTTATTATTCATAGAAATGCTATTGTTTCTATGACCTTAATCTTTTAGTTTCCATGGATATTTTCTCTAATTTTAAGTCTGTCATCATTGTTGGTTTGATTTTGTTTTGACTGGCAAAGTCGTGACTATGTTCTTATCAGTTTTTGTTTCCGAAGCCAGCTACTTTTCAAGATGGAAATGAAAAAGTGCTACGCTGCTAACCTGAGTTCAGTTTGTTGTCTGGGTTCTGTTTGTCATAAGGGTCAATAACCTCATCAGTATGTGTAAAGCTTGATGGTATTTCATTCAGAATAGCTCACTTCCAACTAGCGTACTTATATGGCACAAATCAATTACGGATTCATTTGAAACTTTTTCAGTATAGACTTTTAGTTATGATGTAGTTGGATCATTAATTTAACACCATGCCATTCAAGTAGCATAATATCAAGTATCTTACAACTCATGCTTGCAATAATATTGTCTATACGATCAGGGGCGGATCCAGGGGGGGCCAATCCGGCCATGGCCCCCCCATTTAGAAATTTCTTTATTTTTGACCAGCTATTTTGCTCGGAAAGTAGACGTGGCCCCCCCCATGAGTGGTTCCGTAGGACTTTGGCCCCCCCTTCGAAAATTTCTGTATCCGCCCTTGTATACGATCGGAAAGTACTTATGAAAGCAGACGAATGCACAGATTATCGCTAGTAGAGTCACCAGTATGTTAAATGGGACCTTGGTGTATTATTGTCTGTAAACAGTTGGGATTAACAGCCAATACGGTTGCTAAATGGCGGCAAACTGGTTGACCATGTGCCTTGATGTGGAGTGTGACAGAATCAAGCCTCTTCCGTTGCAGTTGTGATCCATGTTGTATTTTGAGTTATCCCTAATAACATGAGATATCCTTAATAATGTGAGATATCCTTAATAACACAATTGCCTAGGACTATCGGTTATGTAGTCATATACTTTGTAAGCTCTAGATAAACTTCCGTAACCAGGACCCCAGATTATTGCCTTTTACTTTTGATTTAATTACGAATAAGAGAAACAAATAACACAAAACAATACTGGATAATTTACAATTTACTGGAAAAAACAAGCTGCACATATTTCGACGTGTAATTCGTTTAGTTTATGCTTAGTAAATTTCTCTACAATAACTTGAGTCATTTAATTTTCTTCTGGAAAACTGCGAGGCTGATCTATCCGTAGTATTTATATTTCCAAAATGTTGCTTTTCAGCTATTAAAGCCCTTGACACCGGCTTATTCACGAACATCATAATATCAGAAGGGTTGCCACGACAATATTAATTATATCAAGTGAAAGCTCAAATTCAATTGCCATATCAACACAAAGAAGAAGAAGCAGAGGAGCTGGTAAGGTGCATTGTGCTGGGACTAGTTATTGTTATGTCATTTAGTGATTAGTAATCGTCGTTTTAGCTCTTGCTGTGCAGCAGCTTGATGTCTTCCAGCGCTCGATCGATCTCATTTGCCAGCTTCACCGAATCCGTTTCTTTACAACTACGCCAGCTGGCGATTGATATGTTAACTACAAAACAAAATTTGATTCAGTATTTTTGCCATCTGGCGATTGATGCATTCACTAAATTTAGAATTCGCCGCATTTCAAAGCCGTGGGTTAATTTGCAGTTTAAACGACACTGTCATAAGACTCATAACAAGATTAGGGTTACTCTCCTCCTTTCCAGGCGTGTGATTTACACTTGTGGGGCGCGGTGGTGTAGTGGGTATGTTCGTTGCCTTGCAGCCGGAGGGTTGCAGGTTCGAATGCACCTCATGCCAGCGGCGCCCGCAGACGTACGCACGTACGCAAGTGCGTACAGCGCGATGACTAAAAAAAATTTGGGGGCTGATGACTAAAAAAAAAGGTCATCAGTTTTTTTGGCGGATGGAAAAGGTATGTTTTTGGGAATTTGTTTGGCTGATTCCTAAAAAAAGGTTATCAGTTTTTTCGGCGACTTTGACGAAATTTTTTTCCCTGTTCCCGCTCCATCGAAAATTTCTGTGCGTACAAGAAAAAAATCCTGCGGGCGCCGCTGCCTCATGCCGCTGTCACGAAATAGAGTATCCTCCGTATTAATTGTATCCCCCCAAATTAAAAAATGTCGAAAAAACCGCTTCCGTGTGTATTTTTCTTTGCAAATTGACTTTCATCTGCTTTGTTTTCAACAATGACACTAACAGGTATATTTATTCCTACTAGATAATTTGTTTTTCCCTGTTTTTAGAGCACTTAAAACATTTAAAACACTTAAGAACACTCAGAGTCACTAAATAAATTCGAGTTGCCTTTATCTGAGCATTGCTTAGGACACTTAAAGCAATTAGAGTCACTTTAAATTTTGATTACGGCATAAATTTTTTTATTATGCGCATTTTTCAAAAAGGGGGATAGAATGGTTTATCCCTCCGGATAGTATAGACCGGTTAATTCCATCCGGGGGGATAGATTAATTCATCCCCCCGGATAGCTTTCAGGGGGATACTCCGTTTCGTGTCACCGCCTCTACTGTTAGCGCCGTGTATTGCAAAGTCGATAATTAATTATACTCTTCGTGTGTTCTTTTGTTGTGATTCTGTGGGGGTCGGACCAGCAGTTTGTCGGAACTGGAACAGGGTCACCACATTTGTTGATTCGACCCTGTTAGGGCCCTTCAAAACTGCGGGCCCGGGTGCTGCAACACCCTTCGCACCCACCTTAATGCGGACCTGGACTTTGTGATATGTATATATATATATATATATATATATATATATATATATATATTTTGTTTTGATTGTGACGACATCTCTTCGCTCTAGAAACACCATTACTACGTCATCATTTTGATTATAGACATGATGACGCTACATTATCAATATCCCTGCAATGCAATTTTGTTGGGTTACCAGCTTCGTTTACGGACAAGTTTCTGCTATACGACAATAATTATTATAGCTCTGTGCGATTATAGCGACATCTCCTTGGTCTACAACACTGTTGTTACGTCATTAGCTATGTATAACGTTACGTTGTTAGGGAAATAGGTAATTTCGTATTATGACGATCTCTCTTTGTTCTGAAAACACTATTGTTACGTCATTAGCTCTGTAGGCTATACTCTATAGCATTCTATTTTATCGTTTACAAAGCCCCTTTAGTAGGATGAACCACTCAGAGGCGCTCAATAGTCATAGGAGTGTTGCATTGTTAGGACAATGGCTAATTCCATAGATGTAAAAAACGATGAAAATAAAATAAAAAACGGTAAAAAACGTCGTTTTTTTCGAAATAATAAAAAACGACAAAAAAACGATAAAAAACGGAAACGGAAAATAATTTGCCTTTGTTACATCTGAAATTTCATTTTCAGCTTACAAACCTTGCTTATGCAATTTTATCAAGAAACTGCAAATAAGTTGAAATAGGCCTAACACAACTTTATTATTAGGCCAAAATAATTGGTAAAAGTACCATTAACCCTTTGAACCCTAATGGCCTCTATAGCGGCCAGACGATATCCGATAATGACCCGAATGGCCTCTATAGCGGCCTCAGGCTACTTTAATACATTGATAATGGAAAGTGATAGCGACAGCGAAGATGTTGTTGAAAACGATGGATATGATTCCAATGAATTGGACAGTGATATGTCAGACATTGAGGATGAACCTCAACCTACGCGCCAGACGTTATCTGATATATCTGATAATGACCCTAATGGCCTCTATAGCGGCCTCAGGCTACTAAATACATATACATACATACATACATAAATACATACATGCATAACATTGCATACATACATATATACATACATATATACATACAAAAAACATACATACATATATACATACATATATACATACATACAAGCATACATATACACATACATACGTACATACATACATACACATACATACATGCACATACACATACATACATACATACATACATATACATACATGCACACATCCATATATGCATACATACTTACCTACATATAAACATATACATACATATATACATATATACATATGTATGTACATACATACATACATACAAATATACATACATACATACATATGTATACATATATATTATGTATACATACATACATATATTGCTCAGGAACCCAGGGTCAGGGTGTTATTACATCAGGAACCAAGGGTTCAAAGGGTTAATCTACCACAGTTATTTTTTCTTATAACTTCGGTTTAATAAGAAATTCGGACAAATTAAAGGTATCGAAATCTTTTCAAATTTAAATTGTAGACATAAGTCCACATTATAAGTTTATGCTGATCGACATAACACAATTAAAATCTAACCAGAAGCAAAAACCACAGATGTTTACTAAATTATATATTGTACATTTGTGCTTAAAATTGTTAATTATAAATATTAATTATAGGCCAAAGAATTTTATATCAAAATAACTCTTACAAGTTTAATTTCTTGTAGGGATCTACTATATGTATTTCTCAAAATAATGACTTAAACAATTACATAAAGACCTTATAGTTAGCTGCATCCTTGAGAGTACGGTGAAAACGTATAGAATATCAGAAAAAATTAAATTAAGGAAAATAATATTAGACAGAAAATAATTAAATAAAGTTACATAGAAATCGAAAAAAACGATAAAAAACGATGGGAAAAATAAAAAACGAAAAAAACGACGTTTTTTGGGAGAGAATAAAAAACGAAAAAAACGTTTTTTACAACTATGGCTAATTCCGTATTATGACAACCCTCTTTGTCCTATAAACATTATTTGCTAGGCCTACATGATTAGCCCTGTTCACAAACGTATTGCTGACTTGTGTAAGGACTATAATCTTTGCTAAATTGACTTTTTGATTGCTAGGGCATTACAGGCTGTTTGCTCAACTATAAATATAACTACCAGTAGGATATATTCTCTTTATCGTGCACTGTCCCTTGCTGCCCCCGCACCCTTAAGAAATTTAGCTTAGGGTTCGGAATGATCCCTACTCCCTAGACAAATCGTGAGGGAACAAGTGATTTAAGCCACTGATGATACGAACTACAGTAGGATACTTACGATGTTCGTCACCGTAGATGATGTAACTGATTCCGTATCCGTCGTGGCAGCTGGGACCAAAGCCTCCGTTGCACAGTGGGAAGATAACGTTGTCAGCTCCCATCACTTCGAAGACTCGATTCGGCGTCTGTGATGTCGACAACTTGAACGACTTCGTCCATGCCTGCAGATGACGCATCAACAGATGACTTTTAGGTCAACAGAATGATTGTCATTGGTCAACACATGACATGGGCCAAGAGATGCCATTAATTGTTCATCAGATGACATGGATCAATGGATGGTTTCATAGGTCAGAAGATGACATAGGTCATCAGATGACATAGGTCAACAGATGACATAGGTCATCAGATGACATGGGTCAACAGATGACATAGGTCATCAGATGACATGGGTCAACAGATGACATGGGTCAACAGATTGAAGGTTAACAGATGACATAGGATAACATGATTATGAACGGGGCAACAGATGGTTTCATAGGTCAGCAGATGGCATAGGTCAACAAATGACATAGGCCAAACGATGACGTATAGATGAAAAGATGACATAGTTCAACAGGTGGCAAGTAAACAGATGACATAGTAGGACGACAGATGACATGGGTCAACAGATGACATAGGACAGCAGATGACGTCATAGGCTATCAGATGACATAACATAACATTTTTATTACGCAACCAGCTCAGTACAGGTCGCAATTACATCACATTTTACAAATCTGCAGGAGACCCAAAAAGGGGCCCAAGGTCCTGCTAGCCGGGGCCACCTGAGAGCATTGATTTGGAACGATGCACCGTGGCCGCTAGTTTAGCGGTTAGGGTCAGGGTAAGCGTCGTGAGGGTCGGTTAGAGCCAGGTTAAGCGTCGTGAGTGTCGGTTAGGGTTGGTGTTATAAGGTTAGTGTCGTCATTAGATACTATATAGGCCTACCGGTACTATACTATACTAAAATCGCTAAAACTAGCGGTCCAGTGTTCTGCAATTATACGCCCAAAAAACGTGGAAAACAATAAAAGTTGGCCATCTGCAAAGAGATCGATTAGATGCCTAGGCTAGTAAAATCGTCAGAATTATTACAGCACTTTCGAAATGATTTTGAATTCCGTTCTCCCATCAACAGCACGGGCACTGCATCGGAATTTCGCACCGAGGCCCACGACCAACTGCCAGTGAAGGACTTGCCCAAGGTCCCTACTAGGCGGATCGAGGTGTATTCGAACTTGGGACCCTCCGGCTCAAAGATGCCGAAACCACCACTACACCACTGCACCCCGCTGCATGACCATATATATATATAAATATATATATAAATATATATAAATATATATAAATATATGTACATATATAAATCAAATCAAATCAAATAATTTTATTGGTCCGTATGTAACAAGAAGCACATCAAGTCAGGTACAAAAGTTACACAAAGCATCTCTAGTATCACCAAGTTGTTAGACACTACTCAATCTAATAACTTAATTAAGTAACATAAATTATTCAAACATATAGCCAAAACTGGGATAATCTCAAAGGAGTAGGCTAGGTAAGGATTGCTTAAACCTAGTGGTATATATATATATATATATATATATATATATATATATATGTTAGAGCCTACCTCATCCCTGAATATCTTTGGCAGGTCCATGCCGAGTTCCCTGGAGGCGCAGAGCAACCCGAGCAGATGTCGATCGCACCCTTGGCCGACGGTTGCGTCGACACGGAACTGCGTCTGATGTTTGATGGCCTTCCTCAGCAGCGTCTTCTTCTCCTCAGCACTCGCTTCGGGGTTGTCCATACTTTTCACCCAGTCGCTTGACCACGATGACCCAGGGTGGACCGTCTCTGTCCGCCCCATTACGTACAACCTGTAAAATGAATGATCCACCCATCAATAGCCTATAATAATTATACTGTTTATACATGGGGCAGACGCGCAGCTAAACGCAGAGGCACACGTGTCCCTGGGCGCCGAAGGAAGGAGCGCCAAAACGAGGGCTCAAATTAATAAGTTTACACTTAATTTTTAACTCATTTGTCTCGTACAATGTTTTAAGAGTTATATTTGGCGCCATAAAAGCATCAACTGATAATATATGTGACATGTAATTATATCGACAATGTAGACACAGTTTTACATGGATAGCCTATGAATGTAGGTCGATACCCTGCAACAGTGAGTTTTTCTATAGCTAACATGGGTGTCACAGTAGTCAAGGGCGGATACAGAAATTTTCGAAGGGGGGGCCAAAGTCCTACGGAACCACTCATGGGGGGGGGGGGCACGTCTACTTTCCGAGCAAAATAGCTGGTCAAAAATAAAGAAATTTCTAAATGGAAGGCCATGGCCGGATTGGCCCCCCCCCCTGGATCCGCCCCTGACAGTAGTCTCAGTCGTGGCATCTTTGTGCAACACTGTGCATGTAGCTGTTTGTTTTTATTCCTGGTCAAGTGTTTCACATTTCCCATTGAAAAATGCTTTGGCGTTGGCGACTCACCGACTGCTGGCCGGCTCGTAAGTCTTTGGCGTTTCCTTGTGGAGTCGACTGTAGGCCAAGAGTAGCGCCATCTAAAGAAACACACTGAAGCATTAGCGCAAGGGTTCGAATCCCCACATGTATCACATCTCAGTCATTCAGCCCAGATAGGTATAGCCGTGCGTAGATAGATCTTTGAGCAGTGTTCAATGTTAATCTAGGTATCACTGAGAAAGATCATTCCAGGACTGACCATTTTCCCGATGAAAAATCTTGAGCTACTGTGAACATGCACATAGGTATTATCCTCCACCACCACCCCCAACCCGAAAAATTCTAGGCGTAACATTCCCCATAAAAATTGGACTGGTCTTGTTTACATGTATACAATGTTGATATTATTTCTAATCTGTATGTTTTTGTGGTAAATTTGAAGAGAAATAGGCCTACTAAAAAGGTCATCAGATATAAAAGTTTATGGAGTTTAGTAGGCCTATGTTTCTCACTCGAGTGACTCGAAAGTTGTAAGAGATACTTTTAAAAAGTGTCATCAGATTTTTAAGCACAGAATTGACTATTCACAGTGCACATATTGTAATGCAAGTATTTTATATATCAAATACCGGTAATAAATTTTACCAGACAATGTCAGGCAGGCTTGAGAATGACGTAGCAGCACAGGATAATGTGTATCATAATTATGATGTAGGGCCTATTCTACAAGTGCATGGTGCACGAATATTAAGATATATAGGCTAATATTATTATATATTATTATATATTATCATTGTGCCTGGTCTTGTAAATGTTGTACCCACCTGAATATAACCGTCAGGGCTGAGTCGGCATTTCTTCATATAACCCTTTCCATATTTGCAGATGAGTACATGCAAATCAATATCACTCGACTACAACGAAAGACAATCACCATGAACGGACTATTTGTGTTTCTTCAAGAAGTAATAAGAACTACTATCTACTACGCAGAAACAACATTTACTCTTTTCATTCTTGTTTTCAAAAATATTCGGTTGTAATAATTTCGTCTGGTCAAACAGAGCATCTCTGTCAGTGCCGGCGCTAGGGTACCGGAGGCCCCCCCCCCCAAAAAAACTTGAGGCCCCCATACCTTGAGCTGTCACCTCAGCAAAATTTCTCACAATATAAGTGCTGAAAGACTTCAATAAATGTCCCCTCCCAATTGTTAAGTTTTTTTCGAATTTCCATGCTGTAATGGTAAAATTTTAAGCTGTCGTCTTTACAAAAATTGCACATTTTTCAATGCTGTTATAGCCGTGGTTTAGGACTTCATAGTGCCCCCTCTCCATTGTTTAAATTTGTCCAATTTTCCAACTGTAATGGTAGAATTTATAGGCTGTCATCTTAACAAAATGATTATTATTGATGGGCAGTGGATGATAGGGGAAGACGGGGTAATTTCAAAGAAACCATGCAGTGGGCATAGGAAGATTTTAATGCTGCCATCTAGCGTATAATATCATACTAAGTATGTTTATTGAGATAGTTTTGCTTTTATGTGAGTATAATTTGCTAAAAGCCCAAAAAAATGAGTTCGAGTATAACCGACTTATCCATTCTGTGGCAGTGAAAGCTAAGAATTCAAGGTAATCTTGTTCAAATGTTAATTATTTGCTTTTTATTCTGCAAATCACAATATTTTTTGCCAATTTGGTTATCCAAATTCATGATACAAAAATGCGGTCCATGCTCGTTAAAATTGCTTTGGAGGGTGGGTGGCTCGGGGTAAATTCGGCCATGTGGACGAATTTACCCCAAAGATGTTAGGAATGGTACAAAGTGCCAATTTTAATACAATAACTTTATATTTTGTACCAATATACCCAGTTTTAATGTAAAATATGACTATACGCATCATTTCACACTCTATATTGTGTTTTTAAAGAAATTGGAAAAAAAATAATTTAAAAAATTTATTATTTATATTAAATTCTTTTTAAAAAATCACAAACATTCAACCAGGTATTCCCTAAATATCTCTGATGTGTAATTTCCGACTTAATACTAATTTCGGTGTGAACCGCCACATATACCTCATCTGGTTTGTTGTGAGGATCAAATTAATCGTGTTGGCCGAATTCACCCCGTATACTGGGGTAAAAACGGCCAAAAATTCACTTTACAAAAACTTTTTTCCACAAATGTTTTCCTCTCTCCCAAAAATTAACCTTACAGTATATTGTCCTTATCTTGCTTTTTTCAGTTGTGATTTTATTTAATTTGAGCAGTCAACCCATTTCAATTTATAGCCAAAATACAAAAAATGGCCGAAATTACCCCGGCTTCCCCTACTTATGAAATATTTCCGAAATATTGGGGATACAAGGATTCCGTCCCAACCACAAACTGTGGGCCCTGCCTCTGTCCACACCCTCCAAAGTCTCCTCTTTGGTTGAAGAACAATGCTCTAATGGCTTGCGTAATATTATATTGTTTTGTATGATTTGCGTTAAAACATAATTCGGTGCGTGGTTTCAGGAATGAACAGTAATGAAAAGTATAATTACCAGCTACATTTGAGGCCCCTTGCAAATTTGAGATCGGACACATACCAAGGACATCTGGGACCCTACACCAGCTTTAATGTTTGGACCTCACGCAGGTTCTATTTTGAGGCCTCATCCAATTAGCAATTAGAATAAGTTAAAATTTACAAATGTTGTGTTTGAGAAAATGGACGAAATTGCCTGATCGAGTTGGTTTAAATGGCTTTATACTTACGCACAAAATCGGTATGATATTTTGCATTAGGTCTGCTATGGCAGTGCCATATGGTTAGTTGAGGCATACACCAGACCGGATCTGTACAGTCACAAATAGGCATAATGACCAACTAAATTTGGGGGCCCCTTTAAACTTCTAATGGCTTTATACTTACACCCAAATTAGTATGATATTTGCATTATGTCTGCTATGGCAGTGCCATATGGTTAGTTGAGGCGTGCACCAGACCGGATCTGTACAGTCACATATAGGCATAATGACCAGCTAAATTTGGGGACCCCTTTAAAGCTCTAATGGTTTATGCTTGCACCCAAATCAGCATGATATTTGCTTTAGGTCTGCTATGGCAGTGCCATATGGTTAGTTGAGGCATGCACCAGACCGGATCTGTACAGTACCAAATAGGCATATTGACCAGCTAAATTTGGGGGCCCCTTCAAACTCGAGGCCCTCCCGGCCGGGGGGTTCGGGGGGTGCTAACGCCGGCACTGATCTCTGTGTACAGACTTTATTTTTATTTTTTACACTGTTTGAAATAAGAACGTGGTTTAGGGCTTTAGGCTAGGCCTACTGGTGTAAGAATATTCTTTAGTAGATTACCACTGCCTACAACTGCTACCAGCACACACAGCTTCCAGAAGAAGCAGGCATTGGAACAAATTATGTAGGTCTTAATTGTAAAGTCATAGAAAATTCTCATAATAAACATTTCTAAACTTCCAGCATGATTCTGCAATTTGCTACACACGGCATCGTTGCGACTTACAATATCCTGGATGGTTTTAACGGCGTCTGCGATCGCGTTTTCCATTCCATCTAAATTCCAGGCCAACCTGCAGAGCAATGCAAAAAAGTATTTGCAATTATCAAAATACTGTAATTGTAGGTGCAATTACTGTATTTGCAATTTAGCATTCATATAACACCGCACTTTGTTTCAGAGACGTTCCAGACCCAATTTTGTGCTGTAGCCTATAGCTAGGGCACTGGAAGCTTTTGAAATGTGGACGTGGAGAAGAATGGACAAGATCAACTGGACAGAACATAGAACAAACGAAGAGGTGCTGTGAAAAATTTAAGTAGAAAGAACACTGACAAGAATGATAAAAGAAAGGCAAAGAACAAAAGTATACAGGTTATCACCGGTGACACGAAACGGAGTATCCCCCCTGAAAGCTATCCGGGGGGATGAATTAATCTATCCCCCCGGATGGAATTAACCGGTCTATACTATCCGGGGGGATAAACCTTTCTATCCCCTTTTTTGAAAAATGAGCATAATAAAAAAAATTATGCTGTAATCAAAATTTAAAGTGACTCTAATTATTTTAAGTGTCCTAAGCAATGCTCAGATAAAGGCAACTCGAATTTATTTAGTGACTCTGAGTGTTTTTAAGTGTTTTAAAAGTTTTAAGTGCTCTAAAAACAGGGCAAAAGAAATTACATATTAAGAATAAACATACTTGTTAGTGTCATTGTTCAACATAGAGCAGATGAAAATGAATTTGCCCAAAAAAATACACGCGAAAGCGGTTTTTTCGACTTTTTGTAATTTGGGGGGATACAACTAATACGGGGGATACTCTATTTCGTGACACCGGCACTGAACGAGGGTTGTGAAGGGATCCGATCAAGGTTCAGAGCAACGACCGCGGAGGACCTCCGAGGACGCCAGCAAGGGTGGACCCCGGTCGGTGCCGGGCCTGCCCAGGTAGGGGGTGTTCTGTTATAGTACTTTCAATGAGTGCCAACCCTGTGAATAAGCTAATAGCGTGTTTTTTTACTTCTACTGACCTCTGTGGTGTTGGCAACGACCTTGGTGGTCTCTTTGGATCTCGAACTACGTCACCATTTTCGTAGCGCTCGTAAAGCATGAGATATTCATTCAACGACAGGAAAATCTAAAACGTCACGCATGGCATCATGAACTGTCCAATCAGAGAAGCGGTTTCTGCTTCAAGAAGCTATCTCAAATTAAAACCAGTCTGGGAAGTTCGAACACAGGAACGTACGTTTGTAGCCAATATTATATGTAGACCTAGGCCTATATAATGCATATATATAGCCTATATATACAAATTTATGTAGACTTTGACTATGTATCAGAACAATTAATATTGCGCATTTGAGGGGACTGAGACAGATGAATAAATATGTTAATAGCAAAAAAAAGGTATTGATAAACAATGACAGAGAATTCTACAGAAACGTTCCGTTTTTTACCCTTTACCTGTAGAATAATTTCAGAGTTGTTTTATTGTTTATTGTTTGATGCACTCATTGTTATTACAATCATAGACAACTAAGTAGCCTACAGTGCAACAGTAGTCAGTAAAAAGCTAGTAGCTTATACTATCCTGACCCCTCTCTCTTAATTATCATTCGTGATTGTTTTCATAGCATACTTAATACTTAACTAGAACATATATGCCAGCAATACAAGAGCGATAATCATAATAATTAATAGTTTGAAACTAACCGTGGCGTCTAAAACGCTGTGTTCGATGTTCGAACCGCAGTGGGCGTTGGAAAAGGTGATTGAGGTGAAACCCTTGTCAAACCACCTGTAAGAATATAGGCAGACATAATTTGATCAGCTCGATCCTAATTAAGGTGCTTTTTTAGTACATGGATCCCATTTGAATTTGGAACTAATGAATTAATGAATCAATGAATTAATAAATCAATGAATAAATGAATTAATAAATCAATGGATCAATGAATCAATGAATTAATTAATTAATGAATCAATGAATTAATGAATTCATGAATCAATGAATCAATGAATTAATAAATTAATGAATCAATGAATTAATAAATCAATGAATTAATGAATTAATGAATTAACGAATCAATGAATTAATGAATCAATGAATCAATGAATTAATGAATCAATGGATCAATGAATAAATGAATTAATGAATCAATGAATCAATGAATTCATGAATTCATGAATCAATGAATCAATGAATTGATAAATTAATGAATCGATGAATTAATAAATCAATGAATTAATGAATCAATGAATTAATGAATCAATGAATTAATTAATGAATCAATAAATTTATGAATCAATGAATTAATGAATCAATGAATTAATGACCAATTCGCTCACAAACTCATTGATTAATTACCGAAACAAATCAATTATTTCTGAGTGAGAATGAAATATCTAAGAGCACACAAAGCAGAACTGACCGATCACCTCCATTTCCCGTCATAAGAATCTGAATCATATCATCTGCATCCTGTAAAATAAGCAATCACTACGTACAGGACATTTATATAGCACCTCTACAGTGGCAGAGCCAACAGTTTGGTGGTGGTGGTGTTGGTGGTGGTGGTGTTGGTGGTGGTGGTGGTGGCGGCGGTGGTGGTGGAGGTAGTGTTGTTGGTGGTAGTGGTGGTGGTGGTGGTGGTGGTGGTGGTGGTGGTGGTGGTGGTGGTGGTGGTGGTGGTGGTGGTGGTGGTGGTGGTGGTGGTGGATGGTGGATGATGATGGTGGATGATGATGATGATGACGACGACGACTACGACGACGACTACGACGACGATGACGACGATGACGATGAAATCGTTTCCTCATTCTTCTCCTCCTCCTTCCATATGCTTTTCCATCTTCTTCTCATCATCTTCAAACTCTTCTAATTCCTTCTACTTCTCATTTCCTCCCTCCTCTTCTTCGTCTGCAGTTTCTCCAATCTCTGCTTGTTCCTGCTCCTCTTAGTTTTCCTGATCGTCCTCCTTTTCCCTCGTCTTCCTGTGTCCACCTGGATTTCTTGAACTTCCTCTTTGTCCATCATTTCACTTCTCGTCCTCCCCTCCTCCTTCTCCAATTCCTCATTCACCTCCACCTCTTCCTCCTCCTCCGTGCATGTTTCTTTTTGATCTCCCTCTCATCATCCCCTATTCCCTCCCTAACCTCCGTATTCCTCTTCCTCACAATTTTCTATTCTATTTCACTTCCATTTTCTTTTCCCACCTATCCACCTATACAACTCCTCCCATTTCACACATTTCTCCTCAAATTTCTTCTTTACGATTCGTCCTACAAACTTTTTCTCTTACTGCTTCTACTGCTTCCTTCCCATCCATCCTATTGTTCTTCCTCTCAATTCCTCCGTCCTCATCGTCCTTGTCCTATTCCCTTCTTACCTTTGCCGCTTTGTCATCAAGCACAGCAATGAACATTGACTTCTCTATGGTATCCAGCGTCTCCCTGTTCTTCTCCGCCAGCGTCAGACGTTGCTACAATTGAACAGGAAAGCATTACATTAAGTCAAGTTAATGGTTCTAATTGTGAAAATTAAGCTGCTATTATAGTTTTAGTAATAGCACTAATTATTATTGGCCGGCGTGGGCCAAATGCGTAGAGGCCGACAGCCCTTTGAATTTAAAAGAGAAAAACAAACGGAAAAAGACTCTGTTAGGAGTTCAACTTTCGAAAAGCGAGAATAACAGTTTATGATGCATGGGTTCGTAATCGTAATCGTAATCGTAAACTCAAAATTTCTAAAGCGCCACTCGAAAGCCAAGCGCGGGGCACCAGCTTATTCACGAGCGCTGCGTTGCGTTAGAAGGGTTGTCCGTGAGAGTAGTCCGTGGTGGTCCGGGTCGAGTTACCATAGGATCAGAGGGGCGGAACAGCTACTATAAGGTGGGTGTCGTCTGGGCCGAGAATTGGAGGGTGGAAGATCAGATGAGATAGGGTAAGAGATCGTGAAAAGGATTGTCTTAAGTTTCGAATGAAAAGCCCGAGGTGTGATGGATAGAGGAGCCTGAGGAAGGTTGTGGTGTGTGATTAATAATGATGACGAAGGGACTGAAAAGGATCGGAATTCAGGAGGCAGATCATTCCAAAGGCGTGGTGCTGAGATGGATATGGCTCGGTTGGAGAACTTGAGATGACTTGTGACCGGCGGTCGAGAAAGTGTAAGGCAGGCGGGTTGCGTTAGAAGTACGCAGTCTATTGTTTTCCAACTACCTGCGCCACAAAAAAGAGCATGTCTACTGCAAGAGCTGGCGCAACAAAATGAAACCGTTAACACTGTCTGCATAACCGCAGTTACCTTATTCACTGCAGTACGGTAGTACCTATAGCTAGCCATGATTAACCTTCACCGTCTTGGACGGTTTATGGCCTACATTTTAAAAGTACACATTTCAAGCCTACTTCAGCCACATGACTGAGTTACTGCAGCCTACCTTGGCCCAAACTGTTCGATTCTGTGCAGTTAAGGCTGCCACTGGCAAATCCTGCGTCAGCGCTGAAATTAAGAAATTCCGTCGTTAGAATAGTCTGTGCCACATAATATAGAATCAATCATTGACACTTATTCAAATAGAAGAAATATGTTTATCCGCTATTTTTACGGTTAGACATTTTACCATAATATTATGCAGTAAGACTATATGTAGCCTATAGTGTTCGGTGTTCAGCGATGTCTTACAACCAACCATTGACGTCGATTTGATCTTTTAACCAACTTTGGGGTCGGGGTACCGTAACCCATCACCCGAAGTTCACAAGAGGACGCTTGTCCGGTCGTGAGGCACTCTCCCTCTAGGTCTAAATCACATGCAGGGTACAGCAACACGTATTTTACGTACGGTTTATTTCATTATTACCAAACGTTCAGTTCTGAATGGATTTGCGCGGTTGTAGATGCACTTCTGTCCAGTGGCGTAGCCAGTTATTTTTTCATGGGGGGGCGGCAGTGGGGTGGCAGCTTAAAATGATGGGGTGGCTACCGTTGGCAATTAAAGCGTGCATCGGCATCGGTATATTGCCATAGACTATGTATTTTTAGATTTTGGATGTATAACAGTATTGGACATAATACGCATGCAAGCCTCACTAGCTTGTCTGTCCCACAGTGCACTATAGTGGCCTGTCCCACTTTCCCATCACCCACCATATATAAGAAGTTGTACAGGAAGTTGTATAAAAAATAAAATAAGTCAGAAATTATATAACATTCTTTAATTCTTTATCACTCGTAACAAGTAAAAAGTAAAACAAACGCAGGGATTGGGGGGGGGGGCAGCTGGGGTGGCAGCCCTTTCATTTGGGGGTGGCTGCCCCCCCCTATACCCCCCGTAGTTACGCCACTGCTTCTGTCCTCTAAAAAATGGTTTTAAAAAGGTCACTGTCATCCAATTGGGAGTAATTTACCACGGAGGATAAGAAGGGAAACAAGAGGAGGTTGTGCAGTTATTAAAATTCCTTAAAAGAAGCTACGCGCTCTGGCTGTTGTAGGCCTAGTTTCTGTCATTTTGCTTTTATTGAAAGACGCTTTCTGGATAAAAATAAGGAAAACAGGAACAGATGAAGAATGACGAGCACCAATGTCAACAAGAAAGCACGAAATCATCCATTTTATTTATTTATTCGTCGCATTTGCTGTATCGCCCCTTTAAGCTTTAGGCCTACTCAGAGGCGCTCCCGACTATGCAACACTCATTAGCACACGACATTCTCTCCCAGCTCCAACTCGAATCAATCGAGTTATTGGCTACTATCTCACAAAATACAAATTTTGATCGAAAAGTAGAAATTCGCAGGAAAAGTTCTAAACACACGGTAGCATTTTTTTAAATTGGCAAAACTCCAGGAAATTCACGAGCTGAAATTTGAACGACGCCAATGAGTTATCATCTTAGTTAACCGTACGGTTGCAGATATAGGCCTAATTATTATTATGCGAGTCAAAACTCACTGTCGGCTTCGTCGCAGATTCGTTTCAACTGTATCTTCAGTTCTTCTGGAGTCAATGGAAGAGATTTTCCTGCTTTGTCCTTACCGTCCACGTCCAATCGAAAGTAGAGCCCGTTTCTGTCATGGAAAAATCGCAGTTTCAGTTTTCCATGCAGAGTCCTAATTATCTGCATCTTAGGCTACAATTTGTTGATTGCTTGTTCGTTAATTCTTTAAGTAAAAAGAATGTTATGTTAATAAAATTGCATTTTTGCTACTTTTTTTGTTGCGTTACGTCTTTGAATCGTCAAAAAACGGTGGGTGGCCTCACTAAAAGTAATATAACTTTTGTTGTGTTTGAAATATTTTGATGAAATCTGGCGATCATGTGTAAATATGAATTGTCTTTAAGACTGTGAAATTTCATTTCGAAATTCTTATTTCTGGCTAAGAAATTGGCCAAAAAACCTTAGGGGGGGTCTTTTTTGGCCACCCTGTACGTATTAGTTTACAATAGGCCTACTGGCCTATGTATGTCATATTAGGTCTACGATTATTCGCAGGGTTTTTATCTTTTTCTTTCAAAGTATGCATAGGCTACTTATTTCAAACGCTGGTTTGTCTCAACCTGGCGCGTGGCTAACCAAAATATTACCTCTGATCCCTTGCCCAAATTTTGAACTGGAAATCACTTCCTTCTCTTTGTGTCGATACCGACAATTGCAATTTTTTGTTTGCTTCTGTGTAACTCATGTAAAATACTCCTGCATACGTTTCTTAATCCGAATTGAAAGTGATGGTTGACCTATATGCACTAAACATCAGCAGGTTAATAATAACAATAATAATAAAATAATAATAATAATAGTGACTGGTTTTTAAACAAGTAGTTAGTAATAAAGTCCCTGAGGGGCCAAAAATAAATAAATAAATAATAATAATATTAATAATAATAATAATAATAATAATAATAATAATAATAATAATAATAATAATAATAATAATAATAATAATAATAATAATAACACTAATAATAATAGCCTACCATTGGTTAGCAGGCAACATAGTGAAAAATATTTACCGTATGACCACGACGTGTCGTTGATTATGATATTTCATTGGAGTGTCGACATGCTCTCCTGGAACGCGGGTCATGTTGAAGATGAAGCTACCATCAGCACAGCATTCAAAGTTTCAATTAAGTGACAGTTAGGCCTACATTGCAGATTTTTAATTAGATCCATATTTCTATCTGATAAATTTATATAGCGCCCTTTAAATGACTATTCAGAGACGCTCCCGACCCAGACACGCCAATTAAATTAGAGGAAAGCCTTTAATAGCTTATAAAAATAATTAGGCTGTCCTGCTGAAGGTGACGTATGCCAAAAGGAGGTGACCGGCCTTCAAAATGGAGGGATTGACAATCGAGAAAGCCATATTCTGTCTGATGGCTACGCGTACATGTGGCTATATGCTAATAGGTCGTGTATACTATTAGGCCTACTTACTTAATGTTCACATAAGCTTAAACTTGAAAGTGTTTAACCTAATTTATTAATTTTACTTGTACGATGTTCAGATTGCTCAATTTATAAGTTTATCATATTTATCACTCCAAACGTTTTTAGTATAAAATAAATGATGCAGATTCAATAATCATGTTAAGGCATGAAATAGCCAATTCTGTGCTGAAGTGCCGTTAAACTCAATCAATCAATCAATCAATCAATCAATCTATTACTTACTATGTAGGCCTATTACAGTCGTGGCTTCAGCATTTACAAGATGTCGTCGGCATGTTCATGGATCAGTCATTCTTTCTAATGACATGCCTATTTTAGTATTATCGAGTTCTTCTGATACCTAGCGTTCATTTCAAACATTTCAAAACGACTAATACACGTTTCATATTTCTGTATAGGCTTATGTATATTATATACAGTATATATCGCTTTGTACATATCCTTTTGATTCCTTTGCAATCGTTGCACTATAATTATATAGGCCTACGGTGATATAACTGCATTCAATTTTTCAGAAAATTCATATAGCGCCTTCACATACTTGTGACCATGCATGCAGATTGGCACGAGGTCCTGCATCATTATCGGTTCATACTCCATTGTAGTGAGCACGCTCTCGAATCTGCACAAAGCAAAACATACAGAATCCGTTACAAGCTATCAGGACAATAATAATTATATGACTTCTCCTCTTCATACACAATTTCATCGTCTATTGTCCAATAACTGTTAGATAACAATAATAGACAGTTTGATTTCCCGTCTGGATATTGTATTGTATTTAAACATTTATAAAGCGCCACTAGGCAAGTAGGGTGAACCGTTCAAAGGCGCTCCCAGTGCGCAAGGCCCCGCGAGAAGAAGCAGGTTTTGAGAAGAGACAGAGCAGAGGAGAGACTGACAGAAAGTAGTGTAGAGCGAACAGAAGGAGACAGAGAATTCCAGAGAGAAGGACCAATAGAGACAAAAGATCGAGACTGAGCCATAGCAGTTCTAGACCGAGGAACCAAAAGGTCAAGTCTGTTGGATGAACGAAGTGGACGATGAGAGGAAGCTGAGTGAGGACGAAGTAAAGCATTAGTCAGATATTTTGGGGCAAGACCCCGTTGAGACTTTAGGATCAGAGTGAGGATCTTGAACTGTGTGCGAGCACGTAGAGGAAGCCAATGAAGTTCGTCAAGCATAAAGGTAGAGATGTGAGAGAACTTGGGAAGGCGGGCAATCAATCTAGCAGCTGAGTTGAGAACTGACTGAATCCGTGAAAGACGAACTTTAGGAAGACCAATAAGAAGAGAATTGCAATAGTCGATTCGAGAACATATAAAAGCATGAACTAAGGTAGTGAAGATGGAGGAGGAGACAGAGCGACGAATGACTCTGAGACGTCTTAAATGAAAATACGACGAGCGTGTTAGATTGGAAATATGCTCGATAAAGGTGTGAGTTTCAGGTAGGGGAGGGTGCCCCAAGACGGGACGGTGCACAAGATGAGACGATTCAGTTTTCTCGCAGTCGTTTTGCGCGTTTCTTTCTTATTAGCCTACAATGAATCGACGATTACCTCGGCTATGTATGTACGAGTTTCAGTTCCTGTGTTGACGATATCCGATATACAGATAAACATTTTTTTGTTTTGAGCTAGTTAGCTTAAGATTTTGCGAGTTTAAATAATCGCATAAAGTCATCACTGTATGGACACATTTTGAAACGTGTTTGGTGGCAAGACACAGTAAAATATATTACCAAACGCATGTATTTTGAGATGAGCGATAATACGTTGTGCTTACATCAAAAATTGATGCGTTCACACATCATGCATAGAGTGCACAAGATGGGACATGCTTTGTGTGCCCAAGACGGGACGCGTCCCGTCTTGGGGGGCACACATCATATTCCAATGGTGAACTACTCGTCCCATCTTGGGCACCCGCAACACACCAGCTGTACAGTATGCACAGTAAAACAATTTCTTAGTCGGGATATTATATAGGTCGGTGCATTCAAGCTTTAGACCACGCAATCAATTAGTGGTCATGGCTGCGCTAACTAGTGTTGTGTATTGTAACTCATTTTCTCGTGTGCTCGTTCGATGTGGGATCCCTCCCCCCATTTGTCAATTCAGCCTTGTCCTGTTTGGTGAGAACAGTGCGATGACGATGCATGTGCTAAAACTGCTTGTTCACAGTGAAATCATCTGTCTTCTGAAGTTGATAAATTAAATTAAGATGTTTAACATGGGAAAAGAATTTGATATTTTAATGTCCCATCTTGGGCACCCCGGTGCCCAAGATGGGACGATTTGTAGGTCAATAAAAGTTCATTGTTTCGTTTAAGTCATACATTGTTTTCTTGCAAATTGCTTGCCAGATGGTGGTTAAAGGGTCAATTTAAAGGAAGGAAGAAGTAGCGAATATATAATATCATCAGCAAAGGTGATTTGGAGGAAATACTGCGAATCGTCCCGTCTTGGGGCACCCTCCCCTAGGCCTAGGCCTACTACACCCAGATCACGCACACTTGAAGAGAAGGAAAACAATGGGAATTTTTCAGAGAGAAGAATAAGATCAAGCTTATGGAGCTGCTGAGGAGTATACCTAACCAGATAATTTGAGTCTTTGAAGTATTAAGGGAAAGGCGATTAGAAGACATCCATGAGTGAAGATGATTAGGGAGATCGAGAGATTCAATAAGCCCAACTACTAACTAGAAGCAGCTGGGAAGAGGGGGACCATGGACAAATGCCTGGACATCATCTGCAAAAAGATGGCCAGCAGCACTACAGATCGGAAAATGAGAAGAGATGTCAGCCGTGTAAAGAAGGCCCATATGTATAGGCCTACGCCTTATTTAACAGTCAACTATATCGGATAATAGAATAGGACTGCACCTATTAACCGACGAGTCCGAACATGGTAGTTCACCGTTTCTCTCGAAAATTGTTTATGATTGGATTCAGATTCCTATAACAGCGTTTGGGTTTCCGCGTCCTCTTCTTCTCAGTCTTGTGGAAGTTGTTGATATGCTCACTAAACCTAGGCCTACACCCACAGTAGTCTAGTAAGAGTTTGTAAAATTTGCTGTACCTTGCCATCACGCGCATAGACATTATTGGAGCGACTGGAATCGGCTGCATGCATAGAATGGCAGCTAGAATGGTATTATTATATAAATAACCTTGGAGCAAACTTGTCTTGGATTCCCTGCATGACTCATATTCCCATACAGACCACATGAATCCCAGTTAAGCCCACTGTCCGTTGGTAGAGAGGCTGCTGTGCCCAGGGGCGGATCCAGGGGGGCAATCCGGCCATGGCCCCCCATTTCAAAAGTGCATAGGACGTGCCCCCCCCCCCCAATTGTATCCGCCCCTGACCGTACAAGATGTGCTCGAACAAATTAGACCGCGTATATAAGCTTAGACTTACGATGAACTCATCAATTACTGTGGACAAACTCAAGAAATTAAGTAGGTTGTTGACTTAACCTATATTCTATAGCCTTGTAGGCTAAGTAGGCCTGTATTAAGGATATGAATAGGCTAATAAGGATATTAATTATCAATGCCTTACGATCCAATAATTGCTTGTTAAGTGCAGAAGAAAATAGTCATTGTGGATAATGTAGGCTACCAGCGATTAGTCGTACAGATAGCTTATAGTAGCCTTAGTAAATCGAGGGTGTATACACCCTGTAGGGCTATTGAAGTCTGGTACTGACATGCAACTGACCGTGATTTTTGGAAAAATTCATAGAGGTTTCTAACGATGACAACTATCTTCTATGTATATATATATTATACTATATATATTATATATTATACAATATATATTATACTATATATTATATAATATATATATTATGTATGTTTATTATTATAGATATATAGGCCATATATACTGACTGAGCGTATACGGATATAACTGTGGCCGCTCTTGCTAGCTGGTCAGTAATCGTGTGTTCCGCAAGTACGCTGGTCGTGTAGTAGTTGCTATTACCTGTCAAATATAACAGAACATTCAACCATTCAGCGTTATTGGCAATACGTAACTACCAACGCAGTTAACGATTGATAGATCTATGCAGTATTGGTCTACTCGTAATATCGAAAGCCCTACAGGTTGGTCCTATAACTGATGCCACATTATTTTCAAACACGTTCATCGGCAGACGAATGGTCGATCATCAGGGCTTTAGTCGAGGGTACAGGCGTGTACATACAGATTGTATTCACCTCACAAATACCGGCATTTGTA
>OX457041.1:43373833-43623833 GCA_949752735.1 Lumbricus terrestris
GATTACGATGATTATGACGAGCGTCAGTCATGCTGCCGTTGATGATGGTGATTGTAATGTACTAATGTCCGCTATGATGATGGTCTGTTGTTTATATTCTCTAATGTTTACCTGTCGAGCGTTCGATCGAGCTGAGGCACAGGAAGTTTCGGAAGACACTTTTGAAATTCTGAAGTCTGGAACGGTCCACGACCTGTGACGAGTTTCAGAAGTACGGCCCAGATCTAGACCCACAAACACATGAACAAACAGTACCGTCACATGAGTGTATAACAAGGGCAAAAGGAAACATGGCAATACAAGACAGGATAATTCAAGACAATGTATAGCCTAAAAGACAATGTAAGTAACCAAGAAGGTATAAGGAGCATTCCAGAAGTGACAATGCCTCCGGTCGCCAAAGGACCAGAAAGGGAGGACATGCGGCTGCTGTGAGAGGAGGCTCTTACACGGGACATATTCGTTTAATTCGATAAACAACAGACAGAACGCTGTAGGTTTACATTAGCCAAAATTGACAGTATGGCTGCTTAAAGCTTATAGTCAAGATAGTTAGTACATGTTTTTGAATAACATTCTTGGGATAAAGTTTAACGAGCCTTTATTGGGGAGGATGAAATTGTGAGCCCTTTCTCTAAAGTAATATAATGGATCGGGCTGTAGTGTTAAGAGGCTAGGGAGGACATGAAGTTCATTTCCCTGAACAGCTTTGAAAGGCACCTTGTCAGCCTCTTGCGCTGAAGTATCTGCTGCAAGTGGCAATACGTCAAAGCAAGTCAAGACAGGACGAGGCATGGCTAAGTTAAGGGAAAATAAGGCAAGGAGTGCAAGGAAAGAGGAATCAGGGTAAACGGTCAGGAAAGGTAAGGTCTTGTAAGAAAATACATGTAAAGGTTATGCATGGTAAGGTACACGGTTATTAACTTTTGTTTGCCATACCCATAGATCGAGTATTCGCATATTACGAATATTAAGATTTTCAAATATTCACGAATATTAACGAATATTAAAACTGCCAACGAATATTATATTCGTAAAATATTGTTATTTCAAGAAATTCTTTATTCTTGTTCTTTCAAGAAATTCTTTATTCTTATTTTGTTATTTATGAAAATGTTTAACTTTCACTTAATGAATTGTACAAAATTGAGTTAGCCTGCGCATAGGCCTGCATCAGTAAGTGACAATAACTTTAACTTTGTACTTTGTCGTTCGTGATTGTGTAACCAGAGTTGAACGTGCAATAAACTACTATATATAATACATTTATTATTAAAAACTTCAAGGTCTCTGCTGGGTCTTGCCAATGTGGCATTCACATCACATTCGATACTTAATGACAGTTAATGTTGGTCACTTTGTCTGACTTCTGACCATCCTCCCCAACTGAAAAGAGACAGAGTCACGGATGGCAGTTGGCAAGTAGCAGCAACAGTAGGCTAAATTATAAATATTCTTTAACTGCCTATAATAGTAACTGCAAATTGATAAAGTTGTTTTATATCAGTGTAGCAGGATGAGTAGGCCTAAATATAAATACCAACGCAAGAAATAATCGTGCCAGATTACAAGCAAAAATTGCCCCGATTTCAGCATAACAAGCGCATTGCAAATTTTAATTCAGTCTTGCCCTAGATGCGAGTGAATGACATAGAGAGAGGCATACAGAAACTTAAACTGCTTTACCGGGTAACATTGCGGTTTCCATGGTTCACTTTAATTCTTTAACGAATATTTACGAATATTTACGAATATTAAAAAATCTTAATATTCACGAATATTTACGAATATTAAACCCAAAAGTCACGAATACTCAATCTATGGCCATACCTCTCCTCAGCATTGAGGCCTTATAGGGTAGGGTGCAATCTGAAGAAGTGTTACAATGAAACTTCACTCCATTGTTGTTTGACCCATATAGCATAGGAGACTATAATATATAATAAGAAAACCAGGAGAGCCACAAAAGTCATAATGTAGCAGCATGGCATTCACACAGCACAGATTAGCAACTGTACGTGCAAGTGCTTCAGAAAGAACAGAAATTGTCATTGTGTAGTCCTATACTCAACAAGGTTGTTTATCTTGAAGACCACCCGAATTGTAGGACACGAAGGCAGAACAACACCGCAAGGGTGGACACGTACAAGCAGCATGTCATACAGTGATCACTGACCTAGCTGAAGGAGGAGGAGGAGGAGGAGGAGGAGGAGGAGGAGGAGGAGGAGAAGATAAGAAGCCACATATAAGATAATGATTGCGAACATAACACTATCAGTGATTATTGTGTATAATTGTATATGCTCTGCAGTTCATGCAAAATTGAATGAGGCAAGGACATAGGAGGTCGTTGCAGAAAAAAAGTGAGCGTGTAGATTTCCATTGGGACCTAAGGCTGACTATACGATGACATCATGACTATTATTATTATTTCTATTATTACTATTACTATTATTATTATTATTATCATTATTATTACAAAGGACAAGTGTCAGCCATTGTCACAGGTCATAGGTCATAGGTGATAAGTCGCTTCTTATCTTCAAGGTCATATATAGGCCTATATTATATATTATATAATAATAATAATAATAACAATAATAATTATTATTATTATAACTATATTGTTCGTTATTATTATTATTATAATTATATTGTTTGTAAAATATTTAATAATAATAATAATAATAATAATAATAATAATAATAATTATTATTATTATAACATAATAATTGCAGAAAATAGGCCTGTACTAGTCCTGCAGTAGAGGGACAGGCTCGTGACGGTTTTGTCTTTTAAAGTTGCAATAGTATTTAAAGGTTGGATCTGCACAAAACAACCCGTATATATATGCATATATATTATATATAATGTAGGCCTATATGTATATAATTATATGTTCGTAAAATATTTAATTACATCAGCTGATGTTCACCACTAGCTGCTGATCTGGTCAGATATATATATAACCAAACATATGTCGGCTTACCCGTCACATAACCTATAGCCTATGATGAACAAAGATAGTGAAACAAAAATAATTATGTAGAAATGTCAGCTCCTATGCAGCAGCAGCAGCAGCAGCAGCAGCAGCAGCAGTAGCAGCAGCAGCAGCAGTGGCACCACCACCTCCACAACCACCACCACCAAGAACACCAACACCACCACAACCACCACCAAGACCACTAACACCACCATCATCATCACCACCACCACCACCACCAACAAGAACAACACCACCACCAGTACGATTCGTAATCGGGCACTACCTGCTCAAATATAGCGTTGCTCCCATTCAAACGGACAGAAGTGGTGAAGGTGTCATTGAAGCGTGAACAGTATCGAGATCATTCTGAGGTCGCTGTAGAAACCGTGCAATAGGGATGCTTACCAGGGCTTTTTTAGCGTGCAGTTGCACACAAAATGTGCAGTTGTAGAACCACTTCTGAACAATTTTGTTTGTTTGTATGTTTGTTTGTATGTGCACTTGTTATAGCGCCCCTTCAAGCTCTCTCTACTCAGAGGCGCTCCCGAATGCAGAGCGGACACTGCATCGGAGTTTCACGCCTAAGCGTTGAGCAATTGTGAGTGAAGGACTTGCCAAAGGTCCTTGGGCGGCGAGGTGGATTCGAACCTCGAACCTTACGGCTTCAAGGCAACGACGCCACCACTACACCACCGCGCCCCACAAAACTAGCAAAAAAGCCATTGACCTCCAATTGGAAATAATTTTCCATGGATGATGGGAAAGGAAAGGAGTTGTGCAGTTCTAAAAATTCCTTAAAACAGCCCTGATGCTCGCAGTTTCATTTAGCACAAGCAGCATCAAAAGGTGCAAAAATAATATTTCCCTCCTTCCACTAGTTATAAATTTAACGTCGCAATTAATTACGTTTATGCCTACCTTTGTTTTCCACGTCGGTCTTTGTAGCCATTCCTGGTACTTCAGCAACCGTTTGATGATCCAGAACCTCATCCAAATGACGTATTTCCTCCCAAGGTACCCTGCTGCAAACCCGGCCAGGACAAGGTATACACGTCTCGGCACCACACTCAGTGGTACCCGTACCTTTGCCGGTACAAGGGCACGGCTTCGCGCCAACCAATCGGGGAGGCGACCTGACGCCTCGCTGAGTAACCAGGAAGGTACAAGGAGCATTCCAGAAGCCACTATGCCCCCGGTCGCCACAGGACCGGACAGGGAGGACATGCGGCTGCTGTGAGAGGAGTCTCTTACACGGGACATGGCTGGCTGGCTGTTTGTCCCAACTGACCGAGAACGTCGTAATATTTACACTGACTACTTACTGACTACTCTTGAACTGTTAGATCGACATACTATTCAGGCATATTTATAAGAGTAGGTTTGCATATTAAGCAGATAATTATTGAGTCACCCTGCAGCCAGTCAGAAACTTCGGTTCATCATCTGGCCAATCACGACAGGTGGGGTCGAGTATCAGGTGTGACAATTGCTGACCCGCCACTCAGAGAAGTCACAACAAAGTTATCAAGTCACTCGAGACCGAATCTGTATGCAATCAGGGTTACAAATTAAGTACGAAGGTCTCATGGTTCATATTCCGGGTCGAAAGATAGGTTTCAATAGTGTACGTCGATCAATATTATCGAACCTCATAGGCTAATGTCGTGCCGCTCAGAACAGATATACAGTATTAGCAAGCTTTCATGCCTTGCCCTACATGTTGCAATAAGATCCAATAATTATTATGTGGTAACAATGCCGATTAAGATAAAGGTCAGATTGAGAGCATCGATCTTGACCACACAACAATGCTGGCGAATGTAGGCTAATTGTGACTACAAATGTACAAATTTTTCCATACGACAGTCTATGACCTTGAACCTACAGTTAAATATATAAATCTAGCCATGCTATTTTCTATAAAAAAAATGCCAGAGCGTCATCAGAGTTACGCTTTAACTGCTTTATAAGTGGTCAGACTACTTTACAAACTATTGTAGTTGTGACTAGTGTTAAATTACTTCAGTATACAACTAGTTACAACTTCTTTAATACAGCGGTTGAAGAAGTTTGAATGAGCAGTTTGAACTACGAAGATGAGTTGTCTTGGAACGCATGGATTGTCAGGGTTCAATAACTCAATCGTATGCTGAGCAGTGGGAACACAAGCAACGAATCTCCAGAGCAGTGCATGGATCGCCTTTTCAACGCATTCTCATTCAAATTACTGACGGCTGGAAGGATTCTTTCATTTAAGTGACGGGACTTTATAGTTGGCGCTGTATAGAACAACAGGAGACATACCAAGCAACCTACTGAAAGAGAGATCTTGTATGTTGAGATACAGCTATCTATAGAGATATATAAACAGAAAGGGACACAGATACATGAAGAAGACAGATAAATCAAAATCATACAATAGAGACATAGTAGTAAAGTTGGGCTCGATGCTGTATAGTGGTGAGTTCGGTGCCTTGGAGCCGGATGGTGTCAGGTTCGAATTCGCCTAAAGCTG
Source organism: Lumbricus terrestris (assembly GCA_949752735.1). Lineage (NCBI taxonomy): Eukaryota > Metazoa > Annelida > Clitellata > Crassiclitellata > Lumbricidae > Lumbricus > Lumbricus terrestris. The sequence goes on from OX457041.1 coordinate 43,379,335, forward strand.
TAGGTAGCCTACCTTGAGCAAGGCCTTCACTTGCAACTGCTCGGGCGCTTTGGCCTGAAACTCAATGCAGTGTTCGCGCTATCGATGTGAGCGCCTCTGAGTAGTAAGGTAAGCTTGAAGGGCTAGAATAAGATAATGAATAAAAATAAAGAAAATACAAGGATTCAGGAATCAACAGAGACAGAATGATATAAAGAATGATAGAAAGCGATAGAAAGGCGAAAGAGAACAGAGGAAGAGAAGATGAGAGAGAGAGAGGTGGAGATAGAAGAACAGAGACAGACAGAAAGGCAGAGGAGGAGAGATTGGCAGACAGAATAACGGAGATATAATGAGAAAGAGAATAAAAGATGGAATGGGAAAGAATGATGCGACTATAGAGAAATGGAATCACCAACACCTATGTATACCGATTGCAGAAGTTCGCTATCAGTGAGCCAGATCTTCACACTATACTATAGGCCTACCCAATCAGAGTGCTGGAACCTTGAAGATTGTACCGACCATCCCAAGCGCAATTGCGCATGCCGATTTAACAGGTCTTTAGTGAAGGCCTTAAAATAGTTAAGTCTAATCATCAAGGCCCTTGAAACAATGACACACAACAGCAACTGGAACTACTTAACAGACACATAAACAGCAATATACACAACCACCGGCACACTCTCTCAACCCATAATATGATCGATCATGCTGCTGTTATGAATAAGACAGAGCAAAGTTCTTCGTGATAATAATAATTATCATTGCATTGAAAACATTAGATTGATGTCCTTGAGTCATGCATCGCAGTTTGAAAAATAACTTTCTGATACCATTTCGTTTAGGTAACGATTGGCGACATCTAATGCTCAATGAAAATCAATAATAATAATTATAATTGACGATATTTCAGGACATCTGTTCTGTTAGTAGTTAAGAGTTATGTATTGTTTGTTTGTATGCACACTTGTTATAGCGCCCCTTCAAGTTCTCTACTCAGAAGCGCTCCCGACTGCAGAGCGGACACTGCATCGGAGTTTCACGCCGAAGCGCTGAGCAATTGCGAGTGAAGGACTTGCCCAAGGTCCCTACGCGGCGACGTGAGGTGGATTCGAACCTCGAACCTTCCGGCTTCAAGGCAACGGCGCCACTACTACACCACCGCGCCCCCAAATCTTTTGCTTTTAATTATGCGTAATTCTTTGTGTAATCTGTTTTCTTGTGAATTGTTTCAACTGCATAATTTTACATGTATACTGTATACACCGGTTGCAGTCTGCCAACCGGATTGTTGAATAAAGGATATTATTATTATAAACATTATTATCAGGCTACAGCCTATCACCCGTCGACATTTGCGCTCTTCGGCTAAGGACGAGCGGCGGAGCTCCTGATCCCTCATGCCATCTTCTCGGCTGTTGGTCACTCGCCCTGGAATCGGCTCTCGCCTGCTTTGCGCTTACTGCCACGGAATAATTTCCTGCATGTTGGCTACCAGGTGTTCAAGATCTTTCTCTTTAGCCATGGCGAGACTGGGAGCGCCTCTGAGTAGTCCTCTTCTTGAAGTGGCGCCATAATATATTCGGAATGAATGATTGAATGAATGTACGAATAAGGATCGAATGCGGAGGTCACGAATATGTAGCACAATTTTTGCACAACACGTACAATGATAATTCGTGAAGAAGGCTACAGTAATCATCCTATGTAGGCTACAAGTCTTTCAAACATAAGACCTATATATATGCGTATGCTTAGTCCGACATTTACATTTAAGACATCATCAGATTTAGTTCTGCAAAATTATTGCCTATAAAAATAGTGCATAATCAAAAGCAACGACGGTAGATTGTGACAATAAAACAATAATAATGTATTGTCTCGGCAACATTTTGACAATACGGTACCAGAATACGATTCTATTTAAATTCCATAATGAATTGTATTTAAACAACAGCGCTGTTATAGTCTTTGTAGCGCTTGACATAATTTCTATTGTGTGACGTCACAATATTTGGTTTCAAAGCTCCGTCCATAATTATATCAAGACGCCGATAAATTCGTTCTGTAACTTGCTAGGTTTAATTTATGCTCCAATTCGAAAATGCAATAATCTCTTGCCAATCTTTTATCAGTTTTCTCGAAAACAGTTTACCTGTGCAATAGCACTTGAGTTCGTTATTCGCTTTCGACAAACTCAGCACTTTCCAACAATTAAGCTTTTCGGTGTTTTCCAATACTCATTTAGGCCTAGGTGTGGCAAAGACGGCGCTTTTCCTTCTAAAGATCCCACGGTTTCAACAAAGCCATGTCAAAGAAACGAACAGCAGCTGAATCCAGCAATGACAAGCAAACAACTGAAGGCTCGGATCGTAAGTTCAGGCAAACCTATACTATCGGGGACCGAAGCAAGAAATATTTTTAGACAGTATCTAATGATGAAATGCCCAAACCCTAACCAGCCCTCACGACGCCTAACCTGATCCTAACGGTAACCACGTGCACCCTCACAATGCCTTGCCTATAACCATAACCGAGCCTCTCGACGTCTAACCTAACTATAAACGACACTTCGGGCCCTGATACTATAGTTATGTTGTACTCAGAGCAGTTCTCTCGTGGTTCATTCTTTTTTCAAAAGTTCGATTTTTTTATAAAATGAACACTCTGTAACGTAGCTTAGATGAGCAACTTTTGTCTTATCTTATCTTATCTGACCATTTATAAAGCGCTTCTCGCAGCAAGAGCCTTTCAGAAGCGCTCCCAGTGCGTTCAACCCCAAGAAAAAAGGCAAGTTTTTAGACGAGAGAAAGACGAGGATACACTGGTTTACCAGAGAGGATGGCAGAGCGAACTGATGGGGGAAGCCCATTCCATAGGGAGGGACCAATGCAGGCAAATGATTTTGATTGAGCCATGGCAGTCCTGACTCGGGTGACAAAGAGGTCAAGCCGATCAGAGAACCTAAGAGGACGCAGCGAAGTGGCAGAATGGGTGCGATGTAGGTCTATCTGATCGCACAGATACTTCGGAGCAAGACCTATTTGAGATTTAAGGACCAAAATCAGCACTTTAAATTGTATACGGGTCGAGAGTGGAAGCCAGTGAAGTTATTCAGTCATGAATGTAGAAATGTGGGAGAATCGAAGACGACGGGCAATAAGCATAGCAGCAGCATTGAGTACAGATTGCAGAGGAGCCAGGCGAACCTTAGGCAGGCCAATAAGGACAGAATTACAAGTCAATCCGATCACATACAAAAGCGTGAACAATTGAGGTAAAGATCGAAGACGAGACCGATTTGCGAATAGCCCTGAGACGCCTTAGCTGGAAGTAGGAAGAGCGAGTAAGATTGGCAATGTGCTCACTATATCTATTAGAGCTAGCCTTAATTACAACACAAAATTCTACGTAATTATTAAGAAGGTCAATTAGGCCTACAGCTTAGGCAAATGTATTTCTCTTTTAGCAGCGTCGCAACAGCAAGGCGATGCTAAACGTGCTAAGCTCGTCTTATTGAGTGACACGACGGTAAGCTATACATGACAACATACTAAAATGCAAGTTATAAATTTGTTACAATCTGAACTTTTTGAAATTTTGAATTGTTTTGAATTGTTTAAATAGCTGGTTTATAGTCTGACATTTTCTGGATTTTTCTCTATTGAAATGGTTTTAACTTAATATTCCCTTTGCCCGAAATTTTTAAAACTTATGACTTTTTAGTGATCGTTTATTTCTAACCGTTCTAACGGCTAAATCTAACTCGATTAGTTATTAGCGCATGTCACCTTCATCATAATAGGGCATAGGCCTAAACCGCCTAACAGTTCATGTGACGCAAATCATAGATGTACAAAAATCGCTCTCATATTTTCGGGGGAAATATCATACCTGGAACTTACACACACCCACCAGGGGGGATGCCTAGATTAAACACTGATCAGCAGTTGACGTCATTCTATGCTCATTTTTATTTTTGTCAACTGAACTTCTACACCAGGTCCTGGCATGCAACATTGCCAACATTATGTTGGAATGCAGAGCTTTATTCACGATTAAAGGAGATAAAGATTGTCACATGTCATCTTAACTACTAGCACAAAACACGGAACGGAGAAGAAGGGGGAAGTGACGTATAACATAGACTAAATTATATAGAGTCATCTACAGTCATCTATGCTAGCGCCATCTAGAATGTGTATCATTATTCCAACACCCCCACTTTATACACACTCAGAAAATTAGGTGTGTTATTTTTCTAACCCCATCCCAGAAATGCATTTGTTATGCAAATCTTTACACAGTCCTTTCGTTAAACAGTCAGCAACCATGTTTGTTGTTTCAATCTGTTTAACCAGAATGTCTCCAATTGCAATTCTGTCTCGAATGAAGTGATGCTGCACAGCAATGTGCTTGGTCTTGGGTCGATATCCGGGATTTCTAGCAAGATCAATCGCCCCTTTATTATCACAGAAAATCTCCACGACATCTGAAGCTTGAGGAACAAGTTCTTTGTGAAGTCCCTTTAACCAGATAGCTTCTGTAGCAGCCATGCTTAAAGCCATGTACTCTGCTTCAGTTGTTGACTTTGCAACTGTTGGTTGTTTCTTTGAGTTCCAACTTATTGCGGCACCACTTAAAACAAAAGTGTATCCTGTGGTTGATTTCAGATCCCTTTTATCACCACCCCAGTCAGAATCACAAAACCCAATCAAATCTTCATTGGTTCTCTTGTACACTAGTTTGGTACTTGCAGTCTGCCGAAGATATCTAAAGATTATTTTCACTGCAACCCAATGAGTTTTTCCATAATTGTTATTGAATCTGCTCATGACCCCCACTGCAAATGCGATGTCTGGTCTTGTAGCCTGTGCTGCATACATAAGGCTACCCACAGCTTCTTGAAAAGGAATGTTTCTCATTTCTTCTTCTTGCTGTTGACTGTTAGGAAGAAATTCTTCTCCAAACAAATCTTGATTCGGATCAAGTGGAGTTGAAACCCCATTGCACTCAGTCATATTGAAGCGGTTGAGCACTTGTTCAATATATTTCTCTTGATCAAGTGATATCGTTCCTGTATCACGATCTCTTTGGATATGAATGCCCACACAATAGTGTGCCTCACCAAGATCCTTCATCTTGAGACGTTTCATTAGATCTGCTTTCAAATTCTGTTTCTCCCCCTTGTTGTTCGAGAGAATTAAAAGATCATCAACATACACTGCAATGATTAAGATCTTTCCGTTTTCACATCTGTAGTAAATGCAAGTGTCAAAATTTGATTGCACAAATCCAAGTTCTTTCAACAACTTATCCAATTTCTTATTCCAGGCTCGGCTTGCTTGCTTCAGACCATAAATTGACTTCTTTAGCCGACAAGTTTTACCATTCAGCCGAAAACCACCTGGCAATTCCATGTAAATTTCTTCTTCGAGCTCAGGATGCAAAAATGCTGTTGTGACATCCATTTGATCAATGTCAAGGTCATATTTTGCAGCCAGTGCCATCAGAAGACGAATGGAAGTATAACGTACAACCGGCGAGTACGTTTCCTCATAATCAATGCCTGGTTTTTGTGAACATCCTTCAGCCACTAAACGAGCTTTTGTAACGCTCAACTGTACCATCAGATTTCAGCTTTGTTTTGAAGACCCATTTGCACTTAATTGCTTTTCTCCCAGTAGGTACATCAGATAATGTCCATGTCTGGTTTTCAACATGTGCCTGAATTTCTTCTTCCATTGCACGTTTCCATTCTTCTGCATATTGAGAAGTAAGTGCTTCTTCAACAGTTGCTGGATCAGTACTTTTACACAATGTAGCTTGATGCACAACAAAATTCTCATTGAATATTTGCTTATTTGGAATACGAGTTCTTTTTGTCCTCTCAAATGTGTCTCGTATCACTTCTCCATCATCAGTTATGTCGTTATTGACCACTGAAATATTTGATCCATCAGAATCTTCTTCCACAGAGTTTATTTCCAAGCCAGTGTTCGAGCCATCAGTAAGATTAGTCTTTGATCCACCAAACTCCTTTGAACCATCAGACTCCCCCACTTCAACATGAGTTTGGGTATTCTGAAACTGCTGTTGATTATGAATGTCTGAAGTGACAATTTGCGATGAGTTGTCATCCGCAACATCCGGAAATGGATCAACTGAAGACGAATGTCGAACAGGAAACTGAGATTCAAAGAAAACAACATCTCTGGATCGAGTGCATTTCTTTGTAACAGGATGAAGCATTCTGTAACCTTTGCTTTCTTCACAGTAACCAACGAAGATGTACTCTTTTGACTTAGAGTCCCATTTCTTGCGGTTATTATCAGGAATTTTCACCAAAGCTTTGCAACCAAAAACACGAAGATGGCTTAGGTCAGGTTTTTCTCCTGTCCATGCCTCTTGAGGTGTCATATTTGGTAAGACTTTTGTAGGTGACCGATTCTTCAGATAATTGGCTGTATTTACTGCTTCTGCCCAAAAATCTGTGCTTACTCCGGATTCTAGAATCATTGTTCGAGCTCTTTCTACCAAAGTTCTGTTCAGACGTTCAGCAACTCCGTTCTGCTGAGGAGTATACGGAATCGTGGTTTCGTGACGAATTCCACAACGTCGTAAGAAACTCAGAAAATTCTCATTGACATATTCAGTACCATTATCTGTTCGAAGAGTTTTGATACGTTTACCAGTCTGATTCTCAACAAGAGATTTGTACTCCTTGAACTTCTCCAGTACCTCAGTCTTTGATTTCAGAAAATAGACAACCGAGTGTCTCGTGAAATCATCAATCAATGTCAGAAAATACCGTGCTCCACCAACTGATGAAACATGCATTGGACCACAAATATCAGAATGAACAAGACCAAGAACGTGCTTCGCTCGTTTGGCTCCTGTTTTCTTGAACGGTTTGCGATGCTGTTTGCCTTTCACACAAACTTCACAAGGAATATCTGCCGTCCCTTCAGACTGAACACCAGTAGACATAGTGCTTCGAAGTAGGCGCATAGAAGGCCGATTAAGATGTCCAAGGCGACGATGCCATAAGTTTACAGAGTTCGTTGACAGCGCAGCAAACATACGAGATTGCTTACAGTTCAAACGATACAGTCCATTGACTTCTGTGGCAGTTCCAATGACACTTTTTGGATTGACCTTCACCTGCTGATTAACTATGCGACAGCCTTTCTTGTCAAACAAAACAGTTTTACCCTCCTGAGCAATTCTGTTAACTGCTAAGAGATTTATAGCCAAATCTGGTACATGAACAACATCTGAAATTTCCATTGTTTTCTTTGTTGACAACGGAATCGATAATGTTCCCATTCCAGTACTTTTTAACTTTGTTCCATTTGCAATTCCAACCTCTTGACTAGAATCTGAAGAAAAATTCTTAAGCAAGTCAAGTCGAGATGTTAGATGTACCGTGGCACCTGAATCAAGATACCAATCATCATTCATCGAGGTAGGCTGCACCGATGAAACTGAAAAATTCGTTTGGGCTGACACAGCACCAAAATTCGCGTTGGCTGAATTCTTATGTGGTTTAACCTTGACCTTCTCACATTGCGAACGAATATGACCAAAACGATTACATTCAAAACAACGTGGTCCTTTTGGCTTACTTTTCATCTGGGACATGCCCTTGTGGGACCTGCTCATTTGAGACCTGCCCATTGAAAATGCTGAATGAGTTGCAACCGAAGTCGTACTTGCTCCTAGCTCCTTAACACTGTCCTGAAGCAAAAGACTTTTTACAAACTCAACGGTTGTGTCTTGCTTTGATCCTTGGATGCCTAATATTAAAGGCCTATACTGATCTGGAAGACCTCCAAGAATTATGCCTCCAACAACATTGTCCTGAAAAGGTTGACCAATTGATTCCAATTGTTCTGCAATTGACAAAATGTGATCTACATACTGCTGCATCGAAGGAAAGTTCTCAAAATTTGTCTTAAACAAACTGGAATACAGTCCAATCAGACGAACAAGAGCAGTGCTTTCATATTCACCTCTCAATGCGTCCCAAGCAGCTTTCGCAGTCTGGCATTTCTTCGTGACTCTGGTTGAACAGGGTTTTAGGCTGAGATTGATTTTGGCTAACACACGTAAGTCCAAATCCGGATCAACAGTCTGGCCCTCTTTTGGCGAAACACAGCGCCATAAACCTGCGTCAATTAAGAAATTTTGCATCCAGAATTTCCAATCACCATAATTTTTGCCATCAAGATGCTTCGCTTCCGGTAAACCTCCGACGGAATTTGTAGTAACTGTTGTCGCTACATTGCCTGTTCCTGTGCTAATTTTCTCCTGAATTCTCAAAACTTGCTGCTGTAGTTCTTCCAATGCCGCCATTTTGACGCGAGATCAAGAAGAAACTTCAGCTTCTATCGACTCGGATAATTAACGAGAAAACTCGAAAAATATTAGTCGACCAGTCGTCCTGGGAATTAACCAGTCGTCCTGCGTTCGACCTGGGCACATAACCTGTTGGAATGCAGAGCTTTATTCACGATTAAAGGAGATAAAGATTGTCACATGTCATCTTAACTACTAGCACAAAACACGGAACGGAGAAGAAGGGGGAAGTGACGTATAACATAGACTAAATTATATAGAGTCATCTACAGTCATCTATGCTAGCGCCATCTAGAATGTGTATCATTATTCCAACACATTATATAGGCTATCTGATTCTCCACATGTTTCTTAGTTAATACCGTATCTGAATTAGTGCGATGTTAAAGAATTGGTTGCGTTTTTCACTTTGATCATTTCATGCTTAGTAGTTTAAAGAAGTCTATTATATGAAAGAATGTGGAATTTATCTTTTGCCTATAGCTGCAAGATCTACCGACCGAGCTAGTCGAATGTATCCTCGTTAAAGTCGTAGCTATGGAAGTGAAGAATATGAGACTGGCGAGAAGTGTGTGGAACGAAAAATCTGAGCTGGTGATAAACCGACTTCGATCCGTCTGCTCGCAATGGAGAAGCATCTGTGCGACCATCTTTTTTCGAAATGAAGTTCACAGAACTCTAGACGACACTGGTTAGTTGATCAGATTGAGAAATTATTGCTTGGTTAGGTTATAGGACCCGCTTCCCGATATCATTGTTGCGATCATTTTGTTAATAATAATCCTAAATAAAGCAGTAAAATAGCCTCGATTGTCAAACTATAGATTTTTCTTACATCGAGTCTCTCACTTCTCTGGATTCAAAGTAGATTTATCATCCATCTATATTTAAGTATTCTTCTAGCGCTTATATCTTGGTTCTAAGCTTATAATTATACCGACGTAGGCCTATCATCTTAAACATGATACTGGCCAGCTTTTAACAAGCATGCGAAGTCGTGTCGAAGCGCTTAACGGTCATGCCCCCATTTAGAATTTTATTTATTTTTCACCAGCTATTTTGGTCCGGAAAGTTGACGTGCCCCCCCCCCCCGTCGTCGTCGTGAGTAGCTCGCTCCGTATGACCGTCTCAGTTTTTTCGGCAGATGGAAAAGGTATATGTTTTGGGAAATTCGAGACTGATGACTAAAAAAAGATCATCAATTTTTTGGGCGGGTGGAAAAGGTATATTTTTTGGAAAATTCGAGACTGATGACTAAAAAAGGTCATAATTTTTTCGGACGAAACTTTTTTCCTCTTTCCCGGACCAAGACCAAAAATGTTTGGCACCCCCCCCCCCCCCCCCCCCCATCGAAAATTTCTGTATCCGCCCTTGACAATGTCTACATCGTTATGTGATGATAATATAATTAGATGTGTTTAGGCCTAGTAATATTTCTTTTACAAAATTCATATAATATGCACAATAATTAGTAACTAATAATAATTATTATTAAATAATTGCACTTCTTTTAGCTGACGATGCGATTCGTCTGGAAATTTTGCATCAGTATCCGATTCAGCTTCCAGTCTACGAAATGACCACAATGAAAGATGAAATATTTATGCTCTGCAGACGAAATGGTGAGGACTACAGTATGAACGTTTTCGACTGCAGAAATATCGCAGTGGTGAAAGATATCATCCCGTTACCAGGAGTAAATCCGGGAGACATAGTTGGTTGCAACGTTTCAAACTGTGTTTATGTACACGACGCGGAATGGGGCCAGTCAAACGCGGTTTCAGTTTTGCGCATTAAGAAAGCCGAAGAACATCAGTTTACGCTGTCACGGTTGATTAGGCTTACTGATCTGCATATGTCATCACTAGAAGTATCCGTCAATGGTAACTTAATTATCATTTCAAAGGAGGAGCAACCGGAACCCACCGTAGTAAGAATTTATGCTCCGAACGGTTTCCTGCAGCATGAAGTAGTGCTGTCCACAGCTATTTATGGGTTCAGTTATCTTCAGCATGTTATCCAAAAGTCAAACGGAAATCTTGTACTGGCTTGGAATGACAACAACAGAAAGGCACAATTAAGAGAGATCGATACGTATGGGAGCGTTGTGCGTCGATATCAAACGGCATATGGGGGAGAGATCATTGGTATGAATGTTGTAGATATTTATGATGGAATTCTTATCACCAATTCGGAAAGCAGATTCGAGCTTTTAGACTCGGAACTTAATCACCTGGATTTCACTGGTGTACAACAGCATGAGGGAGAATTTTATTACCCCTCAGATGTGCACTTCAATGGTGAGAGAAATGAGATAATGTATTTTTATCGCTTGGATAATCCTAGTAGAGTTGCTCTAGCCATCTTTCGTTTCAGATAATAAAAATTCACTCTTTAAATTTTTAATTTAAAAAAATAGTTTCGACCGACATCTCGTGCAACGGTAGCATCGATCGCAGTTTATTACTTGTAGCGCGTATACTTACAAACAGTTGTCTTAGATTATCCATCTTTTATTATATTTTTAAAGAATTCGTTTTCATTAGTCATATTAATAAAACGGATGTTACTTTTTCGCTTCTGAGTGCAATATATGTTATGAAATTCTGCCATGTCTCTAACGCCATTTGTTTTGTTGAGAAGGATAACTAAACGGATCGAAACTGAGGACATTCTTCAGTGTTTTGGTGCAATGTATTCGCCTATTATGTTAGACGATCTATTAAAAGTTTTATCTCCATTTCTGGTCTATTTATTGTACAGGTAACACACTGATAAATAATAATAAAAATTAGATAGAAAAGTATGCCCGGCCAATACTGATTGCGACGATGGTGCTGAAAGCCATGATCAAATAGCAACGTTGATGGCAACCACCATGGTCTCCTTGGCAAACAATAGACTTCATCAATGGTTAACTGTCCGTCATCATATATTACATCGATAAACAACATGTATTGTTAGGTTACTAAGTGCGTCGTCTCTAAGGCTTTGATCCAGTTCACGATATTCTATCAACATGTGAGACTGCATCGCCTAAGGCTAAGCGATCATTGAAAGGAAGTTCTGTATGATCTTCCCACTTATATTGTAGACCATCTCTACAGATAATCCCAGTCTCCATGGAGCCACAACACAAGATCAGAACTCTGAGGTGAAAACAATAAAATAAAATTCTTTGTAGACATCATGCATGTGCTGTCCAAAATAAGCCGCTTTTCGTTGGGATGCATTATTAATGCAGTTGGTGGCGCGCTCAATTTCGCATGAAGAGTTCGAATTGATAGACACCGCTGTTAGCAAAGCCAAAGCCGGTGACACGAAACGGAGTATCCCCCTCAACTGGTTAGAGTGGAAGAATAGATAAATTTAAGTAAAGTATACAGAGCCGTGCTGCGCTACCAACAGGCTCCACTCGCGAAATAGTGCTTCAAAATGTTGGCTGGTTTTCTATGGATCATGGTAGGGCTCCTCAGGGTCTTCGTGGCGGAAGGAGGCCAGTATTCAATCAACCAGTATTCACGAGCTACAGATGGTGAAGGTCAACCGTTATGTTCCGTAAACGCGCCCTCTGTTGTCGTCTATGGTGTTCGACGTCGGTTGAGTTGTCTGTTGGAACACTGTGTGCCAACCAAAGCATGTCTTTCTACGAACTACTACACAGACACCGGGAAGTGCGAACTCTTCCATTATCCTCCAACTGATTTCTTCAGGACTGATGAAGGATGCGAAAATTACAAGGTAAAAGGCAAAAGTAAATCACGAGCAGAGAAGATTCTCACACGGGGCCGGATTAAGGCATGTTCAACATGTTCGGCCGAACAGTGACCCACACTTTAGGGGCCCCACACATGCAATAGAATTTTTTATCGTTGTTAAGTAGCCTATAATGGTAAAATGAGTAAAAAAAACTCGTCACAAATTGTCACATTTTTCGAGATAAATATTGATCTTTGACATATACATCCCTTACGCATTTCGAAGATTTCATTACCAGGCAAACTGATCTTAAAATCAGCCAGAAAGCACTAATAAGAGCTACCAGTTTTAATTGCGTGTTTAGACACTTAATAGGTCTACCTCCGCCGGTGACACGAAACGGAGTATCCCCCTGAAAGCTATCCGGGGGGATGAATTGATCTATCCCCCCGGATGGAATTAACCGGTCTATACTATCCGGGGGGATAAACCACTCTATCCCCTTTTTTGAAAAATTCGCATAATAAAAAAATTTATGCTGTAATCAAAATTTAAAGTGACTCTAATTGTTTTAAGTGTCCTAAGCAATGCTCAGATAAAGGCAACTCGAATTTATTTAGTGACTCTGAGTGTTCTTAAGTGTTTTAAATGTTTTAGGCCTAAGTGATCTTAAAACAGGGCAAAACAAATTGTCTAGTAGGAATAAACATACCAGGGCTTTTTTAACGTGCAGTTCTACACATAATGTGCAGTTCTAAATGGATTCGTGCAGTTGTAAAAGCACTTCCGTCACGTTCCTTGCAGTTAAAACTAGTAAAAAAAGTCATTTTCCTCAGATTGGGAGTAATTTAGCCTACCATGGAGGATGAGAAAGGAGAGAAGAGGATGTGCAGTTCTAAAAATTCCTTAAAAATAGCCCTGAAACATACCTGTTAGTGTCATTGTTCAAAACAAAGCAAATGAAAATTAATTTGCAAAACAATTCACGCGGAAGCGGTTTCTTCGACTTTCTTTAATTTGGGGGGATACAATTAATACGGGGTATACTCTATTTCGTGACACCGGCCACTCGGAACTCAAGTGCCATGGCATTGCGACGCATTCTGATATTGCGCCATTTTAATTATTTTGTACATTTATACAGCAGGCCTATGCAATCTGTTTTTACGAATTAGGTCTACTCACTCTACTGGCCTACCGGCAATCGCGAAAATATATATTGGTTTGTAATCAGTAGCGGCACTACAGCAGAGCAATTCAGGGCACCTATATTTTGTCCTGCCACAAGAGCGCCAGAATTGTTCTCCTGTCAAGAATTTATTTGGGACATAAATCGCTTCTGCATTGTTCAAGCCTACTTGTACGAGTGCCCTGGCTATGCCCTAGTTAGTTAAGAAGCATAGTTTAGGCCTACTTTAACACTAGACTGAAGTATCAAAACACCTAGGCCTATTGTTTAGGCTACATCGTTAAAAAATAACGAATTAATAACAGACGAATATCAATTCGTTGAATATGACGCGTTTTGTATGCCCCTCGCGAGATCTGTCGTGATTCTGTAAGGTTGTGGCCCACAGTTTTACTGAACAGGGTCCCACATTTATTAATCCAGCCCTACCCCAACCTGGAAAAAACTTTAGGATCTATGAAAGAATTAAAAATTAAAATAATAAAATTGCGGGTAGGCCTACGAACGATCCTCGAGAATGCGATATTATAATTAGTATGTATTATACAGCTATGAGCTTATTAATGATGTCAATTTTAAAATAGCATATTTAGAAAGGCATAGCATAGCCTATAACTCGTACACTTTTTGTAACCACTCAGCCGCCTGGTCCCTAAAAATCGCCGGGTCTCTGAGCATCTACCCCTCTGACTCCCCCCTCCCATCGGCGGGCCTGATTGGAACACGCCAGGATCATGAATCCGAATCGATTTTTTGTGTGAATGCTAATGATCTTGCAGTCAAATGCAAAGAATGGTTATTATTTGCAGAGAAAGAATACAGCCGATGTCAATTTTTGCAAAGGAGGTTTGTATGACTGTTAATTTATGTTTGCCGATAGTTTTATTAGCACCAATAATTATATTACATCTATGCCCCTCCCTCTCAATCTTCCTTTCCTTGCATCTTCCTCATGTTCTCTTTCTGTCCTGTAACCTACCTATCTCCGCCTGTCTATTCTTATCCATTTTTTAATGATAGCTTTGTTAAGTTTGCTATGGCAACTACATGTTTATACGCAACGACTATAGCTGGTGTGCTGTTCATCAAACTTCAGCAGAAACCCACAAACGAGACTTGACATCCTGAACCAAAGCGATACCTCGTCAGATCAAAATCAAAATAACCTTACTCCACTAAACTTTTATAAACTTTAACATCTATCTATCTATCTATCTATCTATCTATCTATCTATCTATCTATCTATCTATCTATCTATCTATCTATCTATCTATCTATCTATCTATCTATCTATCTATCTATCTGTCTGCCTGCCTACCTACCTACCTACCTACCTGCCTCGATCCCTACCTACCTACCTACCTATCTATCTATCTATCTATCTATCTATCTATCTATCTATCTATCTATCTATCTATCTATCTATCTATCTATCTATCTATCTATCTATCTATCTATCTATCTATCTATCTATCTATCTATCTATCTATCTATATATCTATCTATCATCTATTAGTTGATATAAAAACAATTATAGACCTACGTGGAGAGAAATCGGTGCATCGTTTCGGTCTACTCGAGGTCGGCACTAGCTGTAGCTTAGGATTATTCTACGTAAGGCAGAACCCTGAATAAAAGTTTAACACCGCTACCACAAAATAGATTAGTTTTGCTAGTTGATTGGTGTTTATATTAATGTATTTAGCACCGCGCCATTCATCTTTTAAAAACAATACAACGATAATCAACTAACAAAAACTAATCTATTTTGTGGCAGCAGTAGCCTAGATATTGAAGAATAGGCTACAGGAATCACCATACGAAGCAAAAACGATTACACAAAAAATCAACTATGAAAAAATCAATCTTTTAATTTCAATGCTATTTCGCAGATCTTCCTCTGCGTAACCTCTAAATGAAAACTGGTTCCCGCGACTATGCTTTTGGATGCTGAAAAATGTCAAGCTTAGGTCCTCCGACTGCAATTTCCAACCTTAAACTAGCCTATGGCAACTTTGGTTGACATTCTGACTCTAAAATCTCCGCCATTGAAAAGACCATCATCTGAACTATAGGCCGACAAAGTTTTAAAAATAGAGTTGCGTCTTGCTTTGTTGTGTTTAAAGTCAGTGGCGGAACGAATAAACCCACAATTGTTCCGCCCGAATGCTGCTCGTTTCCGCTGACCTACAAGGGAAACATCTCCTACACATGTGTAAACAATATCACCAAGCTATCGGACATTGGATGCTATAGAGCTAAACACTCCTGGGCAACCTGCTCATCTACGGGTAAGTGAAATAGTGTTTTCCTAAATCTATCCAAGTTTCCCTTGTAATAAATGCAACTTATTTGTAGGGCTTGCTGTAAATTGAGATGTTACCCGCTTCTGTATTCTTCAGTGTCAAATGTTTGACCATCAAATTAGACAAGTCGGTTACATTCTTCTAAAATGCGTTGACAAGGGGTTAAAAGTTAAAACAATCATGTCTAAGATTTGAGTGAACCTCAGTCACTGGCTGGTCCTATAGAACTTGGAATGGGCTCCCTGCTGCACTTCGCCTTGGGTCTAGGCCTATAGTGTTTTGTGAGTAGGCCTAATAACCTACTGTATACCTAACACAAACTATGGGTCACACCACTACGTTCCTTTCTCGTAAACTGCCTTATTTAGCCTAGCCGTTGTTGGACTTATCTAATTTTACCATTTATAAAGCGCTTCTCGCAGCAAGAGCCTTTCAGAAGCACTCCCAGTGCGTTTAACTCCGAGAAAAAAGGTAAGTTTTTAGACGAGAGAAAGACGAGGATACACTACCAGAGAGTATGGCAGAGCGATGGATCGCTTCTGAGTGGATTGCTGTACAATTGTGTCTGCCTTAGACTTCAAGGCTGATTATGTCCGTCACAACTTGATTCTTCCGGGCGCCACACAACCAGTTCCGTCGATGTTCATTCACGGATGGTTGATCATCCAGAAAAACGTTCCAGACGGCGGATCAATATTCAACAGATCGTGGATCGAATACAAAAATGGTTTTGGAGATCCAGCTGGAAAATACTACTGGTTTGGAAACGAGAAACTCTATCAACTGCTGTCAAGTGGAAACTGGAAGCTGAGAGTCGAAGTCCAGGCGAACGATACATGGAACTGGTCGTCGGCCGAGTACGAGTCTTTCCGCTTGAGTGACGAAGTTGGCAAGTACACCTTGAACGTGACCGGAGGATGCACAGGCGATGCTGGAGATGGATTAAACCTTGCAGTGCGTGACATCTTCATTCCAAACGGTATGAAATTCACCACATTTGATGACGACAATGACAAGGATGACGATGCAAACTGTGCCGTCGCCGAAAACCTGGGTGGAGGTTGGTGGTGGAACCATTGCGGAACTTCATACCTGAACGCATACGCCACCTCGGGAAACTCCTGGTCAACCATTCAGTCGACGAAGCGTTACGTTAGAGGCGGGCGCATGATGATAAAGAAAAACTAACCACCACAGGGGTGGATCCAGAGCATGGGCGGAGACCTAGAGGGGACAGTGGGACGGTCCCCCAATGGAGGTGTTGGGGGACGGCCCATGCATTTGCCCCCCCCCCCAATCGTTGAGCGTCACGACTAAAAAAAGGGTCAACAACTTTTTTGGCGGCGAAAATAGAAAATTTCGTCGGATGACTAAAAAAGGTCATCAACTTTTCGTCAGAAATATTTGGCCGGTAAAAGATGGAAATTTTTCGGCGACACTCGATCAGAGCCGTTCGTCCGTCAAAAAATCTCGCGTCTTTCCGTCCCCCAAGTCTCCGCCCAGTTCTCCGCCCATGATCCAGGGAGGGGCAAGCCGGCCATGGCACCCCATTTAGAATTTTTTTTCTTTCTCACCAGCCATTTTGGCATGAAAAATGGACGTCCCCCATCAGTTCGGCAGACCTTTACAAAAGTAGTCTATGATGACTAAAAAATGATCAACTTTTTTGTTATGGAGAAAATGGTATGGTTTTTCTGGGAAATGGGTTTTTTGCCCGAAATTTTGGCCGAATGACTAAAAGAAAAGGTCATCAACTTTTTGGCGGATAAAATGGTCATCAGATTTTCCGGCGACTAAAGATGAAATTTTTCCTTGCCCAACACCGAAAAATTTGTCCCCCCCTATTTGAAACGTTCTGGATACGCCACTGTATCACCAGAATATGAGAATTGTGGGCAAATAACAAAGAAACTGGATTGGACACATACTGAGAATTTCCTGGCTTTGTCTTTGCAACCACGGTTCATGACCTCGCGGTGTCCAACTTGACCAAGAACTCACTTTTGCTCCTCAACTTCACCGTCTTGCTAGAGACTGCTATTATCAGCTGCGCCAGCTTCGCACTGTCATCCGTTCTCTTACGTCTGCTGCTACTCTTACTTTAGTGCATTCCTTTGTTACATCTCGCATCGACTATTGCTCTTCACTCTACATTGGCCTCCCATCCAGCAGATTGACTTGTCTTGACCGGGTGTTGCGCTCTGCTGCGCGCCTAATTGGGAAAATCCCTAAATATGGTCATGTCTCAAACTACATGCTTGAGGTACTTCACTGGCTCCCTATTCGCCAGCGTAGGCCTATTGAGTTCAGGGTAGCTGCATTGGTATGGCGATGTTGTCAGGGCCTCGCCCCAATTTACCTCAGAGAGCTATGCAGCTTTACATTGGGTATCCAAGGACGTCGTCAGCTATGCTCTGCTGATAAGGGTCCTCTTAGTTCCTTTTGCTCGTACTACTACCATGAAGAATCGAGCCTTTTCTGTGGTTGGACCAGTGGTCTGGAATGGCCTTCCTTTTGAGCTACGCCTACACCCTTGGACTCTACCAGGATCCTTCCTTACTAAACCTAAAACTATTCTTTTTGAGTGCGCTGGAGTCTGGAGCGCCTTTGAGTAGTTTTTTTTCTTGAAGAAGCGCTATATAAATGTCCGAATGAATGAATGAATGAATGAGAGGGGACACCCTTGTGAGGGAAATAATAGAGGGAAGAATGTAGAGACGTAAAGGAAGAGGAAGACCCTAGACAGAAGTTTCTGGACCTGGATGATGCAGGAGGGATATCAACAGCTAAAAAGGAGGCTCAACAACGAGGAGTGGTGGCACAGGATGTTCGAACCTGCCAACTGGCATCATGATGAACTACGGGGGAGAGGTCAGACGTTCATTTTTGTGGACTGTTAACAGTTATTGTTAAACATAGTGTAGCCTACTACTTGTTGTGGTGGACAAATATAGAGCCTACAATCAAATGCCATATCCACTTGCAGTTACAAGTTCCAACCTCCTCGCATCTGTCTTAGTCTTGAGAATGCACACAAAGCCTGGAAACTTTTGCCTTGATTCTATGTTTACGACTTGTATTAATCTATCTCCATTACTTTTTCCTACCTCATACCTCTTCTCTCCATTCCGCTTATGAATTACACTCTCCGCAGTCTTGATATAAATTCCTGTTTGTGGGTGCCCAGCACTGCCCACTGCCCAGGCTAGCGGGATCACTCCCTTTCTGGGTTACCCTTTCACCGGGATCTTTTACCTTATATTTGATGTTTAGTTTTTGATGTTCAATGCACACTCTTATTTTGTCAAACTGTTTTTTTTATCTCTTTGAATAAACAAATTTGAATTGAACTGAATTGAGTCTGGGTGTACAAGGAAGACTTTACAATCGGGCTATAAGAAAGACTGGGGGGTTGGGTTGAACCCCTCAACCGCCGGAAATGCTCACCCTGTTGACCACACAGACTTCACTTTGAGATTGAAATTCAACTGTTTTTCCTGCCTGCATAGTGCATACTGAATATTTAGACAGATGAAGAAGCCGATTAATTACAGAAGAAAATCGTTCCCAGCTGCTTGGCTCGTCGCAAATGAAAAGACACGTTGCAGCATTGAGAAGTTTCAGCATGTCATGGCAAACACCTTAACACCAGCGAACATGGACACGCAACCGTAGGCGGAGACTTAGGGGGACAGCGGAGACTTAGGGGGACACTCCAATCAATGTTTGTGGGGGGACCGTCCATGCTTTCCCCCCCTTTATTTAAGAAATATTCATCATAAAAGCACGGTAAAATTTACAGTGGTTTACAGTGTCAGAATCCAGACATTTCACAAATGTAGATTTCAAGATTTCGATGAAACGACAAAAAAGGTCATCAGCTATTTTGGCAGGGAAAAAATGGTATGTTTCAAGAAAATTTCCGCCAAATGACTAAAAAAGGGGTCGTCAGAAATTTGGTCGATGAAAATGAAAAATGTCGTCGGTGACTCAGCCATCTGCCCAAAATGTCACGCCTCGACGATCGTCCTTTGGCTGCTCGTTCGCTCCAACCTCTCGACTAAGTCTCCGCCTATGTACGTAACAAGACAAACCCCATGTAAACTTGACTCAAACGCAGCCTTTAACATCGCAAAAGTATGGGATAGAATGCTATTTAGTAACTTAAGTGTGTAATGCATGTTATCAGACTAAGAAGTGAACAACAATAATTGTGATCGTAACTAAAAAAATCTTGAAAGCACGAAACGTTACTTTGTACGAAATGCACTTAAAATGAAAGGCATAAAACTGATTAAAATAGTTCTTGGTATTCAAATTCCTTGTTGTGTTAACTAATCAAACTCTTAGTCCTTGATGCAGTTAAGCTGCCAAAATATTTTCAGTAGTGTTTTAGGATGCTTTAATACAACAATTTCACATGTTTATTGATTAATTATTAAATCGTGTGCATTGATTATTGTGCAGTTGACGAAGTCATGAAAAAATTCGTTATCATTCGCTTTATGGAGATTTTACTGGTGAGATCAGTGGCATTATACATCTATATAAACATGTATATATATGCATACACAAATTACACATATCTGCATAGTATATATATATAATTATATATACACACACATAAATTCCAATTTATTAGTCACCAACGTTCACAAACCATAGCACAGCAAAATAATGGTAATGGTAAACTTAAACTCATGATTTCTCACAAGTCAAATAGTTGAAGAGAAACCAACATAATTATTTGCTACCCGTAGCTTATTACTACCATATGTATCCATAGAAGCACAGTTTCTAAGTAGCTATTAGGCACTGCTAATCCCAGTCAGTGTCCAGTAGTAGGAGTATCAAAAACCAATACATGATTTTATTTTGAATCTTTGGGTTTTTACTGGCAAGGTCAAAATTTTTGGTTGCTGGTAAACTCTCCAACAGCAACTTTTCACCAAGACACTTTAAAACCCAGCCACAATACCTGGTGAATGGAACCCCACAACCAACATATTAAGCAACTCAAACCAAACCTAACAACTCTAGTCAATCCATACGAACTCACCAACCATCCGGACATACACAACTACCGGTATTTCAATGACACAAACAGGGTGAGACTTGCCAAGGGTTTGGGAGATTGTTAAATCCCCTAGTCTTTTTTAGAACCTCACAGCAAAGTCCCTTGGCTTTTCACACTCCAACATCACATCGATTATAGTCTGAATGCCTCTGTTATTTCTATAAAATTCTCATACTGCAAGTAAAGCAACACACTTATAGGAAAGCCCTAGAACCTGCTCTCTGAATCAACCAAGCTCCACAATGTCAAACATATCTACATTCTACAGTCATAAAAACTCAAGGATGCAACCAAATTTACGACATTTTAAAGTACACTTTCTAACTGAAAATTCGTCCATACGAGAAAGTTCGTGACAACCAAAACGAATGTCGTGCTTCCGTGATTGAAAAAAACGTGTATTTTCTGACAAGATTGAAGCTGTGTGAAACAGACAGTTCGGCAATTGGACTTCAGTAACTGAACTTGAAGTTCAGCTTCAGAAGGTATTTCATGTTGACCTGTGCAACATCATAAACAATGTATCTGTAACCTGGTCAAGGATGAACAACACCTCAGGGCTTTTTTTAACATGCAGTTGTACACAAAATGAGCAGTTCTAAATGGATTTGTGCAGTTGTAGAAGCACTTCTGTACAGTTAAAATTAGCAAAAACGGTCACTGTCCTCCGATTTGGAAGTAATTTACCATGGAGAATGGGACAGGAAAGAAGGAATTGTGCAGTTCTAAAAATTCCTTAAAAACAGCCCTGCAACACCTGAAAACTGCCTGCATATCAGTTCCTATGACAACATGCAAAAGCAACACCAACAGGCAACTATCGCTACCAATTGTATTGCAGCATAAATCCTGGTCATCATAAACCAACACGTAATTTATCTCCGCAATTATTTCTCTCTCACTGTTAATCAGAGTAGGCCAAAGTGGTGATAATAGCCTAAGCTCCAAGACCCTACTCATGAAGTATCTGAATACACATTTAATTTGTCTGTCATTGAAGCCTTGGTCATTTTAATGTCTCGTAAATTTCAATTTTACTCTTTTAATTGCAAAAGTTGAATCGAAAAATTCTTTATTTGAACTTCATAGTCATCCTGCCAAATGATGTCACAGTGATGTGCAGCTATGCTGATACATATTTCTTTTTCTATTATAGTAACAATAATGATTACCTGGCAACATCAAATTCATTTGATAACAATTATTCGAGATATGACTCAATAAAATCGGTTTTTGTAAAAAATTTTGAGTTACGTTTTTGGACTCAACTTAAATGTTAGTGAATGAAAAGGGGGAATCTTTATTAATACACAATCATATTAAACCATTATTTTGACGCATCAAAAGGATACTCATTGTAGAGAAGGCTCGACTGTCCAATCGTAGAACTCATCCCTTTACCCATGGGAATTTCCACGCCATCAGCACCCAAAAAGACGCCCTTGGGGTCTGGTTCCGTCATACCACACCCTAAACAACAACGCAATGAATCAGTCAATCATTCAATCAATCAATCAATACAAATAGACAAGCAACAAAATACCAACTAATCAGAGGATAAGCCAATAAGAGAAGAATGCAATCAAATTATCAATCAATCAGCCAGAGCATTATTGATTTAACCCGTAAATCAGCCAGATAGGTGCACCAAGGAAATTGATATGTAAGGAGAACAAGTCAATTAATTAGCAAAGCAATCAATCAGTCGTTCAATCAAACTGTAAATCCTTCAATCAGATGATGGAGGTAATTGCAGTTTAATGTCACTGTGTGGTAATAAAGACCATTAACGATGTCCTCCTCCTTTATCCAGGCATGGGACTGGCACTGGCAGAATGCAACCAGTGGCAGAGTTAAAATAGAACCTTTAATAAAGTAATCCACCAATTCTTATTTAAAAGACAGCAAAGACATCACTCTACACTAGGTCGAGAAATCACCTTTTGTGCTGTGCTTTCCTTTTGGAAGGGTCTGCACGAACTCTGAATGCTTCAGCTCATACCTACACAGAGAATAAGACAAAAATGCCTTTAACCCTTTGAACCCGGAGCTCCCGTAACTCTATGGATAACGGGCCGGTGTCGGGTTTGAAGGGTTAAAAGGTGACCATGTTTGGAGTTACTGTAATTTTGCTGCATATACATTATATGCAGCTTTTTTATAGATGCAAATTCCAAAGAAGAGCAAATTCAGATATTATGAAAGGTTCAGCAAACTGCAGGGGTACATAACATAATTGAAGGGCTTGGAGCAATAACAAGGTATGTCGACATACCTATGTCTTGCGAAACAGTATGCCACCGTGAGCGGAAGATGGTAATCTATCAACTCTGTAAATTTGGTACAGATCTGAATAGTTTTGAGCGCTGTTTTTCAAAAAACGTTATGTCAACATAACATGTTATTGCGCACTCGTCAGAGTTCGACCATAACTCTACTGCAATATCCCGGTATGACGACATACATTGCCGTGTTTTCTTACAAACTTTGTATTGAAGCCAGTGCAACAATGAGGTTATTAGACATAATCTGTTATTGCTCCCACTTTCGTTTGAATTGGATGCAATTTCTACAGTTATGTCATTAAAACTTCTTATTGCACTGTTTTTACGTATCAAATATATCGACAGTACTACAGTTATGATGACTTACCATGTTATTGCACGATTCTCGAACTGTGTAATAGAGACAGTTCAGTGCAATAATAAGGTATGTTCACTTATTCCAGATGACATGTGTGGTATTGCAGCTGCTAAAAAACGCTTTGTCGACATAACCTGTTATTGCACCAGAAATGAGACTGATGACTGAGTGTTCGTGTTGCAATAACCAGATATGATGCAAAATGTATAAAAAATAATAATAATTTCATCTTTCGCATTGAAACATTTACAAATTTCGTTAAAGACAATTTTAAGGTACATATTGCTTAAAACAGTTTGTCGATATGTGATCAAATGGCTTAGATACGGCTGTTTGAAGTGGTAAATCTTTGAAGTCGATTTCCCAACATTCATGATTTTCGACATACCTTGTTATTGCTCCAAGCCCTTCAATTATTATGCAAACAATTTTCTTGTATATATCAACAAATAACGAAGTTATCCAAATTAAATTAAAATAAACAAAGAATTTTTTAAAATATTTTTTAATTAATTATTTTTTATGGCTGAAACAGTATTGGAATGCCTTTTCGGAGATTTCCATAGATAATAAAAAAAGCACTGGCAATATATAGGTATATATATATATACATAATTATATATACCGGTATATATAAATTTGGCTGTTGAACATAGATATGAATTTAATATGAAACTTTAAGCTGTAAAAATTTATTTTGAAATTCTTACTTCTGGCCAAGATATAAGAATTCAATTATAAGTTTTACACACACTCACTCACCCTAACACTTCTTAGTGCAAGAGCCGTGATGTTCCTGAAGGCACACTCAGAATCTCACGCTTTCTCAAGCAAGTTGGGATATTGGACTAAATTCCACATTTTTTAAATTAAGTGCTCACAATGATGACTAAAAGGGAACTACAGACTGAAATACAAATATTGTTTTATTTTTAATATTAAATAAGAATCATTGTTATTCTGTAGTGGTGCTACATCAATGCATATATGTTTAGCACAAGTGCCTAATGAAAAATCAAGCAATGGCAAATTATACTTATATCATAAAATTATTATTGTTAATTGACAATTATTATTATTATTAAATAATGTCTTTCAATCTTGTATAATTTTTATTTTCAGTTACTAATTAAGTTAACAAGTACAGAAAATTCAGAGATCAGTATTCCTGTTCTGCACGGTGAAGAACCATTCTGCACAACTATAACTTATAAAAGATAATTCTAATAAACTAATAAACAGCTTACATGTTGCCAAGAGCAACCTCGCACAACAGGATCAGTGCAGTTGGGTTTGATTTGCTCGCACAGCAGTAGTTAGCACTCTTCGACACCATGTCGGCGAAGTAGATGCCCTTTCCAAACATGTAGCCAGTCTAAAAAGACACAACAACGATCCACATTTAATCATTTTTAACAATTGTATACATTTCATTCCATACAATTCGGCCAGCAAGTCACGAATAAACGAACGAGTCAAACTGAACAATTCAAATAAGCGAAGGAAGTGAAAGAATTGATTGAACAGTTCGTCTAATGTACTGGGAGCGCCTCTGATTGGTGTGCACTGAAAGAGGCACTTTATAAATCTATAAATACAATACAATGCAATACAGTGAGGAACCAACTCGCCAGTCCAGACTAACGGACAGACCATGACCTACCACTGGAGCTTCCGGTGGTGCGATACGCAGACCCTGCGACAGTATGCCGGCAAAGTTGGTGGTTCTGGAACCGTGCCACAGCAGTTTGCGGTTGTGAAGGTCGCGGAAAGGTCGGAAAACCTTGTCTTCTCCCTCACGACTGACTCGGAACACCTGGAAAAACACAAAATGGGTTAAATTCCCTTGATCAGGCAAACAAACAGCACCGCCAAGAGATTCTCCTTTCGAGATGTTCTAAGCAATAAAATATTTACCTAACCTATAGGCAGATATGAAAGCAGCATTATGAGCAATTACACAAAGTGCACGTGAAATAAAATGACGTAAAAATATATCGCTATAAATAAAGTGAAATGAGTAACTACTCAAGATTGTTATCTTTCGATCCAGTAAAGGACGGTTTTTACGCTAACCTCTTCCACTTCCAGGTCGTAATGTTGATGGGTGGCGGCATGAGTGTTTGCCACGTAGTCCTTCAGTCGAGAAAATTCCTCACACTTCTTATCCAGAACCTATAAGACAACGTAAGACAATTAATGATTTACAGTCCTGAGACAATCAAGACAAAAGGAATCACATCAACTCTAACACAATGCAATGGGATATGGTTGATTTACAGGAGACAATTAAGACAAAAGGAATCACATCAACTCTACCACACTGCAATGGGATATGGCATTTACATCAATCAATCAATCAATCAATCACATATTCCAGTACAGGGAAACTTTGCTCATAATGCAATTCATGATTATATCGCACACAAAGTTGACTTGAGAATAGAACAAATACATAACTTCAACAAAATTTTGCCCCAAAAGCATGGCAATTTATGGAAATTCATTGCAAATGCCGAAAATCATGGATTCATGGCTTTCGTGACCTCATGAATTTTAAAAACTACTAGAGGCAGAAAAGTTAGCCAACCTTGATGAGACCGAGTTGCAGTATTGAAGACAAAAAGCAGGATTGCAAGATGAGTTCTTGTGATCACATAGATGCAGGCTTGTAATTTTACACTGCAATAATAATAATAATAATAATAAAACTTTACCTCCATTTTAGTCTTGAGTTGCTCGTAATGGACATCGATGGGATCGTTGGCGCTATCATCTCCACCTTTCAGAAGGTTGTACGCAATTTCAATCTCCAAAAGATTGTCCAACATATCGGTCTTGGACTGAGGGAATAAAGAACGACCTCAAATTAATCAATCAATCAAATGATTGTCAATCAATCAATCAATCATAATTTATATTGTATAACAAATTCTTTAACAACTAAAAAACTTGTTCGCATGTCTGGTATAAAGAAAAAAGACAGTATGACGACACAGTAAGAAATGCAATTAGTAATGCAAAGAGCAGTTAATAACAATAATAATAATAATAATAATAATAAAAATAAATAAAAAGCAGCTTAAGCATACCAAAGCTCCCATACACACTAAGAACATCAGCATGCTTCCTAAATGAAGGACTTCTTACCTCAATATTTCTAATTAAGTATATTATTTAATAATATTTAATTTTCATTGTATAACTTTCTCATAATTCTTGCTTAAATGACTTCCAGTCAATCAAACATTTATTTGATTTTGTACCTTATTTTCTAATTTTATTACCTTAATTGCTTTGAGCCAATCAATCCTTTATTTGCATAAAAATTACACTGATTAATTATTTTAAACATCCTTACCTTGATGAGCTCAGCTGTGTCAAGTATTGGTGGTTTCTTCAGCCCAAAGTCATGTGGAATCAGCGTGTAAAACCGATTGGAAGCATCCAGGAATTGTGTCGCAGATCCCTTCTTTTCCACAAGCTAGAAATAACAATCTTGCAATGTCATTTATTTTTAAAAGAGCTACATTTTACCTGCAGCTCCATATTCAGAATGAAATAAAATGTTTAGAGATCAAAACCAATTCACAAACAATTCATCACATTACATCTTTAAGGATTTTTACAAATATCGTCCATCATCTTTATATCGTCTTCACCGTTAGAATATTATACTTCCAAAAATAATACCTAATCAGTTTCAATTCAATTCTGCGTTCTCGAATTCTCAATTTACTTCCGAAATAAGTTTACTTATCAATTGTTCCTTTTAATTACAGTTAAGAAATAATTTTAGTTCCAATATTAGTTTCCCAATTAACTATTAATTTCAGTGATGCAAAAGGTATTTTAATGTTACTACATGATGGAAGTTGTTCGAAAAAAAACCTTATTTCCAGAGATCGTTCCATGCAGTTTCTTTGTCCATCAATCAAAATTCTTTATTATTATATTTCGCACCATACTTTAATTCAGTTTTTCTGTCTCGAAATAAGTTTGGTGCACTTCTCTAGATGCAAGTGTAAGCCTTTGAGCAACTATATTCCACGTATTTTCCAGCAAGTGCTGTTCTACAAAATCCGTATTGGACGATGATGACTAAAGATCATAGTGCAAAATTAATATCACCACATAAAAAATGCACCACTTTCACCTCAAACTCAGATTTCCAATGAAATCTGTATTAAGATTGTGAGTGACATTACTCCACTTTATCTCAACTTTAGTGCAACAAGATTGACACTTCTGCAATAAATGCGTAATTTCGTACACAATCATAGTTGGAAAATAATTCCTAATTAATTCCAAAATTCGTTTCTGAAGTCAAAACAATTCCTACTTTGAAAAACAGTTTCCGTTATCAAAAAATATAAAGTTCTGTCATAATCAATGATCACAAATCACTACAAAATAATGCTCAATCAACACCATCATCAGTCAATTACCATGATGATTTCTTGTCATGATCATATAGTTTTCGTTATTATGACAACAGAAAATTATGACGAATTCATAGCATTATAGCAAAAAATTAATATACTATAGTACAAATTCTGGTTCACTGTAGTGTCTAGTTTTACATTTGCTGCAGCAGAGCAGCAAATGCGGCTTCCAATTATGAGACTCAAATCTTCATTGTAATCATCATTGTTATTATTATTATCATTATTATTATTATCAATTGTCATTACACGAGGTTAATATTGCACAACCACCTATCAACTGCAGTTTGCTTACCTTTTGAAGTTCCGTGAGAACAAGATACGCATTCTGAATCTGCTTCTTTGACAGCTTTCCAAGTGGCATCTTCTTCAGATCAATCTGAAACACAAACAACGGTAAATTTATGCAACTTTTTAAATATTATCATAAATATTTGCTCAAATCATAGCTCCATAGTGTAGATTCAATTCAGGTACTCACTAGGCGTCCACATCTTGAACCATAGGTGTAAGCTTTTGAATGTAACATGTACTGTAATGTAATAAACATTCATGCCGCGCACTGCGCTCTGCTATCCATGGTGACTTAATGGTTCCTTTCACTCGCTCTGCAACAATGCAGAGGCGTTCGTTCCCTGTGGTTGGTCCAACAACCTGGAATGGACTTCCCTTGACTATGTGACACCTACCAAGCCGTTCTCAATTTCACAAATTGTTGAAGACTGTTTTTTTCGCTTGATCTCGTCCAGGAGCCGAGCGCCTCTGAGTAGGTACCTTGAAGGGACGCTATATAAATTACGATTTATTGATTGATTGAAAGAATAATCTAATCTAGGACCACACACTGACTTATGCTGAAGTTCACAAAAACCGCAAATGCAAGGAAACGAAACCTGTCAATTACAAGTAAATACTAACACCACATAAAAATAACACATAGCAAATAAATACCTCAAATTCAAGCATAGCCTTCTTCATGCTGTCGACGTCAAAAATAATTCGAATCAGATCTTGGATTTCCTTTGCCAGCTTTGAATTGATGCCTGCCTTCGCATCCAGTTTGCAGACGTTATCATCATCCGCCCCATAATCAATGTCCAACGGGTAGAATTTGTTGGGGACCTTGGAAAAGCGATCACGATTTTCCCATGGGTTTCCAGTCTTGTCGGCATAAACAGTCTTGAAATCGTCGACGGCATCTGCCTTCGATCCAAACGAGTCGAGCTTGTTGCCTCCAATCGTCGTACCCACCCTCCCCCACGCACGGAACACCCACCATCTGGAAAACGGGATCAAGTTTTACAGTAATATTTTCAGAAAACAACATCATATATACCTAAATATATATCTGTATATACACACACATATATATACATATATACCTTATCTTCGTTTATTAAAACCTGAGTGATAAATCACAATCAATGACAATAATAGAAGTGAATAACAAATTTATGTAAAAATGAGTGCTAGCCAGAATTATCGTCTATAAAATAACCCATGTACATGTAGATATAGAGCCATCTTTATGAGAGGTCGAGGCCGTAAGGACGCTGAACTATGAGAGGGTACAAACTTTGCAGAACATGTAAATCATTGTTAACGACAGCTTTCAGTAGTTGTCCCTCAACCCTCAACCAGTGACTCAAAACACTCATCACTAAGTGATAAGAAATTCGGCCACAGCATTTCGCAAAGAAGCGCTCTACTTGCAAAAAACACTGGAAGTTACAAACAGCAATATAAGTTAACCCTTTAACAACACATAATTTTTAATCATCCCAAGGACAATTTTTGTCAACAACGGCCATAATTATAGTAAACATTTTCAAACCTGTTTATATCTCTTTTCGTAAAGTCACATTTCTTGTGGTTACTCTATTTTACTTCTAAGCACATTTCTGATGTCATTGTACTTTTTTTGCTTAGGCTCATTTCAGTGGTTGATCTAGCTTTTCAAAGACCCTT
This sequence comes from Lumbricus terrestris, assembly GCA_949752735.1. NCBI lineage: Eukaryota > Metazoa > Annelida > Clitellata > Crassiclitellata > Lumbricidae > Lumbricus > Lumbricus terrestris. The sequence continues at coordinate 43,409,006 of OX457041.1, forward strand.
ATGAAAGATATTCTGGCCAGAGGAACAATGAACAGGCAACAGACATCTTACTTGCTTGATTTGTCTGCTTCCAGCACCTGAACCTTGTAATAGGAGTTTGTTCCTCTAGCAATGTCAACTAAGCCAAGAACTGCGGTATACAACTCGTTCTTTCCCGCCTGAAGAACGTGTGCCTTATCCTCGAGACCTATCACACGGAAAACACAGTTTTCATATCATGATCTTCATCAGAACTTTTAACAGTTGTCACAACAGCATGATCACAGCTTATATGACACCACAGTGATATTACAGCATCGTCGTAGCTTGCCTAAAATCAGTGATATCATGTAGCATTCTCATAGCTCATATGAAATCAGTGGTATCAGATCATACTGGTAAATATCACATGTGCCATTGTATAAGGCCCCCAGAAATTTGCGCCAAAAAATTGCGCACCAAAAACGATAAATTTGCGCGAATTTTGCGCAAGTACAAAAATCTAAATGTTTTTTTTTCATTGAATCAGTGTACCAAAGTATCTAGCAGTGCTTTTGTCATTTAGTGTAAAGCTTTGGCGTTCTAGAAATTAGACAATGATTATGAAGCCAAAAATGCAGTTATAAAGTTCCTATAACCATAAGATTAATGTATTCAGACGATCGCAAATAATTTTAATTTTGCAAAATTTACACCCACCGAAATCTACGCTCATTGCAAATGTATCTTCAAAATAGTGTTATTTGTACCTATATTATAATGAATCACCAACTTACACAACGTGCTGAGCACTAGCCTTCCGTTTTTGTATGCACGCCTGACGCCTATAGACTAAATGCGTTCGTTCTGTTATAAGCCGATACAGCACGCGACGCTACTGTGCGACCGCTTTGAGAAACTTCGTCTAACACATTTTATTGTGTGGCCGTGAAGTTCTGGAATTTTTTATGCTATAAGTTTGTGTGTTACTACCAAAAATATCGATCTCTAACTAAAAATTAATCTATAATTTCATCCCATTCGGCGGTCGCCATTTTGATTATCGCACATCGGTCGTCGTTGCTATGTTGAACTGTCATGGGCCGCGGTTATTTTAAGTCAATCAAAGCCCAATTTAGATAAATTAGCAAGATTTTGTCAAAATTTGCGCTAAAATCGCGCGGATTGTCAATTTTTGCGCTGTTGCGCTAAACCTGGAAATTTGCGCAAAATATGCGCTGCGCAAGATCGCGAATTTCTGGGGGGCCTAGTTGTAACACTGATTGTACATGGATCCAAAAAAATCACTCACATTGATGTAGTATTCTTCTAACACAACCAAATCCTATGACTAGTCCCCAAATATTTATATCACGAAATTGTTCGAAATGCACATAAAAAATGAGAAATTTGCGTGCATTTTGATCAAATAAAAAACAATTTGGCAAACTATGCCTTTTATGGATGAATCAGTGTAGCAAAGTATCTAACAGTGTTGTCGTTATATAGTGCATAGCTCTGGCAGCCTAAAAATCAGATTATCAAGCAACAGATTCAGTTATAAGATTCTTATAACCATGAAATTAATAAATTCAAATGATTGTAAACAATTTCAAATTCTTTTTAAATCTATGCCCACTGAAATCAATGCTCATTACAAAAACAACTTCAAGAAGGTTAAGGTCTACGAGAAATCACCAAGTTACACTAACATACAGACTACAGAATAGTAGTCCTCCATCTTCGCCTACAAATTCGCTCATTCAATCACAAGCCGACCCGCTGGCACTATGCGAAAATTCATGCACACTGCAGTGCGACTGTTTTAAGAATATCGTCGAACACATTTTGTCACAGTGAAGTTCTAGAATTTGTGATGATGCTCTAAGTCTGTGTATCACCAACAGAAACATCATCCTTAACTTCTCTACGACTTCAATGCTATCGTCCCATTCAGTGGTAGCCAATTTGAATTGTAACCCAATGCTGCTGTTGTTAAATGCTGCTATGCTGCATTTATCACACAAACACACACACACACACACATTGCAGTGACTATTGGCCATTCAAAGACCAATTGCGAAAATTATGTCAGGATTCTGCGGATTTTGTGCAAATTTGAACAGGTTTGCTAATTTCTGGTGTCTCATGAAAACAGGATTTTAGAATTTCTAAAGAACTATTTACCGGAATCTGGGTCGACCGCTGCTCCACCTTTCACTGTCATCTTCAGCTTTGCCGGCACACTCTTTGTAAACATGGCTTCTGCAAATGTTCAACCACAATCAACTGGCATAATAAGCAGACAAAAGTGAAAAAAACGTGCAAGAATTTCATTGTTCAGCAGCTGCATGAGCCACAAGATATTCACTAAGTATGTATTCATCATCATCAGTATGTATTAGTAACTGAATATACCTCCAGGTGGGAATTCATTCATTCATTCATTATGAGAATTTATATAGCGCCCCTTCAAGAAACTACTCAGAGGCGCTCCCAGCCCAACCACGGCAAAAGAAAAAAGATTTGAGAGATTTAAGAAATGATGTTTGACTGGTCAGGTGGAGGAGATGAAGGTTAGAAGGGAGGTCGTTCCAGATTGACGACCCCACAACCGAGATGGCTCGGCGCTGTCTGGCAGCTAATCTCTACAGAGCATTTCATAACACTGGAATGAGCACATAACATTACAGAAAATATATGGTTTTGCTTCATTACAATATCAAACGTATAACAATGTCTAAGTGAAAATATAATTTTAACAAGAAGACTTAAAACAAACCATCTCTTTTAGCAGCAGCAGCCAGACTTTTGCCACTCTTAGTTGCAGAAGCCGCAGGGCCTTCAGTCTTGATGCGAAGTGCAGGCTGAAGAAAACAAAATCTGTTCTACATTTTCAGCAACATGGATCACAATTTAGGTCAGCTGTTTACAATAACCACAATAAAACGTAACTGCTGTACTTGATGTTGTTCATATAGTAATTATAACTATATTATATATATATATATATATTTATATATCTATATACATGGTAGTCTGCTCTCAAGACTTCCACAGTAAAGTTACAATACTCCCTACAATACTTGAAAAGAAAACAGTCTGCGCCCCAAGACCGACAGCAAATGATCGTATACAGTTTTCCGCCGCAAGTAGAAACCCTAAAAAGGAGGACTTTTATCAGAATGATTTATACATACTAAATATTAATTACAACTTCAAACTGTAGTGCATTTTGTCAACTGGTTTGAATAAAGAATGCACTTACTTTACTTCCCAGAGTAGGCTACACAACTTGAAGCTCAAAAAATACATTTGCAACAGAAGAGCATACATAATGGTCAAGGATTTACAATATTCTGTCACAAAAGAAACTTCGAATGAAAATACTTGAGAGCAAGGAAAAAAAGTACAAAGAGAAACCAAGAAAAGTCAACAAAAGTTCAACTTACGTCTGCTCCCCACGTAGCGATACTGTGCTGTTGGATAAGAGCGACAATGTTTCCCTTCGCAATTTCATCCAGGAATTCCTCGTCCACAACATGAACTTCCAGTGTCTTCGCTTTTTGGATTTTTTTATCGTTCGTTTTTTCAACGTCAGCTATTGATATGAAAAATCAAAATTCAGGAGTGTCAATCACCTCTTGCAAAACATGAGCAAAATAAACTAACATATATAAAAACATTTAAAACAACCATGTTCATAGAACTTTGCTAAGTGCAAAAACAAGAATAATTAATACTCGACATCTAAACACATCAGACAGTGTTTGATCTAGACATCTCAGAGAGAGGGAGTTCCCCAGGAACGACATTTCACCTATATGGAATGGGTGTGGTAATGCAGCGTTGCAGATATCATTCATTTCTTGCAATTAGTTCAGTCTCACAGCAATCTTTAAGCTAATAGTCGGCACAAATGCAAAAATCATCTCTTATAATTTTAAAAATGATTTTTTTTATTAATTCAATTATCGGTTTGCAAACAGTAATAAAGATTTTCGTTTTCAGAACCAAAAATCCGATTTCCGGTTTTCGTTTAACACAAAAAAGTTTGCAACATATTAAAAAAATGAGATGGTACTATGACTGCCTGGGAAACCAAAGCAGCTCATCAGTGTCATCAAAGTGTTAAATGCAGCCTATTTGAGCAACTGTTTCTATGGAACTAAACCTGAAGAATATATCAGCAGGCCAAAATAATGTCATCCTGAAAATAAGAGAATTTGCTGCTGCGCTTGTCTTAACAAAATCATAACTAAAGATGCTGACAGTGCAACAATATGAAAATTACAATATCATAACCACTTTTGCAAAATTGTAACAATACAAAAATCGCATTATAATGCTTATTGTCAATTCAAGACTGTAATGCAATAATATAACAATGTATTGAAATGCTAATTAAAACAAAAGACTGCACCAATCAGAATCTATTGTTACGTTTGCTACCCCGTAATCTTGAAACCAGGAACCCATGAACCGTTCTTATTCTCTGCCTACCTTTAGTACTGATGCAGGCCGTGACAGTTTTATCCACAGCTGTTGCGACTTTTCCACCAGAGTCTGTTATCAGTTTCGTCAAGTCGGCCTTCTTCTTTGTCAGTTTTCCAACAAGAACGAATTTCATGCCGGAAAGCGGCTTTTCTGGGAGACCCGTGGTAGAGGTAGAAGCAGATCCCTCAGCTGTTGGTGGTTTTGGAGGAAGAATTCTGTCACGCTTGACGTACGCATAGTTCTTCCTAAACATAATATAATAACTATTTTATAACAAGTACATAATTAATCACAGCGTCAACAAAATAGTTTGAAAACTTCATGTGAATATAATCTTGTCGGGAGACTGTAACAGTAATGTAATACACAAATTAAATAAAAGTTGCTCATTCAAAGTACAAGTGCATTCTCTAGTTTGTAACGCCTTGAACAGAATCAGTCCGTATTGTGAAACAGAAGACTACATAGGTAAACATTCAAAAATCTGAGTTGAAAACGGATACGAGAGTTAACTAACGTCGCAAATAAAACCATAACACGAGCAACGATAGTGGAATTAAAAGACATCAGTGCTACCACAAGATAACGGAGCAGGGAAGGAAAATTCTAAAGCACTGAACCAGGTATGACAAAATCCATGGACGAAAACCTGGCCTAGGCTAAGTTTAAAACATCATGGACATGTTTTCTAAACCTACTCATGTTCACTGTAGAGTCACGTTACTCATCATTCCCAAAGCTGTGTGCAGGAGAGGTAAATTCACCCTCTGCACCTGAAAAATCCTCCAATGTGACAAAGTAAGCCAATTGACAAACAAACCAACATACACAAAATGAGTTAGAACAGTAGATCTCTATGACCACTTCGCCTTAAAAAAAAACAGCTTTGCCCTTTCCATATCTCTAGAACCTGAACAGAGTTTACTCACAGAACTTCAACGTCATGGTATTCCTTTGGAACTTTAAATGCCTTTCGCTTTGGCAGTGTCGTAAAGTGCATACACTTTGTCCACTCCGTTATGTTGCCCGTGCACTGGTAGCCGCTTCTACTTCCGCTGCAATGACAAAACATCAACACACAACGATGAACCGCTATAATGCGACAGTGCGATGCCATATCAAGTACAGTACATATACTGATTCGTGTGTTTGAAAACATGTGATATGGCAAGAGTCAAATATCTCACAAAGCTTCTGTACACATGACTATCTGAATGCTACAAATAAGCACCAGCGTTATTACAAGTGTGCATTGAAAAAGGGCGCATTCATGAGCTGAAGTAACCCATTTAACTCAAGAAATCAATTAAACCAGGGGTTCTCAACCGGTGTGTCGCGACACACTTGTGTGTCGCGACTTGACCGGCGGTGTGTCACGTAAAAGTGGTGTGTCGCTGGTGTGTCGCGAAGAATTGGTGTCGCGAATTAATAATAATGATTATAAATTGTCTTCGTTTCTTTTCCAAACTGACACAACGCAGTTGACCAATGATTACATGAAATAATCCTAAATAACATAAGTCTACTAAATTCTCACAGCACACGTCCGTTGTTCATACATTATACACTGGCTTCCTTTACCTACAGGTCATTTAGAAGTCTAGCGGTTGACTGCAATGAGAATTTGTTGCACTCTATATTTGTCTATCTATTTTACCGCGGTCTGGGGTAGTTATGACGTTTCTGTTCAACGGATATGACATGGGCCTATGTAAACACGTTTGCGATCGCACCTGTATTATAAGAAAGCTTTTACCCGTTAACCTATTTATGCTAGGTCAGCAATTGAAATGGAAAATTATGGTAAGAAAATATAAATTTAGCCATCTTCTTCAGAGGCTGATATTAAGAAGACAAGATGGATGTTGAACCCATTCCTCAGAGAAAACATCAATGGAGCAGAATTGAACAACAATGAACAGGAAAGACTTGTTGAGCTGCAATGTGATTCCAGAATGAAGGACACATGTATAAGCAATAATAGAACTCAGTTCTGGGCAAAGACGTACAAGAAAGAACATAGCAAATCACTTGCAAGCAAAGCTATCAAGGAGCTGGTTTCTTTTCATATAGTTCCTAATTATCTGAACAGGACTTTTCTCAGATGATCAACATATAGAACAAGAATCGGAACAAACTTATCGGAGGTGCCCTCTCAGCCTGCATGCTTACGAATTGCACTTACAAAAACTGTGGAACCGCGTTTTAATATGATCTTAAAGAAAAATTCAAGAACAAAGATCCCATTAACTATTATAGGACCACAAGGTCTTAGTAATTAGGTGAATAAATTGACGTCGAGTTGTAGAAACGACTATAGGCCTACATTGGGATCAGAAGAATAATTTATAAATTTACAATCATAAAAATTGGAAAGAAATTCAATTATTTTCATTTATTAAAAATGTCAGCAGTTTAGCATTTTAGAAGGATAAATAAATTTGAGAGCAAGTTTGAAATAAATAGACATGTTTAACTTTGACACTTTTTATATTTTTACGACGATTGAATGGTGTGTCGCCAAATTTGATAGCAAGTTGAAGTGTGTCGTGGGACGAAAAAGGTTGAGAACCCCTGAATTAAACCATTCAGATGCTGCAATCCCCTATCTAGAATTTAATAAAAAAGGAATCCTACAGGGTTTGGCATACATGCAAACACAGTATGCACTCACCTTTTACATGAACTTGAGAAATGGTTATCAATAAAGTGCAGCCACCACGTCTAAAGTTCTACTAGTAAAAGAAAAGAAGATAGAACATCATGCATCAGACTGGTTGTTGTTGAGCAGAGGTCAGAGGTGTAGGTTACCTGAATGTCAGCTGACCTTTACACTCTGGACAGGGCAACAGCGCACCAAAGACCATAGCGTCGCTTACGCTATCCAACAGCTACAAAACAAACACCAACAACAGGAAAAATTGAAAGAATGTGAAGGAAAAAACTACAATAAAAGTGCAATTGTGATTCCACCTGTAGACGCAACAACGTTGACAGTGTAATGTAAAGTGACATCTTATTTACAGCAAAAATTTTACGAGTAACAGATAAAGGCCTAAAACAAATGTGGCAAAAAATCTATTTATTAAAATCACCAGTGAACAGCTTCTCTAAAAAGTGTATGTTACCCTGCTTTCGCCAGTGGGCAGCTGTTGTCCATTGAGTTCAAGAAGACCTTTGAGGGCATCATTTGAAACATCCTTCTGAAGAGCATCTCGTAATTGCCAAATCAGTTTGTTCTGCTCCTATCAACACCAGTCAGAAACATAAATTAGGGCTGCCAGCCGACACAAAGGCACCGCCATTCAATCAGCTTAAAATAAACTGTACCATCATACAGTCGATGTAACTCAGCAATTACTCAAACTGGAATACTCGGACTTACTTTAAAGGTTAGCTGGCGGGATAAGCCCTAAAGGCAAGTGCGTTTTTAGCATAGAAACATCATGTTTAAAACTGCTTACATGAGGTGAAGTAGCCATTTTTAATCTGGACAGTAAACATGATTTCGATGCATTCATCATGCACCAACTGGTGGTGCTAAGCAATATATTGGCAATATATAATATATATATATATATATATATATATATATGTAAAACTCTGTTGAGTTTCTTTTGAAGTTGAATCACACCAGTGACACCACACAAACGTTCAACTAAAATGACCTACAGGTGTATATAGATTCCGGAAGGTTTTTCCTCAAGACTGCCAAGAAGCAGACTTGGGGAAAACATTACGGTAGCGGCTTCATTTTTTTAGCCTTTCAATATAAAGGAAATGGAAGAGTAGACATGGCATGCCAAGACACATGGATGTCGGAAGAGAATTCAACTGTGAGGAGGCTGACCTTCAACTGCGTCTCTTCCTCAGAATCCTTCTTGGATTTCTTGGGTGCGGAGGCCGATGAAGTCGCTGCTTCCAACTTCCTCTTCCTTCTGCACAACAATTCAACGCCAATCAACCAATCAATCACCGGAATGTTCCACTAATCGGCCAATCACTCCAGAAATGAATACTTTACCTACATATCTCTCTTCTTAAGACCTATTTTTCTCTCGGGGATTCTCGCACTAAGAGCGCTACTGAATGGAGTGAACAGTCTCTGCTGTAAGCGGTGCCATAGAAATAACTAATTACATTACATTACAAATTTGCATTTGTAGTTGCCTCATCTGAACTCAAATCAAAAATTAGTGCAGTCCAAAACTGCTGTCTATACAGGCAGACAAAATTAATGACCATCATGTCTTACCTCGCCATACGATTTCACAAAATCTTTTTACCTATCATAGAAAAATCAATTTAAAACAAAGCAAAAAACATGTATAGACTAAAAAGAGAAATTTATGCAGAGTCGATCCTTACTTGTCACCTTTCCCTAACTTCTCCAAAACCAGATCTTTGTCTTCTTTCTTTAAGTTCTTGTAGCCAGGAATCCTAAAAAACAAACCAGGAGATTAAGACCAAGACATTTATAATCATGGCAAATAACTAGAAAATAACCCTGGACACCAACCACCAATTTTAGTTTTAAACACCACAATCAAATGCTTTCTAATTTGTCATTTGCATCTGCAATAAACTAAACAATTACTTACTTGGTAGGATCCATCCCTTCGCCAAATCCAATTTCATCTCTCTTCTCCACAAAACAGTCGAGATGGTACCATAAATCCTGCGCGCCGTACATCTTGGAGCGCTGAGACTCAAAGTCCTTCTTCGACAAACGAACCAAATCCTGAACAAGCACGTAAGTAAGTGCCTCACAAAGAACCCACTGAACACTTTCCTAACAAGCTGAAGCAAAGCTAGAGTCTCATAAGAACAACAAGTCACAAGAATACAAATTATGAGCTCGAAAAACTCAATAAAATAAATGTAAGAGCTGCTAGTAATTCAAACATCTCAGAACAATACTTTGGATCAAGAGCTAGTATGCAATAGATGTCTTACAAAATGCATTTTTAGAAAAGTCTTACAAAAACAAATTCCATACAATGAGAACAATCAGGAAGGATTCTGCTCAGCTATGGACATCACAATAAGAAAAGCTACTCGGGAAAAAACGATGCACTGTCAATTTCAGTCACTCCATTAAGACAAATTCCTCACCACTGTTTGAATTTAAATTGACAGACATTGAAGTAAAACGCATCGGGTAAAACTACATAAATCTTCTTGAAATTCCGCTCTCTTTCTAGAACTCCTTCTCAGGCATTCCTCTTTCATTTGAAGGCAGCTTTTTGATTACACTGAACTTGGGAGCGTCTCTTAGTAGTTGATTGAAAAGGGGCTACCTAAATTCTTGTAATAAAAGAATGATCATAATTTGATAACATTGCATAATCGCTAATGAAATGCAAGGCTCACCTTCTCAATTTTATTGTCACACCCTCTGCACGTGCTTCGATTAGACTTGGCATATTCGGTCGAGAAGTCCTTGTATCCCTCATCACTTGCCGCACCCTTCACTCCAGCTGCACCACCTCCTACGGAATAAAAAAAACTGCAAGAAATTACAAAGTAACATTAAACCATGAAAATTCTTCAAACTGATCTGCAAATTAGACAAATCAAGGCACATAGCCTGTTAAACAGGCAGGCGGACAGGAGGTAGAAGACCATATAGACCAACAGCAATCTTACCAGACAGGGCTTCCTTCACTTTCTCCTGATCTTCCCACCTCAGAGCGTCGAATCCGTGAATATCTGACGTGCTATCAACACGTGCTCGCTTCCAGAAGCACTTGAAGTGGAACCAGTTCGGAACCTAGACAGAAAACACATGTACCATTCTACAGCAGATGACATTCATAGCATAACGTAAATGTTTTATAACACTCATATATGGTAACACCTCGGACTAACATCTAAAGAATATGAAGCGGACAAAACTAGGTCATTGACCTAGATTCTGTTTGCGGCTGTAACTGGGAATCTTGCATGGCAGGCCTCAATCGGCCATTCCAGGCTGTTTTGTTGCATCAGAAGCTCGGCCCAGAGTAGTTCTGTTTTCCCCAACGGAAATGAAAATGAAACGTTTCATTAAAACAAAATCTTTAAGTTTCAGTTACATAGAACTAGAACTGAAACGAAAACTAACCCAGAAACGATAACAAAATAAAAACTGAAACTGAACTGAAATCTAATAGGTCTATATATGAAAAAGAACCAAAAATTGTGGAACCCGCGAGAAACAATAACTGAAATTAAAATTCTCTATGTGTGCAATGTCAATTTTTCCATCTCAGGATCGATAAACTGTTGATGGGTAGAAAATTCGTCAACCTTTATCACCTCAAAAGATTAGAAATCAACAGTTTACAAAAAGATTTATAATTTTGCATGCTACATATACAGTATATTACAGTACCCCTATATTGAGGAGTGGTAGCACAATGGATATTAAACATGCTGGGCTTGCTGGCATAGAGAGCAAGAGATAACAAGCTCCCACCCACGTATAGGCAGACGTGCTTTGTAGGCTGCTATTAGCGCCGATTATTGCAGACTGTCTTTTCTGTTAGTAGTTAAGATTTATGTATTCTGTAATCTGAGTTCATGTAAACTGTTTCAACTGCATAATTCTACACTGCATTAAACCCATGCACTATGTCAACTGGATGAATAAGCGAAAATTATTATATATATTAGCCCCTTAATATCACTTCAACTTTGCAAAATTTAGTAATGAACATTGTAACAAATATTACTACTTAGCTATAACTAAGCAAAAGTACCGAAAATGGTTCAAATATTACGTAATTGTGACTGTGCATGTGAAAACCCTCCCAAAGTCAAAACCCTCCCAAAGTCAAAATTTTACTCAGAAATTTTATAAAATGAGCTTAATTTTGTTTTAAATGATGCATGTATCAACAGTTGATTAATGTGACAAGAACAGAATATTTTTCTGACCGGTTAACTCATATCCGACCTTGCCGTTCAATTCCGAGCGGTTTCAGTAAACGTCACTTTGGACAGGTTATCTCATGCACGGCTCACAATTTCTGCCCATCGAACAACCGTCTCAATAACACATTTGTTTGTATGCGCACTTGTTATAGCGCCTCTTCCAGCCCTCAACCGCTACTCAGAGGCGCTCCCGACTACAGCGCGAACACTGCACCGGAGTTTCACGCCGAAGCGCTGAGCAATTGCGAGTGAAGGACTTGGCCATGGTCCCTACGCGGCGAGCTGGAATCTGGATTCGAACCTCGAACCTTCTGGCTTCAAGGCAACGACGCCACCACTACACCACCGCGCCCCGCACCACACATGTGATTACATTCAAATTAAGTTATGCGGTGGAAGAAATCAAGCAAGACTTTTCTTACCTTTCCATCAAAGGCTGGAGACTGAAAAAATAAAACAAATTCTTTAATAAATTCGTTTAATCATGTGCAACAAAACAAAAAATTGCTAAGCGTTAAACAGTTAATAAAATCAGATGCCACTTTGGCTCAAACATTCAAACTTTTTCAGGTTGACAAAACTTGTGTAACAATCTGGACTGAATTACATTAGAACAATTGAGCACAACAGACACAGTTTTTTAATTAAGCTCACGTGTGGTCTACGGATGGAAAACTCAAGAAGCACATATCAACTTGGTGTGCATAGATCTTCTTCTCTCTCTTCATTTGCAGAGCTAATACCCGGTCAAACAACCACGTACCAAAAATTGCATTTTTCATTCATTCATTCATTTCAAGAATTTATATAGTGCCCCTTCAAGAAGTTCACTCAGAACAACCATGGTGAAACAAAAAAAGTTTTAAGGAGTCTGTAAAACATAAAACATTGAGGAGTCAACCCTAGGTAACAGGCGCATCTCCAATCGGAGACTATTCCAGACAGATGGATCTACAACCAAGAAAGCACGACGCTGACAGGTAGACGTTTTAACTCGCGGGACAAAAAACTTCTGCAAGAGGCAGAGCGAACGACTCTGCGAGCCCTTCGCTCCGCCTCTATGAACTCAATACTGAAACAGTCTGAATTTGTCATCCCAAAAAGGTATAGTTCAAACACATGAGTTGAAAACACTTCAAATGTCTCAAAATAGGTAAAAGTGCATTTTAGCACATTTAATTATTTGCCATTGCATGTGTTTCAGTGTCTCTTAGACACACAAGTCGGATTGACGAAAAGAATTCTTGCAAAATAGAAATTGGATTAATAAAAATAATTTTTACTGAAATAGAAGTGGGCTTTATTAAACAATCTTGCTGAAATCGAAGCTGGACTGTGGAACAACAATATATAATTAAAAGTAGTGATTTTGATGAAAAATAATTCCTGTCTAACCAGAAGTGGGGTTGATGAAACGAATTCTTGCCTAAGCGGAAGGCTGAAGCTGGATCGATGAATATGATTCTTGCCAAACTAGAAGTTGGATTGATTAATAATAATAATGCTGCAACAAGCCAATAATTAAATACGCTAAAATACCTCAAAATAAAATGAAAACTACCCCAAAATCTACTTTCTAAATGAAAACAAACTGAACTCCAACAAATCTAACTATGAGGTATTTCCCTGTATATAGTACACAAGGATAATCCCGAGGACTGCGGGCCCGTATACAAAAACATGTTTGCCAATGCCTGCACTAAAATAGAGCACAGCGACTTATCGCCTGCATCCCACAATGCAAAGCGGTCAGTAAGTAATCAATCGGAGCAGGCCTATTCTTTCCATTATTTCGGCACATTTAGCCCACAATTGTTCGATTATATAAACTTTGCATTTCCAAATCGTGTTACTTTCGCGTTCCTATTTACTGCAAATTTTTACATATAAACAAGCACATGCTGCCCAAACCGGAAGTCGCGGCTGATTCGCCGTCGGCCATGGACATCCGCGGGTCGCTGCGCTCTATTTTATTGCAGTCGTTGGCAACGCAGTCTTCGGGATTACCGTACGCAATATGTCTGACTTAGATTAGTGTATACTCGGTTTCGGCATTTTGAATGCATGATAGAAATTGTTTCTGGAGTAGGATTGATATTGCCTTTTCATCACAATCGGTTGTGTTTCAGCGATTCGGGCAAAGAGTGGTGGACCCTGTTCTGTACCTGAACCATGATGGCAAGGCGGAGAGTGTCTTTCACAATTCCAGTTCCACATGCTTTGCAGGTCGCCCGATTGCTTTTAGCGTATTCGGAGCGAAACGGGAGGTCAATGTGATGGTCTGACATTGTTTCAAATTTAAACAAGTGATTTTCTGAGATCGCAAAACAAATACGAATCACCAGACCAACGCCATAAACAAAAAACACGTTTCACTCGGCAGATGGCGATCGCAATTATTCCTGATTCAGCAATTCTTTCCCGCCACGAGCTCATGTTGCGCTATACTTGGGTTGTTGTAGCGAAAGTAAAATTAGGCAAAAATTAGACAACGCAACAAATAATAATAGAAATGTTAGAAATTGGCAATGCTCATGGACAAATACATTGTCTTCTTGGTTTGGAAAGTAATGCATGATAGCCATCATAGGTCTATAGCCCCTCGTCGTGGTCGGATGGTCCAGATTTAAAACTCAGAATTGAGCATTTGGCCAGCTAGTGTGAGAAATATATTGTGGAAAAATAACTTGGGTTTGGACTATGAGTCACTTGGAATTGGACTGTGAGCATAGACTTTACTATGGGGATCTAAGAAAGACTGAAGTTGAAACCTCAGCCTCCCGGGCAATTACTAAATAACAATTATTAATATGGTATGACAAAATTTAATGTCAAAATAAATTTTTGCAGTAGGCCCAAATCTCCCGTGCTTATTTTTATTTGCTCCAATTTTCTCTAGGCCTAGGCTAGTGCTTATTTTATTTGCAGAATCAGTTTCTATATGGAATGTAGGCCTATAGCGGGGTAGAGATCTACCCTTATTTCGGAGAAACTTACGTAGGACGGTAGGAGATGGAATAGTGTCGCGCGACACCGACGTTCAATCAAATTTATAAGAATTTTGGTCGCCAGTAGGCTACTAAATCTATATAGGTGATCAAGCACCAGGGCTGAAAGTGAACCGGGTCTGTCCGGGTCTCAGACCCGGCATTCATTTGTTGGTGCTTAAATAAACACTGGTAGCCTATATTTAGCACCTTTTGGCCCAAAGAGACCCGCCAATTTTTTCAAGCCACTTTCAGCCCTGTCAAGCACTGACATCTCTGCCGAACAGCTTGCATACGCAGCTAGAGGTCGAGTTGGCCTTCTGAGAAAGTTCTGAAATCTAATTTATATATTTAAAAAACAATTATGCTCCAAGTTATGCAATGTATGCCTAGCTGTGTATTTATATTCGTTTAATTCCCAAAACAACAGACAGAACGCTGTAGGTTTACAGCTGCAGCAGGACCAATATTCGATATTATAATTATTAGTCTCAGGTTTAAATTAGCCTACATTAGCCTAGCACAATTGACAGTATAATTAATATGGTTACTTAATTTAGAACTTATGGTTAAAATAGTTCGTAATCGTAATCGTAAACTCGAAATTTCTAAAGCGCCACTCGAAAGCCAAGCGCGGGGCACCAGCTTATTCACGAGCGCTGCGTTGCGTTAGAATGGTTGTCCGTGAGAATAGTCCGTGGTGGTCCGGGTCGAGTTACCATAGGATCAGGATCAAATGCGTTGTGTTAGAATTAAGGGTTGTCCGTTAGAGTAGTCCGTGGTGGTCCGGGTCGAGTTACCATAGGATCAGAGGGGCGGAACAGCTACTAAGGTGAGTGTCGTTTGGGCCGGTAATTGGAGGGTGGAGGATCAGTTGAGATAGGGTAAGAGATCGTGAAAAGGAGTGTCTTAAGTTTCGAATGAAAAGCCCGAGGTGTGATGGATAGAGGAGCCTGAGGAAGGTTGTGGTGTGTGATTAGAAATGATGATGAAGGGACTGAAAAGGATCGGAATTCAGGAGGCAGATCATTCCAAAGGCGTGGTGCTGAGATGGATATGGCTCGGTTGGAGAACTTGAGATGACTTGTGACCGGGGGTCGAGAAAGTGTAAGGCAGGCGGATGATCGGGTAGAACGGGTAGGCTGGATGGTGAAGAGTTCGCGAAGATAACTGGGCTGGGAGCATTGTAAAGAGTTGTAAGTTAAGGAGAGAACTTTGAAGTGGATTCGCTCTGGGATTTTCAGCCAGTGAAGAGACTTGAGGACAGGGGTGATGTGATGATGTCTGGGTGTTCTGGTGACGGCTCTAGCTAGAGAATTTTGAATGAGTTGGAGGCGCTTAAGTTGTGTGGAATCAAGGTTTAAGAACAGGGAGTTGCAATAGTCAAGCTTTGAGTGGACGATGGACGTAGCAATTGTGGAAGCAGTTTTGAAATCAAGCATGGGTCGGATGCGTCGGAGGTCCCGGATGTGCATGAAACAGGAGCGCGATAGGCTAGAGATAGTTAGTACATGTTTTTGAATTACATTCTTGTGACATGTAAGTTAATTGAGTTATTGCTTAACCTCTGCTGCTTTGCTTTCAGATTACAGCAAAACAAAGCCTTCAATGCTTTCATCAATCGGGGATCATGGGGCATGCCCGACCGATGAAAGCTGACGCGTAGCCTAATTACTTACTATGATTTATTTAATAATTATTATTGTAGTGCACGTTGAAATGCCTGTTGAGGGCGGAGCTACGATTGCCGCTAACAGAATCGAGTATTTTCTTTTGCAATCTGGGTCTATGTTGTTGTTTTGACAATTTGATTCCGATCTGGTAAGGAATATCTATTTGATCAAATCGATTATGTCTACTTTTTAAACAAAAATTAGGTAGTCACTTCCTATAATTACCTTCGCTCAATGTGCTTTTAGATGTTTGAAACCACAGCGCTAGTCGAGCGTTTGGACGATAGGTTTGCACGAGCGCTGAACTCGGGTCTCAGTATAATGTCGAATTTAAATCCAGAGGTTATAAAAATATAGTGTGTGTTGGGCTGTCGTAAGAGCGGGAGTGTCATCTTTAAGTCATGCCATCATCTCACTTACCATCATCCTTAACGATTGCCATTACAAGCCGGCTTCTTTGATAAGTGCTAAATGAGCCATTGCTTTTCGAACGCACTGTACATTACATTGCGCGAGGAAATGATTGGATTTTCCGAACACTGATACCATTAAGCACTTTCGTGTGGGATTGCTGTATTTAACCAATTTGCTTGTCATGTATTTTAACCCTAGTTCTGGCTTGAGCCAGATATTTTTAGGTTTTGATCCATGTTGCCCTTTTAGAGTAAAGTTGTGATATCTGATCAATATCTGCAGATACAGTTCAAATGTAAACATTACAATCTATATAAATAAAAATGTAAAAAGTTACTGTTTGCTACCTCGGATCTCGGAGAGTTCTGAACCGATTGCTTTGAAAATTTTCGCAAACCATTCCATTCGAACATAAGCGGTTTTTTATGCCTTTTGGGAAAAAGCGCAATCTTTACGACCAAAAAACACAACTTTTAATTCCACTTTCACGCGTCCATCCATTTGCATTCCAATGAGGTCACGCCGCCCATTTGCATTCCAATGAGGCCATGCATACCGGCGCGAGTTTCTGTAGCGCATTTATATGTAACTGTCGGTTTTCAAATTTTCACACAGCGTTCGAGCGGACGGGTTTTTATATGCTTTTTTGGAAAAACACAATGCGTGTATGCGGACGTGTTTTTTATCCGCGCGTGTTCTTATATAGCGCATATATAGGCTATGTAGCTGTAGGGAACGGAGGGGTGGGGGAGGAGGGGAGGGAGGGGAGGGAGCGGACGGGATGGAGGGAGGGGATGAACGGAGGAAGGGAGGGACGGAGTGGAGGGAGGGATGGATGGACGGAGGGAGGTAGGGAGGGAGGCAGGTAGGGGAAAGGAGGTAGCTAGGGAGAAAGGGATGGACGGTCTTTTCAGCCACAGCAACGCGTGGCCGGGTACAGCTAGTTGTTTATAAATGAATTTTGAGCAGACCTATGGCCGTGAAATGCTTGCAAGTGCTTGTAATTTTCTAATCTTGCCATATGTAATGACGTTTACGATGTTAGTTAAATAAGAGTTCAAGTTGGATCAAGTGAATATTTACTTCTAGAAGAGCAAGCATAGAGTTTATAGAGGTAGCTGATTTAAACGTAATTATCTTGTGCTGAGTCAGGCAGATTTAAAACTGGATTCTTTGCAGCTGGTGCCATGAATGCATGATAGATGTGGTATGTTTTATTTACAATACAATTGTTATCATTTATTGTGGCTCTAGCCAGAGAATGTTGAGCTGTTTGCACTGTGTGCTGTTCAGTCAGATTATTGATATGACTGAGAGACTATAATCCAGTCGGCTGGAACGTATGTAATTTGCTATTGAAACTACAACACTGTAAGATCAGATTATAGAAATGTCATGGATGGAGAGTTGAACTGGCTTGCATATTGCCTGGACAACCTGGGATGGCCTCCCTGTTACACTGCGCTTAATTCCCAGGGGTCACTCTACTCTTCCTTAAGAACCTAAATACTGTCTTATTTAGCGGTGGTTGGGCCGGGAGCGCTTCTGAGTAGCCTACCTTGAAGAGGCGCTATATAAAATTTTTGCAATAAATAAAACACAGCCAGACCAACATCTGAGCCGGTGAAGGAGTGATTTCGTAATTAATCAGTTTGATCAAAGCCAACAAGTACGTCAGCCATGACGAGGATAGTTAAGTACTTTTACTTTGTCTTGTGAAAAAATTGATTGTGAATGGAGTTTGAGTGGAGTGGTTTTTGTAGGCTATTAGATGTGATGTAAGGTAAAATTAATTTATGACAGACCTGTCTCTATCGGCATGCATCCACTGAGGTGGGGTTGGGGGATCTTTAAATATATATGACATCAGCATTCCAGCAACCAACAGCTCTTCCTTATGTGTTCGGTAGGCTTGTGTTGTCAGTTTCATTTGGATTCAATCCGACAAGTAAAGGTGAGAGGCACATGCAGTGAGGTGGCCATTGTGGAAGAAATTTGGACTGATTATGTTGGGTGTCTGTGCTTCAGTCAATTATCCATCAAACACAACAATATTGCAGAGCCTTAGCTGTACAGAATCGGATCAATTAGTTAGAGGTGCATACAGGGTGCTGCGTAATGATTGAAAAATGTGCTTAGACATTTACGTCTGTGCATAAAGTATGCATGTACATTCAGAAATTGTGTAAAACTACCCTTCAGGATTTCTACTTGAGTTGATGGCACTCCCAACCCATTCCGAGTGGATAAGTACAGACCTTATGCTGTTGTAGTCACTTTGGCGGATGTCTATAGATGTCTGTGACCTGGAAGTGCATCTGTCTGGCCAATGGAGTGAGAGCATTTTGGGGTGGCTTATAATAAAATTAATGACCTTTATATGACCCAGTTTGGTGAATGTGAGTCTGTTGCCTTCTGACTCGTGACTAATTAATTGGAGAGGGAGGAGAGGAAGGGATATGGGGGGGGGGGGAGAACTGGACAAATTGGTGATAGGTCAAAGAAGAGGGGACTGTTAAATGGAAAAATACAGTTCATCTGAATGACATCTGAATGAGAAATTTAGATGAAATTTCTAGCATGTTACATTAATTTACGCTACTTACAGTATTTCACGCTGATGCTGTGAGTGGTGATTACAGTTAGTAATCGCAGGCACAGCTGGCATCGGACCATCATTCGTGTGAATGATTTTGATTGAGTTTGTAATGATGGCTGGAAATTATGTGAATATCGGCAAGTCGCTGGACTGCCATCATTTCGGTGAATGAATAAACGAATGATTGTGATTTATGGTATTGATTTGACGTTTTCATGTTCCAACTGTGTCATAAAGATTTTGGCAGTAACTCGTCTTCTTCTGTCTTATGGCATGAGAATTTAAAAGTGTTTACCACGCTTAGTAGTAAAACTGTTGAAAACTAGATAGTTGCAGGGCTGTTTTTAAGGAATTTTTAGAATCGCACAACCCCTTCGTTTCCTTCCATCCTCCATGGTAAATTGCTTCCAATCGGAGAACAATAACCATTTGTTGCTAGTTTTAACTAAATGCTTCTACAACTGCTTTTGTGTACGACTGCACGTAAAAAAAGCCCTGGATAGTTGTTTAGTTGGATCACTTGTAAGTAGCTTAAATGCCTTCCATTGGGTGGCTAAAATGCTATATTTAGGAACCAGCTAAAGTAGCATCAGGCGTGAGTGACAGAATTAAAGTGAGTACATGCTACAGTTGTCTAGTCCGTCTGCAATTCATTTTCCTGTATATACTAAACACAAATATTTGTGAGGTCAGTACACTCTGAATAACCGCATATATATCCTCGACTACAGTCAGGAGTAACATGCTTTAATAAGGTTAATGTCCTGTTTTGAGTGCCATTATTGTCTATTCTCTCATCCAGCTTTGAATGTCGTCAGTAGCCATTACCAAACTTTGCTGTGATTTAACGATTTATCATATCTCAATGATGTGATAATATTAGTATTATTGATAGCAAGTTTACCCCACATTCTTGTTGGCTGATTTCATTCGGGGGAAAAAGGGTCTTTACTTATCAGGACTCAGGTTCCATCTAGGTCCATTTTGACCCATTACTTTAACTGTAACCATAGGCGCAACCACCCTATAGGGTACCCACGGGACGCGTCCCCCAACTTTTGAGTGGTCCCATTGACTTTATAATTATGGTCCCCCCAACTTTTAGGGCGTGAGTCATTTGGTCCCCCCCAACTTTTAGGACGTGATTGCACCTATGACTGTAACTTTATCTTTTAAGATGTGTCCATATATTTATTTCACTGTTTTTTCAGTGCTGCAACAAAATTGCCATTTTCATCGTCTGTGAGATAATTATAATCTGGATTCTTGGGTTAATAAAAGATGATTGATCCATTGATTGATTGATTTATTGATTGATTGATAAAGGTTGCATTATTATCAGGTCATGTGATGCATGCTGAATTTATTCTGGGTATTGTTTCCCGATGGCATCAAATTAGAATTCGCGTTACGTTATAACGTGACTCCGGCAAACAACGGCTAAAGCACATAGCGTATAACGTGATGGATGTGCATTGTGCACATAATAACTATATGTATGTTAAGCTGCGCCATTATTCCATTTTTTGTCACGTTATGCAATGCATTTGCCTGTGTTGTTGACCATGTTTAGGAAAGTGTGTGTGTGTGACTGATCATAAATTGATTACTCAGTTCGAAGTGAGTTGGCGATCGGAAGAAAGCGAGGTTTTTATGCGTCTTCTGTGCGTCTGTCCACCATATAAAAAGAACGGCTAGCACTCGATTAGTCAGCCTGTAAGCAGCTTTTAAGTGTGGTGAGGCGACTCTTAAAGATCTCCTAAATCAACTGTTGAGGGCCATCATCTTCTCTCTAGCCTTCCAGTCACTTAGAGAAGGCTCATCTGCCAGAGCTTAGGCCTTGACTTTGGAATGGGAGGGGTGGGATTGGAGGGGGTGATGTTAGTGTGGCAGTTTTTATGGCTTGTTCTAGGATCATAAATTCACACTGCAATTTACCAGAGTATAAGATCTGCTTATGGACTTTATATGCGTTAAGAATACCGGTATGTATCTGTGTTCAGGCTTGTGTAGGCTTTCCATTGTTATTTGTTTATTTCTTGCATTTGCCATAGCACCCCTTGAAGTTCACTACTCAGAGACACTCCCGATTACAGCACAGACACCGAATCGGAGTATCATGCCGAAGCGCACAGGCACTTGCAAGTGAAGGACTTGCTCAAGGTCCTTATGTGGCGGCTTGAGGTGGATTCGAACCAATAAAATTTCAGCATATTGAAGCTCTATGAACTAGAGTTGTGAGCCGTTTTATATATCTGAGGTTGTTGAATAAACAGGATATTCACAACAAAATTGTATTCCTAGTCGACTTCATTTGAACTAAAGTGATTAATTGCATTTCTGTGATGATAATGACTGTGTTGAAAATTAAAGATAATTAGTGAAAGCATCATGAATGCGTGTAGAGTCCTATGTAATTTATAGCTGTGAAGTGTACTCTGAACATTCCCATTGACTCTTCATCCAAACCGGAATTTCGTTTAAATGTTGGTGAAAGGAATGATTGGTTAAGATAGAAACATAGATTTCACTGCAGGTATGGGACAGCTGGTACCACCAAGATTTGTCCGAGTCTATAATTTTCGTTTATTCAACAGTCAGGTTGACAGACTGCAACCAGTTACAATGTACCATTATGCAGTTGAAACAATTTATAAGAACTCAAATGACAGAATACATAAATCTTGACTACTAACATAACAGACAGTCTGCAATAATTATTAATCGGCGCTAATAGCAGCCTGCAAGGCACGTCTGTCGTCCGCCCTATACGGGGTTCGAAATCATTATCTCTTACTCTGCGCCAGTGTGTTATCCAATGTGCTACTGGGCCCACCAAGTCTGCTTCAGGCATTGCAAAAAATCTTCCTTGATGCTGGCAAGCTGGTGTGCTCTCGGGCGTTTTTGTTTGAGGTTGCTCAAATCATAGATCTATTTTCGGCCAATATTTTGTCTATATTTGGATCCACCATGATGGTTTGTTGAGTGGTAGCCCTATTTGCTTTGCCGCATTTATCTTGAATTCACTTCATCGTGCATATTACAGTGCGTTTATTCTATGTCCAATGACGTGCTCGCTCTTTTCAGCACCGTTATTAAAAATGCACTCTGTAGTATCAGGATTGTAAAGGAGACTATTTTCCCGAAAAGTGTGTAGCGATTTTCAATTATGGCAGCCTAACGGCTTTGTGGAGGCTCTAGGATTTAGGTCAGTTACCGTATAAGTGAGACAAAAAAATAATATGTGTATGAAATTAAAAATACTCCAATGGCAATCGTCTTAGTTGACTGACTCCCTCTGTGTGATCCATGTAGATTTTTATTATTACTATGTGAATATTTATGAAATGCTAGCTCATATTGCTAAATACGCTGCAAATTCATTCAGGCATGGAGTCATTCGCATATAAATGAAACTAAGCAGGGATTATTTATCCGGTTGCAGAGAGGCCTTGCTTAGAAACCTAGTCATAGATTCTGGATACAGATTTTGATTCAATTTTTTTATGTTTTGAGTCTTGAAATACGTAATCACCGGCTGCAGATTCAAATACATCTAGGCTAAGGTCGGAATCGCTGGCATCAGATTAAGATCATAGATTAGATATACGTATAATTTCCAAATAATCTTTATTTTGAGTTATTTGTTTCCTGTGTAATTGCACCATGATCATCGATATGGATCTAAATCTGCTGCTAGTGAGTCAGAGGCTTAATAATAATAATAATAATATTAACAATAATAATGATAATAATAATAGCAAAGATAATTTATATTGATTGATTTTATTCCGAAAATTTATATAGCATTTCTTCAAGAAATCTACTCAGAAGCGCTCTCTGTGTTGCGCTGGCCTTCTTTATGCTAAGTGTCATTAAGAACATATACATCAGTTAGTAAACAATGCACAGTAAGCTGGAAGAGTCACCGTTGGCAGGAACACACATGTATGGCGTCATAACACAGCCACACCACTACAAGGGCGCCTCACAAATGACTAACTGCGGCCTTATCAAACAGATGAGATTTAAGCTTTGACTTGAAAGCGTCCACTGAGGCGGCCATCTGATGTGCGGTGGAAGACTGTTCGGGCATCTGAGACCAGCAACCGAGAACGCTTATTTTGGACTATCTGCATCTGTTGCTGGCCATTCCATGAGTATATTGGACAGTAAGGATTTTACATGACATTCTGAAGCTATGGCAGGGTTTCTGAGCATCCAGGGAGACTTTGAATTGTCTGTGAGTCCCAGTAGTTCAATAAGGACTGAAATGTCTTCTCAATACGTGAAACTAGAAATATTTGTGTATTCGATGAAACAGTTATGTTTGGATGTGGTTGCGTTGATTGTAACCAGGTCTTTGAGTTTTAGTTGATATTACATGAAGATCTAAATGTTGAAGTATTATATATCTATATATATATATACATTTATTGTACATATATATATATATATATATATATAATTATTTAGTGTATTTGCTGAAGTGACTTTGTTTTATTAAAAATTTCTGAATTGATTGTCATTTAACCTGAGATTTTATTTTACATTACCTTGCCTCACCTGAACAAATTATCTGTTGCTTTTGTTACACTTAACTTGTAGAACTATTTTTTTCTTTTTGTCTGCCTTTTGACTTCTTGATTTTTGAAATCCATATGATACTGTATATCACATTTTACCAATCTACCCCTGGTTAAGATTACTTTAAATGCAATGCAGCATTCATTCATTCATTCATTCATTCATTCATTCATTCATTCATTCATTCATTCATTAGCACCCCTTCAAGAAGCCTACTCAGAGGCTCTACCAGCCCAGCCACGGCTAAAAAGATAGGTTCAAGATTATTTGTGTTGTGCTGGGCAGTATCGGGCTTCAACGCAGTGCATACACTCATACAGCCACTGTTTATCTTTAGTCGCTCCTGTTCAAGTTATCCCAATGCACCTGCATGTGCTATCTTTAAAGTGTTTTTGAAAGGTGTTATATGAATATTTTGTTAAAAAATACATACGATTGTTACATAATTGCTACATAGATATTGTTGTAGACCTCTAGTCTGGACCTTCTATCCTACCTGCATGCTTTCTCTATTTTCTTCTGCGTTTAATCATCTGTCTTTCTTTGCTTACTGTACATTAATCTCGCATATGCTGCTTCGGCCAGACCACTCGTGCACTTAAGCTGTCCGGTGTCAAGAACATTCGTTATCACTAGTTGCCAAACAGTTTTGTCTGTTGGAAATTGCTACAAAAGGTCACATTAGCATCTTGCTATACGATGCAATGTAGGCTTGTTGCAAAGTCAAGGTTAAACGGTCAAGACAAGAATAGTGGTCACACCTTCCATATATATTATATATAAATTATATATCTATGTGGGGCATGGTGGTGTAGTGGGTATGTTCTTGCTTTGCAGCCAAAGGGCTGTAGGTCCGAGTCCACCTCAAGCCGCCGTGTAAGGACCTTGGGCAAGTCCTTCACTCGCAATTGTTCAAGCGCTTGGGCGTGAAACTTTGATTCAGTGTCCTGCTGTATTCGGGAGCGCTTCTGAGTAGAAACTTGAGGGGCACTATAACAAGTGCTCAATGCACATACATACATTCCTTCTGAGTAATGCTAACCATATGTAATAATACTGTCAGAAATTTATCTGTGTTTATCTATGTATCATGTGTAAATGTCAATATACCAAATGTTATGTTTTTAAGATCTGTACTTTAATGTGCTTAGGTATCTATGGTTGACCGGCCATGCCTCATCCGATCAGAAGGACGTTTCTCCATCTGAACAGTGTTTGCCTTGGAACATATCTCCTATGCACATTTGCTGTCATCAGAACTGGTGAGTTCTAATATTATTTGTGCGATATAAAATTTGTACATACATATATCTTGTACATGGCAGTATGCGACTGGTATAATATATTACGTGATGGTGACACTGACTCACTTCAACAAAAGAATTCATGGAAATAAAACAGGACACTCTTGAGATGTCAGTGGAGGTTGTTAAATACCAGTCAATTATTTTATACATGGTTCGTAGCTAATGTGATTCATCATGTACATTGATATCCAACCAATCTAGGAATTAATCTCAATAGCGCAGTCGGCAGGAGAAAGATAGGTCTTAGACTGCGAGATGAGATAAGAGTATGGACGGTAGAGCTAGTTATTGATCGGCACATTCATTATCATGCCTCTGAATCACAAATCACGGCCTATGATAACCTCATTGATTTTAATCGTCGTTAACAATAGAAAGTATGTTAACAAAACAATGCACAGATGATTTAGAAGTGTCCCAGTAAACGGTTGAGCATGGCTGGTTTAGCAAATTCCGTGTATAATTATATATATATATATATATATATATATGTATGTATGTAATATATATAAATTCTGTAATGTATAATATATACATAGGATATCATCATCAGGAACCATGGGCTCAGCGCCCGTAGGTGTCCACTGCCATCTTCATCAAGCTCCTCCATCGACCTCTGTCCATCGCCGGATATATATATATATATATTATGAATGTATGTATGTATAATGTAGTGCTGTGCAAATGGACAATAGTTTCCTTTTTTTGAAGATTGAGAAAGCAACTGGTCAAATAAAGCTGATGTTAAGTTTAGCATGATGATAGGAAAAGAATGTGAGTGGTAGGTTTAAGTCTGCAAGGTAACTCCGTGTTACCTTGTATGACGGTATCTATAGACGCTTGCTATATATATAGTGCCTTTTACGTTCGGCTCAAAGGTACGCCTTGAAACTCTTTGTGTACACATACAAACATTGACAGCAACTTTAAACTGCATCTATGCCAATTCATTGTGCTGTGTAACCGTAGAAGAAACCATTATATGTATGAATTAGTTTGGTGACTTCGTTTTCTTAGGCTCAGCATATGAGGCTCTCCCACACCATTTGTCTTGTTATGAGCAGTGTACTCATTTTGATGGATGGGTAGCTTTAATACCAGAACGGTAGGGAAGACACTAAGCCTGTTAGTTAGATTTATTTCATTGGAGACTTGTGTTTATGTCCACGTGTACGCTATTCGAGTTTTCATGAGTTTACAAGTCCTTTGACGCTTTTACTTCTGAGTTACCTTGTTGTTGTTTTTATTGTTATTGTGTGTTTGTTTGTAAAAGACACGCTAATCTATGGCAGTGTTACGTTGCAATATATTCGTTGTAATTTATTTATTATTGTTGTTATTTACTTATTACTATTATTATTATTATTATTACTATTATTATTATTACTAAATTATTATTATTACTAAATTATTATTATGGTTTTCTTTCAGTGCTACTTGCCGAGTCTCAAAGCTTATGTCAGTTGCCGCAGTTGATACAGTAAAACCTCATTATAGCAAATAAGTTGTACGCTTTATCCGGACAGTGCTTCACTTTCTCTCTCTCTCTGTCTCCATTACATAACAATGGCTTTGATGGCGTTGGAAGCCATTGTCGACTTATTCGACTAACCTGACGTCATATATCATCCACTGACGGCGAATCCCCGCCTGACCGATTAATTTCAGGCCGGTCGTGGTCCGGTCGCCTGCTGATCTCGGCCAATATTTGCTCGCTCCGAGCCGGAATTAATATCATCCGACGTTGCGTTGGAGTAGCGGATGAATTGACATTAGCAGATGGAAAAACGCTGCCCCGCAAGACTCCATGACAGATATTTTTGTCTCATGCAAGACCCGTAATGATGTTATTTTTCACCTCCACCACCCTTTGCCAAATGTACGTTATATGATATATGATATATTATGTGCGTGCGTGTTGTGTGTGTGTGGTCTACATATGAGCTGGTGTATTCATTTTTTTATTGTTTGTTTGTATGTGCACTTGTTATAGCGCCCCTTCAAGCTCTCTCTACTCAGAGGCGCTCCCGAATGCAGAGCGGACACTGCATCGGAGTTTCACGCCGAAGCGCTGAGCAATTGTGAGTGAAGGACTTGCCCAAGGTCCTTACGCGGCGAGGTGGATTCGAACCTCGAACCTTCCGGCTTCAAGGCAACGACGCCACCACTACACCACCGCGCCCCACATGTATGTATGTATGGTGGTGAGTGAGAGAGTGCTGGCCCTCCATTATAAGCCAAGGCTGTGGACACAAAGTCACCAGCACTTCACACTGACATCATGCTATGATTGGTTTAATAGACTGATTTACATATATACATATACAATTATACAAACACATGTATTTAAGTATATATATATAATTGTATATATATATATATGTTTGTGTGTATGTAACTATGTATAATTGTATATGAACATATATAATGTATTTATGTAAATGTATTTACTGG
This sequence comes from Lumbricus terrestris, assembly GCA_949752735.1. Lineage (NCBI taxonomy): Eukaryota > Metazoa > Annelida > Clitellata > Crassiclitellata > Lumbricidae > Lumbricus > Lumbricus terrestris. The sequence goes on from OX457041.1 coordinate 43,436,400, forward strand.
GGTACACATATGGAAATATTTTTCTATTGTAACCTTATATACTTTGTATTGCTTTATATAATGATATGATAATAATTCAGAGGAATTACTTCAGAAACCTACTGAAGTGGCCTCTTATAGCAGGGAGACATAATTCATGTTGCTGTTTCAATATACATGTAATATTCTGTTGCACTCTAATAATGAGCTTTCTGATCTGACTTTCTAATGAATCTTGTTTCGTATTCAGTATTCAGCTAGATCATCTTTCAAACTACTGCCTTTCTAATTCATTCAAATTTTTCATTTTCTTATCTACAGCTGCACTGTTCATTTTTATTTATGGAGCTATTTTTGCTTTTATCCCTTTAACAATGAGTTGAATTGCTTTCCTGTATATTTTTTACATGCGCCATTATCAAGCGTATCTTTTTAAACAATCATAATTTATGACTGCCATTAAGTTTTTGAACTCATGTACAGCACCCTTTCCTTTGGCCTCAACTGAGCTATGGTGCTGTAATAATAGTCTTACTATTATTGTTATTAAAATTATTAGTATTAATATTATTATATCACGATTTTTATTTGTTCAATAAATATTCCATACAGAACAAAAGCTGTGACAATTTTAGTGAGTTCAACCACTCTCATCCATGTCAATTAAGGGCTAAATGAAAGAGCCTGTGAAAGCCACAGCGTTAAGGCATTGTATATTTTTATTATTATTATTATTATTATTATTAAAGTGTTGGCATTCTGGTTAATCTAAAGAAATCAGGAACTGCTGTAGTGCTGTTTATGTGATGTCTGCTACTGAACATCACTGAAATTGAACAATGTCTCTGCAGTCAGTTTGGTCAAAATCCTATAGCTAAGTTATCAATAGGGTTTTGGAACCATTTCAACTAGGTTTCTCCCGTGAATTTTGCGACTTACAAAATAATTTGAAGCGACCATTGAGTAATGAGTAATGTCTGTGCTTGATGCTAGCTATTGGGTACGTTAAATGCCTTCGTGAGGTTATTGTAAGGCACTATATAAATGTCCAACTGTAGGTACATACGTACATGTATACATATATACATATTGTATTGTATTGTATTTAAACATTTATAAAGCGCCTCTAGTAGGGTAAACCGTTCAGAGGCGCTCCCAGTGCGCAAGGCCCCGTGAGAAGAAGCAGGTTTTGAGAAGAGACAGAGCAGAGGAGAGACTGACAGACAGAAGAGTTGAGCGAACAGAAGGAGACAGAGAATTCCAGAGAGAAGGACCAATTGAGACAAAAGATCGAGACTGAGCCATAGCAGTTCTAGACCGGGGAACCAATAGGTCAAGTCTGTTGGATGAGCGAAGTGGACGGTGGGAGGAAGCTGAGTGAGGACGAAGTAAGGTTTTAGTCAGATATTTTGGGGCAAGACCCCGTTGAGACTTTAGGATCAGAGTGAGGATCTTGAACTGTGTGCGAGCACGTAGAGGAAGCCAATGAAGTTCATCAAACATAAAGGTAGATATGTGAGAGTACTTGGGAAGGCGGGCAATTAATCTAGCAGCTGAGTTGAGAACTGACTGAATCGGTGAAAGACGAACTTTAGGAAGACCAATGAGAAGAGAATTGCAATAGTCAATACGAGAACATATGAAAGCATGAACTAAGGTAGTGAAGATGGAGGAGGAGACAGAGCGACAAATGACTCTGAGGCGTCTTAAGTGAAAATATGAAATACATACGTACATACTATACTAAGTGCCTGAAGACTATACTATTCGTTAGCGACAGTGCTAACTTTGGGTCGGGAGCGCTACTGAATCTGTGAGCGGCGCTATACAAGTGTTCAATTACAATTACAATACCAGTACTTGCATGCATGCATGCATACATACTTGCATGCATACATACATACATACATACATACATACATACATACATGACCAATTGACCATTGCTCTGTTGCATTATGTTGTGTGGTAGCACTTTAAGATAATATTTAGTACTTGGACTCTCTATTGACTTGTCAATTTCTTTATTGTATTTTTTATGTTAAAATTGTTTATGCTTGTGCATTTCATTTCCAAATCATTTGTTGGCCAGCCACATTTGATGAAAGCTTGTCTGCCGTGCTATCACCCCTGTGTATCAGCTGAAAGATCTGAGAACTGAGGTTTCAGCATCAATGTTGATAAGTACAGTGAAACTTATTTTACGAACCTGGTGTGTATAGATCTTATGAATTCTCATCAATATTACCCAGTACTGTATGTTTTAGTTTGTTACCTGTTGTACCTTGTCATTGCTGCTTTTCAGTCCTTACACTCGATCTTTGTTCAACGACGTTTAACGCTGACACCGTCGCTTCCAACGTAAAGACGAAGGTTGCTCCACGCGGAGGAGCGAATGCGGGCAACTTCTGGAAGGATCCGGTGGCAAAGGACTTCATCGAATGCTTGGACAGTTGCTGCAACAGGGACTCGTGCAACGTTGCGTTCTTCTTCAAAGACGTCTGCTTTCTAATCACGTGCAATACGACGTATCCCGAGGGATGCGAACCAGAGCCACGTCAAGAGACGCAGTTTCGCGATTCTTTCTGGGTCACACTGCGTCCAATTGGTTCGTCTTGCTTGTACTGATATAACATATCTCCAAATTGTTTTTGTAGTGTGCCTCAATGTGGTTTATTGTAGTTGTGTACTGTAGTGTATAGTAATCTCTTGTATATATATATATATATATATATATATATTTGTTGTGTATAGTAGTCTCTTGTATATATATACATTTATATAGTGCCCTTCAAAGTTGCTACTCAGGATTGCTTCCGGCCCAGCCTTGACTAAAAAGTACTGTTTTAAGGTTGTGATAAAATGCATCTGAGCAAACCCTATGCATATTAAGGCGTATATGTGTGACTAATAAATTTTCTGCAGTTGAAAACCAAGGAAACTAAAATAAATCAAATAATTTTCTTTAAAATAAATCAAATGTACTGTTTTATTCATGTTTCTTGTTTATTTAACTTAGTCATCCGCTTTGAATGACATGTTTACTGAGCACTAAAGTGCTCAATTGAGTAAGCAAGCATGCTAGTATGTATATCTTTTGTTGAAAACCCAGCAGCTAGCCGCACTTTGGTTAGTCCACTTTGGCTAGTTGCTTAGTCCGTCACATCGGTAAATAAGTAAATTTGCCAACAACAAAGTGTGTCTGGGGCTAATAATTTTTTGAATCACTATGTCATTTTGGAATTGAATCAAATACAGCCATCCAATTTGTTTTTGAATCGAATTGATTATCAAGGCTTCACAGATTTCTAGTATTGCCTTCTATTGATGATGCAAGTTAAATAAATTGTGTTGCATTACGCAAGCTTTCACAATCTGAATTTGAAGTCGAATTCAGAGATAAGAGCAAATGATGTATCTTTGTGAAATGAACAAATGTGTGGATTTTTTAATGGGAGGGGGAGCACTGGCAAATTTTTTCTGCAGTTGAAAATTAACGAAGGAGCTTGAGCAACTTGAGGGTATAGATCTGGGATACACGGGGATCCTCTCCCCAGAAAATGTTTGAGGGACTAATTCTTAGGGGCATTCTATAGGCCAGGGTCAGAAAAACATCGTTTTCAGGCCAGAAATGTCTTGCGAGCCGGCTCTTTGGCACTCTGTGGGGTAGATTTTGCTTCAGTAATTTCCCTTGTACATTTGCTTCAGAGAGGGTGGATCGAAATGCTTCCCCAAAGCCCCTCCACACAGACCGTCGACTCTACGAAGGCTGTGACACTGACAACGACTGTGACTCCAATGGTGGTGAGGAGTGTCAGATTATCTCAGACACCTTTCCAGCTGAGCGACGATGCGAATGCGCCGAGGGTCTGATCCGTGACTTGGACACGCACCAATGCACGCCGCCACTAGGTATACCGTTCACTGCAGCATATTCTTAAGTTGTTCGAAATATTGTATTGTATTGTTTTGTATTATAACTAAAAATTTATGAAGCGCCTCACACAGAGGGACACACCAATTAGAGGCACTCCCAGTGTGAAAAACCCAGAGAAAAGAAAGTAGCTATGAGACGTTGAAAGATTTGCTGTGGGCACCAGTTGATGAAGAAGAATGTAGTGTCAATTGAGACAGTTAAGAACGAAAAACATATTAATGGAGAGAGAGCTGATTTCAAATTGCAGGGCCAATGATTGTGTGCTTGTGTTTGTTTGCGTGTGTGTGTGCGTGTGTGTGTGTGTGTGTGTTTGGTGCTGCTTGATTTTGATCTGCTCAGCATACTGATCAATTTTAGTCTCTTCTCGTGTTTGACAGTACTGTGCACACCGTTTTCAGAGGCTTCCAGCAGTGCTTTTCAATTTTGGTTTTTACGTACAGCATGTGGTTCAATGTTTACGTGTGCAAACATGTTGTTCAGCTTTTATAATATGAATATTATTGTGGTGTAACACGTTCAAGATGCTGATTCGATTAAATTCAACACTGGAAAGAGTCTTCAGTACAAAACAGCCGTGATATAATGATGTACTTGTGATAGTCTCCAAAGGTGGCATTGCCTATCTGTTTTTCTCTTTTTGTGGTACTTGAGAAATTACCTCTGTAAAAGTGTGTCAGCTTGTAATGGAAGAGGGGACTGGGTTATGAGAGACTGATTAAAATAATGTAGAGGCAACCGGACATTGTGTAGAGAATTTTTAATATGTAGGTCCTATGGACATTATGTAGAGAACTTTTAATATGGATGAGAATGAACATTATAAATATAGAATACTGACAACTAGAAACGTAAAGGACTCTAGGGTAATATAAATATTATATAGATATATATACATAGAGACGCAGACTGGAAGACGCAGACTGACTCAGAGCAGGCAGACAGTAGTACACTGCAGGCGGAAAGGCAATAGCAAGGGGACTGTGCAGAGAGAGCCTAGGGTAGAAGAAACGGAGGTATGAATTATGACCATAAAAGGAGTGAAGATGACCATATAAGGAGAGAAAAATGGATGGATAGAAAGGAGCTGAGACGGGCGACTGGAAGGAATGGATAAATAGGGGGCGAAATTGGGAGTCGGGGTTCACTCCACGAAAGCGGCTGGAGGAAACGAACGGGAGGAGGAATCTACTCGAAAAGGGGTTCACTCCGAGAATGCGGCCGGAGGAAACGAACGGAAGGAGGAATCTACTCGAAAAGGGGTTCACTCCGAGAATGCGGCCGGAGGAAACGAACGGAAGGAGGAATCTACTCGAAAAGGGGTTCACTCCACGAAAGCGGCTGGAGGAAACGAACGGAAGGAGGAATCTACTCGAAAAGGGGTTCACTCTGAGAAAACGGCCGGAGGAAACGAACGGGAGGAGGAATCTACTCGAAAAGGGATTCACTCTTAGGAATCGTCAGGGCGATACGACCGGTAGAGAAATCCACTCTAAAAAGGGATTTTACTCTCAGAAGGCGTAGGGCGAGAACGATCAACAAAGGAACCCGCTCTCAAGGAAGAGATTGCGCTAATGAGACTGCTAGGAAAGGCGGTACGTTAGGTGATCAACAGAGAGTGTAGGGACGAAGTGTGAGAAAAGAAAGGAAGGAACGAAGTGTAGGAAACAGACTATAAGAAGACTTAAAGAACGCGTCATAAAAAACTGAATATTAATAACTATAAATAAAACACTGTAAGATATCAAGTTACGTATATAATAAGAAAGGAAAAATCAAACTCTGTTTTATTCTACTCATCTATTGTCGTTCAAAGAAACCACGCTACCGATACCCGAGGAGACTGGAGGAGACTGGAGACCACACCGCTGCCACCAAGGATAGTTTTAGTAGTTGATTGGCGAAATCAATAGTCATAATTCATACCTCCGTTTCTTCTACCCTAGGCTCTCTCTGCACAGTCCCCTTGCTATTGCCTTTCCGCCTGCAGTGTACTACTGTCTGCCTGCTCTGAGTCAGTCTGCGTCTTCCAGTCTGCGTCTCTATGTATATATATCTATATAATATTTATATTACCCTAGAGTCCTTTACGTTTCTAGTTGTCAGTATTCTATATTTATAATGTTCATTCTCATCCATATTAAAAGTTCTCTACATAATGTCCATAGGACCTACATATTAAAAATTCTCTACACAATGTCCGGTTGCCTCTACATTATTTTAATCAGTCTCTCATAACCCAGTCCCCTCTTCCATTACATCATCCAACTTCAAATGCTTCTGGCTCCAGGTCGAGCATCAGATGGAATGAACTGTATGGCCGAGGCTCGTTGGACTGCGGTTATGTTACATGAGCACAAGTGATCAATCGTTCGTCACCAGGCCTTCGTAGCAACCGTTGCGTAGACTCCTCACATAAAAATACACACAAACAGAATCGGCTAATATGCAGCATAAAATCTATCTACTTAACAAGTTACATTGTTACTCTAACATTAGTCTATATAAAGACTATTAGCCTTTAACACATTTAGTTATCCGAGTGTGCCCGAGATAAGCCATCTGCTTAACCATTTGCTTCCAAGGCATATAAAAACACTTAGCCTATTGTTTCGGTTAATTTTCGACAAAATTTCTTGCTTGAGTTAAAGTTATATTAAATTTCCAATTCCCATAACGAGTCTCTCTAGATCTATGTCTGAGAAAGCGTTCATTTTAAACTTCTCGCGTCACTCGATAACAAGCTTATAACTTCACATTAGAATCCATCTACACATTTATAGGCTATGACCGCAAATTCATTATTCATCTAGCCTTATAACTACAGCTAAGCACAACTACAGTTTTCCTCTGTATCGAGAACACTTTTCTTGTCTCAATGATCAAATGCTTGTACTAGCAGAGTTATTATATTACAGCTCATTGGTGTCAATCTGTGACACTCACACATTTACATACTTAGGCCTATATTTATACCTCACGCGTTTCAAGCGACTCACTCAATCCATGTGTTCTCCATACGCTCTCCATGCATCCGCCATCCTTCCCATTGTGCTCACTACTCATGCTTCCTATTTTGTACGCATTTTAATCCATCCCTGCATGCACTGCTATTCAGACAACCTCTTCCTCCTCCATGGCAAATCATCCCTCCTGTTCTCATTGCCATATGCATTGTCATTTCGTGCCATATTCATTCTCCAATTATAGTCACTTTTAGCTGGACTCCGCCAGTCCTAAGACTCGCCTCTATACTTCATTCTATTGCACGTCCAATTGGTCACACAGAGTCTGCTACCAATTTGTCTCCTAAATCTCTGATCCTTTCGATATTCATTTTCATGCATTGAGGCCTTAGTGTATTGAGGAGTCCATGCCTTATCCCGTTTATAATTAACCCCAACGTTTCGCCTCCCGAGGTAATTTCTATTCCTCCTGCAATCAGACCTATTCGTCTGCTCATTCAAACGATCTGCTCCATATAAATTCACTGAATCTCGTGGCTGTCTACCCATCCAGATTGAAGCACGTGACTTGTCATACTCTTTCTCTTTCTTAGTCACTTCATCTTCTGCTCTCTTTTCCTCCTTCGGCTTGACCTTTGAACCGTTCGCATCATGTGCAATCCGATCCCTCTTCACATCTCTCTTTTTCCTCCTTCTGCTTGCCCTTTGAACCGTTCGCATCATGTGCAATCCGATCCCTCTTCACATCTCTCTTTTCCTCCTTCTGCTTGCCCTTTGAACCGTTCGCATCATGTGCAATCCGATCCCTCTTCACATCTCTCTTTTCCTCTTTCTGCTTGCCCTTTGAACCGTTCGCATCATGTGCAATCCGATCCCTCTTCACATCTCTCTTTTCCTCCTTCTGCTTGCCCTTTGAACCGTTCGCACGATGTGCAATCCGATCCCTCTTCACATCTCTCTCAACATCTCCTTCCTCTCTTCCTTTCCTTCTCTCATACTCCTTCAGCCGTCTAACCATCTCTTTCCTTTCTAGACCAAATGGTTCAATCTTTCTCGCGAGACATTCATCTTCCAAATCCTTCTTCTTCATCGATTCAAAATCTGTCACTATGCCTCCATAGTCAGCCATTTCTTATGACTATCACAGTTACAATAGAGTTTTATTCAGTTTTACAAACCTACTCTTATTTAACATTCAATCTTACAGGTTTACTAACACTGATTCAGATTATAAACATACACCCGACATTCAACCACAGAACATTCTCACCGGATTATTCTACCGTGTGCAGAATCTTTCAGCGTCCGTCTTTGTACGGCTGTGTCGTTGATGTCGCCTCGCACCGCGTGCAGTTTGCTCCTTCGGTTCCTCTTGTCGCTGGCTGCTGCCGTCGAGTATCGGGTTTCGTTGACCTCTCTCGTCCGTGCTCCAGTCTGCAGTCGACACCTCCCTCCGTTGCTACGCCCTCTCTCGGTCGATTCCGTTTGGCTCGGTAATCTCCGTCTGCGTTTTCGTTAATCCTCCCGTATGTTGATTAGCCTTCTTTTCTGGTCTAATCCGGTTGATTTAGCGACCTCAACGTTCTCGCGTACAACGTTCAGAACTTTAGACGGTTTTCTCTTCTATTCCAAAGTTCTTTCAGCTACTCCTGTCTCGTCGTCTTTTATTATTGTTTTAAATTATTCAGAACTCTTGTCGTCTCCTTTGCGCTAGCACCATGTAATGTTTTAAAATGTACGCTTTCTCAGACATAGATCTAGAGAGACTCGTTATGGGAATTGGAAATTTAATATAACTTTAACTCAAGCAAGAAATTTTGTCGAAAATTAACCGAAACAATAGGCTAAGTGTTTTTATATGCCTTGGAAGCAAATGGTTAAGCAGATGGCTTATCTCGGGCACACTCGGATAACTAAATGTGTTAAAGGCTAATAGTCTTTATATAGACTAATGTTAGAGTAACAATGTAACTTGTTAAGTAGATAGATTTTATGCTGCATATTAGCCGATTCTGTTTGTGTGTATTTTTATGTGAGGAGTCTACGCAACGGTTGCTACGAAGGCCTGGTGACGAACGATTGATCACTTGTGCTCATGTAACATAACCGCAGTCCAACGAGCCTCGGCCATACAGTTCATTCCATCTGATGCTCGACCTGGAGCCAGAAGCATTTGAAGTTGGATGATGTAATGGAAGAGGGGACTGGGTTATGAGAGACTGATTAAAATAATGTAGAGGCAACCGGACATTGTGTAGAGAATTTTTAATATGTAGGTCCTATGGACATTATGTAGAGAACTTTTAATATGGATGAGAATGAACATTATAAATATAGAATACTGACAACTAGAAACGTAAAGGACTCTAGGGTAATATAAATATTATATAGATATATATACATAGAGACGCAGACTGGAAGACGCAGACTGACTCAGAGCAGGCAGACAGTAGTACACTGCAGGCGGAAAGGCAATAGCAAGGGGACTGTGCAGAGAGAGCCTAGGGTAGAAGAAACGGAGGTATGAATTATGACCATAAAAGGAGTGAAGATGACCATATAAGGAGAGAAAAATGGATGGATAGAAAGGAGCTGAGACGGGCGACTGGAAGGAATGGATAAATAGGGGGCGAAATTGGGAGTCGGGGTTCACTCCACGAAAGCGGCTGGAGGAAACGAACGGGAGGAGGAATCTACTCGAAAAGGGGTTCACTCCGAGAATGCGGCCGGAGGAAACGAACGGAAGGAGGAATCTACTCGAAAAGGGGTTCACTCCGAGAATGCGGCCGGAGGAAACGAACGGAAGGAGGAATCTACTCGAAAAGGGGTTCACTCCACGAAAGCGGCTGGAGGAAACGAACGGAAGGAGGAATCTACTCGAAAAGGGGTTCACTCTGAGAAAACGGCCGGAGGAAACGAACGGGAGGAGGAATCTACTCGAAAAGGGATTCACTCTTAGGAATCGTCAGGGCGATACGACCGGTAGAGAAATCCACTCTAAAAAGGGATTTTACTCTCAGAAGGCGTAGGGCGAGAACGATCAACAAAGGAACCCGCTCTCAAGGAAGAGATTGCGCTAATGAGACTGCTAGGAAAGGCGGTACGTTAGGTGATCAACAGAGAGTGTAGGGACGAAGTGTGAGAAAAGAAAGGAAGGAACGAAGTGTAGGAAACAGACTATAAGAAGACTTAAAGAACGCGTCATAAAAAACTGAATATTAATAACTATAAATAAAACACTGTAAGATATCAAGTTACGTATATAATAAGAAAGGAAAAATCAAACTCTGTTTTATTCTACTCATCTATTGTCGTTCAAAGAAACCACGCTACCGATACCCGAGGAGACTGGAGGAGACTGGAGACCACACCGCTGCCACCAAGGATAGTTTTAGTAGTTGATTGGCGAAATCAATAATAAGTGCACGACAATCATCTTTAAAACATTACACAGCTTTTAAATGTACTGGTGCAAAGCTGCAGTTGTATGTAGGTTCATGATTATTCATGAGCAAACTGAATGGAAATGCAAAGCTGCAGCTGTATAGCATGAATATTCATGAGCTGGCTAAGTAGATTGATAAACCATATATAAACAGCAGGGTTTGTTGACATGTAATATAAGTTAGATTGGCAGAAATTTTGGTGGATACGTAGGTTGGTTGATAAGAGGGTTGTTGGGTGAGGCGACAAATGAGAATGCCCTCGTCTGACGTGGTTCTGTGCTTTCCATTTCCATTTTGTGGATGCTTTTCCAGTGGATCACGGTGGTGGTAGATCGTGTTCACTTGGACTGGTGGACAACTGTTTCCCGGGAGAGGTGTGCCTTCCAAAGAATAGTCGCTCTCGCAGTGGTCTCTGTGTATGTCAGACTGGTTTCTCCAGGCAGCCACACGATGCTGCTGCCTGCCTTCCTGGTAAGCTGGGTTACTGACTATTTGGCATGCACAATTGGTGTTAGGTCACAGGTTCAAGCCCAAACCACGGCAGTCTTAGTAGTAAGAGGATCTTTTATCTGAGGTGGTTGTGTTTGAAATCGGTACAACCCTAGTATGTATGTTTTTATGTATGTTATGTATGTATGTCGTGATGTATGTGTTTATGTTTGTATGTATGCGTGCATGCATGCATGTATGAAACAGACACTTGATGTTGCGCCATATAAGTACCTCACAAAGTCACACACATGCTACATTGCTGTCTCTTATTTAAACTGGTCCTTTTAGTTAGGCACACAGTGTATCCGTAAAAGTGAGTTGATGCAGTTGGCATAATTATATCTGTAGCAGAAGAGGTCACACAGACTGGGAGGGAAAGAGGTGAAGCATACAAAATGGCAGCAGATACATGGAGACTAATCTGTTGTTGAGGTCTCTTCAACAACAAAGTGGTGTTGATGATTAGTGTCTGTGCGTCAGTTATACTGATTGTGATACGGATGCTGCTGGTGTTTGCTGAATTGTATTGTATCCTATTTGGCCATATGTAATGTGCTTCTTCCAGCATGGCCAGCAAGAAACTTTCAGAAGCACTCCCACTGTGTCTCCCAGTGCTCCCAGTGCCAGCAGCCCCAAGAAAGAAGGCAGGATTTGAAGCGTGCGAATGACGAGGAAAGACTACCATAGAGTGAACTGGTGGAGGCAAATAAAATTGGGGATATGATGGACCTATTGTCTAGATTGATCCATGGAGGTCCTGACGTGGGAAACAAAAGCCAATCGGAAGATCTAAGAGGGGCAAAGTATAAGATCACAAAGACACTTTGGAGCAAGTCCCAATTGAGATTTAAGGATCATAGGATGAACTCTGAATTGTATTTGGGCTGAGAGAAAGACAGAGAAAGAGAGACAGACAGAGACAGAGAGAGAGAGAGAGAGGCAGACAGAGAGACAGACCCAGTGAGGTTGTTTAGCCCTGAATGTGGAGTTCGTGGAAGACAAGCATTAAGTGTAGCAGCAGCATTGATTACAAAGACGAACGAATGTATTGGATCTAGCCAACGAGGAGAGAGAATTGCGGTATTTTATTTGCTGGTGAAGGTGCTGGTCATGGTTATGACGACGATGATGATGATGTTGATAATTATAATCAGAGATGAGAGTGATTAGTTTTTCATACATTTTTTGTACTTGTAAGCTTGTCATTTGACTGTTATTGGGAAAACTAACAGTTTCTACTACTTAATTATTAGTATTATTTTTACTGTTATTATTATTATTATTATTGTTGTTGTTTGCCGCAGGGTTTAAAGGATCTCTTGACATTATTTGAAGCACAGAACTGTGTGAAATAGACCCTTTTATTATTTGTATTATTGTTATTATTTATATTATTATTATTATTATTATTCGTGTTATTATTATGATCTATATTATTATTAATATTATTTGTATTATTATTATTATTATATGTGTTATTATTATTTTTTGTGTTATCATTATTAGTTATATTATTATTATTATTCGTATTATTGTTACTATTTATATTATTATTATTATTATTATTATTCATGTTATTATAATTATTATTATTCGTGTTATTGTTATTATTATTATTGTTGTTGTTGTTGTTATTTCTTTTTAACCAGAGGTATCAATTATCCCACAGTATATAGGAAATATTGAGATTGGGAGCAGGAAAAATTCATCTGGATGGTCAGACCCTGTCTTCGTGGTTTGTTGGAATGGTACCTTTGAATGCGATAAAGTTATGGCATTGTCGTTGTATTGTAACATTTTTAGTAGATTCATAAAACACAGATTCATGTTATGTATGCTCTGCAAAATTCTCTAATGTTGGTATTAGAATAGTATTTGAATAGGTATGAATGTTCTAGAAAAAAATGGATGTTTATATGTTCGCAAACTTTTTATTTTATTGCAAAGATGCTGTTGAAAAAATTGCATCAACGATCATTCCTGACGCAAGTCTCAAGTCGTTGACCACTACCTCGACATCAACATCCCATACATTATCGTCAAGTAAAACGAGAACGTCAACTGCTGCGTCAACAAAGTCAACCACTGCGTCACCTGGTGCGAATTTTAATATTTGTGACAATGCAAATTTGTGTTATTTGTATTTGCATCCTCTGCATATTTATAGCAGTACCATGTAGCTCTTAAGTAATTTAAAAAATATGATGTTCATTTAGGAAAATAAATAATATGTAATACGCATCTATAAATAATGCCAGTACTGCATTATTCTTTTCTCCGGATGCAATTAATTGCAAGATTAATTGCAATTTAAGTGAGAGATGTTTGCCTTCTAGCAAATGCGCTGTCCAAAATGGCATTTAGCATCATGAGACTACCGCAGTGTTTTTTCCTTTTTTTATATTGTTTTCTTTATTTTTCTGTAACGCGCTTTTGTGCTCCCTTTAATGTTATTTTTTCAATGTAATTTTTGTCTGTTGTGATTTGCTCATTAAACGACTTATACATAAATGCGTATATAAATATTTTTATATATTCATACACACAAAAACATGTTTATATAATATACATTGTTATATATATATATGACGCATTTGTGTTGTTTTTTCAAGCTCCTCTTGCTAACAGACCACCTGTTGCCATTGCAACGCCTAGCAACCAAATAGTACAGCAGCCCCAAGAACTGAAAATTGATGGCTCAAGTAAGGTGCCTCTTTGTTCTCTGGTTCTGTAATGTAATAGGTTTATGGTAATACATAATGTGTATACATATTGTGTCTCCATGAGTGTCATAAGAAATTTTATGCTACTATACGAAAAGACATAGATAGTGTAATGTAATTTATATTACGACATATTACAATACATTGTCAGAAGTGTTTTAATCTTTATTTTGCTGTTAAAATTATGGTTTGTTAGGATTGACCATTTCTATTCCGTTAATATCAGTTCAATCTGATTAAATCGTGTAGTAAATTATTTGCTTTGAAAATTTCAGGTAGTACAGATGACAGAAAAATAGTGAGGTACTCCTGGGAAATAGTTTCAAAGCCGATGGAATATCACCAGGAAATAAAAACTAAAGATGTCACGCAGCCTATCCTTCACCTCAAGGATCTCTCGCCAGGGTTTTACCGGTTCAGGTAAGGTAGCCCGGTTCCTAAAAATAATGTTTACAACACTCTGCAACATTGTTTGGAATTAGCATTGACGTAAATCACTGTGGCCTGTTGTCAGATTAATTGCGAACTCAATTGTAATTAGATGGTAAAATTGTCTCATGTAGTTGGCTACATGCAATGTGTTGTGACATAAGTCTGAGTGTCTACGCTTATCAGAATTTGCTTTAGCAAGTTTTGGGACTGTTTTGATTTTTAGCGTTAGTCTGCAGTGATATGGTGGCACAGTAAAATGTCATTATGTCACCACTTTTTCTAGTGTACAAATTCTGTTGTATGAGAGGAAGTTATGATTGTCTTGTGTAGTTTGAGTGTGCGTGAGTAGTTTCTTTTGCAACAGGCACTATATAAATTGAAAATTTCAGAGCAGTATTATATTTACAGCATATGTTATGGATTTACATAAATTATTTTTATAGGCATACAATTTTTTTCTGATCTTTGTTTACATCTGATTCATCATGTGAGATTACGAATAGCTGCCTGCTAACTTTTGATTGACTTGTGGATTTAAGAGATCAATCAATCAATCAATCAGTCAATTCGTTTATCAGAAGTACTAAGCTGACACAGGCACAACGTAAACAGACAATATTATTGTACAGGGCATTTACAGAGACTGTCACAGCGCAAGGATAAAATGTCATGTTAGTAAATGTGCTTATACAGAATACGCAAGATGAATTTATGACGATCTTTAATGGGTAATGAGAAACTATGTGGTCTAGCGCGCTCAAAGGTTATATCTGTTACTTAATTAAAAGAGGAAGGGAGTAAAGAATAGTGGACGTGATTTGGATCATTGTTAATGGCTTTAAACAGTCTGTCATCGGACACTTTGGCCAATTGATTTACAGCAAATGTGCTTTGATTGACATATACCAGGTGACATTGATTGACAGCAATTGTATTTTGTATTGGCTCTTCAGGTTGACAGTGATGGATGGAGAAGGTCTCCGGAGTTCAACATTTGCTAATGCTACCATCTTGAAGGGTAAAACCAACTACCGGTATCTTAATGTGACTGTGCACTACACCAACTAAGAAAAAATTTACTAAAGGAGCTGACATTTTCACTTTTGTGTTACTCTACAGAGAGGTATGGTGACAGGGAAGCGGTTATACGTCAGTGGCGATGGTAAATTTTGCAGTTGTTGTGTCAAAGGCAACAGTAATATTGCAGGGATAACAAAACCTGTGTTATTGCCTTGTGGGTGGAAATGCAGGTGCATCATTTGCCTTGGCCACAGCTTTTTCCAATGTAGCAATTAAAACCATGAATTGAGCTAACTGGGTCTGCTTGAATTGTTTAGTCAAATTGTTGTGCTATATTTTTGAAATGCTTGAATATTCAGCATCTTTTTCACTTCAGTTAAGTATTCTGTAGTTAAAAACGTAAGATTTTGACATAATTCTTTTGTGTGCAGTATCATTTCAATCATGTCCTTTTGCTTAATTTGGATGAAATTTATGGAATAGAGACACATCTAATTGGTATGGGGATAGGTCTAACGGGGATAGGGTAGGAATGTGAGGACATAACCTGATGCATATGGGAAGGATGGAAACCGACACATAGGAATGGGTGGGGGATGTAAAAAATTTCTCACCTGCTACCTCAAACAGGAACCATTTATTCTCTTTGGCTAAAAAATGGGTTGGCTAAAAAATGGGTGGCTGAACCAAACTTTCGAATTCACTGTCTGTGTATTGTAGGTAGAAAATTATGATGAGCGTGATGATGATGATGATGATGATGATGATGATGATGATGATGATGATGATGATGATGATGATGATGATGATGATGATGATTGATGATGATGATGATGATGATGATGATGATGATGATGATGATGATGATGATGATGATGATGATGATGATGATGATGATGATGATGATGATGATGATAATGATAATTTTTTTCCCATTTGTTCTGTGTTGAGCAGAGACGGACAATCCACCTGTTGCCAACGCTGGTCAAGATGTTGTTGTTGATCGTCCGGTATCCACGGCGATGCTCTATGGCAACGCCAGCCATGACGACAAAGGCATTGTGGATTATAAATGGACAATGAAGTCGAGAGACAGTCATGCTGTGGACATGGAGGTGCGTGTAAGCGTGTAGACATTATTATTATTGTGTTCATTTCATAATTACATCAGTATTCATTCGAACCATAAAGCATGGCAGGTTGAGTTAGCCATTATTGAGCAATGATAGTTCTTGTAGGTGCTAACCAGGCTTGATGTCGCTTAATCTGAATAATAATAATAATAATAATAATAAATTTAAAATAAAAAAAATACTAATAATAAGAAGAAAGAGAAGAAGGAGGAGGAGGAGGAGGAGGAATAATAATAATAATTATAATTATAATAATAACTTTTATTATAGTAATAATAACAAGAAGGAGAAGAATAATAATAACAATAATAATAATAATAATAACAATAATAATCTGTGTTTAATTTCAAACTGACTCAATGCAGAATGGTTACAATTCATAGTATGATAGATAATGACAAGTTATTACAGGAGTCGAATTTAAGTGTAACTGTCATCAGCCATGCAAGGTGTCGTTCACGTCCTACTTCTCATTAACCAACATCATCTGCCGAATGGAAGGTTGAGTGAACCTTTGTGAGGGTAGCGGGTGTCCATGTGCTCTACATGCTAGAGTGTTTACAATTACCCTAAAAATCAATCAATCAAAACTTGTTTATTTAATCATATTAAATTGACATAGACGCAACTTATAATTAAGATAAAACTTATAATTAATCCCCTGCGCAGTGTACCTACCAGCAGTGTGTGCGCAGCAGTACAACAAACTATGTGTGGTAACTAACTGTGGTAATGTACGTACTTATGTGCATCTCTGCATAATACATATGTATGTGTGCATGTATGTATGTTTAAATGTACCATATGTACATGGCAATGCCAATCCATCCGTTCCTTCTTCATGGTTGGTCCAACAATCTGTAATGAGCTTCCCTTGTATATACGACGCCTCACAAGCTGTTCGCGGTTTCATCAACTGTTGAAGACTGCTTTTCATCACATGGCCTTGGCCGGGAGCGCCTCTGAGTAGCGTTCTTGAAGTGGTGCTATATAAATTCGATTGATTGGTTGATTGATTGGTTGATTGATTGATTGATTGATTGCCCGACTATTTATCAGGGAGTTCTGACACCAATCCTGAAGCTCAGCAACCTGGAAGTCGGAGTCTACACGTTCAGTCTCCAGGTGACGGACGCTGCTGGACAGACATCCACAGCTGACGTCCATGTCCTTATCCGACCAGGTCAGAGGATTTGCTCATGTTCAGTAGTATGAGGTTTTGGTTACTCTCAGTGTCATATGTGTATGCTTTGGAATAAAACTATTGTGTAAATAAAGCTAGATATATTGCATATTTGTGGGATGCGGTGGTGTAGTGGGTATGTTCGCTGCCTTGCAGCCAGAGTAATGCAGGTTTGAATCCACCTCAAGCTGCCTTGCAAGTCCTTCACTCACAATTTCTCATGCCCTTCGGCATGAAAATTCGATTCAGTGTCCGTGCTGTAGTCGGGAGCGCTTCTGAGTAGAGATCTTGAAGGGGCGCTATAACAGTTGCGCATGCATGCATATATAGCTCTGATATGTTGATATGGCTTGGTAATGCTTGCAATGATTTCTTTTAAGCGATTCTATGTAATTTATGTTAATTTGTAGAGCACATGATGATTAAGTGGTAACTCGGATAAGGTAGCCGTATTGACTAATATGAAGGCATAGGATACAAGTCTTCGGTATCTCTTAAAAGCCAAATGTTTGGCTTGCAATTAGGGTCAGATGGTCAGTATTAATAATTATTTAAACTTGCTGTTATTGCAACATTTGTGACCGAACACAGTTCCTTAAGAAGACTATTTTATTGTCTGCTTAGAGCAAAACCAACCACCAGTGGCAGTGGCAGGACCCAACCAGACGTTGTCGGTTCCTGTTGACATTGTCACGCTCGATGGTGGCGGCAGTTCTGACGATCAAGGCATTGAGTCGTACTTGTGGACCGTTGTCAGGTAACTGTACAACCAATATTTTAAACATTTTTTAATCCTAGCAAGCCCTACAACAAACAAATCCCCTATAGAAGTTTATGTCGCTTGTAAACTGAACTTATACATAAAACATTTGTAAAATTAGTTATATGTAACATGCTGCGTTCTGCCAGCCTGAAGTGTTGATTAAACGAAAATTGATTGATTGATTGAATATTTAACGGGCTTGTCTTTCCTTGTGACAACAGCCTTCATTGTGACAGAAGTTTTCTGTGTTCTTTCGTATAAATATACTTCCACGGTGACAGGGCTGTAGTCGGTGATTGTTTGGCTGACTGATAATGTTGAGCACAAAGTAGGGTAACTACAGTTATATTATAAACAAGACAATCATAATAACTATAATTGGAAGCTTATTAAGGACCACTTCAATGCATCATCATCAGAGGCTCTCCTAACCCGAGATCCAAAAACTAGTGGGGAATTGTGTGGTCTTCAAGCAGTTGTGGAAATGAACAGGGAAAAAGATAGAGGAGTTCCCCTGTAAACCAGCAGGTTAGAGTTCCATAAGCCGAGGTGAATAGCCGCAAAGCTGCTGTGAAGCAGTATTTTTGATCCTTTTGGCGCTAATGAATCTGCAATAATTAGCCCGAGATTGGCAATACTTCCACTGTGCTGCCCTTAAAATCTCAAGTGGCCTTCTGTTGAAAGAAGTAGCACATGCTTGAACTAGATAGATAGACAGATAAGTTGATTGCTCTGGATATGTAGAACTTATAGATGCAGATAGGTCCTCCACACTTTGGAAGTTGTTATATATAGAGTTATAGACTTAGTCTGCTTATAATTATGCAACTGCTAAGATTTGCATATTAAGTATTCATGATTGTTGTGTTTATCCTGACAGCGGTCCAAGTTCTGTGGTCATTACTAATCCACACAGTTCTGTTACAACTGTGTCCAAACTGACCACTGGTCAGTACACATTCCAGCTGACCATTCGAGACAAGGCTGGTCTGGAGGCAAATGCCATTAAAACTGTAACGGTCAAAGATGGTCAGTATTAAATTTTAATTACTTTATTTTAATTTGAAATTTGATTACAGCCTGTAATGGCCATCTTTCACAGCTGCCTGTTTTTAATTAATTAATTAATTAAAATTATTTCTCCATTTCTATAGCGCCCCTTCAAGCTACCTACTCAGAGGCGCTCAATTTATGATCACTTCAGCTTTGCACTTGGGTTGGGAAAACACTCATCATAATGTGTCTAGTGGACATAAATTGAGCGCCTCTGAGTAGGTAGCTTGAAAGGGCGCTATAGAAATGGAGAAATAATTTTAATTAATCAATTAGTGTTTTCCCAACCCAAGTGCAAAGCTGAAGTGATCATGGATGATAAAACCGTTTGTGCCTTATTAGTTACAAGGTAGGTCTAATATGGTGCTGCTAGGGATTTTGCTTCAAATGGTTCTTTATTCGAAAAATTATAGATCTTGCCATTCGATGTTACAAAATTGAGTTCTTTCTAAGTTTTTCTGGTACTAAGAACACCTGTTCTTTTAGAGGTGCTATATTGATATCCATTGTTTAGTTTTAATATTTTAATAATTAATATGAATATGTCACTTGTTATTATATAGTTAAATATATAGTTAAATTTAATTTGAAGCACGCCATTGATTTTTAATGGTTTTAGTAATTAACATTATAATATCGATTGTTACTAATTATAGTAAGATTTCTTTTTAAACACACACTTGATTTTAATGGTTTTGTTAGTTGTAATAGTAATATTACTTTTCATTTTTGCTACATGGCTACTTACTGCTTAAATGAATGGAGCAATTATCCGGTGTTATCCAGGTCAGAACAAGGCTCCTTCCGCTAACGCTGGTGGAAATGTCGTCGTGACGCTTCCAGTTGGCTTTGTGCGGTTGAATGGGTCGCAGTCAAGTGACGATGTTGCGATCGTGTCCTACACGTGGACTCGCGACCAGAGTAGCCCAGCTGCTGGGGTTAGCTTCTTAATTATTTATGTTTTTGCTTTTAGTTTGCAAGTGGGTAATGCTGCATGTCAGGGGTGTAAAATTCTTTTTTAATGGTGGACCAATGGTAATATTTTCCGGCAAGTGTTGAGCAAAGGTTCATGAGCACAAGGAGGTAAATGACTGACCTGGTGGTGGTGGTGGTGGTGGTGGTGGTGGTGGTGGTGGTGGTGGTGGTGGTGGTGGTGGTGGTGGTGGTGGTGGTGGTGGTGGTGGTGGTGGTGGTGGTGGTGGTGGTGGTGGTGGTGGTGGTGGTGGTGGTGGTGGTAGTACTCGTCCAGCTAATGGCTGACTTGCACAACAAGACTTACTTTCAAGAGGGAATTTCTCTTCTAGCTATTTTTTGTTATTTTATTTTGTCTTTAAAGGGTTTTTTCCATCGATTAATGCATCGTTTATTATGACGACTGCACTATAAGATATTATTTTAGATTGGAATTGAAATTTGTAATGCTTTTCATTTTTACTCTACAAGCTTTTGAAAAAGATGATCCTACAGGAGATATGTTTTAAACGTGTTTAGGAGGTGTTGTCACACACGGATCATGAACCGGTGCTTGAGCTGGTTGGTGTCGTCAGTGGTCGATACATCTTCTCGCTGGAGGTCAAGGACGCTGAAGGTCAGATGTCACGTGACTCCGCATCAGTCATTGTGCGACCAGGTAGGCTTGTTTACCTGTATTTGTTATATGTGGCTGTGTATGTATGCTATGGTCTGGTCCGATACTTAGATGACTCTGTAGTGTCTTCATACATATGTACATAACTACGTATGTATGTACATACAATCATACACACATATGAATGTGTGCTTTTGCCTTTTAAGTGCTTTCTCAACGGATCCTTGGCTGAGCCGTGATGCAGGACTTTTTGGACCGTTATGCATTCTATGTTGCTGCACTACGTTAAAAGAACATGCTTTCTAATTTCTTCTTTAAAGAATTACTTAGAGACCAACAATTTCTCTCTGACTTTCACACATCTGGATTCCTAAATGTTCTTCACCTACCTACAAGTCAGATTAACATTTCTCAGTGATTTTGTATGCATGAAACATTTTATTTTCATAATGATGAAAGTTTGGTAATAATAGAATATTTGTTGTTGTTGTTGTTAGATCCTTTGGAGCTGAATCTCGTTGGACTTCATTTGGTTGCTGATGCCTCTTCGTTTTCTCAACTAGACAAAGTAAATTCCAATTGATTGATTGATTTATTGAGCAGCTGATTGATTGATTGCTTGATTGATTGATTGATTGATTTATAAATCATGTTAAACACATGCGAAATGTTACTTGAAATGAATCTGTATTAATTGGCACAATTGTCGTATTTGTTCTAACTTAGATAACAGTTATTCAAGTTGATGTGGCATCTAATTTGTCATTCGTTCATTCGGAACCTTTTAAGAATACATGCGGTGCATTCATTCAGGCCATTCATTCATTCGGGGCATTCATTTTGGAGCATTGAATCATTCATTCAGAGCATTCACATAGCATCCAGTGATGAAATCTTCTCCCAGCAAAACTTAGCGAAGGAGAACAGTTTTAAAGTGTTGGCAAAAGATGTATTTGGTACAGAGGTTGTAGAAGGTTATTCCAGGTGTATTATTAAAACTAAGTAAGGATCAATGATGAATCTAATACAGAGTTCGTGGATTTTTCCTGCTGTCCTTTCTTAATTCTCTATTGATTAAAAAGAGATTGATTTCATAATGAGGTTCTTGTTGATTTTGCTAGACGACACTTGCAGAAAAGCTGTCACTTCTGCTTGGCAAGGTCAATGCGTCAGGAACGACACAAGTCTTCATTCGAAACCTGGCTGCCGATGTCACGTCTGGCCTGTAAGAATCAAGTGTGGCATGCTGTAAAAGTCGACTTGGTTTGGTTAGACTTGACTAATCTTAGCACATTTCATCGTGATTAGCCCCTCTTTCTGTATTCAAGCCCTGGCTGCTTACTGGCTCTTAATTTACAATTACTTTAGTTGGTGGTTTTTGATGGCTGTTTATTAATTCAGTAATTCAAAGCATTTGTGTGGAAAATCAATTCAAAGCGTTCATATAGAGAATTAATTAATTCATGTGTTTTCCTTGCTAGCCTAAGACTATGTAACTAAAGTAAGATAGAGGACTGTTTACCGGCCATCTTGTTGAAGCTAAGAGCACGACATTGCTAACACTTGATTGTATATTCATGATGATATATAATCATATGATATACTATGGTGATATATGATATATATATATGTATATACATAATGATCCACATCGTATAAGTATATGATTAGGGCCCCCAGAAATTCGCGATCTTGCGCAGCGCAATTTTTGCGCAAATTTCCAGGTTTAGCGCAACAGCGCAAAAATTGGCAATCCGCGCAATTTTTGCGCAAATTTTTACAAAATCTTGCAAATTTATCTAAATTGGGCTTTGATTGACTTAAAATCACCGCGGTCCATGACAGTTCAACATAACAACGGCGACCGTTGTGCAATAATCAAAATGGCGACCGCCGAATGGGATGAAATCATAGGTGAATTTTTAGTTAAAGATCGATATTTTTGGTAGTAATGCACAAACTTATAATATAAAAAATTCCAGAACATCACGGCCACACAATAAAATGTGTTAGACGAAGTTTCTCAAAGTGGTCACAGAGCAGCGTCGCTTGCTGTCTCGGCTTATGACAGAACGAACGCATATAATCTATAGGCGTCAGGCGTGCACACAAAGACGGAAAGCTAGTACTGAGCACGTTGTGTAACTTGGTGATTCATTATAATATAGGCCATATAATACTATTTTGAAGTTACAAGTTGATCAGTCCGACGATGACCTGTGTCGATACGAGTTGCATGGCGAGGTCGATGAGGGCTTTCGCTACGCTCATTTGTAATGAGCGTAGATTTCGGTGGGCGTAAATTTTGCAAAATTAAAATTATTTGCGATCGTCTGAATACATTAATCTTATGGTTATATAGGAACTTTATAACTGCATTTTTGGCTTGATTGTCTAATTTCTAGAACGCCAAAGCCTTACATTAAATGACAAAAACACTGTTAGATACTTTGGTACACTGATTCAATGAAAAAATAACGAACATTTTAATTTTTTAACTTGCGCAAAATTCGCGCAAATTTATCGTTTTTTGGTGCGCAATTTTTTCAATTTTTTGGCGCAAATTTCTGGGGGCCCTATATGATGACAGTTTTCATGAATTTGGACTGTCACTGCGTTGCCTGAGAAATTATCTTGTCATGTCTCCATTTTTTCAAAATGTTGATTTTAGTCGTTCACAACTTCTGTATCGCAAGAATTTGTTTACATCATAAGGTTAGGAGATACAACAAGTCGTTTTAAACTACTACTATTGTTTGCGACTCACTGGCACGACTATCCCTGATATTGATATTTTTAAATGTGATGTTTGTGCCCAATGTTTATTGGCCTAAAAAAATTTCCGTAAAATTTTGCCTAAACTTCAACCTCGATTATGTCGGAATTCACAAAAGTGGAGATACGCGAAGATAATTCTCAGGTGACTACTGATAAAAATAAAAATTTCTATGACGATGATTTTGTGCTGTTTACATCCGTTGTTGCATTCTTTGACAAATGATCTGGGGTGAGAATAATAATTCCTTTGCTGAATGTTTTTAGAATGCTTGTTACAATCTACGTGGAGACCGTAATTACTGATGAGCACATCACGTGGCCGGGTCCTGAGGTCGTGACCGCACTTACCAAAGTTATTCCTGCCAGTCGGGAAATTCTTGACTTTCAAATCTCTCAGTTTGACACCGTAGGTTAGTGGATGTCTAGGTTTTTACGTTTTTCTTAAGTTGAAACTGAAATTTATATACTGTTGGGATGTCATATTGAACACTGGCTTTTCTACTACATGACCTGAAGAAGTAAATAGTGATGGGTCAAAACCACAGGTCGCTGTGGTTTGCCAGCAGTGGAGATTGAAGTATCATATCGATCGCTGATAATGCCGACTTGCTGAGGCTATTGGCAGAGGTAAGAAGCTGGCCAGTCTGAGACAAACCCAAGGACATTGAAGATTCAACCGAGTCTAGAAATAAATAGCTGATGGACAACAGTGCAAAAGCATCACTTCGATCTAGGTGTACTAAGAGACACGTTCTTCAATTCTACGTAAGATGCTTTTTTACAGAGACGTGCCGCTGCGCAGTTAAGCAATGAACTTAGCTTGCATGTCCATTACATTGAGGTTACATTACGGTACATTGCTTGGTTTGAATGTTGTTACAGTCTGCCAGAACAATTGCTCAGGACATGGCCATTGCGACACACGAACAAGGCTATGCGTTTGTGGCGGCTTTTGGATGGAGGATTTTGTTAAGGCCCATTTCGGACAACGGCAACGCAACTGTGGTCAGTAGCGGTTTGGTAACATCCTGTTACAGAATACACCATCTTTTTTGAAGTCGGTTAAATTACAGCTCAGAGCTTATAGTTTTAAATAATCATTTGTTAGACTTGTGTGCAGTGCTCTTTCCTTTGGCCTCGGCTGTGTTATGGTGCTATATAAATCTCACCATCATCATCATCATCATTATCATCATCATCATATTTGTTCCGCTAAAACAGATATATTATTGTTATTAATATTATTATTCTGTGAAATGGTCAATGCTTTTTTGCAGTCATCTGTATATTCTTTGTCATGATGTTGTCATGAATTCATTTGAAAATGCATCATATGTTAAGCGGACAGATCTACGCAAACTCTGGTCCACAGTTAGGTCGTTTCAGTTGACCTTCAGGTTGGCTTGAATTTAAAGTGCATGCTATCGACAACAGACGAGAACTTAATTCTAGTATTTTTAGGACATGTGAACTTCATAGTTAAAAGATCATGGGTCTATGAGGACGCTAAATACCAAGCTGGTCCATTCAGTTGCTGATTGCTGAATGGCATGGTGTTACTCTGTCAAGGTGCATTCAAAAGGAACAAGTTCACCCTGAGCTATTATGGCCTAACGATTTCTGTAGCCAACCAAATGTGAAATAATGGGGCAACTGAGCAGTTTACGTAGGCAGCATTATCCCCCAACTGGCATTGCCTGACCTCTGTGCTTATTGCACTCCAATGAATGTCATAAAATGGACTATTATATCTTTAAATCAAGGTTGCAGGGCTGTTTTTTAAGGAGTTTTTAGAACTGCACAACTCCTTTCCTTTCCCATCATCAATGGTAAATTACTTCCAATCAGAGGACAATGACCTTTTTGCCAGGTTTAACTGTACAGAAGTGCTTCTACTTGTAACTGCACATTTTGTATACAACTGCACATTTTTGTGTACAGCTGCACGTTAAAAAAGCCCTGCAATGTTGAATCACTCGTTTTTTCAATCATAATTTAACTTTCTGTCATAAGCAGAATATCAAAAGTGATATATTTTTCATCTGAAAATATAGCAAAACTTGCAATAAAACTTGCATGAAAATTGTTATTGCCATCTATTGTTGAGTTTGAAATACAGTAGAAAATGAGTGTTTAAAATTGGATTTTATTCCTTATGGCATTGTTCTTGGCAGATTGGAGCATCCTCTATGTGGTTCTTGTGCTGGTCTTTGCCGTCGTACTGACTGGTGCCATGCTTTGTGCTTTCATCTGGGTCTGTAAACGGTAGGTAGGCAGATCATTCTGGATAGTGCATATTATAGGCAGTTATTAAGTAAATTACTGCATAGCAAATAATGGTGACGCCAGGTATACAATTTCAGCAGGTCGTATTAGGGTCATGGGAGTTATTCAGCATGTCAAAGAAATTAACTGTAAAGAACTTATTAAAATTCCGCATAATTTTGGCAGGTCATAAGGCAGGTCAAGAGTAAGAGTTCAGAGCAGCAGTCTAAGTCATATAGTCTGCTTCATTGTGAAACACTGCATTAATCTGTTTAATTGCCTCTGTTGTTTATAACTTAGGACAGATGCAGAGCAGCAGTCTAAGTCATGTAGTCTGGTTCATTGTAAATCACTGCATTAATCTGTTTAATTACATGGCGTGTGTGCAGTCTGTCATATTTGCTCAGTTGCTTTTTTATTGTACAGCACGAGAAAAGTGAGATCTTAAACTGTGCGACATTATAAGATGACGTGCATTTCTTTTAACCCTTTGTTTCCATTAGCAGTTGTGCCTACTGCAAGCCGAAGTTGAAGCGCCACCGTTACATGCTTCTGGAAGAGAGACTCGACGATTTAGATGGCGATCTCAAGACTCACGAAAACGTACGATTACTCGAGAAAGGTACGTGCATAGCAAGCACGGAAAATCGATTAGCGAAATGAAATTCAAAATCCAATAGCTTGGCAGTTGCCTGTATATTTATAAATAAATATTTGGTCGTCTGAGAATATTTCATTGTCACTAGCCCAAATATGATGTTAGACATAGGCGTATGGGACATTTCGAGGGGACAAAGATTTGACTTTTGCCTGAAAAGTATACTTTACATTTTATGGTGGACCGCGAGTCACCGGCATTTTTTTATTTTTCATCGACCAAATTTTCTGATGACCTTTTTTTAGTCATTTCATACAAATCTTCAGAAAATATAGCTATTCTACCTCTATGTGCCCAAAAATATCCTCCCATGCCTGTTTGCCCGAAAAAAAGGTTTGTTCGCCTGTGCCTGTTTTGCCCGAAAAACGCATTTGCCCGAAATTTGGGGGGGCATTTGCCTCCTAGGCCTATGATGTTAGAGCGTGATTAGAAATGAAAACTTTGCAGGTTGATCATGCGTGAAAATTTGGAGAAAGCTTCATAACTGCACTTGATGACACAGATAGCGTTTAGTGTGCTCATGTATCTATTGCTTTCTGCCTTATTTTTGATGGAATGTGCTGAGAAATGGATGTTCCGGGTAGTCTGATGCTTTGTATAATTAATTTGATAAAAGGTTCAGAGCAGCAGTCTAAGTTGTATAGTCTGCTTCATTGTCAAAAACACTGCATTAATCTGTTTAATTGCTTCTGCTGTTTATAAGTTAGGATGGATGCAGAGCAGCAGTCTAAGTCATGTAGTCTGGTTCATTGTAACACACTGCATTAATCTGCTTGATTGCTTCTGTCGTTTATAACTTAGGACGGATGCAGAGCAGCAGACTAATTCGTGTGGTCTGCTTCATTGTAAAACACTGCATTAATCTGCTTGATTGCTTATGTCGTTTATAACTTAGGACGGATACAGAGCAGCAGTCTAATGGAATCCGAGTCAGATTTTTCCAGCGAAGAAACCATCTTCGTCAACAACAAACGACCGGCGAATGGTTCGGCTGGAAAGGTTGCAAATGGTTCGGCGGCACGAAAGTCCAAAGTCAAGGCGTAGGGTCACCTAGGTGACACTCTAGAGACAGCTTGTTTTTGACAACTTTTCACACTGTGTTGGAAGAAGCCGTGGTAGACATGAGCCATCTGGTCCTGTTGTGGTATTTACAGACGTACATCTAAATATCTGATGAACGACCCAACCCAGGGTTTTGGTAGTTGTTGAAAGAAAGCTGGGGTGGGGGTGGTTTAGAATTTGCAGGTTATATATCAAACTGCATGAGCGTAGGTCAAAGTCTAATGTTGTTGATAACCTGCAATATGAGGCGACTCATTATGTAGTTCAGTTTTCTCTTTAAATTGATTTTTATAAAATAAAATAAAATTATCGCATTTCTAAGCACGTTTGTCGGCAGAACCAAAAAAAGCTTACAGAACTATTACACTTTAGTTTACAAAACTGAAAAAATAATTCAGAACTTGGTCTTGTAACTGTTGGTAGGTAGTCTGGTAGCCTTGTCCAAAGCACCATACCTGCCAGCCGTAACACTTCGACGATGGGCTGTATTGTTTCCAGCGGCTTTTAGCACTCGCTTGTTTCCGAGTGTTAGGCCAAGATATAACGTTTGTCTACATTCCATGCTGTGTGAGGCAGATCACTGATGTCATTGTAGAACCTTGCACCTAAAATCATTTCAGTGATTGACTTGGAGGAAGAGCTGGGGGACTGGAACCCCCAACAACCTTGACAACTAAAACACTGTAAAACCGATTGTATTTTCAAAATGCTGCCATCCATTTGAGTAACAACAGATGGGCTTTAAATGATGCAAACCCTGTAGGGATAACCACAGAAGGGTGCGTAAATATTCCAATTATGGGTATCATAAATGGTAATCTTGATAAACACACGTTTGTGACAGTTGCTCTTGATTTGCCAAGTACTCGCCTTTGACTCGGGGCATGCTCGTCAGATGGCGATTGTTTATGAGCCCAGATTTGTAATACACCAATTTTCAGTGCCATGATTGTTGCCTTGTGATTCCGTATTGAATGGCGTTATATAAATGTAGTTTATACGTAGCCAAGTAAGTTGGAGGAAAGGGAAGTTGGTGTGGCCTTTCACCATTCACAACTTCTGTTTTGCAAGAACTTGTAAGTTTACATCGTAAGGTTCGTGGCTTAATCAGCATTGTTAATGAACAGGTTAATCAAATGTTGTGATGACGCTTTGTTGTCATCAATTGACAGAAATGTTAGTATTAGAAGACCATTGAGATATTGCATGTTTTCTACGCGTATAACGTTCTAAGTTATTGTTTGATCAAGATAAGAGTTGCGAATATTTTTTCATAATATTTAATTTTTGTTTGTTTGATACATCGTATGTCTTAATTATTTTGTTAAATCAGTTTGCGAAAATGTCCCAAAATTTGCATGGTGCTGTTGCCAGATTTTGTGTTCTATCTTTGGTCTCATCTCTGTGAGGTGTTTCTCACTCTGCCAACCAAGTTCCTTCCCTCTGTTTGCTCTCATCTCTCAATACTTTAGCTCTTCAGTGACCTGTGGATGACCTGACCTGACCTGACCCGAAATACATCACCCTGACAAGGCCAGTTCGGTCATTGAAAAGGTTCTTGAAGCATGATTTTGTTAAAGCTGTTGTATTTTTGAATTCATCTGAATATTTAAAATTATTTTCTTCTTGTAACATTAAAGACACTCTTATTTTATTGTTTACTTGAGTTGTATATAATTTTCTAGTAATTCTGTTCTCTGCTTGCTATGAAGTAATAATAGCTTTTTATAATTCCAAATTTTGATGCTGTACCGTGTCAAACTGTGTAAATATTGATATGTAAATAGCATAATGTGGTGATGAATTACAGTGTAAATTTTGAAGCTCGAATATGATTTGTGTCAACCGTGACTTTATTAAAACTATAACACTGAGAATTTAGAAGATTTATATAGATACCATACATTACATTATCCTAAACTGAATGGTGAACTTGAAACATTTATATGCCCGTGTAGATCTTGGCATTTTTCGTGTCTGTTGCAAGGCAGAATCTTTGCAAAGCAGAAGCATAGAAATGTACATGCACAAAATAAAGCTCTAATTATGATGTCCTTAACTCTGTCATCTTATCTGATAGCATCTGCTTACATTATAATAAAATTCTGTTACGATCTAAACAGTAAACCATAACAGTTAACAAATCTTAACTAGCAAAATGATGTTTAACAACAAATATATATAGTAGCCTACAACAAAATAAATCTTTTATTGATGACTTTAGCTAGTAAACTTTTGTATCGGGGTAGAGAAGCTTATTTATACGTACACATTGTGGGGTTCCGCAAAGCGCACGTGTTGCAACAGAGGGAAGGGGTCAAAAATAAAATTTTTGCGTGCATAATAATGGACGGGCCCCAAATTAATTCAATGTAATAATTTGTATACCGCTCTTGTATAGATGCAGGACTTAATTCAATTGGTTTTCCAAAGTCGATCTATAAATTCAATTAATGTTATCGTTACATTAGTTAGTACTTAGTGATCCTAAACTCATAAACATTACTCTTGACATTTGTTTGTTGCTCAAAATAGTCCATTTTGTGAGAATCGGCTCATCGCGTACATTTGCGTGGTGCTATCCATTAGGCCTGCTGCCTAGGGAATATGGAAGAGTCCCCATATGTTGCCCAAAATGCAGAGAAAAGGATGGGGCTAGCGGCTAGCCTATACCTGCAGTGCATAGCAGGTATAGGCATACATCCACAGTTCTTGCAAGATGTGATTCAAACATCAGTTTCAGGCATGTAGAAGAGATCAGTGTTTTGTGTTGGATCTAAATAGACCTGCATGAGCAGTCCAGCTGGGCACAAGGCAGCATCTGAGTATACCCTGCCGGGCCAGGGTGAGAATTGCCAGGAGGTTGTGGTAGTTCACCCCTGGGACTTTCTTAGGACGCCATAATAAAGTCCTCACTGCACACCCCAAGTCCACACTAACGTCTGGTCGTCACCCCCCCCCCCCCCCCATTGTTTTTCTGCAATTCTCATACTGTCCCGCCTATAAACGCTGTTAGCCTTAATTGCAAGATCAACGCATCTTCGATCGTCATCAGACTTGTCAGTGATGCATCTCTATCCGGATCACTAGGCCTGCTGCAGTTTTCATGACGCTGTCAATTTTCCTGGTCACCGTGACTGCACGTTTTGTCAACAAATTCAGCTGTTGAAGATAGATAGCCTACTATATGCTTCTATTGCCCAGTTTCGCGTCTGCCTGGTCTATCCAGCTAATAATGAACATGATAATGAAGACTTGGAGGGTATCGATCGATCGATCTGCCTTAGATTTTACTATCGTGATGGAAATGATCAATCGAGAATTGGAGGTCGATGGCAGATGCTGATAGAACGATGGAGGTAACAAAGTAGGTCAGCTCTGTTCATTGGTTACCCTAGTCTCAAGGACATTTCTATAGAATCCTTGCACTAGTCTAAAGTCTACTATGGGCTAATCTACGACAGGAACTAGAGCGGTGCGCTTGCTAAAGCTGCGTTTAAATAAAAAACGACGTTAACTTTCAAATTAGCCTAGCGCTAAATAAAGAGTTTCTCATTTTTTGATGGATCAAATATTTCCACGTAGATGAAATGCCAGACGAAGGCCGTACTTAAACAAGGAATGCACCTTGCTATTATCTGTGGTTGGGTTGATTATTGGCTGCAGGCTGTTCTCGAAACTATAATATCATGATGAATAAAGGGGAAAGCAAGAAAAATGAAAGTGCTGAGGGATCTAGCTGGGCATACCTATATCTGAAGAGGAACCGGGCAAAACCAGCGCTAGAGAAATTTAAGGCGCTAAAATGGTGAATACATCATTGTACAGTGTGGAAGCTATGTGCGATCGAGCGTTTATGCTCGAAAGAAATAGTGGTTGGTAAATTTTTACAATATCTCTCAACAAAAGAGGTATAAAGCCAAATTATCATATTTTGCATTAATCGATGCAATAACATTTTAAGAGATCCGTCCAGAGCTGGCGAATCTAATTTAAAAATGGTCAAAGTATATAGCTAGATGTTTTATGGGCACCGTTTGTCGTTAGGCTGTATGTCTGTAGGGATGTATGTCGGCTTTTTGCATCTTGAGCGCCATTTGCAGCCATTTGAACAACGGGTAAAAGTGTATTTTAGCGTATTTTATTCCAAACATCTTAGCTAAAAATAAATTGCGTATTTTATTGTTTGGGTGCGATTTTCGAACTCACGCAGGTATTATCATCAATCCGACTTCTACCTTGGCATATATCATTTTCGTTAATCCATCTTCTGTTGGTGCAACAATTACTTTTTCATCAGCCAAATTCTATTTAATTAACAATTACCTGACATTAACCCAGCTCTCATTTAATTCACCATCGTTTCAGCAACCCGCTTCTATTTAAGGGACATAATTTTCATCAATCCAACTTCTATTTCTTAAACATTCTTTTCATCAATTAGGATTCCATTTTCAAGTGTTCATTCCATCAATCCAGCTTCTATTTCAGCCATAAGATACCTTGATGTAGCTTACATTTCTCAAGCGTTTTTTCATCAGTCCAGTTTCCATTTCACCAAGATGTTTTTCATCAATCCAACTTCCAATATCCGCCTCAAATTTGTGTTTTTAACTTTTCAATAGAAGCATGAACCGTTATAACGATTTCATCAACGAAAGACGAAAATACACATAAATAAATAAACAAATGCGCTAAAATGCATTTTTACCGAACAATGTAAATATTCTAATTTTGTGAAAATTGAAATGATCTGTCGTTGCATTAAAAGGACAACATTCCATCGTTTGTGATCGACCATCAAAGCGCTCTTTTATAAAACTTCCGTACAACTGACGTGAAAAATCCTATAGCAGTTTCTTGGCTCTAGGTCTGTATAGTCAGTTGAGGCCTTAAAATCTCGCCTCAAGACATTATCTCTTTTCTAAGACATACCTCTGGCTGTTTGCGTTCTTGTTTGTAAAGCGCCCTTGTAATGGCATGTGCTGTGTGACGGTGCCATAGAAATTGTCATTATTATTTATTATTATTAGGAAACCATTTTGGTGTCCCTAATTATTCGCTAATTATGACCCTCGTTTCAACGCTTACATGTTCACAACAGAATATTATTTTCAAGAAATTGACCCACTAATCTATGTTTTTTGGGGATTTGACTGCTTGGAATACAATTGGCTGGTCAATTTTACATATTTTCAGTGTGAGAATTGTGGAAAAATAACTGGGGGGTTGGCCTATGATAAACTTGGAATTGGGGTGTGAAAAACAGAGTTTACTATGGGGCACTAAGAAAGACTGGGGGGGGGGTTGAAACCCCCCAAACCCCCCGGCAACTCTCACCCTGCATATTTTCATTGCATTGTTTATCCCTCTGTTGTTTTATAAGTTTTCAATACATGTAAATGAGCTTTCACTCATCCAGTGTACTTGTTTTACCATCTTTGCTGATTATGCGACCATTTTATCTTCACGTATATCATATAATTTTATATAATTGATCTCTTTTAAATGAATTTCTAAAAAACGTGTATCTATGA
This sequence comes from Lumbricus terrestris, assembly GCA_949752735.1. Lineage (NCBI taxonomy): Eukaryota > Metazoa > Annelida > Clitellata > Crassiclitellata > Lumbricidae > Lumbricus > Lumbricus terrestris. The sequence continues at coordinate 43,469,412 of OX457041.1, forward strand.
CTAACTGGTTACATTCAAATGTATTACCTCAGAATTTTAAACAATATAAATTTTATGCTGTTTTCTTAGAAATCTGTTAATTCACCTTATTGTCACTTAATGTAAAATATACACTTAAATGTAAAGTATGCACTCTTAACCAATACGGCATTACAGCCAGCAATCATTTAAATAAGACAATATCATTAACTTAGAGGGTGCATTTCCATTTTTGAGAATCGAAAGGTTAAGTGAAATATGAATAACTAGAGGCATATTATTCCATTGCAGATTTTTAAAATTGCGAATGCTCAAGCATTAGTGTGAGAATAGTCATGACAATAAGAATTCAAACTTCTTGTGTTGTAAGAATGTATGCTGGAGGTATGACAAAAGAAGCATTTATGCACCAGTGATGGTCGTGATCATAACAATGCATAAATTGAGCAGTCTTTATCTATTCAACCCTTAATGAACCAAATTAGGTAAATATTTGCCCAGTGTGAGATGCATGAGAAATTTTGGACAGTGCACACTTTTTCAAAACAGTTAACCCTTTACTCGTTTGTTCAAAAAGTTGAAATTCTGCTTACAGTACCATTCAAGTATTTTTGTGTAAACATGCTGTATCGGGTTTGAATATAGCCGACAGGTTTAAGCTGAAAATTTAAATGAAAAAATGTTTGTTTTTATTTTTCTATATGGCACTTCTCTCTGGCCATAATAATAATTGTTTTCTTTAATTGGTCACTGGGAAATGCACAGCACTTTACATGTGCAAGTTAAGCAGTTATCTTAATTAACATCAAGCTTAACTACAAACTCAACAGGTAGCCTGCAATACACGGCACTAATATTTCGTATCCAATTCAATGTACTGCTCTTAGTTTCCAAAACTCACACTGGACAAGCTCCTAAATACCTTTGTGACATGATGCACAAACCCCTCTCTGCAGTCCCTTCCCACCTCCGATCTGCTGATCGACTTGATCTCTTGGTTCCAAGGGCAAGGACTGCCATGGCCCAACACCACGCCTTTGCCATTGTGGGCTCTTCTTTGTGGAATGACCTCCCTCCCTTTATCCATAGTAAGATCTTATTGGGGGTGTCATCTTCAGCCCCTTGCTGCTTGAAGTCTTTCTTATTTCCTTGGGGCTGTCACGCTGAGTAGCCAGTCTGTAATAGGCGCTTTACAAATGCTTATATACAATACAATAATAGCAACCCACAAAACAAGTCAGCCCAATGGGGTGCTCGAACTCGTTACCTCTCGCTCTCTTCGCCAGCGTGTTGTCCATTACTCTACCAGGCCCACCCAATGGTAAAGGAATACTCTTGAAACTATGTCACAAGTATTCTTTCTCCGTGTGATAAATATCAATTTAAAACATAGCCCTCCAAAGTATTGTGTCCAACAGTGACTTGTAGACCAGTTTGGGTTTCTGTACAAATCCTGCTGTAATACTGGTGTAGAAACACTCCCAACTTATTGTCTGTCCATTTGCTAAAACTAGAAAATCCTTTGTCGCCCTATATCTGTGAAGCTGGTAAAAAAAAGGGGCATAGCCAGCCCTTAGAACAGTGCTGTCCAACCTCCGCGGACTGATTTTAAGTGGCCTGCATAAGCTAGTGATATTTTGAAGAAGTTTTTGAAAATGAAGAAAAAAACGAAACCACAGACTGACTTACATAGCCTTTAGCACAAAATTCAGTTTCACTGAATCACTCATTCAAATGATTAAGTAGTAAATTTTAATGCACTTAATAATTTTAAATAATTTTTTATTTTTGCTTTCTTGACTTTATCGGTGCGGCCTGCAGCTTCAACAGACAGTTATTCAGTGGCCCGTGGTGTCAGAATAGTTGGACAGCGCTGCTTCAGAAAGTGGTGTTGTTAAAAAATTTATGAATAGTTGTTTAGGTCACTAACCCTTCTTCTTCCCTCTCCTTCCATACCCGAATGAAAACTCAACGAAGTCTGATTTGGGTGTGTCTTGGGTCTGTTCGTAGGGACATCATTTCATACGTGATTTGAAGAGAATGTAGTTGTTTTTATCAAGTAGGACAAGACCACACAGTCTGCAATAAGTGTTGACCCAGCATTCATAATTTCCAAAGTCTCACTATGAGCCACGTAAATAAAAAATGTTTGTATCATCAGCAAGTAAAATAAAAACACGAAAGAAGAAACATTCGGAAGGCCGTTTTAATGGAAATGCATGGGATTCAGATTTGAACCCTTACTTCTGGTGTGTGTGTGCGTGCATGCGTGCATGTGCATGCGTGCATGTGTGTGCGTGCATGTGTGTGTGTGTTTAGCATTGTTTAACGGATGGACATGTAGGTTGTTGACAGATTTATGCTTCAGTTACTTATGGCTTAAATTTCTTTGTGCCGGCATATTAACGACATTTTAAATAACTGATTGATCTTAAAAGAAAACATCTGAAATTATCTCTTAGTGCGTCTGGCAACTAACAGGACTTCAACAAAAGTATTCTTTACGGCAAATTAGCATATATCTCTTTTGTGGAGGAAATGTTTCAGCCATTGTAGGAGCATTCTGCATAAATGTCGTCCAACTCCGACTGAAACTTGGGAGCACCCAGTTCATCTGGCTTGGTAACCATGGACACACAGATCTGCCTAGCTTTGCAGGATCATTTCCAAGGGTTTTCTTTTCTACTACTCTACTTGATTTGGGTGTGACCTTGGACCAGGTCCTTACCGTAGCATGTGGGAAAAGTACGTCGAACGTGCTTCTATCGCCTGCACCAGTTAGCAACAATAAGCTATCTGCTTAATAAGCTGCATTGACCATCATTCATGCAGTCATGTGCTCACAGGTTGATTATAAATGGTAACCATGTATGCAGGATAACTCCTCGCATTAACCAATTGCTGTCTATCTTAAACAATGTGGCCCACCTCATTGGAGGCATTCGTTGGTTTGGGCATGCATGTATATCCCACAGCTTCATGCGGGAGGAATTGCTCTGGCTGTCGGTACATAAACACATTTTAAGCATATGATCCTAGTGCTTGATATGCGTAATTGCCTTGTGGATTATTACGCTCCGAGATCTTATCTTAGGGAGTTGCATGTCTTGGTCTTATCCTTTGCTGGCCATAGATTTCCTTGCTATTCTGAGCAGTGACCTGGTTGTTCCCTCAACTGGAACAGACGTGCTCAATGCAACACAGAAGCTTGGTTATGGTCAGTTGAACTTTCTGGAATGGGTTGACCAGCAACAAAATGAACTTCATAGTCTTTCTTTGTCTACATTTTGTAAACACCTGAAAACCATTTTTTTATCTTGGTTGTTGTTAGGTAGAGAGTCGCTATATAAATCCGATTACATTACAGGTAGGTGGAAACACTTTCCACCTACGAGTTGGTCCTTTGTGTTTGGAGTGGGCAGGTGTGTTGCAGCAATGGTGTCTAATTCCAGGTTGTGATACATTAATATTTATATATTGCACATATGCAACTTGTTTCAGCTTGTTGTTGGGTGTCTAATATTATTTTCTGAACTGTTTTAATGTCTATTTTATCTATGTTTGTGTTTACAGAATGTTTCTAGCGTCAATACAAAGCACATGACGATCTATTTCTGATGCCTGCGACCTGCCAATCGACGGGAAACATGACGCCTCAGAAAAGAAACCGTGATGTCCCTTCTACGTCGTCTTCTGTCTCAAAGCAAGACGGGAGCGCTCCGAAGCGCCCCCGCAGCTTCTACAGTTCCAGCATAAAGACGTGGGTATCCAAGCATTCGGAACTTGGCGACACTTCTGATGGCAGTGGGACCAAAAGTGGAGTTGGCCGGAGCGATGTCATCCGGGACTCGTCGAAACAAGCCGAGGGGGACGGAAGTCACAATGTCAACGGATTTGGTGTGGTTATTGACTGCGAAACTGCTAGCAGCAGATCATCCAAATCCGCCGAGAAATGTCCGAGCGTCAGCACGGAAAGCGCTGACGACTGCGAAGTTGTCATCTCCGACTCGGATGACGACTCGGGCGACTCTCGGAGAGTTGAAACTCCGCCGAGAGCTGTAAAGGCTAAGTCCGCCCCTCGTTTTAAATCGGCAAAATATCGTTCTAAGATTCGCAATCAAAAGACCAAGGTTCCACGAAGTAAGAAAGTTGCGCCAAAAACAACATTCGTCAACAGGCAAAGTGAGGAACCTATGGATTTGTTTTTACAGGTTGAATCGGATGATGGCGATGATGCGGAGTCGTCTGTGGACGTTACTCCTCCGACTTCAAAGAGTCTTAACAACAATGCGGACGCCAGTTATTGTCTCCCATCTGCCAACAGATCTTCAAAAGTCCGTTCGCCCGTGATAGAAATTGACAGTGATTCCTGTTCGAGCACAAGAGACAGTGTTCCCAAGCAAACCAAGTCTCTTTCATGCATTAGAGACAGTTCTCCTACACAAACCAAGACCTTTTCTGGTGTAAGAGACAGTGCTTCTACAAAAACCAAGTCTCTTTTAAGTGTAAGATACGGTGCTCCTGTGCAAACTAAGGCCGTTTCAAGCGTTAAAGACGGTGCTCTTAAACAGACCAAATCTGTTTCAAACGTGGCAGACGGTGTTCCTTCACAGACAAGTGCAAAGCAGAATCACTCTGTTTCTTATGGTATTGGGAATAAGCATCCTAATATCACTAACGCGCTGTCACTACCCACACCGTCCCAGACAAATCCTCATGCACGAGAGGGCTTCACTGGTTCTCGAAAGATACGTTCAAATTTTCAGGGGGCATTTCAGAACTATTGTGGCAATGATAAACCTATTAAACCAGCAGCAGCATCTCGTGTGAGTAATGGAGGAATCCAGTCTCGAATGAGTAATGGAGAAATCCAGTCTAGCATGAGTAATGGAGAAATCCAGTCTAGCATGAGTGATGGGGGAATCCAGCCTCGCATGAGTAATGGGGGAATCCAGCCTAGCGTGAGTGATGGGGGAATCCAGTCTAGCATGAGTGATGGGGGAATCCAGTCTAGCATGAGTGATGGGGGATTCCAGCATAGCATGGCAGGTGACAGTTACACCAACACTGTCATTAGTGCAGCCAGTTTGGATCAAGAACAATTGTTAGCCTTTCTGAAGAGTGGCAAGTTCAGTCTGCAGTATATTGCGGGAGTTCCCGTCTTGTGTCCAGTAAATTTTGCTCCAGTTAATTTGGTTCCAATGCCGTTTGAGAATGCCAGTGGCCACCAGCAAAATACGAAAACGATTGGAACCATCTATAGTCCTTCTCTTCAAACCAATACCGTTGGATATGGCAGTGAAATGACGACCATGCCACCAGGTTCCGTTTCGAAAATGTCCTCACCCAATGCTGTTGGATACGATGCTCGAAGGAAAACGCTGCCATCTATGGATTGGAGACCGTTGCCTACACCTCCGCCTTCATCATATCGTGCGAGGAAGGGTGGACAAACATTGCCAAGAACTAACGTTCGCAAGACCTTAACAAACGCAGCTAACCTTGATGCGGGAAGTCGGGACAAGGCAATGCCAAAACGCAGAGCAAGGAAAGCAAAGATTAGTACAGAAAGCCCCAGTGGGAAGGCAAAGAGCAATGCCACTGCAGTAGACCGTAACATCGATAACGGTACCACTGCAGGAGACCGTAACATCGATAACGATACCACTGCAGTAGACCATAGCATCGATAAGGACAAAGTCGTCAGCGTTAGGACGAAAAGAGGCCCGAAAAGGACGGATCAGGACAACAAGAATGCGCCGAAGAAGGTGGCCGCTGCCGAGAAGGTGAAGAAAGACGGTGAGCGTCCAGTGGCGAAAGCCCTCATCGACCTCGCCATGCAACTCGTATCAACACAGGTCATCGTCGGACTGATCAAAGTCACGGAAAGAACGGCCGACAAGAAACCGGAAGACGAACGCATTCTGGCGAAGCTTCAGAATCGACACGCCGAGCTGAAATGCAGGACAGCGGCTTTCGAACTGAAGAAGAAGGCATGTAAGTGCGGACGGTTCAAGACCGAATCGTCGAACGCGTTGATAGAACATTTGCAGCACGGATCCAGTGCTAGCATTTACCGATGCTGCTTCTGTTCGAACGTCACGCAAAGTGCCCGTACGTTTCGTCAGCACATGGCGCGCAAGCACAAGATATTCAACACTCAGAAACCAGACAGACCGAAAACCTTTTTGTGCTCAATCTGTCCGTACGGTACGAATTATCAAGTGTACATCGATGCGCACGTCAAACGCTGCCATGTTTTGTTGCAAATGGAAAAGAATCTTCACCCGTCGCTGGATGATGTCGACATTCCGATCTTGTACGACGAAAAGAAACGGCGACAGATATGCAGGGAGCTGTCGCTGGTTGCTAACACTGGGGTAAAAATCGATCAGTACGGTCAGCGGGCGTTGAGCGTGCGTGTTGCGTTTTCGTGTTCCACTTGCGGCAGGTCGTTCATATACTCGCTTGGGCTCACCCGACATATAATTAGGGTCCACAGCACTCCAGACCCAAAGTCAGCTAAGAAAATATTGGCTCCCAAGGTCAGCAATCACACTGTTGCCAAGAGTGATGACACAGTCAAGTGTGATGACACTGTCAAGTGTGATGACACTGTCAAGCGTGATGACACTGTCAAGCGTGATGACACTGTCAAGTGTGATGACACTGTCAAGTGTGCTAGCACTATCAAGTGTTGTTTGTGTGATGAATTTCTCGGCCCCGAAATGGTCCATCACTTCCGCGTGCAGCATCTCATATCCTTGAACTCGATGGCGAAAAATCACTTCTGCTACTTCTGCGATTGCTCGCTGCCGAGTACTGCGAGTTTCGAGGAGCACATGGTGAGCACCCACAGCGACGTCTTTCCCAACATGAGGACTCTCTGGAGCAGAATCGTGGCTTCTGTCTCGCTCAAAGAACGCGACGCTTTGATCGTGCAAGACACTTACGTGAATCATGACGCGTCGATTGCCAGAAAATGGCGGTGCCTGCAATGCAAGAAGTGTTTCCTCTCGTCCTTTCTGTGCTACCGCCATGTCATGCTGTCCCATGCAATTGCGAAGGTCGAATGCCAGCTCTGCCCGAAGATGATTGTCGCGGGCGCCACGTACACAGAGCACCTGCAACAGTGTCACATTCGAAAGTGTTTCGTAGCGATAAGGCGACTGTCTTTGCCTTACGTGACCACAACGCCTAAGACAAAGTCTCCCGAACTGTCGTTCTCGCCAATGCAGTCTATCAACTGCGACAGCAGAATGGATGTAGAGCTTTCGGAAAGCGAAGTTTCATCTCCAAAGATCGGGTCTCCATCAGTCACATCCTACGATCAAGATTTTCCGAGCTTAGGCGAGGAGGGCAGACTTTTGCAGTCAGTTACAGCGTGTACTTAGGAAGAGACTTCCGAATGGTTTTCTGTTTCTGCTAATTCAGGTCTCGTGAGCGACAGCCAATTACGGACGACTTTCCGTGTATGATTTTTGCGTTCCGATCGTGATGTGACCTGTACAATTCATTGTTTAACCTTGACACCCTGTGGGAAAGGTTGCTGGATCGCTATTGTCGTCGCTGGTGCTTCAGCCGAGATATCCTGCAACCCCAAAATCATGAGTCCTCGGACCGTCTTTGATCAAGGTTTTTCGTGTGGATTGATGAACGAGCAATGCTATGACGTTTACAGGATGAAAGGAACCTGTAAATTTGCTGCAGGATGTGAATTTCTTTTCTAACTCTTAAAATTTAGTTTGGACTTTGAATTTTCTTGCTATTCTGCTCCAGAAAGTTTGCATGTGCAACGGTCACTAGTTATGGAGTTGTTGGATTGTTGCCTTGCTCTGAATTTTCGGATGTGTGTTGAAGTACACTTGGGATTTACTTCATGTACAGCCGATCAATTCGGCCAAAGTCGTTTGAACTGAGTATCTAATTATGTGATTGTGTGAGTAGGATTTTAATGATATACAGATATAGTCTTGTAGAGATAGTGATCTCCTTTTGTACCAAATGACTTGCTAGTATAAAGATGATGGCACAATAGCAATGAAATTCACGCCAGTCTCTGCTTGACTCCCAGTCTCTGCTTGACTCTTGTGGCAGTTGGGTTTGTGAAGACGGGGGCCATTCATACATTATGCACGCATGGAGGGGGGTCATGGGACTTAGGTGATTTGTGTACGAGGTAGCGCGAGGGAGTCTTGGCAAAATGTATGTACGCAAAATAAATGTCTGATTATGACATCCACATTGGTTGATTTATAACTGTATTATCCTATGGTCGTCCACTGGCATTTGACCACATTAAATTTTTAGTCTGTTCGGATCGAAAGGGTATATCATACAAGTGAACAAATTTTAGTTAGCAGAATGCCAAATATCTTCATCGTGTGTTCTGCCAGTTGGCAGGTTTGTACTTCTCTCGTTGTTTAGCATCCTCTTTTAGCTGTTGATATCACTCCCACATCATCCAGTCCAAAAGCTGTCTAGGTCTAGCAGATATGATGTTTAATTTTTTACTAGCAAATACGATGTTTAATTTAAAAAAATAGAAACCTATGGTAAAATGCATGTTTCATAGATGGCTAGCGAAATAACCTTTGTAAGGGGTGAGGGGTAAAAAGAAGCTTGTTTGTACTTATTCATAAGGTCAACAGCATGTACGAGGGAGGGGTCGAAAATCCTTTTTCTGCGTTTGTTTGTTTGTATGTGCACTTGTTATAGCGCCCCTTCAAACTATCTACTCAGAGGCGCTCACGACTGCAGAGCGGACACTGCATCGGAGTTTCACGCCGAAGCGCTGAGCAATTGCGAGTGAAGGACTTGCCCAAGGTCCCTACGCAGCGACTTGAGGTGGATTCAAACCTTCAGGCTTCAAGGCAACGACGTCACCACTACACCACAATTTATGGACGGCCCCGGCCACACCCTTTGTGGGTGTACTCTTGAAGATGTTGACATTCATTGATCAGCTTTAAAAAACACTTTACTAGCAGGGCCGGATTAAGAAATGTGGGACCCATATTCAGGAAATTTTTGCGGGTCGAAAATTCTGATGACCTTTTTTTTAGTCGTTTGGTTGAAAATTTCCTAGAATATACCGATTATTTTCCGCCCAAAAGTTGATGACATTTTTCAGTCGTTTGGTTTAAATTTTTTTTAAATCTAAAAAATTTCAGAAATTTTTTCCCCATAAATGGCTGGGCCTCTAAGGGACCTGGGGACTATTCGGCCGAACAGGGACCCGCACTTTAGGGCCCACACATTCGTGAAAAAAATCAGAATTTTTTTATTTTGTTGAATATGCCTTAATTTAGCCCTGTTTACTAGGCATGCTGGTCAGTTTCGGGTCAAACACTAATGTTGAATGCACACACCAGACACTTTTAAATGCTGCTATCTTTTAAAGTCACATAGACAAGAACTGCCTTTTGACGTAGCTGATAATGAATATATTTACTTTAGATTTGATGAGTTTATTTTTGGACATTTTATTTAACCGTTTCTGCTGTGATGAAGTCTGGCATCAAAAGTCTCTTCTGTAATTATTGTTTAAAACAATTAATAGTTTTAGTTCGAATCACTTATTGAGATTTCAAGATATTTGAGCTGCACCTGCAATTTCTGTTTGTGAGGAATTCTTGGTAATTCTCAGGTGAAAAATGCTGAAACTGAAAGAACGTCTGATGTATTTGGATGTGTCATAATAAAAATTGTCAACTTGCAATATGACGGTTATAATTGAGTTATTCCGGGTTGTTGCCTGTGTACAACGCGAAACCCCGAATTGTTTTAAGATAAAGCTGATGTCGTTGGTTTCCACTGATAAGCTACGGCGATTCTACTCATTCGGTGTGCTAGAGCGACACCTATGGAACGACGGCGCAGTTGTCGTCTGCTCGGTTGGTCGCTAGTTTGTATGTGGCACTATGTGCACTTGTTTCAGCGCCCCTTCACACTCCCTACTCAGAGGCGCTCCCAACTGCAGCGCGGACACTGCATGGAGTTTCACGCTGAAGCGCTTAGCAACTGCGAGTGAAGGACTTGCTCAAGGTCCCTACGCGGCGACTTGAGGTGGATTCGAACCTGAAAACCTTCCGGTTGCAAGGCAACGAACATACCCACTAGGCCTACCCCACTGCGCCCTAAGTCGATCGTGGTAGCCTTATAGTGTACGATGCTGATGGTTTATTCACTCTGGCAGAGACCAAGATGCTGCGATCCACTTCAAAGACTTCTCTTTTCATACGGGTAAGGCCTTATTGGGGGGGGGCAAAGGGATTTGCATTTCACTAATGTTACAGAAATGCGGATCGAAGGCGCGGTTATTCACTCGTGCGTGAAGGTCACTGGTGATGGAAGGTCCCCCTTTCCATTAGCTCACTCCCCTGGTGGCTAAAGGATGTCTGAAGTCTACCTACTGTCCACAGTGTCGAGTTCCAGATTTATGATAAGTCAATGGTCAACTATAAGTTGCCGTATCGACAGCAGGCATACCGAAAATGTTCCGTCTATTTTAACTGTTTTATGTGAAAGTACGTAAGTAAGTAAGTGTATTCCTTAATACAGCCAGCTGCAAAACAGCACTCTGGTGAACAAGCATCACCTAATTATAAAATTCGCAAAAGACATCAAAACAATCAAGATTAAACAAAGTAATATTAATAAGATGATGATGCGTTTCTCTGTCCGAAGGCAGGTTTAATGGCCGTACGCCCCCGGGGATGAGATGAGTGAGATGATTTCCCGTTGCCTTCCTCACAGACAATTGTGGGTGAGCAACTTGTCCAAGCCTATTATCCTGTAAGTTAATGACGATGGGTATAATGGGTAGGATATACTTGCGTGCGCCAGCGCGCGTTTGTGGATGTGGGAGTGCGCGCGTACATGTGTGTTCTGCGGTACACGAATGCCGAGGCTGTAAGCTAATGCGGTGTAGTCCCTTTTGATATATTAACCACGAATAATTCTGTCGAAGAACTCTTATCATGGCGACAAGTTGAAACAAGTTTTCCCGACATTCTGCGACCGATTTGAGCAGAAAAATACGAAACAGACGCCAGCCAATACATACATACATACATACATACATACATACATACATACATACATACATACATACATACATACATACATACATACATACATACACACATACATATATACATGCATGCATGCATACATACATACATACATACATAAATACATACATACATACTGTACGTATGCATACATACAAACATACATACATACATACAAACATACATACGTACGTACGTGCGTACGTACGTACGTAGGCCTACATAGACAGACACACATCCAAGCAACCATCCAGACACAGGCAAACAGACTCGATTAGAGATCAATTGGCTATTTGGCTGGCGGCCACTTTCAGGACCAAAGGTCAACAGCTTTGCCGCTTAGCCATGATCACGGATTAACAAGCTTTAGCAATAGATCATCATACCAAACTGTAGGCCATACCAGGCCCTGCCCAACATGGACCAACTGTATATAGTACGTCGTGCGCTTAAGGAGGACCTAATGCGATGAACGTCTGTGACAGCACATATTTATATCGCCAGTAATTCAACAATATTTTTTCGTTTTCGTGACCATGCATTCGTTTTGTGACTCGGTGCATCGTTGTCGAGTCTAAGATGTTCTCGTTTTCTGCAGGTGGCAAATGGCAATGCCAAACGACGCATAGACTACATGTGGGATTGATGTGTATTTACATATATTTCAGCCTAGTTGTCCCGTTTGCGTGCCTCTACCCGTCTTTCAGATCGTATTAGATAGCAGTAGGTCTACTTATACCGTCTTTCTGACTAGTCTGCGACTAGGTATTTTGGTCGTGTAATCGGAATAGAATGGAAACTTACTGCTTGATCATGACATGGCGCATTAGCAGTCGATTAGCCTACATACACTCAGTTGGGTTACTGCGTGGTTAGTGCTACTGGTAACTGCAATAAATAGGCCTACTCAGAATCATCGAAGGATAGGCTATATCGTCAACGAACTACATGCGATTAGGCTATAATCGTGTAGACCCTATTTTCAGTTAATATCGATGGATGGGTAGGCCCCTATTTGGAATTGGATGGGTGGAAATCTGAGGAGCAGAGATAGACCTGCACGACTCCTGGAAAAATCTTCCATGTCTTCCGCCACGGATCTAACGAAGGCCTGGCTGGAGAGCTTACCAACGGACGTCGATGAACCAACGCCCGCCACTCGCGCCCCGCGTCGCTCGACCGAGTCTCGAACCCACGACGCTCGAGACAAAGACGCCCTCACCTCTCCCTCCTCTGCCTCTGCCCATCCTCTTCGGAGACCTCAGTCACGTGGTGACACGAACGGTCACGTCAAACGCCATTTGGCCAAGGTCGACTCCACCTCAGTGCAATCCATATCCGGAGTTGATGCTGGTGGTGGAGGTGGTAAAATCGAGACCTCGAAGAACACTGATGATGAGTTCAGTGATGTCGACCAAGCATTTGACAAGCTCGTCGGCGATTTCTCGGTTCCTCGGGAGAGCGCGGAAGTGGGGACGAAGACAAGAACCAAAGTCGGACATGCACCGTCTCAGCCGGAGTTGGAGGATAACGGAAGGGACAGAAAGACATCGGATTATTTGTGGATTAGACCTACAGTCGTCGAGGCACGCACAGGTCGAAGAAAACTGCCCGTGCTTGACGACGGAATAAATCATTCAAACACGAGACGAGAACGGTCCGTGGTAGACGAACTGGCAGAAGAAATTAGAGAAGAAAGAGAGGAAACAGGTTCAAAGCGTTCCGACAGAAACACGAGAAACCAGCGATATAACAGCACGAGTCCCTCAAGTCGAGGTCCGGTAAAAGCTTTCTACGAATACAAACCTCAACACTTCTCAACGCAAACGTTGATCACTGCTTCAGAATCAAATGCCACTAGAGACTCGGCGTTTAGGAAACCATCATTCCGCAATTCTGCTGTTGCATCTCCTGCCGACCGGACCTACCAGTCCAGTCGAGACTTCGCCACACAGACATTCGGGCAAATGGTGACGACCTCAACGGCCAACTCCGAAGCGCAGACGGAAATCAGCGCCGCGACCAACACGCCAGACGACATTATGCTTAAAGATTCTCTCATGAACAGCAGAGAACCAGCCGAAGAATATTTGAGTCGGCATTCGCTAGGTGGCGCCAGACGTAACGTCAACGACGTTTCAGACTGCAGTCGTACAAATTCATCAAAATCGCTGCACAGATCTGCAGAAACCTCCAGGAAGTCGAATAGTAGATTACTAAACGAAAGTTTCGACGACTCTGTCGATAAATGGACGAAGAAAAACGTTCGCACTGTAGAGAACACAGCCGCTGTTTCAGACCGATTTGACGTTCGCAGCAGCAAAGGAACCCCGGCGGTTTCTGTGAAATCGCGATCACTGTCAGGTACAAGCAACAGTAGACGACTGATGAGTCTCATGCTTGAAGAGGTAAAAGCCCTGAAAAGCTTCGTCCAAACGCACTTAGACGAGCGCCAAACCCCAACGAACCGGACTCTGACAAAGCAGAGACTGGAGCGAAAAGATCCTGATTCCGACAGTGCTGTGGAGCTGGGTATTGTCGAAAAGACGCGCAAGGGAAGGGAACGATCGAAGCACAAGTCAAGCAAGTCTGGCCGGCGTCACTCACATCACAGGCGAACAGAAAACATTGAAAATGAAGAGGGATACAACCGAAGCAGACGATCACCAACTCGAGAGAGAACATGGGACGATGTTCGTCGAGGTCCCATCATCGATGATTCGAGAAATCGCTATTTATCGATGGTGGATGGACGAAGACAGTACGTCGAATCAGTGGGTGCATCTTCGTCAGTCTACAATACCTATCCACACTGTGATAATAGACCTATTCACCCATCAAATTACCACCCTTTCATTCCAGCAAATGGGCTGAATCCGACTGCCTACCACCACTACCCGTCCCCCTTCCAACTGTACCAGAACCGAAATGTGGTTCCGTCCCACGACTTCGTCCAACCGCCGGCAATGCCGCCAACCTATCAAGCATATCCTGGTCATCGTTTTGCCGGCTATGCGCCGATGAATACGCACCCATTGATGTACAATGCAATGCCAGCTGATCATGCATTTCCACTGCGAGTTCCATTTCCGAATTCAGTAGCTATCGTTCCAGCAGTGGAACCTAGTACTTACCAGGCCATTGTTCGTCCTACATTAACATTTATTCCCGCAGGTGTGACACCCATAGAACAAACGATTCAGTCAATCCAGGGGGCATGGTACCCCCGGGGTCAATTTATGCCCAAGGACAGTGAGGCAAGAAATCCGAATGATGGGGGCGTAGTTACTAATGAACTGGGAAGTGTGCGTGTCAAGAGGAACGATTCTTCAACTCGCAGTAGCTTTCGAAATGGCCACCAACCGAGACCGAGAAAGCTAATGAACTCTCTTAATGACGCACTCAGAGAGGCGCAGGGGATCAGACATCTGACAGAACGACTTGGAAAAGACACGCAATTGACTTCTTACTGACAGCCTCATAATTAGGCCTATAGGCCCTACTGAAAATTAAAAACTCCTCTCCATCAGACAGCCTTTGAAAGAAAACACGATTTACAACCAAAACACTGAAAAAAGACATGCTATGGAGTTAAAGAGTTGTGAAAATGTGATCATGCTAAATAACTTCATAATTGATAACAGCACATTGTTTAAAAGCATTAAAATATATTTTGAACTGGTACTGCTAATTAGTGCATAATAATGTGTGTTAAGCATCCAGTAGAATTTGCAGCAGAAGGCCTAATACAATAATTGCGTAAAATATTTGAATGTAGGCCATATATTGACAAACTGTGTATTTATAATTATGAAAACTTTGTCTACGTTGTACTAAACAAAATAGTACAATTATAGGATTATAATATAAATATATATATAATTTCTGTTCCAGTCTCTGTCTCTCTGTTTTTGTCTGTCTCTGTCTCTTTCTTTCTCTACCTGTCACTGTATGTCTGTCGCTTTTCCGTCTCCCTGTCTCTCTCTCTCTCTCTCTCTCTCTCTCTCTCTCTCTCTCTCTCTCTCTCTCTCTCTCTCTCTCTCTCTCTCTCTCTCTCTCTCTCTCTCTCTCTCTCTCTCTCTCTCTTTCTCTCTCTATCTTCCTGTCTCTCTGCACCTCTCTGTCTGTCTGTCTGTCTGCCTGTGTGTCTGCCTGCGTGTTTCTCTATCTCGCTATACATATATATATATATAATTTATAGGCCCTACTGAAATTAGAAAACTCCTTCCCATCAGACATCCTACGAAAAAACACGATCTGCAGCCAAAACACTGAAAACAGACATGCTATCGAGTTAAAGAGTTGTGAAATGTGATCATGCTAAATAACTTCATGACTGATAACAGCACATTGTTTAAAAGCATTGAAATTTATTTTGAACTGATCCTGCTAATTAAATCAGTGCATAATAATTGCGTGATAAGCATCCAGTAGAATTTGCACTATATACATAATTATATATCCATATATATATATATATATATATATATATGTATAGAGAGAGAGAGAGAGAGAGAGAGAGAGAGAGACAAGCACGCAGGCACACACACAGGCAGACAGACAGACAGACAGACAGAGAGGTGCAGAGAGACAGGGAGATAGAGAGAGAGACAGGGAGACGGAAAAGCGACAGACAGACAGTGACAGATAGAGAAAGAAAGAGACAAAGACAGATAAAAACAGAGAGAGACAGAGAAACTGGCAGGCAGACAGATAGATAGACACTGGAACAGAATCAAAGACAGAGTCAGAAAGACAGCGAAAGACAGACAGAGAGACAGAAGCAGAGACATAGACAGTGACAGAGACGGTGAGTGTACAGCTCTACAGCACAAAATAATTATGTATGACTGTGTGGGTGTGGGAGTCAGTGGGACTATAGGCTAAGTCTTATACCACTGTGAATGTGCTCTACGCAAGCATCAAATTGATGCCTAGCTTATACCGATGTAGCCAACAGTTACTGGCCTATAGCTTAATAACATAAACACGCACGGACACACACGCCAATACACGCACGCACACACACGCACGCACCACTCACACACACGCACACACACACACACACACACACACACACACACACACACACACACACACACACACACACACACACGTAATCGTAATCGCAAACGCGAGAAAGAGAAAGAAAGAGATATGGGCAGAGTTTATCAGGGGTTAGGGGTGCTAAACCCCCAAGAAGACCCAGATTCAGTTTTTTTACCGTGTAGGCCCAAACGGTATCTTTTCCCGAGCCTATATATAGCCCTCCCCCCTAGCAAGAAGGCGCAGACTCGTAAATTTATTCGAGGAAAATGGTTCTGTTCACGAACGCGAAACTTCCGATCGAATGGCTATAAAAAAGGTCATCAACTTTTTGGGCCGAGAAAATATTTGTCGGCGCTGCTCGTTCTGGCCCGAGTCTCAGCCCCAACAAAGCCCAAGTTCTTCCCAAGTTCTTTTTAGCCCCTCCAAGAACGGAAACCAAACTCCGCCCATAGGCTACCCATAGATGAAAAGTCGCGGGAACCAGCTTATTAGCAGGCGCTTGAACGAGACTAATTTTATGACGAGCAGTGTTGATCGTATTGAATTAATTAGAACGGTGACATCAGATTGAATATTAGTAACTTAGTAAGTGATTCTTACAATGTAGCGCACACGACAAATATCACTCTGATCCGGCGATACCATGCGCCACTTAGCGAATGTTAAGGAAGGACTCTTCAGACGAATACTATTATGCCCTGCTGTTAGTATCCGATTTCAACATCATTTTAACGTAGGCTATTGCCCAAAGCTCGAGGGTACGCGTACCCTAAAATAGAATACGTTAAAATACGTACGTACCTTTCAAAAAATAGAATACGCGTATGGTACGTACCATACACGAAAATTGTATTCATGGTTTACTCGGCGACCCATAGCCAACGTATAATCTGACGTCAACTGTAGGCCTATGCGTCGTTGAAACCGGTATTTCCGGTAGCGTATAGCAGTAACTTTAATTCGATAAATTCTTTGGTTATAATAATATTAATTTAATGCAAACTGTACTGTATTTCTGATGAGAGCTAAGTACACGTCGCTGGTTTGCAAATTGGTGTAACTCGACAGTTCCAGTATAGGCTAGGCTATCTATAAGCTTATAACCTACGCATCAGTCAGAACATCACAGAACGCGAGAAGGAATGGACGCACGTGTGAAAGTTTTGAAAAATGCGAGCAACAATTATTATTTGATTGAATGCAATTTTTTCGACAAGCAGTTCTGGGTTGGATCAGGCAATCGCATAAGAACACATCGTTTAAGTGCTGCAGCAGAACTGAGACAACTAACTGACATTAGTGCATTAAGTGCAATGTATTCTGGATAAACATAGACCTACAATATAGCATTGCAGCAATTTACTACGCCGTTTACTGGGTTGTGAGTGTTTGCTTAAATTAAATTGAACATTCTTATAATGAGTAATGATGAGGCTAGCGTATTTTATTACTGTTTACGTACCCTAAAATAGGGTACGTTAAAATACGTACGTACCTTTCAAAAAATAGAATACGTACGGTACGTACCCTCGAGCTTTGCTATTGCCTAATTGTCATTGTGCAAGTTTGTAAACACATATTGGCCGATTCATTACGGTCATTAATTTTATGGACTTAACCGTCACCGGTTCTAGCCTATATCAAAATTAGACTAACCATCATAGCGATTTAACAGATGATCGTAATATTAGGCCAAGCAGATAGCCTAGTCTTAATATCGGCCTTTTAGATGGTATTAGCCTAATATGGGCCAAATAGGTTGTCTTAATATACAGCTAATGCATGGTCTTAATATAGACCTAATACATGCTTTTAATGATGACCTTGATCTAGACGTAATAAAATTTAATGGTCTTAATAATTGATAGATCAAACGAATGGCCTTAATATAGACCTATTAGATGACCCTAAAATAGGCCTAATAGATGGTCCTAATGTGGGTCTCATACTGGTGTGGGCCTAATTATGGTCTTGATAATAATTTTGTCACCATTGAGTTGTGACAAACGGTGCATCGCAGTGGCGTAGGCAAGGGGGGGGGGTTTCGGGGGTCAAAACCCCCCCATTGGGTCCGAAAAAAAGATTTTTTAAGGTTATTTTTCCATTTAAGTAAGAAAAAATAGCAAAAAACAGGGTTTCCGGCCATAAAACCCCCCCCCCATGAAAAATTCCTGGCTACGCCACTGGTGCATCGAAACTGAATGAAAAGGCTAACCAGTTTTTCAAGAGTAAACAGTGACTAGAGACAATCATTGGTTCATAGTGTCGCAAAGGTCAAGGCTTTGGAAAGAGTTAGGCTTAATCAGACTTTGTTCGGTACACGACTAATAAAAAACTCAAGTAGGCCTACCGAGCTGTAAAAAGAAACGGTAGACTGCTCAAGTAGCCTACGGATTTGCGACAAGCAACTGCATGACAACTTTCGCCGTCCACTGGTAGCCTAGATCTAGGCTTAAGTTTGTAAACCTGCTCTGCTGCTCCTTAAAGTTAATACTTTAGCTAACAGAGGCATTGTCGCAGTTCTATACCCCAGCGATGTTTATTGAAGGCGACTTATTCATTGATAATATGGTACTATACTCCTACCTCGTCTGCACTTGACGCAATGCCGCCTTGCCACTGTAACCCCTACGCGTTTCTCTTTAGCGACCGTTACCGACCCCGACCCCGACGGCCCGACCTGCTCAGTTTTAATGAATTATCTATGGAAATCATTTATCAGCACTCCCCCGTTTGGCCATTTTTGGGGGCCGATTGGTTAGAGGGTCGGCCTGCAACGCGGAGAGTAGGCTACCGGTTCGATCCTCGTCCGAAGCGGTTACTTGTAGGGATTTTGAGCAAGTCATTCACTCGCAATTATTGGCCTCCAATAGCTACAGTTGCAGTTGAGACGCCGTGGCGTGTGCACATGATATAGGCTAAGCTTAGTAAGAAGGGTGATTTCAGATTGGGGGTCATTGCATAATTACGTAACGCCGAAAACGAACGTTTTCGACCCACCCACCCACCCTGTAACGCTTCGTAACGTTGCCCTCGACCCACCCACCCACCCTCCTCAGCGTTACGTAACGATTGTTGCGAAAAATCAGTTGAGATTTAGGTCTATTATGTGAGGGTATCTTCATAGTGAATTAAAATAGACCAGTATGTGAATTATAGGCTAATTTGACAGAAGACTACAGGCTTAAAATATATGCAATGTTTAATTTATATAAACGACAGTCATGTGTGAATGGAGTTTTCTTAAAATTAACTGCAAGAATAAAATTATACAGCCCACTGCTGAAAAGTTTCACAGACTAAATGGCTCATTAACAATTATTAATCAAAATTAAGATGAACTAATTATTTGCTTAGTCTGGACACTTCGATAATTATTAATAGAAATATTGCCGAGTTTTGTTGAGCATTAATTTTAAATGTTTGAGATCGTGTTCACCAAGTAAAACATGCTTCAAAGTGATTCTTCGATGTCAGGTATTCAAGAATAATTAGGCCTACCACGTTGTTCCGTTGGTAAAACTATCACAGTTCCAAACAATTCGAAGAGCGGTTTCCGGTTTGCACAATGGGAGAACAGAATTGACCTGGCATGTAGGCCTATAGGCCAACTGGTGTCTATAGGCCCTATCTTTGGATCTTATTCAGATAAATAGACCTACTTCCATCAAATTTTAAATCAATGTCACGAAGTTTAAACTTCGATCACATCGTGTCTAAAGTGTAATTATAGGGTAATGTAATATGCATTAAGAAATTTTTTTCATGGCGTTACGTAACGCTCAGCTCCCCCCACCCACCCACCCACGTAACGCTTCGTAACGTTTACAATGACCCACCCACCCACCCACCCTCGAGCGTTACGTAATTATGCAATGACCCCTTGCAGTAACTGTTGTATATAATTTGTATTGCAGCGCTTGTGACCAACTGTAGGCCTACTCTATTTTGAATGGGCGCCGCGCCATTTTCAAGGTCGCATGTAGCCTATGGCCCGTGCTAGGCCAAGCCGAGATTAAAATCTATAAACTGAACCACCAGGCTACATGAACAGGAAATCTCACGCAAGGAGGGGCGTGAGACGTGCGTGAGTAGTGCGCGGCGCTTGTGACCAACTGTAGCTAACCGGACTACTGACGGCCACCCACGGCTTTTAAGTTTTATGGAGCTCTCCAACGGCAATTCTTAGCGTCAGTCCAACCAAAGATTGGTACCTTGAACATAATTGCATAAATTAAAGCTGTATAAATAGGTTTACGTTATTCAACGCATCGTCATATTTATTCAACGCAAGCTATTATTTTAAAGACTCCAAAACATTAACCTAATTATATGTTATTCATTTCCATCATTCAGTTCGTCCGTCGTACAGTCGACGAGTCATTAAGTGTAAGCTCTTCCCCGGCGGTTCCGCCTAAGCTCAAATAACCTACGTGTGTCACCTGGTCGTCTAGCCGGAAATTACACCGGTAATTATACCTCTTGTACATGGAAACGCATGGCGGCTTGCAATCGGTCACCATGCGCCCACATCCCATAAATTTCCTCCCGACGGCGCCCAGGGCGCCCAAGGGTACGTTCTAAATCGACATGATATGCTAATTCGACTGCTCGGCGCATGCGTCGTATGCGCGACGGCCCGGAACGAATTTCACGCGGTCGAAATCCGCACATATACCCGGGAATTCCCCGCAGTCATGGCAACAGATGAGGCAGCGCCGTTGCGCTATATTTCCACGGATAGACTTAAATCTATTGTGGACTGCTGTAAGAGGAGAAATAACGAGAAACTCTCACCGCATGGCGGCGCACAGAGCAGCAAATGTACTGCGGCGCGTACAGGTTTTCGTCCACATCGTACTAAAATGCGTCCTTTATTGTTGGGCCGCTGTTGGCCTCTCCTGCGAAGAGAGCGTATACTCTCTGACGTGTGTGAAAACGAATCCCCCGTTCGATGGACGAAACCTCGTTTGCTGCTGTGAGAAACTTTCTCGGCAGCTTCTAAATACGACCTGTGGGTCAGACAGAGAAAAAATAACCAACGCCGGTTATAATTATTTGTTTTGATGCGAAGGCGGCGGAGTCTGAGCAGACACGAACCGACGCTTCGGGTCGAGCCGTTCATTCAGCTAAATCAGAAAGTTCAGTTATTCGGTTTTCGATAAACGGAGAATTAAAATCGACGGGAAAATTATCGCTTAGAGGCACAGCTGCAAGAAACTCGCACAGGTAGGTTGGTTCAATTTTGCATACAGTAGCAGTATTTGCAGTTTAACGTCACTGTGTGGTAGGCCTAACATGGACCATTAGCGACACCCTCCTCCTTTATCCAGGGTTGGGACTGGCACTGGCAGAGTGCAACCAGTGGCGGAGTTATTTTGCATACAATTGATGGCGGACGTTATATATAGCACTAGTTTACATAGCGCGGTTGGGGATATTTTGATTTAAAGGTTATATCGTGGATGCCCCATAGAGCTGTAGGATACATCCAGACCCTGGATACCGTAGCTCTTAAAGATGCCGTGAACTTGTTCAATGAGTGTTCATGGTGCCGCGGCTATAGATGTCAGAATATGATCTATTACATTGGTGCAGCTTTTACTGCTAATAAATGTGAATTATACTTAACATCAGTACTAACATATAGAGCTATTTCCTATGCTTTGTTTAGAGTAGAAATAGTTGCAGTATTGCAGTGGAATGCAAGAACGTTGCTAGTTGTTAAAATAAGCAATTAATTAAAAGAAACAAATGAGATTAAAGCCTGCTATAGTATAGGCCTATGTGTTGTGTGCAACTTGTTCTGCACTCCTTAGTGCGTATCTCCACAGGCAAATTAGATTGTGTACATATGATATTTGAAGATTTTTGCGGTATTCGAATTCTCGGTTAGACCTGATAATGATTTTAAATCGTTATTATTAATATAATAATGATAAATTCTTCTACTTGGATGTATGATGATGATGGGGAAATCCAATTACACGTACAGGACATTGCTGACCCTGAAAAGGTGTTATATGAATGTCCGATTGCATCTAATATGCCCATACATCCAATCCATGCATGAACAATTGACTATGCATACATAGTCTGCATACATCCGCATACACAATTTACGCAAACATACATAAAACAACCAGCTTACATACATACACACAAACTCATACATAGATACATATACATGCACAATTGTACATTCATACGTACAACTTGGCCACTGTCGTTTGCTGCAGCAGTGCCAATCCCAAGCGTGTAAAAATGAGGAGGGAGGCACTGTTATGACAGAGTGTTATTAAACAGCAACTCATCAATCATCACATACATAAACACATTCATAGAATGACATCAGACGATACAATAATACACTTTTAAATTAAACGATTCCTAAGAGTACTTATGTTGCATCAGGACGTTTGTTGGATCATACATTAAAATTTCAATCGGTGACTTGTTTTATAATTGTGCCACCCCCTCCCACCGATATATTAGACCAGATGGGTCAAAGTGCAGTGAAACACTGTGCAGTTCTTTCCCAGCTAGTAGGGAGATTTCCCTCCAGCTACTTTGGTCTCTATTTCTCTGCCTCCACAGGATGTGGCCAAGCAGAGGGGAGGCAACTCCTCAAACTAATGGGAATTTAATGGGGAGAAGTTTATAATTATGTCTGTGTGTGGGTACGCGTGTATATGTGTGTGTGGGTGTGGGTATATATGCTTTGTCATCAGGCTCCTTTTGTATTCATGAGCCCTGTTAGATAACAGTTAATGCCCAAGATTCTTCCAGCCTTGGTTACTGCCTGCGAAAGCCACCTGTTTGATTTCCCTGTCAATGTGACATTTGGAGAGTTGTGATGAGGTAAGCACCCCATTAGTTTTGCATTAGGGTTGCCAATAAACCTGCCTAAGAGATAAAGGACTTGACCTGGTGTCAAGACACCACCCACAGATTCCTCAAAAGTGCAGCAGCTCAGCCAAATTTCAACCAAATGGACTTGGCCAGTAACCTACTTCTAAAATTTTCTTACCTTTAATCATAGCACTACCAGTGCTGACTGTGTTTAAGAATAGCACTACCAGTGCTGACCAGTGTTTAATAATAGCACTACCAGTGCTGACTAGTGTTTAATCATAGCACTACCAGTGCTGACCAGTGCTTAATAATAGCACTACCAGTGCTGACCAGTGTTTAATAATAGCACTACCAGTGCTGACCAGTGCTTTTCATCATCAGCTTACACATGTAAAATATGTCATACTAACATTTGGATTACATAGTCTTGTCACTGTTTAATTTGCTTGATTTGTTTGACTTTCGCCCCAGACACCATGACCGGGTGCTACCTAGAGTAGACAATCAGATGAGGAAAACATTGCAAGTAGAATATTGTATAT
Organism: Lumbricus terrestris; assembly: GCA_949752735.1. Taxonomy (NCBI): domain Eukaryota; kingdom Metazoa; phylum Annelida; class Clitellata; order Crassiclitellata; family Lumbricidae; genus Lumbricus; species Lumbricus terrestris. The sequence goes on from OX457041.1 coordinate 43,492,912, forward strand.
GTACTAATTACTTTGTTTAGTCTTGAAGGTTCTTGATGTCTTATGTGAATTCCAGATGTGATACTTGTTTACCAGAGTGCTGTTTTGCAGCTGGTTGTATTAAAGAATATGCTTACTTACTTACTTACTTACTTACTTACTTACTTACTTACTTACTTACTTACTTACTTACTCGCTCACTCACTCACTCACTCTTACTGCCATTTTCTTACTGCAGTATGGTTAAAACTGTTTATTATACATAAACGCTGCTTTAACGTTGTTTCAAGTCCGATTTTGTGTGCAATCTAACATTCTGGTTGAGTACTATAACAGTTGTGATTCTGCTTATCACTCCGTGAACCGGTTCACTCTCGGATTAGTACCGGCCGAGTTTGAGATTAAATTCACCTGCAGCCGACCCTGGACTCAGAGATGAAAGGTGTGTTGGAAGGTTGGTTGCCCAGAAGGAAAGTTCCTACAGAAGACTGTTCACGAGATGCAAATTCTGCCTAAGTAGACAACCACTTGAGGAGTCCTTTTTGATTTTGCTATTGTGGTGATTATTTCGAAAACATCGCCATTTTCTTGATTGCTAGTTCTTTCATGTTGCCATTTTTCGTTGGTCATAATTATATATCATCACCACATTAGAGATAGTTACACCACCACCATCATCATCATCATCATTGTCAGAAGCGGGAACAACAGTCTCATTGTTTTGAGCAACAGCATCATCGTCATTGTTCCCTTCTATACAATCATGCAAGAATTGTGCTTTACATAATTTACCTACATGCATAACAGTTTCTTTAATAAAATTATAGTGACTGTGCATCCTAAGTACATCTTATCTTTCTAGACTACTTCTTACCTCTAAACATTCAGTCTCCTACTGTTTGCTTCAAGTCTTTTTCACGAATGACATTCACTTTTAGTACAGTTTGATGTTGAATAGATTTAATCTATTTTTTGCCCTTTCTGATTAAAAAAAAGGTTCAATATGTTTAGTGTCTGGCAGACATTATTGCGGTTGCTTATGATAATCAGGATAACCAGATGTAGACGGAAGTCTGAACACCAGAAATATCAAAATTTATGTCAATTTATGGAGCAAAGATACAAATTTCAAACTACTGTTTAATGTTGGGTTGTTCAATCATTAGTTTGAGTTCTTCCATAAGGCAGTACCAGTACACGTAATGCTCTTTGGTCAATAATTTGTGTAGCATAACGTCAAAGAACCAACCCAGTTGGTTTTTGTAGAAGTTCAAAGCTGATTGAAGTTGGAAATTGGTTGAGGTTTAAACTGGTTGAAGTTTGGATTCTTTGACTTTGGCTTACTCTTGACCTTTTCATGACCTTACAGTTCTGTAGGACAACTCCTGTTGATGCTTTGGGGTCAGGACAGACCAGGGTGGTTGTGTTACTATTAGTATTAGTGTGGCCTGAACTGTGGCCGGGTGGGGTAATCTGATGCTGATGCTACTTGTTCGGATTCAAGACTGAATGGCTTCTTCAATGTGAGGCTCGGAAACAGAATCCCGCTAAGAATGAAAACTCTGATTTCCGCATGTGTTCCGTTTATCGAAATGTGACACTGCAACATCCCTCCGGTTGTTGATGTCTGTTCAACTCTGTTCAAGTCTGTTGAGCCGTGGAACATCCGAATTGTTTTACTTTACCGGACAGGCATTGTGACACGACTGCCAGAACTACAGTCTGGTCCTGTCGGAGGTTTCCGGAGGCCTTTTGGTGAGGTCTCAATCATATATGCACCTGCAGATATTTTTGCTAAAGACATTGTCTCGTTTAATTTTTTTAGCTAAGGGCTTGACAAATGCACAGAAGGAATTAAGAACATTGTTATATTTCAATTTCATAGAGGTTATTAAATGAAAATTTCTCAGTTTTTACTTTGTGTGTCATTTGTTTCTTATAGAAGAAATTTTTAGCAATCAAAATTGCAGCTAGTCAACAAATATGTGTCAATTTTCCGAGTGTGTGTTGCAAATGCTTACTCTTGCCCCAATAAATGAACGTGCCTGTGACCTCCGATTTTGACATAGGCCTACTTATACAATCCAAAGACATTGAATTCTTTTTGTAGGCACCAGTGTCCAAGGCTGACAACTTTTAATACAGCAATTTACAAAACCTGGGGTTTGCTTGCTCAATGCTCATTGACTAGTAAAGAGGTTGTATATGGGAGTTGGTTTTGTGGTAGAGTGGGAGTAGTATGGATATGTGGAAAGCTTGGCCTAAGTCCTGCTGCCCGTATGTGGATCATATCTCTACCTTGCTCAAATTCGAGATTTAAAAACGAGCATTTAAGTTTGTCTATTGCCTGTTATCTTTTCTGCTACTGGTTCTACCATTTGAGTACTTTTCGAAATGTCCTGCAGATTCATTATAAACGAACGAATGCCTTTATGATTTTATGAATGCTCACGTCGTACTTTTCTTTAATTATCTGCTGCGTTTGAATTTTTACATTCGCTGGTTCTGTGCTGTTTCTCTGTTGCACGTTATTAAGACTGAGGTTAGGCGGCTTATTGTGTTAATCTGCGGCTTATTATGTTGATCTGTGAGTGCAGCAAGGAAATGGCCGTCTGCTGATTGGTCGATTTATTATGGATGTGAGTAAACTATGTAGAGGTTCATGGGGTTCAAACGGCTAATAGGGTGGGCATGGGACGGGGTGAGAGTGGGGATGGGGTGGGGTGGGTGGCTATGATTTTTCTGAAAGTCTGTGATTATTAGAGTATAGATATAAGGTGCCTTTCGTAGCAGACCTGAGATTTTGTTGGCCTGTTCTGCTTGTGTTCGTTATTATCAGCTTTGATATTTTGCCTGAAGTCAGGTCCGTACCAATTAGAAGTTTGCCTCTAAGCGTTTACACATACCGCTTTAAAGCAACTGCAGTGCATACGAATTAAGCAACTGCACCGTAGTGCGATTGTGCATGGTACGTTGTATATCTATATATCTATATCATTATAGATGCGTTTTATAGCGCAGCCTTAAAAACCGTACTTTTCAGCCGAGATTGTGTCTGGAGCACTCCTGAGTAGTAACCTTGAAGGGGTGCTGTATAAATCTCCAAAATGAATGAATGATATACTTTATATCTCATGTGCATAATGCATACATGTCGGCGTATAGTGTATGTATTATATTATGTAAGTATAGTAGTCATCATCATCATCACCATCACGGTATCACCATCATCATCATCATTTCCTGATGCCAGGCATTTGGTGTCAGTGAGTTCGAATATACCAGTATATGCCAGTATATCAGTGCCTATGCATATATGTATATAATTATATGTATATATGTATCAGGACTTTATATTATGTATATAATTTTATAAATGTATGTATGTAAGGTATGTGTCAGGACTTTATATTGAGGCCATTGGTGATTAAAGTCAGGTCTTTGCCAATAATTAGGCGCTTATAGTCTGCCATATAGGAATGTTAATACTGATTGCATCATCATCATCACCATCATCATCGTCGTCGTCATCATCGTAATCATCATCACCACTACCACCACCACCACCACCACCACCACCACCACCATCATCATCATCATCATCATCATCGTCGTAGTCTTTATCATCACCACCATCATCATCATCTTCATCATCTTCATCATCACCACCACCACCACCACCATCATCATCATCATCATCATCATCATCATCATCATCATCATCATCATCATCATCATCATCATCATCACCATCACCACCACCACCACCACCACCACCATCAACATCATCATCATCATCGTCGTAGTCTTTATCATCACCACCATCATCATCATCTTCATCATCATCACCACGTGATAGGTTATGTCTCTGTCTGACTGAGTGGCAGTTGTCAGCTGGTATGAATCACTTGCACTGACCAGACGTGGCATAGACTTAACAGACTGCGAAATGATGAAGAACTTTCCATATGGCATATAGTTGAGCTGCATGCAGGGAAAACCTCAGACGAGGATCAGAGGAGACTATAATGTCTGCTGAGAACAGCTACGTGTGATTATAATACTTTAGTCCTGACTGCAGAGCTATCTGTTTCCTACACAGAAACCAGGAAGAGATTTCCACAGACCTGCGTGTACCATATCGAAATTTGAGGAATATATAGTTGTGTTTAGTTCCTTTTGTTCATTTGTTGAGTCATTCATTAACTTAATTGCTCACTTTTACTCAGTTTCACATGCTTTCACTCTCAATGGCTCTCGCTCGTTCACTTGCTTGCTCAGACACTTGCTCCACTCACTCACTCACTCACTCACTCACTTACTCACTCACACACACACTCCCTCGCTCACTCACTCACTCACTCACTCACTCACTCACACTGCTTTTGGATAGTTGCTTTTATGCCATCTTGCATGCTTGCCTCTTCTTTTCCTCCTTTCATTCCTTCCCTCTTTCTGCTTTACTTTTGATTTGTACTCTTTCACTGTGTCACACATCAGTTGGCTGCGTTCTGCCACTGACTGCTTCTGAATACCAGTTTTCTAATCACACTATAGTCGTGAGTGGCATGTTTGTACCTGATGTCGGGTTCAAGCTGACATGGATGCTCTCCTCCTAAACCAGCCTCTGTAACCATCTGGAGCAGTTTATCTTCTCCCAAGTTTTTAACCCGGGTTTCGAGGCTCTGTTCATCTGCTCCATCTTCTTCTTCATCCTCCATCTGCCTATCGTTGCTTGGCACTCCTGCTCCAGCAGCTGGTTGGCTCTGGGCGCTGACTCACTCAGCGGTTATTATACAATTCCCTTGCAATGGTTGTTGTGCTATATTATCGCCAAAGCAGCACCTATAGGCCACGTGTATGTTAGGACATATGGATAGAGTGGCGTAGCCAGGAATTTTCGAGGAGGGGGGTTGAGTGTTTTATGGCCTGGCCGTATGCCCTTTCTGACACCAACCCAAAAGTATTACAGCAAATAAAAGGGGAATAAAGTAACAAAGGGAATAAAGTAAAGAAAGCAATTGTTACTACAAGGAATTTTTCTTTTTCTTATTTAAGTGGATAAATAACCTTTTAAAAAAACTTTTCCAGGGCCAATTGGGGGGTTTTAACCCCTGAAACCCCCCTTGTCTACGCCACTGCATGGTTAACATGTATCTTTATAATTATTTTTAGTGGTATGGTAATCTTGTGTTAGAACACACGGTTAGCATGTGCATGATGTTGGTGTTATGGTAGTCACGCTTGTTAGTATAGCATTATAAACTAGCTGCCAGTTTGTTAATTAATGTTGTGCTATATAATCTCATGTTAGGGCACAGCGTAATGTTAATAGCGTCTGAACTCAACAGAGGCCAACAGTCAGACAGTCTGGACTTCTGTAGCAGCTGACCTGAATGTTTGGTCCTAAGCCACCCAGCAAGTACCGGTATACTCTGAGATACTGATTCCTTACTTACATTCTTTTTTTCTGATTCTGTACATCCGACCGTCTTTCCTTACTTCTTTCCTTGCTTACTTACTTTCTTCATTTTTCCCTTCGGTACTTGCATCCTTATTGCGTTCATTCAGTCAGTCATGCTTTAATTCATCCATCGTTCAAATAATCCATCCACCCATCCGTCCATCCACCCATCCATCCATACCTTTCATCCCTTCTATCCATTCATTGTTCATTCGTTCTCATCTGGTTGCTAATTAGAGTGTTCTGTGTCTGAACAGGTTCTACGGACCAGTCCATTAAGGAGAGGGTAGTGGATAAGGAGGAAGAGGCGGAGGAGAACAGGAGGAGGAGGCTGTGGGAAAGGAAATAAACAGAGGAAGGGAGGGCAGACGCGACGGAGGAGGGAGAGCAGGTTCGCGTATTATAGAGTGCGGCTAATCTTAACTAATAAGGACTTGCAAGTGTCGTAAAGATAAGTCAAAATCAGGAATAAAGAACATTGAGATAAGGCTCCGAGCGATAACCGCGATACAAGATATTATGTTCATGGAAGTCTAGCGCCCAATAACACGACCTGTGTCGTTGGAATGGCGTGAGGAGCATTAATTATGGACAGCCGTGGAATCCATAAATGTACGGCCGCTCAACGCAATGAGCTGAGATGCAGTTTACTATCTGGTTATCTCTAGGCTTGCAGGCGTATATTTCACCATCTGGTCTTCGTACGGGATGTTTAGCAAGATGAACATGACGTAGACAGGCTTGCAATGTGCCACAAGGTTTATTATTGAAGAGTTCGTGAGCAGTCTGCAACTTATAACAACCGAGGCATTTTCTTCTTTTTTAGTTATTATTCTTGTGAAGCACGACAGCATGCAAGAAGTAGAAGTAACTTGCCACTGATAATGCTCTAGAATTAAAAAAATTATAGCCCAAGGTAAAAGATGATCCCTTAAGCTCTAAGAAGCCAAATATTAAAAGATGTGCTCGAGCACAAGGATCACATGGTCTTCGTTTCGGGTAACTTGCAGTGTAAAAGGTGTCTCTAAAAGCAACAGCATTAAAACACTGTGTGCTTGCTAACTGTATGCTTATTATTTGTTTATTATTTTTATTATTATTATTATTATTATTATTATTATCATCATTTTATTTTTATTTTATTTTTTTTACCTGAGGTATCTATAATAATCCCTCAGGTTTCAGATATTAATAAGATATTTTAACTCTGGAGTGGCCATCCGAGTCAAGTTATTATTATTATTGTTATTATTATTTATTTATTTTTAAATTTTTTTACCCCGAGGTATACAGGATCCCTCAGGGACTTCACTACCGCCTAATATAAAATCACAGTCTGGAACGGCCCTATTATTATTATTATTAATATTATATTAATATTTTTATTTATTATTATTATTATTAATTATTATTATTATTATTTTTCCCTGAGGTAGATTCTACTTCGTTCCCCCAGGGACTTAGAGTTTATAAAAGCAATGCATCTGGAACGATTACACCTCATCCATATCGGGCGTGGGTTATTATTATTATTATTATTATTATTATTATTATTAATTATTATTATTATTATTATTATTATTATTATTATGGAATGTTGGTGTTAGGGTTCGATTTAGTTTTTACAGATAAATTGGACCCCACAAGGGGCCGTCCATAAAGTACGTCACGCTATTTTTGACCATTTTTGATCCCCCCTCCCTCTGTCACAAACTGTCACAAATCTCGGACCCCCCCCCCTAAAGTACGTCACACGTTCGAATTTTTTTTTAAACATAACCATTTACCTAACCCTTTAAACCCTAGGATACTATCCCTAATCCCTCTGATAGTGACATGTGCCCTAAACGCTTTGATAGTGATGGGAAATCAACTTTTATCCCGCCAGGCCGGGTTTTAGACACGCCTGGCCGGACTGGGTCGGATTTTAGGTACTAAGAACAAAAAAAATAAAAAATAATTTAAAAAATAAATGTGTGACGTCACACATGGCCTGACCCCCTCCCCCTGTCACAAACTGTCACACTTTCTTACACCCCCCCCGGAGCGCGACGTACTTTATGGACGGCCCCCCCTCTTCCCGCAATTCTCACCCTGCAAGTATGGGAAAGTCTTCAAAACTAGACTGAACCAGTGTCAGAGCCAAGAGTTCCCATTGCCCAGCGTTTCCAGGGTCAGCTAAGGTATATTACTATATTTATTATTAAATCTTCTCATCCTGCAGACAGGTAGCAATTTGAATCAAGATTAAAGGCCTTCTGATAAGGGACCATCACGCTTGATACATGTTTGGGTGGGTTGCGAATACTACCAGCCTCAGCTCTAGTCCTTCGGTGGTTGAAGGGTGTTTTGGACCAGAACGTAAACACAACAAGAGCCGCAGCAAGCCAACAAAGGGACAACTGTGTGGGCTAAGTGTTTTGCTCTAGACATAACGCCCATAATTAATCATGGGTCATTAGTTGCGATGCTATGTTAATTTTTCTCTCGCGCCAAGGCACTATAATTGCACATTTATGCTAACGAGTAATGATATTCATTAAGAGGCTAGCCGATACTTGGTCAATTGCGGACTGCTGCAGGTGCAATTATTATTGGTGCAGGTATGTATACAGCCAACGATATAGTTTTCACTTGTAGGATAAATTTTCTTGGCATATAGGGCCTATGGGTTTGGCCTATGATGTAGACCTTTATATAGCTCATTTATTTTTTCCATTAGGCCTATTCGTGAAGCTTAGATCTAGATTCACTTGGCGTGCGTGTAGACCTACAATATAAGCATATATATGCCTTACTATACAATAATTATTATGGTATTTGGGCCTATCTTTTTCGGAGATCTCATTAGGCCTATAGGCCTATTCGTAAAGCTGTTGTTTGTCCTAACTGTCTTGATTTTGGAATGTACATGTACATTGGTTTTACTTACTTTTATCAGCGATCTTAGACAGTGGTATTGATCTGTATTATAAGAGTTTTAAATTAGATTAGATTAGATTTTTGGTGTTTACACCATGCATATGTAGGGCCTAATGCTCTGATATATTTTTCTGGTCTCTTCCCGGAATGTGTCCTCAATGTGCAATTAATCTCGTGAATGATCTTGGCACTTCCCCATGATGTCTAGTGCTCCCTATGCTGCCCGTTGTTTCTCGTCTGCTATTGTATTTCCGAAAATCTCAGACGGCGTTATTTCCTGGCATTTATCTGTGCCTTGGCCGTACGCTGTTTCCATGCTGTGGCTCATTTTCTTCCTCGTATAAACGAATCTTCGTAGCAAATACATCAATATAGCCTGTAATCGATTCCATGGTTTCGACATTTTGCACCGAACAACCGCTTGCTTGACTACAGCCTGACCACGTATAAGCTCAAAGGTGCTGAGAGATCATGGACGCTTTCTTACTGGACATTGCAAACATCTTTCTGGTCTATATCATCTGCATAGGCCTGCTTACGATGTATTATCATAGATATTTTTCTAGATATTATATATTATGATGCCATATATAATATTATATATATATATAAAATATATGATATAAACTTCTGCATGGGATGAGGCAAGCTGGATCTCTTCCTCCTATAACTCGCGGGGGGGGGTTGATCAGCTGCTGCAGGTTACTGAAAGAGCTCTGTGCTTATGAAAGAGTTCCACGATCTATACTCTCTCTGTTCCCACCTATAGTAGTCATTCGAAATATATATATATATATAATTATATATATAATATGAATATTTAACACAGAAAACAATGTGATACATATATATATAATTATATATCGGCCTATATATTTATATATATACAGTATATACATATATATAATTGCATATTATAGATCAATCAATACTTTCATTGATCACCATAATATATACAAGCAAATAATTCTTGTATACAGTGGTGTCAATGGGCAGACCCAAGGGAAAATAAGGTTCTGCTAACAGGGCAACCCTATTGATTCATGAACAATTAATCCAATAGGGCATTTTTAAACATCATGTAACACACTGCAATATGCCTTCAAACTATGCTTGGTTATGTGTCCATTGTTAATCATGCACATTAGTACAAGACTTTTTTTAATGCAATGAATGCAAAGTAAACCAAAATCATACATAATTTCATATGCCATACCATACTCACGCACACATGCATGCATACATACGATTGCCTATGCATAACATTTTATTTTCCATTTACTTTCTGTTATCCTATTGTCTCCTAATTCCCTTATATTCTGTACTAGCTGGGGTACCCGGCGTTGCCCGGGAAATTTAGGATTCGACCCGGCCTCAGCCCCACCACACCACGCCCCACCCCTTCAACCCCCACCCCACAACACCCCACAGCACTCCGACCTCCACCGGTACGCCACCCGTGAAATTACGGTTTTCGGGAAAAATACCCCCTGACCCCATCCCTCTCACCCGCACCCAACCCTCCCCACCCGCACCCAACCCTCCCCATCCCCACCCCACCAAACCGACCCACCCCTACCTTCGCCTCCCCACCCCACCATCCTCCACCCCACAACGCCCCACCGCACTCCGACCTCCACAGGCACGCCATCCGTGAAATTAGGGTTTTCGGGAAAAATTCCCCCTGACCCCACCCCTCTCACCCCAACACAACCCTCCCCACCTACCCCACCCTCTCCCCCACCCACCCACCCCACCGATCCACCCCTACCTTCGCCTCCCCACCCCACCATCCCCCACCCCACAACGCCCCGCTGCACTCCGACCTCCTCAGGTACGCCACCCGTGAAATTTGGGTTTGGGGGAAAATTCCCCCTCACCTCATCCCCTCCCCTCTCCTTCCCTCCACCCAACCCTCCCCCCACCCCCACCCCCACCCTCTCCCCCACCTCATCCCACCACACCGACCTGCACCAGTACGCCACCCGTGAGGATCTTCGTGAAAAATACATCATTTGCGCTGGCCTTTTATATAATGACCATGCAAGCGTTTAAAAAGGTGTTTAAGAAACTGCCGTCTCAGTGTTTTCGGCCCCCACCCTGGCCCTCTTGGTGGTAGAGATTCGCCAACCACTGATCCGGGTGGTTCTGATGGCCCTCTATCTGGGTAAAAAAAATCATATAAATGGCTGGGGTTTTTTGAAAAAAAATTTGGGGGTTTCGCCCCCCCATCCTGACCCCCATGGTGGCAGAGAATCGCCAACCCCTCGACTTTGTGTCTCCTGCCGAGACCTACACAGTAGTGAAGGTTTGGAGTGAAAAGCTCAAAAACTGTGGAAATGCATCCCGGACAAACAGACAGACAGACAGACAGACAGACAGACAGACAGACACACGTTACAGAATCTTCTCTTTATTTATATAGATATATATATATATATATATATATATATATATATATTCTATATGTACATGTATATGTTGCTGGGTTGTGCTATAATTATATCTGTATATTCAGGTGTGAAATTTATATCCTATGATAGCAATGGAAGTCCTGCTTAATTTGTTCTCTGTGTACAGAGGTAATTATCGTGTCATTATCATCATTAGTTCTAACCTTGAAGATGCCTTGATGTTGGTTTACACTTTTCAAAGTTCCCATCATTGACTTTTTTAGTTTGCATATACTCTTCAATTTTTTTAATTTTTCCTCCAGTTTATAACATTGTGATGATATATTTTTAGTTTTGCAGTTTATTGATGATTTTTATTACATTTTTTACACTTTGGATCAGGGCTTTTTTTAGTGTGTATGCAGTTCTTGATGAAATGTTCAGTTAATTGTATATGGATTTGTGCAGTTGTAGAAGCACTTCTGTGCAGCTAGAAAGTAGTCGTATACTAAAGAAAATGTCACTTGAGCTGAAAAGCAAATAAAGTCATCCTAGAAATCTGAAAAGGGAAACTTTAGCATGGAGGACGGGAAGGGAAAGAAGACGTTGTGGAGTTCTAAGAATTTCTTTTTTTTAGTCGTATACTAAAGAAAATGTCACTTGAGCTGAAAAGCGAACAAAGTCATCCTAGAAATCTGGAAAAAATTTAGCATGGAAGACGGGAAGAGAAAGAAGACGTTGTGGAATTCTAAGAATTTCTTTTAAAAAGCCCTGCTGTGGATTACGATTTTTGTCAGTTAATAGTTCACAGTTTTCCCATAATTTATGTCCGCTGCTTAACTGTCCAAGCAAGTTTAGTAAGCAAGCTTTGCTATAACCAGGCTTTGGGTGGAAGGGGAACCCACTGGTTTTACTGCTCCTCTCGGATCTTCGCTGGTGTGTTCATGACTTTAATTGAACGTATACAAGAATCCACCTTTGGTTTTGGTTAGATTTAGAGTTTGGGCATGGTTGAACCCTATCCAAACGGGATCTACAGTAGTCTAGTGGTTACCCGCTGTTATTTGCATGCTAGGCTGTCAGATTTAAAGATTCCGGCATCACCCCAACCCACCACCTCGCTAACTGGGCAATGGTCATGTGCTGTCGGTGGGGTGATGTGATGTGAAAATGGAGGGCTACCCAACCCCCTTCATATGCCGAGGTCTAGAAAAATGAAGTCGCTATCAGTCCATGTCTGCGTTCCCTTCCACGGAACTCGTCTAACTATTTTTTATATAGACTATGCTCAAGACTTTCCTCTTTGGGCGGTTGTCCGTGCCTGGGTCTGGAGCGACTCTGAATAGTTACCTTAAAGGGGCGCTATATAAATTCTTCAGATAGATAAATTTATGGATATAGATACACCTTGCTGCCTTTATACTTAGCCATTAAGGGTTTGGAATTAATTAGAGAATTGGGGTTTTTATTTTAGAATTCGTATTTAAAAAGTCGGCTGGCCGATGCCTTTTAAGTACAAAGCGAACGACCAGTTTGCAAAGCTGATTACCAAGTATAGGAGTCGACTGCAGCTGTGCCTATATATATATATATATATATATATATATATATATATATATATATATATACTTTATAGAGGGTCCCTACGGTAATTACACTAATCAGTGGAGACAAATTACGTGGTTACCTGTCCTAGCAGGTTCGACCCAGAAACAAAACAGAAGCCAGCAATATACGCCACTGGTGGCAGCTGGCTATGGGCAGTATATAATATTTTGCTTCAACAAAATAAGGTTGTCCGAGTCAAGAATATATTTCGTTCTGTAAAATTGCGGTGTGATGGGCCATATGGTAAAATCCAATAGTCGAGTACCTGTGATAGAAATCCAATATCTTTTGCTTCACTAAAGTTCTGCAACATTTTTTTAACCTATTGCATGCATTGCATATTAGAGACTTTTGATTGAACTCGGATTGGTTGCCCCTTGCACCTGTTCAGCGGCTTCATAACCTATTGAAAAATAAACATTGACATTGTTGAAAAAGTAAACATTGATCTTTTTCTCTGGTGTGAAGATTAATTGCTATACATATACGCCTACTTTGCTTTTTTGCACATTTTTTAATGTAGGTGGTTCCGGTGTCACGAAATAGAGTATCCCCCGTATTAATTGTATCCCCCCAAATTAAAAAATCGAAAAAACCGCTTCCATGTGTATTTTTCTTTGCAAATTGATTTTCATCTGCTTTGTTTTCAACAATGACACTAACAGGTATGTTTATTCCTACTAGATAATTTGTTTTGCCCTGTTTTTATAGCACTTAAAACATTTAAAACACTTAAAAACACTCAGAGTCACTAAATAAATTCGAGTTGCCTTATCTGAGCATTGCTTAGGACACTTAAAACAATTAGTCACTTTAAATTTTGATCACAGCATAAATTTGTTTATTATGCGCATTTTTCAAAAAAGGGGATAGAATGGTTTATCCCTCCGGATAGTATAGACCGGTTAATTCCATCCGGGGAGATAGATTAATTCATCCCCCCCCGGATAGCTTTCAGGGGGGATACTCCATTTCGTGTCACCGGCTGTTGCCAATTGAAGTCAGTGGTGGCACGCCGCGCCACTAGGCTATAGGTCTCGGCCGGTTATTTTACATGCTGCCTAATTTTTACTCTGGACCTGCCTTAATATGACCTGCCAAAATTCTTTTTATTTATTTTTCTTTACTTTTAATTTTTTGTATCTCCCAAAATAGTTCCCAATGACACTGCTGAAATTGTATAGCTGGCCACAGTTAGAAGCTAACATTCCCACTAGGTATAGAAAGATGGATCCGTGTTTGCCCTTTGCTCTCACCTCTTTACGGAATGATCAGTTTAAAGAGATTCCCCCTTGTTACTGTTTAGCCACACGGTATCATGATATCAAGGATGATTAGTGTCGCCCTCACCCTTTCTCCAGGCTTGGGACTGGCACTGAAAGAAGTAGATGTCATGTACATAGCCTATATGTATTTGTACTGTCGTTGGAAAGATAGAGCGTCAAGGGAGAGGACTGTTTTGTTGTTAAACTCAGACACTACACTCAGGTATGGATGGTGAAGGATCTCACGGGATCGATTCATTGAAAATGACGGGCAGAAAAATGCGTACATTTGCATATGTTTAACATCTGCTGTATAATATCATTCTGCGTGTATCTCGCGGACTGTTTTCTTTCGGTTATTAATAAGTTTACAGACTGAGTCATGGCGGTCGCCTCGACTCGACGTGTAAAAAAATTAACCATGCAAAAGTCCCACAAACGGCAAGACTGCAGACGGTTGTTAAACTAGTATACTGATGGATTCTGTTTTGCCTCCATCTCCACAAATAGGGCTTACCACCTCCACAAATACCTAGTGGAAAAGAAAGTCGTTCACGCTGCAAGGAACGATGATTGGTGATGGGGTGAGAGGGGGGAGGGGTAAGTGGGTGGGGTATGTGTTTGCCGACGTGTTGACGAAGGTAGTTAGCGTATTTGTCTAAGGGTCCGTTTTCCGCCTATCCACGGTCTTCCGTTGATCGAAGATGGAAGGAATCCGGCGGAGCTGCATGGAGAAAAAATACGGCTGTTTTGACTGACGCCATCAGACATAGTATGACCGCATTATAAATATTCTCCTCAGACCACGGACGTCTTACGACGGTATTGGACGCAAATCTCGGCCTGGATTCACTCAACGCCACGATGTTTGAGGCGTGTTTGTGGTATATGCTTAGGGAAAGAAATCCGTGTGATTTGACCGAACTGTGCCTAACTATAAGTAGCTGTAAAAGTGGCATTACATTATTGATGGGAAGAAGAAGAAGGGCTGTAGGTTGTAGGGAAAAGAACGGTTTACAGGACAAGATACAAACTGTGCGAGACGACTGTGTGATGGGATAACGACCTCTGTTGAAGTCTCTTATTATTAAATAGCCTAGATTAGACAAATTTAATGTGAACAGGTTTGGCATGGACATTTCACTCATCATAATCTAATCCTAATTTAAAAAATCTGCCCGGATCGTGATTATAATCTAAGCTGGATTATAGTGAAGTCCAGAATCTAATAAACAGGCTTCATTGGTTTCTGTTCTTACAAGAGAGTTCTTAGTACCGGTATCTATGGATGATGTGGTATTTGCACTGTAGAAAGGAGGAAAGGTGTAGAGAGGGCAAGGGGTAAATTCTGGTTATAGGCTGAGGAGCCGGGCTTGGTAAGAAGAAAGAACCAATGAACATGAAAGGCAAGAAGAAGAGTTAAAAGGGGGGGCAGAAAGAGATGAAGGAAGAACCCAATGGGGAGCATGGGGGAGTGGCCTAAGGGGAGTGACCAAAATAACAGAAAAGCTGTTTTTCCTCTATGTTTACCATCCTTAATTTGCAGCTGGATAGCTTTCATCTGTTCCGCTGGGTACTTGAGTAAGGCTGGGTACTTGAGTAAGTCACTATACACTCTCCTTAGAAGTATATATTAACGGCCATGGCTAGAAGATGCCTGACACAAATTGTCTGGTGATGGAGCACAGCCACATGTAGCTAGCTGTGTAGTCCACAGCCAGACTTTATTGTGGCCTTCCGTGGTAGGCTATTTAAAAAGTACTGTTTGGAAATTCTAGACAAAGGTGTAATCTGAGCACCCAGACATAAATTGTCTGCTATTACTTTAGTCTATAGCCTACCTTATAACCTTGGTTAGCATTCCCTAACCTTGCCAATGCCTATAGGGTTTCATAGGTTACCAGACAATATTACTCGTGGCCACAATGAATGGAAATTGACTTGTGTGTGGGTGTGTGTGTGTGTGTGTGGGTGTGTGTGTGTGTGTTCGCGAATGTGCCAGAGCGTGCTGGTGTATGTGTGTGTGTTTGTATGTATTGGTGTATGTGTTGGTATCCTTTTGTGTTGTCGGTTGTCTGTCGGATGGTTGTCGTTTTCATTGTGTGTTGTTGTTCAGATGTTGTCTGGTTGTTGCATCTGTTTGGCCAGAGGATCCTATCTGGGATTCGTGGCCAAGGGCTCTCAACTGGAGAGCATGGGAGAGAGGGAGCGCAAGAGGGAGTGAAGGAAAGAGGGAGGGAGGGATAGGAAGAAGGTTGTTTACCAGGTCTTCCCCTACCATGGCCGAATGGCTTATGGTTCGTTGGGTCAATGTGGCTCACGGTTGGCCAGTGGTATCTGGCTCTTAGGATGTGTATGGCTCTGTATGCGGCCGTATGCCTGTGTTTGTGTTGATGTGCTTTTTATGGTGTGCGTGTGTGTTTGTGTGTGTGTGGGTTTGTGTGGATATATGGCTCTATATGGGGTCGTGTGCGTGTTTGTGCGTGGGTGTGTGCGTGTGTACGCCAGTGAATTTTCCGAATTACGCATTAGATGTTTGCGGCATAGAAGTTAGTCAGAGTCAGCATAGGATGTTGGGGGCAGCACAAATATAATTCTAGCGCACAGTTGGTTGATTTTGAATTGTCCAAACTTAACGAGTTGTACAACATTTCCGTGTGATTGTTTTTGGGAGCCTTCATGTGTAATTCATCTGCAGTGTGAGTGAATACTAGGGTGTCCCAACAAATATTTTTTCCGAAATTTTCTATGCAGTCCCCCTAAAAAGTTTCCATATGGTCCCATAATAACACCAGTAAAATTTTATGACACCCCCAAAATATTTAGGGGTCCCTCAAGCCGCCCAAATTTTACCCATATTGACATAATTTGCGCCTGATGTGTCCAAACTTCTAAATGCCTGTAGATCCCAACCCTTGATCCTATTATAACAAATTCAATACCATTGGAAAGCTCTTGAATGGTAGAATTTACAGGTATCTAACTTTATTGGATACAATGGATATTTTGGGCATAGTCTTACGCTCAACAAATGCAAAATCGAGAAAAATTTGAGATTTTTGGACTTTGGACACAGTGTCAGTGTACACACAACTAATCATTGGTAGTAGTCATTACAAACTCTTGATAATGTAACAAGTCGTGGTTTTAGCTCCTCTAACTTCATCTGTTTCATGATAAGAAATTCTGGGGGGGCTGAGGGGTTCAACCCCTATTTTTTCCTAGGACCACACAGTGAAGTCTTAATTGCACACACCATACAGCTACACACAAATCAACGTCTTGCCTGTTATTTTTTCACTATTCTCATGTTGATCTACTTATTCTACATCACTGCACACACCTCAAGTTGTTCTTCAGTTCTACGTTCTACATTTACACATGTCAGCAAGATTGTCACAATTGTGGTTAGAAAACATGTGCCTGTGTTTTTCGACAACTTGTACGAGAAATTGTCTCTGATCTCCATTCTTCGTTATCGTTGAGCTGAAATTCTGCATCAAAGCTGCGTCATTTTGTTCAGCACAGTCATTTACACAGACCAATGTTATGAAAAATCACACGTGGTCTTATACGATTGGCTATCTCGCCACTCTTTCACTGAAAGATCGAGAAAACTATCTTTGAACGCAGCATGGTTTGGGAAAAACTTTTAGGAAGAGATAACCCCGTTATTCCACATTAATGAGGCAATCACTGAAAGAACAGAGAGAATTGCTATCTCTTATATCTTAAGTACTGGTATACCAAGAATGATGTTGCATCATTTGCAGACTTGTCGTCTAGAGCAGCACTGCCAGAATTATAAAGCTTTGGATTAATTCAAAGAGAGCAGTGACTCTACTGTCTACATGAGAACACCGCCTGACTGTAGATGTCAACCACAAATCTAAGAATTGTTTGGGTTGGATGCCCTGTAATTCACGGTCGTCAACTGTATATGTGATTCGTTTCCATCATAAAGCAATTATATCTATATTGCCTTACCCATCCAACTTGCTCTGTGATGAACACCAGGTTTGCGAATGCTACCGAATTGCTCAATCCAACTATGGATACCAAGAGCTGAGGAAATTCTTGATGTCATAATTAGAGGATGGCCACGCTGAAGCTGTTCAGTAATGAATTCCTATGATTTGTTAGATGCAAACTGCAGTAGCATTGGTCGAGGATTTGATTGACGGTGAACCATATTGGAGCGCATTCATCTTTAAATGGCTTGAAGAGCTTAATTACAGACCATGGTCAAACTTTACCAAGGACGCAAAGAATGCACCAGGCAACAGGACTTAAAAGATTTCTGTGATGTCAACAAGATGTTACGACTGATGGCTGATGTAGAAGGGTGCAATGCACTGCAAGCTCTATTTAATATGCAGTTATTCAAGGCCATTGTCTCAAAGTATTTGCCAATAATTAATGCATCACACTGCCACGACTTCAAAGGATCCAAACTGCAACCGTTGATTCCTGTCCTGGTCCAGAGGTCAACTTTGGCACACCAACATGTTTGTACTTCCACCAACTAGAGAAAACAATCACACTGACAATCTGCTAACTTTATGCATATCCACTCCAGTGATGATTGTCATGTAGAGGTAGCAGCCTGCAATCCCAGTGCACGACAGATTTGCATCCTTCGTTTGCTCGAAAGCTTAACTGTCGTCCTTATGCTTGAAAAACCTCATTCACAAATACAATAAGGTTGCATATTTGTAGATTTTAATATTTAAGAACAATATAATGTTATTAAGCAATACAAAAGCACGCTAGTGGGATCAAAGTGTGTATCTCCGAAAATTTCAAACTCAGATATGTCGTACGTATAATTTGTGACAACTTATTATAGGCCTATGAGCTTTGAGGGCCCTCTAAATATTTTCAAAATGTCATGAAATTTGGCAGGTATTATCATAGGACCATAAGGAAACTTTTTGGAGGGACTGCATTTCAAGTTTCAAGAAAAATATTTTTCCTGTGCAATCGTGGGACACCCTAGTGAATACCATCACTCCTTTCTTTCTATGGAATCTAGACAGTAGACATTGTTATTGTTAGTATTGTTACTATTATTTTGTACTGTTGGATTATATTATGTCTAGTAAATAAATGGCCTCAGATCACTCGCTCCTCTAAGACTCAGGTTATCTGGCTTTGAAACTGTAGGCTGCTGGTTCGTCTTGGCTAGCCGTTCTTTGCTGAGATTTTTGTCTGATATATCTTACTTACCTACCGAACGTGAGCTTTAGGAGTTACCTACGAAACTTGGAGCAGGAGCTTTGCTCATGACGACATAATTATTTATCTGGTTGTTGCTAATGGATTAGTAAACTTCGTGTTGTGGCCCGATCCCTTTGTCATGCTGCTAATGCAACTATTGTTTATTCCTTTTGTCACTAGTCGAATAGACCATTGTTGCCCTTAATACTTTGTTGGTCTTCCG
This sequence comes from Lumbricus terrestris, assembly GCA_949752735.1. Lineage (NCBI taxonomy): Eukaryota > Metazoa > Annelida > Clitellata > Crassiclitellata > Lumbricidae > Lumbricus > Lumbricus terrestris. Next base: position 43,511,986 of record OX457041.1, read on the forward strand.
CTCCAGCTGATTGGTGAGTCCTCCTTTGCTCTGCTATTGGTGTCTTTGGACGCACTCCTAAGTCTGCTCACATGGGTGATGTCCTTCACTGGCTTCCTGATTCTCAGAGTCAGTGCATTTCTTATACAGTTGTTTGAGGATGCGTTCTTAGTTGTGTCCTCCCCCCCCATAATTACCTATGCAAGCTCAGTTGTCCTGTTACTGACATAGTATAAGCACACGGAAGTTTTTGTTCAGTTAGGGTGAGAGGTTGATCCCACGAACCCACTCGTCCCATTAGCCGAACAGAGCCTTTGCAGTTGTGGAAGCCTTCAGCTGATATATTATGGTCCCCTACTTCAGAACACTGTGCCTACATTCTTTAAACCCTTAAATCTTGATTTTATAGCTATATACGGCTGGTCTGGGAGCACCTCTGATTAGGTGAAGAGGTAGGTATAAATATTCATAATGGATTAATGAGTATTATTATCATTTATACTACTACTACTACTATTATTATTATTATTATTACTCTGGTTACCATTCATAGCGCTATTATTACTAATATTATTGCTATTACTATGATCATTATACTTTTTCAGTGTCGTTATTACTGTTGTTTTTATTGTTATTATTATTATTAATGATTTGCTTCCTTGTTGTGTCCCAGCTCACTGAGCTCAGTTTGCAAACATTCCTTGCTGCTGCAGTACAGAGTTGTACCTATAGGCCCACTTATAAGATCTTTGTCCCAGACTTTACCCTGTTCATTTTTAAAAGAAAGAATGGTGTCCTGTAGGTTTCCAAGAAAATTAGGACCATGGCTGATAAGGTTTTTCTGGGGTAATCGGGTATGTCAGCGCTCTTTATGGGGTCAGAATTCGCACTGATAGCCCTTGCTTGAACTAAGGGCGAGGTTAGATCGGCATGAGGGCGCCTTAAAAATCCACAGCTGGTAAATTGTCTAGGCCTGATGCTGGTAGTGTGACCATCACTATAAGGACCTAGAACAATTTCCTTATGCACAGTTGGTCAGCAGAATCGTATTTTAATTATGCATAATTTGTATTAACGTAGGCAGCAGATATACATATATATATACGTATATATATATATATATATATTATGCAAAAGCAGACTAGGAGGGCTTGATGTATGAGTTGATTGATATACCTGGAATAATCTATCTCCTATAACTGTCCGGAATTCTCCATGCCTCTATAATTATATTAAAGCGTAAGCTTCTCTGCTATTTTCTGTCAACCTATCCCTTATAATTCCATCCTGTCTATCTATGCCAGCGGTTCTCAACCTTTTTAGTGCGGCGACCCCTTGGTAAGATTTCAAAAGTTGCCACGACCCCTAACAACAAAATTGATCGACTTTCTAACCTTGTCACTGCATTTTTGTCACCATGGTCCATTGTCATGCATTTTCACTTCATAATTCGAAACTGCTTTTGTCAATTGTCTACAGTTTGAAGTTGAAGTTTCATACGTCTATTCAGTTTGTGACACTTCAACAACTGCCACGCCTTGTTGCTGGAACTCCCCCCCATCTCAAGCGTGCCTTCATGGCATCATCAGCTGTTCTAAAAATACTGGCCATGCTTTCCAGCACAGTTACGATGTTTAGTATCTGAATGGCGCTTCAGTTTATTTGTTGGATTTCATCAATTCTACCGACAAAATGTTGTTACAAATAAAACGTTGTAGTTTCTCTATTAATGCTACATCTATTAAACAATAGGCTATTCTGAAAATTCTTCATTAATTCTTCTTTTCTTGACACTCTTTTAACCTAGCCGATTTGTTTTGGGAGACTATCAATTTTATAAACGTTATTTGTGTTCTTTTGAATGCGACGAGCAGGGAAGGGGCTTGAGAAGGGGATGTGTCCCCGTTGTCAAAAGGTTTTGAATTTTCACAATGCAATGGTGGCATTTTAGGTTGTCATTTTTGCAAAATTGGTCATCATTTATTTGCTGTTAGTTGTGGTTCAATAGATACTTCAATAGATGTCCTTCCCAGGCTTCCCCATTGTTTAAATTATTTTTATTTGCGCTTCACTCATGATTTCAGTGCTCAAAGTGGTTTAAGAATTCAGTAGCCTAAATATTTCATCCTCATTGTTTAAATTTTACTTTGCACATGATAATGATAGCATTTTCTACTGACATCTTAACAAAATTATTTATTATGGATAAACAGCGGATAACAAGGTAGAAATTAATGATGATATCTATAAAAATATTTATAAAATATTGGGGAGATTATAAGCAGCTCAGTCCCCACAACAAATTTCGGGAGACCACCCTCTCTGCATATGTCTTTTAAGTCTCCGCCAATGACTAGCAGACAGCATAGATTTGATGAGCAAACCGAATATTGTTTGATCTGTTAGAAGAATGGTGAAAGTGGAACATACATTTTAAAACAAAACTGGCAAAAATTAAATTAGCTGCTGCAAGCTATATAATGGTTCATAGCAAAATTATAAGCAAGCTAAACATTCATTTGCAGTTGCTATAGTAGATAACGCTGAAATCGCTATAATGTATACATCCTTTGCAAATTTCTCAAGTGTCCAGGCGACCCCTGGCAAATTGTCAGGTGACCCCTGTGGGGGTCGCGACCCACAGGTTGAGAACCGATGATCTATGCTATCTATGTATTTCCCACATACTTGCCTTACCTATGAGTTTTTCTGTAATGTTAAATGTGCTTGATGTTTAAACACACACATGCTTGGTTTTTGTTTGTCTTATAGTTAACTTTAAGTTGCATAAAAATATTAATCGTTTCACATGATAACTGGTCGCTATTTCGTTATATGTACTTTGGTCCTTTAAGAGGTGTCAAGTGTCTATTCCTTCGTCTTCAGTTTTGTTTAAAAAAAATTGTTTACTTTATGTTAATTGATAACTTGCTACATATACCCACGAAGCAATACAATCTATGGTTTAATATATGTATATATATATATATTTATATATACTCAGTTGTTCTGTCAATAATTATAATCTTTAGCCACATTCAATGACATTCCTCTTTTGTCCCTATCAATCCTTCCACTTTCCATCTTCTCTTATGTCCGTTTGCCTTCCATCCATTCTTCCATTCGTACATTTCATCCTCTTCCATCAACCAGTCATTCCATCTGTCGTTTTGCTTTATTCGCCTTTTCATTCATCCGTCATACATACCGGTACTTTCATTCCCACATCATCGGGGTCCTTTTTTCCAGTCTCCATCCAGCTATGCATGCGTCCGTCCCTCCATCCATCCGACTGTTCTTCCGTCCGCCCTTCATCTATCCATCTTCATCCATCCGTCTTTCCATCCACCCTTCCATCCATCCGACTTTTCTTCCGTCAATCCATCCATCCTACCACCGCCCTTCATCCGTCCGTACTTCTATCGTCTGTAATTCGTTGGTATGTAGGTCATTTGGTGTGATATCCTAAACGTGTGTTGATGGAAATTCTGCCTGTAATTAGCTCTGGTATTGGGCGCCAGCGGCTGACTGTCACTGAACCGTCTCTGTCTTATTTACCAGCGGATATGGCGTGACGTGTGTCCATCCGTCCGTCCGTCCATCCATCCATCCGTCTCGGTCTCCTGCGCTCGTCAAGCATCGCTGGTTTCGTGTCCTGCATCCGCCCAGTGGTTGTCGGCCATCTTGCTGCTGCCAGGTTCCAAGTGGACTTCGGTGGATGAATGGAAGGAGGAAGGAGTGCTGAGGAGGGGGATGAGGAGGAGGAAGTGGGAGATGGAGAAGGGGAGGATTCAGATGGATTGGCCTGGAAAGACTTCTTTGGTAAGTGAAATAACTGACTATGATTATATTATTTGATAGCTAAATGACTAAATCAACATTGAACTCTTGACCAGCTGAGGTGTTTCCATAGCAGCCTGTAAAGAATGGTTTCTCATCTTTTGTCTTTTTACCTATTATAGCAGATAACAGTTCATAGTTGATTAATGATTGTTTTATCAATGGTTAGTTCAATAATGATGGCTTCAACATTAAATAGATTCATCTTCAAAGTAAAACTTCATTGAATAACTTCATCATATAGTCCTCAGAGGCCTCTGTGTTGATGATGATGATGAGGATGATGATGACGACGATGACGACGATGACGACGACGACGACGTTGACGATGATGACTTGAGAGGCAACCCATCAAGTCGCAGTGTCTGTTCCATGCAGACATTAAGGTTGATTGGACCCTTGAGGACAGTCCCAACTCTCAACAGGGCAATTATAATGCAATTCACCAGAATAGTGTCGACCAGATTAGCCTCGATTACATAATGTAGTGTAGTCTTGTCTATAGACTAGGATAGAGTCAGTATTTAGACTAGTCTAGACAGGGCTGCACTGGAAATTTTCCACAAGACCGTTTCAATGAGACTAGATTACAGGTCTTTTGGCCTTTTCCAGGACTTGTTGGATAGGGCTGGACAAATTTTAACTAGACGATAACTAGACCTTCTGGACTTTACCAGATTGGTTCTTACTAGATGACACTGAATTAAACTTTACTGTGCCAAACTCATTCAGATTTTACTGGGCCAAGCTGGTTTGGACTTTACTGTGCCAAATTGGTTTGAGCTTTACTTGGTCAAACTGTTTTGGAATTTACTGAACCAAACTGGTTTTGACTTTACTGTGTCAAACTGGTTCAGACTTTACTGGGCCAAACTGATTTGAATTTTACTGTGTAAAACTGGTCTGGACTTTACTTTGTCATATTGGTTTGGACTTTACTGGACTAAATTGGTTTAAACTTAGTGTACCAAACTGGTTTGAACTCTATAATATATGATCAATGTGGTTTTGGACTTTACATGATCAGAGGCTCAGACTTGACTGGACCAGAATGGTTCGAACTTCACTTGATCAAATTGGTTCGGACTTTACTGGGCTGAATCATACCGGACCAGATTGATCAAGATTTGATCAAGATTATAATCATCTGGACTCGATTATAAATGTATAAATCATTTCGAATTAGGCAGAATCAGTGTCTGGTGGTCGACTTCATCTTAAGGCGACTTATGAAAGTACAATAGAAATGCATTAGCAAGGCATTACTAATGCCTTCAGTATCCATTATAAGAATGCATCATGATGGGGCTATACGGTTACAAACATCTGCGAAGTGACCATTCGTATTCTTTCCTTAACAAGTTGGTCATTGAGTCTTTAGAGAAAACTGAATTTATTACCCTTCAGGAACTTGTGGGTGAGTAGTTGCCACAGGTGACGTGTCTGCTGGACCCATGCAGCGCCTGACCTTAAGCTGAACTGGAGGTCAGAAGGTCAGAAGGTCATCCATGCGTGTATACTTCTAGTCAGCTTCAGTTGGTTGGACTGTAAATTGTTGCTGTTCATCAAAATAATGTCGGAAGAGAACCACCACCACCGTGTCTCATCTGATGCCTCTCTGTATGTCTGGTTGTCTGTCTCGCTCTTTGTCTTTCTGCTCAGTTGTCTGGTTGTTGTTTCCATCTGTTTGTGTTGCTATAATATGTCTATGTGGTTCATGTGTGCTTGGTTGCTTGTGATTTTCTGGTGTTGTATGTGTAAGAGTGCATGGTTTTTGCAGGCAGGCAGGCAGGAGGGATGAACAACACATATATGGACTTGATGAACACACACCCACGCGCACCCGTCCCCCACCCCCACGCGCACCCGTCCCCCACCCCCACACACAGGGGCACCCAGAGGCGCATAACATTAATATATGTCTGGTAATGGCGTTCGCTAATTGAGTTGATGTATATATGGATACTTGAATAATATATGTTTCGCAGCAGTTTAGATCCTCTCAACAGCAATAGAGAAACGCCATCATTATAGACTCGAGTGATTCGTCCGAGAGTGTTCAGCCAATGTGTGTGTTTGTGTGTGTATGAGAGAAGACGGAATGTCTAGAGACCATAAGACGATGTGTGGCTCATCGCTAGACAAAATGTTCTTTCTTCTTAAGTGAGCAGCTATTATTTAAACAGACTGACTGGCAACGATATTATATTTTTGCTATATAGGATATTGCCTGCGAACGGTTGGGTCATACAGATGGATATATGTCTGATATACAGACACATTGGCAAACAGACAGACATAATATGTTTATATTATTGAAAGACTAATAAATTGATAGATGCACATTCAGACATATGTAGAGATATCCAGTCTATATCTTCTATTGCGCCTCTACTATGATGCATAAAACGTCAATCAACAGTTGCTTCAAGAGCCGAACATAGTTAGTCATAACACTGGACCGCCAGAACAAGAAACACACCGAGATAAACAGACAGACAGTCAGATACAGACAGACAGACAGAGACAGACAGATACAGACAGACAGAGACAGACAGAGACCGACAGATACAGACAGACAGAGACAGACAGAGACAGACAGAGACAGATACAGACAGATACAGACAGACAGACATAGCGACTGACAGATACAGATACAGATAGACAGACAGAAGCAGGCGGAGAGACAGACGGACAGACAGAGCGACAGACAGACAGATACAGACAGACAGAAGAAGGCGGAGAGACAGACGGACAGACAGAGCGACAGATACAGACAGACAGAAGCAGGTGGAGAGACAGACGGACAGACAGAGCGACAGACAGACAGACAGACAGATACAGACAGACAGAAGCAGGCGGAGAGACAGACGGACAGACAGAGCGACAGACAGACAGACAGATACAGACAGACAGAAGCAGGCGGAGAGACAGACGGACAGACAGAGCGACAGACAGACAGACAGACAGACAGATACAGGCAGACAGAAGCAGGCGGAGAGACAGACAGACAGACAGAGCGACAGACAGACAGATACAGACAGACAGAGGCTGGCAGAGAGACAGACGGACCGACGACTAGACTGACGGTTGCCTGTCCGTCTGAGTCTAGAATATATATTATACTCCACTGTGTGAAATGTTTGCCTGACTCATCCATCCTTCAAGCCTTGGAATCTAAATTGCCCGCTTGAACCATAAAGATGTTGGGGTCATCAAGTTCACTCAACGTATACTGACCAATCGTTGCAATAAAGACCCCAACCATCCTCCATCCTCTTGCATCCGTTTTGCCCTAGGGCAGAAACCCCCCAAAAGAACAAAGCGGGGATGCGTCCGTCCTCGGTGGACTTTATGGGGCTAGTCAGAGGTTAGAGTGGGGTTGGGGGAGATGGGAGAGGGCCATGAAGGGGTTTTGTACATTCACCACAGTGCTATGAGTCAACCCCGAGTTAGACTACTTGATGAATTGGTATTTAATGCCAAGTGGTCGTACCCTTCACTGGCAATTGTGGTTGTCGGGAACTGATGATGATGATGATGATGATGATGATGATGATGATGACGATGACGATGACGATGACGATGACGACGACGACGACGATGATGACGATGATGACGATGATGACGATGACGGTGGGGGCGTCGGTGTCGTTTTTGTCGTCGTCATCATTCTTGTGCTGTAATTTGCAAATGATGGTATATTAACACTTGGGCAGTTACAGTCTACCTTTCAAAGCCGCACAATGATATTCTGCATGAATGTATAATTACAATGATATTCTGCATCATTGTATAATTATAATATTTAACTTTTTTGTTAACTTTTTTCTGTTGTGTAGATGTACCTATATATTTACAATGCATATATGTATAAAAGATATGTACATATATATTGTATATATATGACTCCACATAGGGACCTTGAGCAAGTCCTTCACTCACAATTGCTTGGGCACTTCGGTGTGAAACTCCGATGCAGTATTGCAGTGTATGCGCTGTAGTCGGGATCGAGCACCTCTGAGTAGATAGCTTGAAGGGGCGCTATAGAAATGGATAAACAAATAAAATAAATAAATAAATAAATTAAAATTTTATGCATATTTATATGCATGCATATTCTACGCCAGTGTTCAATCACCGAGCTATATATATATATATCGAGGTCATAATTTGAAACCATCTGACTGGCACGTGACACCGGCGCACGGCATCGATTGGCTCCTTATAATTGGGTCAGTTTCTACCTAAGATTAGAACGTCGTGCATTGTTTTTTACCATGAATTTCATTTGACAGTTTGCCATTCATGCATATTTCGTTTCACTTGACACTGTTGTTGGTGGCTCGGCTTTATCCTTAACAGCTGGTGCAGCACAGCTGCCGCAGATTTCAAATAAAAGCCTGATGATGTGTCGTTTATGGGTTGTTTTTATTTCTTGGGTGTCATATCTAAGGCTTCGTGGTTTGTAGTTAGGCGGCTTAGGCCTATCAAGCAACTCATGCGTAACCGCGGTTACAGTTACATGTAAGTCCGGATAAAAAGAGTCATGATGGTAGATAAACACTTGATTGTAATTGCTGCACAGACAGAGTGACGGACAGACAGACAGACAGACAGACAGACAGAGGCAAATGGACTTACAACAGCAGACAACATAGGGTCGGCAGGCAGATGTATGCAAGGAAGGTGACATGGACTTGCATACACGGATAAATATATCCTGACAGACAGACAGACAGACGGATAGACAAACAGACAGATTGCGACCGATAGGAAGACTAAAATAGGTGGAGAAAGAACAGAAATAGCTAGAAACATAAAGATGCAGAGATTCCCAAAGGGAGCTAGAGACAGAGACATACTGACAACAAGAGATACTGTGACACAGAGACAGACAGACAGACAGACAGACGGACATACATGATGCATGGCATGGAACAGCTGGTGCAAGATGAGGGTCTTGAGGCAGAATTGGAGTGACATCAAGAACTGTGTCTGCAAGCGGTTCCTGGATTACGTCATATACAGAAACATCACGGAAGATTTACTGAAACAATGCACTCACACATATAAAGACTAGTGTGCATAGGCAGACAAAGGCACACACCCAGACAGAAAATTGGCCTTCTTCGGCCTTCCAGCCCATATTTCTCACGGCACAACTGCACAAGCCCTTCGTTCCCTTTCGCTCTTCCATGGTTTACCGACTGCAGTGATACCTTTTCCTAATGCTTATCTCTGCACATGATTGCTTTTACAATTGCACAAATTCATTTACAATTGCACATTTTGTGTAGAACTGGGAGTCCAAGACTGTGTTTAATTGGCAATAATTACGATGAACACAGAATAAAACTTGTACTAAACATAAGAGAAACAACAGTCTTACATATTATAATTATTGGTGAGTTGCACTGGACTTGGCATATGATTTCGAGATAATTGGTTTGCACTAGTCTCGTTGAGCCTTACTGGCATTATCTGAAACTGGTGATGATACGCCTTGAGGTGCATTATGTACATATATACGCATTAACATTGTATAAACTATATCTACATGTATATTATATATTTAATATTTATGTGATATATACATATATGTATATATATATGATATATATATATATATATATATATATATATATATATATATATATACGTTACGGACCTGTGCAGGGCGTGATAATTACTCTTGGATTTGGAGACTGGTTGGTGTTGCGCCACGCAGGTGCATTAATAATCCGGAGGGATTTTGATGCCTTCCAAAACAGACTGGCCACTTTCCAGTTGTTTTTATGGTCGGCGCTGCATTAAGGAGACTGTGAGCCATTGGTATTGTTAGCCATCGTTAGCCATCAAGCGGCTATAGATCTACAGTAATAGAAGGCTCTGGATCTATCCGTCAACATGGCTTTACTTCGAGTGCACGAGGGGCAAGCGGCAGTTTTCGTCCAACACGTGCACTGGGTTCCTAATCACTAGGAGGCGCCTCGGTGTGCCAATGGAACGCCTCAACTGACCACGGACTGCTTGCGAAGTAATATATGGACGTGAAACGTGGTGTTACTGTGAGGACTCATTTTACCGGTGTTTGGGCTGTATTAACGTGTCTGTCCGACATCGTTAGATTATAATAACAATGATGACGATTATAATAATAATAATAATAATAATAATAATAATAATAATTATTACTATTTAAGTCCCTGAGGATCTATCCGTCAACATGGTCTATAGATCTATCCTAATTTATTTTGTTAAAAATGGCAATAACAATAATAATAATAATGTCTTCTATTATGTCAGATGAATTCTGGACGTTTCAAATTTGACAAAAATTTATACTGCCCCGACCCACAGCTGTGCTTCACACTGTTGATGTCCAGTCTCATTTATCACAAATTTTATATTTACAGTGATAATGATAATAGTAATAATAATAGTAGTAATGATAATGTTATATGATTATAATATTATATAGTACATTGTAATTTTAAAGTTTTATTGGAATCTTCCAGGGCTGTAATCAAGGGTATACACGGATATAGGGCGTATACTTTCCTCCGGGAAAAACGGCATCGCATAGCTTACTCACCGCGGAAAACCAGAGTATACGCGGGTATGCTCACCTGACAAAGGGTGTGTGGGTATATGCATGAAAAAGGTAAAGGATATTTAGGTGTATTTTTCACAGAATCCGGAGCGAATGAAAAAAAGTCATCATTTTTTTGCCGGATGACTAAAAAAAGGCCGTAAGTTTTTTCGGACAGGAAACGTGGGGAAATTTTTTCCCAGAAAAAGTTGGTTATTCTCCCGGTCAGCGTGTACTCGCCTCAAAATTGACCAGTATACAACCCTGGAATCTTCTGCATGATGTTGAGAAGAAAATTGGACGCCAGTCGCCATTTAATTGAAGAGCAGCTGTTAGATATTGTTAGGAGTTGGGTCGTATCTGTGGTGTAGCCTATTGTTTTCTTATTTGTATTTTTGTGGTTCATTTATACTTATTGTTGAACCTGCTATGGTACCCCGAAAAATTACGGTTTTCGCCGGCCCAGATGGTGAGGGGTGGAGGTGATCCTGGTGGCCATCTGTCTATATAGCCTGATTGTTTGAGGTGAATAGGTGCTGCCCGGAATTTTTTCGCACTTGTGGCGTAATAGATTCTGTTGTGATGGTTTAGGAAATATGAAACGGAGTCGTTCCACTTTCCATTAGTATACTATTTTCCAGGAGTCCATGACCGGTGTTGTGGTGAAGCTCCTTCAACCGCGTTCCCCACGGCTGTGCTTCTCGCTGTTGACGTCCAGTCTCGTTTCCTCCTCCTCCTCCTCCTCCTCCTCCTCCTCCTCCTTCCTCCTCCTTCCTCCTCCTCCTCCCATCTTCCATCTACTGCTATCTCTTTCTCTTTCTATAGCCCTTCCAATCTGTTGCGCTCTGTTGCTCTTTTTTATGTCAGCTCTTCTCACTATGTAGATCGCTATCACACATCTCCTCTGTCCATGTCCCTGTTCCCACTTGTGTTATTGTCTATGCTTTTTTGTCCCCTCCCCACCCTCTGCCTCATCCCACCCCTCCCTCCTTCCTCCGTCCAGCACCAAATGAGTCGACGCTCAATGATGGATGACTGCTGGCTGTTTACCCAGAATGCAATTGCGTCGGGTGACGACCTGTTTGCGTGTCAATAGTTGTTGCAATATATTGTCATCGAATGTCAATACCACAATCAGCTGAATTCGACAATTTCGGACGTGCCACATTGACGACGGCTGTGTCAAGTCAGAAGCTAGCAAGTGAAAAAATTGGGTTGACAAAACAGCAGATAAAAAATAAAGAGGAACGCTGTGGGAGGTAGGATTAAGGGAAGAGGTAGGGAGGAGGGGGAGATTATCTGTTTTAGTGGGTTATGTATTGGAGAGCAGGATTTGTGGAGTTCGTAACCTGGGGGATCGTTTCAGATTGGAGTGGTACATAGTGGTGAATTAATTGTTCGGTTTGAGAACTTTAGTTGGTTACTTGGGACGTGGAAGAGTGGAGCTAGAGGAGAGTTGAGTTGGCTGGAGATTGGTGAGAAGGTTTTTTTGAAGAGTATGAGGTGTGGGAGTATTATATGAGTTGTAGATGGAGAACTATTCTGATATATGAATGGAGATTGAGAACTATTCAGATATTATGAATGTGTTTGGAGACTATTCAGTCCATTGACTGATTTAAGGATAGCAATGATATCAGTTTGGTAAGGATGGAAATTATATCAGTATGATAATGATATCAGTATGATAAGGATTGCAATGATATTGAGCGCCTCTGGGTAGGTTTTCTTGAAGAGGTGCTGTATGAATTATCGCAATGAATGTATGATATGCTGATGTTTCAGTGTTCTGGTGTTATATTGGCTACACACCTAAGCAATGTAAGCATGCTTACATTGCTTAACTGTGTATCTAGGCATGCCAAATGGTACACTCTCTTTTGTTACATGTTTAACTACATTGCCATATCAAAGATGATTAGTGTCGCCCTCCTCCTTCATCCAGGCTAGGCACTGGCGGAGAACAACCAGTGGCGGAGTTTTTCTGAAGAGGTGCTTTATAAATTATCACAATGAATGAATGATATGCTGATGTTTCAGTGTTATATTGGCTACATGCCTAAGCAATGTAAGCATGCCTAAAGTTACCTTAATTGTATATCTAGGCATGCCAAATGGTACACTCTCTTTTGTTACATGTTTAACGACACTGCCATATCAAAGATGATTAGTGTCGCCCTCCTCCTTTATCCAGGCAACAACCAGTGGCGGAGTTTGGTACATTGACCTTTTAGCTATATATACCTAAGTGTGGCAAATGCTACCTTAACATACTGACTGTTTACTAAGGTGTACCGAAAGTTACTGTAACCTACTGACTGTGTGCCTAAGTGTACCGAAAGTTACCTTAACCTACTGTGCTCGTCATAACTTACCAAAGGCACATTGCATCTATCCAGAGTGAAGGGCTTGCCACTGAGATGATTAATTTCAGCTGCCATACAGTTTCTGCACCTGTAGGCTATAAAAACTGTGGCTGAATTCTTGCTTATAGTGGAGATTCCTTTAGTAGGATTTGTTAGCGGTAAAATAGTGTTCCATAGAAAATCCTGAAAGAATGAAAGTCTGGTTGGGATTGGCCTGGAAATGGATGCATTGTTTATGGAAGGTGTTTTTAGATGGATGGAAGTGGGAGAGGGTCACGTGGGGAGAGGGTCATGAGGCTCAGGTGGTAATAATTAAATTCCCATTTAGATGGTTGTTCTTGGCCTATCTGGGCTGCACTTGCCAGTGGAGTTCTGTCTGTCTGTCTGTCTGTCTGTCTGTCTCTGTCTGTCTTAATTGTTGCCTGTCTGTCTGTATTTGTCATAGTCTTCTTTCTCTTCATGTCTGTGTGCTTTATTCTCGCCCTCTCTGTATGTTTGCCTCTCTTTGGTTAGTATCTGTCTGTCTGTCTGTCTGTCTGTCTGTCTGTCTGTCTCTCTCTCTTTCTGTCCTCCGTTAACCGTTTTCCTGCGTCTGTGGCTTTCTCTGTCCGACTCGTTCCTATCCCTCTCCGTGTTTCTCACCAGCCCCCCGCCCCCGCTGAGAGCTACGCCCTCCCTTTCAACTGATGGTATGTTATTAAGAAAGGCGAAAGTAATCGGTTTTCGGAAGAAAGCTGACTGCCAATGCAGTCATTAGCATAATGGGGTCACAACGACTTATGTATACTTTGTGTGTCTGGCAGCTGAAGGCAGATGTACGAGTTCAAACGGTACTGGTGGCTGACTTACTGCGGATAAGTACTGACAAGTACTGACGGTTGACTGGCTGGCTGGCTTACTGTGGATGAGTACTGATGGATGACTGTCTTCCTTACTGTGGATAAGTACTGTTGACTGGCTGGCTCACTACGGATAAGTACTGACAGTTGACTGGCTGGCTTACTAAGGATAAATACTGACAGTTGACTGACTGACTGGCTGGCTTACTGTAGATGAGTACTGCCCATTGACTGGCTGGCTTACAACGGATACGAATTGCCTGGTTGACTGGTCGGCTTACTGCAGATAAGTACTACCTGGTTGGCTGGCTGTCTTGCTGGAAATACAATACTTGTTACTGGAAATAAGTTGTGTCAATAGCTGACTGACTGGTTTACTGCAGAGAGTACGGTCTGATAGGCTGGTTTTTTCTTCTTTTGGATTAGGAGCGCAATTCCTGCTGTACAGCAGAACAGGTTCTAGGCTCGTTTTGGGCATGCAGCGTGGCAGCAGTTGTAATAACAAACTTGTAGTGTTTCATTAATTCCAGACTGAGCTTCGAACTGAAAACACTGAGGCGATTTAAAAAGCATTTGTCCGATGGGCGACAGGCACCGTGCCATCTTCAATCTGCCTGTCTATGAGATTCTGATAGGCTTTTGTCTGGCTGTCTCTTTGTCTGTCCGTCTCTGCCTGTCTGTATGTGTGTCTGTTTGCCTGCCTGTGTGTGTCTGTTTGTTTGTTTGTCTGTCTGCCTGCCTGTGTGTCTGTCTGCCTGTTGTGGATCTGTGTTGCGTCATTCTTTATTTGCTTGTGACTGTTTGCAGTCGTCTTTTGTTTATCCTTTTATCTTTGTTCCTGGGTGTCTTCAGTCTGATCTACTTAAGCCAGGTCCATCTGTCTGTCTGTCCTGTCCTGTCTGTCTGTTTTGTTTGCACAATGTCTATCTGCCTGTGCATCTCTGTCTGTCTGTCTGTCTGTGTGTCTGTCAATTTGGTTTGGACAATGTCTGTCTGTGCATATCTGCCTTTATCTGTCTCTGTTTTTTTTATCTGTCTTTGTCTGTTTCTGTCTTTCTGTCTGTTTATCTGTCTTCTGTCTCTGTCTGTCTGTCTTTCTGTCTGTCTCTCTGACTCTCTCTCTCTCCCTATATATATATATATATATATATATATATAATATATATATTATATATATATATTTATTGAATCTCATTTGTAAAGTGCAAGTGTGCGTCTGTGTGTCTGTTCTGTCCCACTCGTTGTCCTTGTCCGTCCCTCCACCAATTTCATCCTAATTAGCCCCATCCTGCTCCACATCAGTCTGCACATGGCTGTGTGCTTTCCGCTTGTCCTTCTGTCTTCCTCTGTGTCTGTTCGCGCACAATCGGTGCCTTCCCTATAGCTCCTGTGCATCTGGTCATTAAGTGGAAAGCGCAAAACAAGTGCTATAAAAACACAGATATATGAGACGCGGCCCGAGGGAAAGGGGACAGAAATGGGGAGAGGGATGGGGAGAGGAAAGGGGGAAGTGGGACGTAGTTCAAACCGGGCGCTGGTTGACAGCAATTTTTAATTTCGTTTGGCGTGGGGAAAATAGATTGGAAGTGCCTAGGCTTTTCCATTAGGTTGGTTGTGGCGCAGACTTTGGTATACGGGGCTGCTGTTGTGTGGTGTTGTTTCCACTGCTTGCTGTTGATGTTGTTGTCTAAGGTTTGTAAAATTATAGTCGCAAAATAGTGAAAAATGACAGTTTGTCAGATCACATCTGCTTTTGAAAGAATTCAAATGGCGTAATGGGGTGATATGAAGTGACACGCGAGGTTCGTACGGTATGAAAAGAGTTTAAATTTGGTTGCGTTGAGGAGGTGAAGTTCTGCAGGATTATATATAAGCTAGACCTAGGCCTACTTGGTGCAGAAAACGTTCAACAGCTGGATTTTTATTGCTTTGCAGTTATTTTTAGTCACATCTTGTTCTGAGTTTTATTTTTTCCGTTTGAAGTTGAACATTTTTAACTCTGCAGATGTTCATTTGATGGAGCTGTAGGCCTATAACTGATATAATATATCAGTTATATTATATATAATCATATATATTATATATAATATAATATATAATTTATATATTATATAATATATATTATATAATATATATTATATAATGTATAATATATATAATATATACAGGGTGGGCCATAAAAAAAGACCCCCCCTAGGTTTTTTGCCCATATCTTGACCAAAAGTAAGAATTTCTAAATGAAATTTTACAGGCTTATAGGCAATTCATATTCACACATGATGGCCAGATTTTATCAAAATATTTCAAACAGAACAAAAGTTACACCACTTTTAGTGAAGCCACCCACCGTTTTTTGACGATTCAAAAACGTAACGCAACAAAAAGTAGGTTTTTGCCAATATCTTGACCAAAAGTAAGAATTTCGAAATGAAATTTTACAGGTTTATAGACAATTCATATTTACATATGTTGGTCAGATTTCATAAAAATATTTCAAACAGAACAAAAGTTATATCACTTTTAGTGAGGCCACCCTACGTTTTTTGATGATTCTAAAAAGTCAAAAAAACGGTGGGTGGCCTCACTAAAAGTGATATAACGTTTGTTCCGTTTGAAATATTTTTATGAAATCTGGCCATCACATGTAAATATGAATTGTCTATAAACCTGTAAAATTTCATTTAGAAATTCTTACTTTTGGCCAAGATATTGGCAAAAACATACTTTTTGTTGCGTTACGTTTTTGAATCGTCAAAAAACGGTGGGTGGCCTCCATAATAGTGCCATAACTTTTGCTCTGTTTGAAATATTTTGATGAAATTTGGCCATCATATGTAAATATGAATTGTCTATAAGACTGTAAAATTTCATTTAAAAATTCTTACTTTTGGTCAAGATATGGGCAAAAAACCTAGGGGGGGTCTTTTTTTATGGCCCACCCTGTATATATAGGCCTATGACTACTTGCTTAAGATTACATTATAGTTACATGGATACATGGATCAATGGCTGTATTTATAGATTTCGATTGAAGTTCCAGTTTGGATCATCTAAGTAGTTGATATATATATATGTCTATATATTATTATGTATGTCTATATATTATTATGTATGTTTATATATATTTATATATATATATATATATATATTATATTTATCTTTGTGTAGACCTTTAATAGACCACCCAGAGTTGAAAGAAACAGGTGGTAAACAATCAATTGCCTTTCCTCATTTGATACAAGAGCCACAGTTAAGTCTGTAGAGATTAGATAAGATGATTGTGGGGCATTCAACACTGAATCCTAAAGAGAAGAAGCAAAGCTTTCATGCAGTTTCCTAAATTGATATGGACAGTTCTGATAAATTGGAGTGCTTCCATATAACAGAAGACCGCGTTATCAACCGTCGCTAAATTACACGGTCTGTGCACGCCACCACGGGGACCTAAATGGCGTGGTGGCGTCCATTCAAACGGGCATGCACTGGCAGTGGTGACGGACCACCCGATCAATTCTTTGAAGAATGAGTTGAGTCGAGGCCGTAATATTAATGATACGGTCGCTACATAAATTCAGACTACATTTACATTTATAGACTAGAGACTAGCTCGCTTAGCTGCATCGGAAAGAGCGCTGGCCGCGCGTCTGTACGCAACTCAGTGTCGTTAAACATGTAGGCCTAACAACACATTTCTAGACTCCGCCACTGCTCGCACGTTGGCAGTGCCGGTCCCAAGCCTAGATAAAGGAGGAGGGTGACGTCTTTGATATGACATAGTATCGTTGAACAGCAACTATTATACATGATATATACAAGACATTAATATATTTTACATTTTGACTGCTCTGCGTCTACTAATTCACTTCTGATCGTTCCTCCATTCAGGATCGTCGGTCAGCCTCGCTCCATCTCTGCTGTCCATCTTCGACCGGGAGGTGGCCGCCGTCGCCACTGCATCGACGACCAGCAGCAGCCAGACGGGCGGCTCCCCGCGACCGTCTGGCCGTCCCCCACCGTCGACCGAACAGCGCCCGACCGCCACCAACGCCGCCTCCTCCGAGACGGTCAGCGACGGCGACGTTGGCCGAAATATTGATCAGCAGGCGGCGAGACACAAGAACACTGCCGCTTCAACATTCGCCGACGACACACGAGACGCTCGAACCGTTGGCGTGAATCCGGATCAACGGAAGCATTGTGCTGGTGGTGCTGGTGCTGGCGGTGGTGGGGAGAAGGAACGGGTGGTGAAGGACGGATCATCGAATGGACACCGGAAGTTGGCAGTGGTGTCCACCACCACTACCACTTCCACCATAGGTGGTCGGAGTGAGATGATGGATCCGGATCTGAAGAAGCGTCCGTTGAGTCTCCGATCGACGTCCTCCAACTCCTCGTCGTCGCTCTCGCTCCAGCCGCACCAGCGGAAGAAGGTCGCCAGGGATGCGGCTTCGTCGTCGACGGAGAAGGGTTCCCTCGCACCATCCCTGTCCGTCTTCTCCGACTCTTCCGGCGCGTTTCTTCCGAATTCTTCCGGCGAGAAACTCCGAAGCGGAACACGCCACGAGGTTGGGAAGAATCTGGGAAACGGGTTGAATCACCACTCCCACCACCGCGATGATTCTGGGAACGTGCGGAGTGGATCGCGACGAGAGGACGGTTCAACCACCGGGCTGAGTCTGAACCGGGTGGAGTTTTCCGATCGGAAGAGCGAGGACGAGTGTCTTTCGATCGCGGAAAACGGCGAGGATTATTCGTGCATGGAAGTGGATGAGGACCTGGACTGGAGTCCGACTCCGAGTGGTGGCGGTGGAAGAGACGTTACTGCGGAGACGAAGCGGATGTCGCGCTTCTGCCAGGTGAAGCTGACGTCCTACACTGATCGGGTGGTGCGGGAGATTGTGGAGACGGAGAGGGCGTACGTCAGGGATCTCCAGGATATCATCCAGGTGAGTTGACATCAATGTGGACATTTTATTCTTCTGTATTACCTCTCAAGGGAGAGGGTGCATGGTAGTCTAGCATGCTGAACTGTTAAGTGACAAGTCAGGGTTCAAATCCATGCCAGAGTGGAAAATTGTGCTCGAGATTTAGCGCCATGTCTGCCACTTGCCAACTCAGCTACGATGAGTACATCGATCGTACACTGTTCGTGGGAAGATGAGGCGGTGAGGGAGAGGACTGACCACCCACCTGCCTCATATGCTGAGGCTGAGCAAATGAAGTCGCTAACACTTCATACCCATGGCTCGTGCCTCAGGCTAGCTATAGGGATTGCTCTTCTCTTCTCTTTGTCTTCTCAAAGGTTAGGTAAAGAAGAAGAGGCTTTAAGCTAACCCCCTCTCCCCAAGCTACAGCCATCGGTATATATGGTGTGACTCAGTGGCGCAGCCAGAATTTAGGATGGGGGTGGGGTTTGGGGGGTTTTGTGGCCTTGCCGGATGCCCTTCCTGACACCAACCCAACAGTAGGCTACTACAGTAAATAAAAAGGGAGTAAAGTAAGAAAGGGAATAAAGTAAGAAAAACAATTGTTACTACAAGCAATTGTTTTGTTTTTTCTTATTTAAGTGGACAAATGACCTTTAAAAAACTTTTTCCCTAAGCCAATGGGGTGGGGTTTAACCCCTGAAACCCCCTGGCTATGCCACTGGTGTTTCTCAGCCACAGCTTATAAGATGACAGTCACGATCTCTCTTGCTGTCTTATCTTTCAGCCGATAGTGTATAATAGTGTACAGTCAATGTACTCATCATAGCCGCCGAGTTGGTTATAGGAGGCGGAGGTAAGGCATGAATCTCAAAGCAAATTTCTGTGCTCTAGTAGGGATATGAACCTCTGACCTCGTGATTGATGGTCCACAATGCAAACGGCCAGACTGTGACACATGCCAATGGCTAGATAGGCCTATCTAAACTAGCAGGTACCTGTCTGTTGTCTGTCTGTCTGTCTGTCTGTCTGTGCCTATATCTATGCCTGCACAATGAAGGTGAAATTAATTAATTCATTCTTTCTGAGGACTTGTGTTGTTTCCCTCCGTTATAACTACTCAGAGGCACTCCCAAATGGATAAAAATCCAGGGTAATGTGTACTCGGATATTAATTTTGTTTAGCTTTACGATTTGATGGATGCTGGGAAGATGTTATTCACTGTGAAGTTGATCCTCATGATCTTCATAACTTCAAAGAGAACTCCACAGATCTTCCTATATCAACACCTCGATAATTAATCGAGGTGAAAATGAAACAGGACCGAGAGACTAAAGATAGACTAGTACTATAGTGAACTACATAAGGATTAAAAAATTTAGGGGGGTTACGGGTTCACCCCTCCCCCCAAATAAATGCATTGCTGTTATTAAAAGCTGGAAATGTAGAAAAAATGCGACCCTTTTCAATTAAAAAGCGCAAAAACTAAAATCTGTTGAAATTCCCAAGTAAATGCATTGCTGTTATTAAAATCTGGAAATGTAGAAAAATGCGACCCTTTTCAATGAAGTAAAGCAACAACTAAAATCTGTTGAAATTTTTTTCCTGGGATGGTGTTACAATGGAGTTGAAACAGATGTGTTTTGAGTCTGAACGTGGATGATGAATGGTGTCTGCAGATTTGACATGAATGGACAATGTATTCTAGAAATGGCACAGTACCTTTGTGGGACTGCAGATTTTGTCGAACAGGTCAGGAGGTCGGTCGGGCAGGCCAAGCCAGGTCAATTAACTTGAGGGATCCATTCTTCTATTGTGTTAGAAGACGAGAAGTGAATGCAGAATAACAGCATCAACACCCGATCTCTGACAATCGAACAACTTAAACGTCCCACACATCCGGTTTTTTTTATTGGCAACCATTCTGCGCATGCGTAGTCAGGCTCTGTGGCTAGAAAGTGAGATAACAAGTTAGGTGAAGCAGCATAGTAAAATAATAAGCAGAGTAATTATAATTATGTTGCGTCTTTTCGTCTAAGTTTTACAACGACGAGGCAGATTGGTTTTTACTTTTTAGGTGACTGGGATGTTATTTATAGCTTGGAACTTATGTAGCGCTGGTGTAGTGTTCAATGCACGGTGTTTTAAATGCACGAGACATCAGCACATTGGCGAACTGTAATCTTGTTACATGTTTAACGACACTGCTGCCATATCAAAGATGATTAGTGTCGCCCTCCTCCTTTATCCAGACTTGGGACTGGCACTGGCAGAGAGAACTGTAATCCGAAGCCGTAATAATATAAATGCCCGGAAGTTTAATCCATGGAGACGGGTAATGTGGCGTAATCATAAACCAGCTGAAATATAACCAGAAGTCCCCCAGCTGAGACCAAAATTACAGAAGACACCGGGCGGAATGAATACACTTAAATATGTGCACAGAGAGAATTCTAAAATTCAGTTCTTGTAAGTTGTAGCCTCCATGTTTAGTTCGACCTATTTTTAAGGCAGAGGTCAGTTTAAGACTGAAATTATTCGAGCAGTGATATTGTGAGGTCTGAGACATAGGAATAAGTAGGCCTAGGCCTACTCACTAGGCAACAGGTAGCTTACATCTGTTCGTCTAGGCACTGCACGTTTAGTGGGTATCCATTAAGACCCACTCACACCCTAATAGCCTTCACCGAGGTTATAGTTGAGGCGCTATATAGATATCCATACAACCACACACGAGGCTAGCGTGCAGCAGGTGCTGGTGATAGATTCCTTGTCATTATCGGAGTATCACCGCATAATATCTAATGAAATATTTATCGATTTGTTGCACAGTTGTTAGGCACAGATATATAATATATATATAATATATATACAATATATAATTATATATATATAGCCTATATAATATATAATTATATATAATATATCTATTTCACATAATAGCCTATCGGAGGCGATGAGGGTTGTTATGCACGCCTCTTCCTCCGTGGTCCATCATCTGGCGCTGGTCAATGAAGTCCCACTGACCACCAGTGACCAGTGAAAAGATGGGGTCAGACATAGTGAGAGAGACAGGCGTGGTAGTGGTGGTGGCTCTGGCTGTGTATAGGCTTACGCTGGGAGTCGTCCATCCGGGTCCCAATTGCTATCGATTGTGCCTCAATGATGTTTATGATAATGCCCTTTCTGCCTGCCCGAGTCTTTTGCTCGGCTACCCGTCTCTGTTCATCATTTCTTCCGCTGGGCGGCGCTGGTGCCAGAAAAGCACGCTGGTTCCCTTGCGCTCTGCTATGGTGCATGCGAGCGAGAGCTGAGGGTCGGTCGGCGGCTGTGGTGCTCACGGCGGCGGGAAACCCACGCGTTTAGCTATTCTAGGCACAGATATTCTAGGCTTAGCTATTTTAGGCGCAGAGTAATTGGTAACTGGGTTATGGATCGTTAGGCCAGAAATTGGGCGTGGAGTGTATTATTTATGCATGTATAATTGTGTATATATATATATATATATATATATATATATATTGGTCTTTGAGAGTGCACGGCCAGTGTCTAGTATCAGGCTACAATTAGTCGCTAGATGGCTCATACATTGTGTGTCTGGCATGTCTAGGCATCTTTACTCGTACTCTCCAAACCAGATTATCCGCGAGCGCTGTGTCTGTTGTCCGTGTTGTTACCCTTCATTTTTACTGTTCAGTCGATGAGCATTAATGTCTACTGTTTAATACGAATGATTGGCTGTGGCGTGTTTGCCGTTGCACGTGACAGCTGCAGACTCCGTAAAGGGAAGGAAGAGAAAGGGTGGAAGGGGGGGGAAGGAGAGATGGAGCCTCAGAGAGGAAGTGGATGAGTGGATGAGGCAGTCTGTCCATATAGGATAAATCCGATATCGGAGATGGAGTTGGTCGGATAAGCTCCGCTTCCAGCTGGAACATGGAAAGGCCATAAAAGGCTCCAGGGAGTTGATAAGACGATATCCCCCACTACCATCTGACCCCACCACCTGCATTACCTCCTCCATTAGAACCCTAAAGAGATGCCTTTAAATTTTTCGCTAGCTGTAGCTGGATTCAATTTAAAAGCTATTATTTTATCGACTTTATCATCCTCATCTTCAATCATCATCACCACTGCCACCGCTTTATCTTCGTCATCGTCATTATCATCATCAACATCATCATCTTCATCACCATCGCCTTCTCTGTCACAATAATGTTCTTCATCATCTTCAATCATTATCAGCATCATCACCTCTGTATCTGCATCATTTTCATCATCTTCATCATCATCATCACCATCACCACCACCACCACCACCACCCTTGTATCATCAGCATCAACTTCATAATCTTCAACATCATAAACTTCGTCGTTGTCATCATCCTCTTCATCATGTTTATTTTTAGTTTTGTCTTAATTATTTATAATCACTGGTAACTGCCATCATTATACACTGTTAATTGGCCAAACTCAGCATAGTTCCCATTCCAGGCTGCCCTGTGGTTGTTCTGGACATAATGATTTTTGCCTGGACCTCTGTGCATTTATTGTGGACAATCATCATGAAATGGTCTACGAAATTTGGTGTCCGATTAGTTTTAATTGGAATGTAACTGAAGAATTTCTGTGTAGTAAGAGTTCAGAGCTTCAGTATGCATGGAAATACAGCTTTAGACTGACTTCCAGATTCATATTCTTGTGTAACCAGTTTTGTGTATGAGTAAAGTGCTGCATTCTAAAGAGCTATGTTGAGTAAAGTGCTGCATTTCAAAGAGCTATGTTGAGTAAAGTGCTGCATTTCAAAGAGCTATGTTGAGTAAAGTGCTGCATTCCAAAGAGCTATGTTGAGTAAAATGCTACATTCCAAAGAGCTATGTTGAGTAAAATGCTACATTCCAAAGAGCTATGTTGAGTAAAATGCTGCATTCCAAAGAGCTATGTTGAGTAAAATGCTACATTCCAAAGAGCTGTGGTTAGTAAAATGCCACATTCCAAAGAGCTACGATGAGTAAAATGTTATATTCCAATGAGCTATGATGAGTAAAATGCTGCGTTCCAACGAGCTACGATGAGTAAAATGCTGTATTCCAATGAGCTACCATGAGCAAAATGCTGCGTTCCAATGAGCTACGATGAGTAAAATGCTGCGTTCCAATGAGCTACAATGATGATGTTAAAGATGACTGTAATATTTGTAGGGCTATGTGGAATACGTGCACAGAACTCCAGGTCTTCTGTCGAAGTCTGACGCCAACACTCTGTTCGGAAATGTCGAAGATGTCTACAAGTTTCACAGGTTAACTTAATATCTCGTTGTTTCATATTCCTCATCATATTTTTAGGTGGTTGTCCATAATATTGCGTATGTAGGGAGGGGAGGGTCACCGAAATTTAGGCGATTTGCATACGGGTGCTTATGGCGAGAAAGGGGCCTCAAAATAAATGTCTAATTATGATGTGCACATTGGCCTTTTTATAACTCATCCTATAATAGTCAACCGATGGCATTTGACTACATTGAAATTATATTCTTGAGATCTAAACAGTAAACCATAACAGTTAACAAGTTTTAGCTATAGCAATAATATGACGTTTAACAAAAATATATATAGTAGCCTACGGTGAAATAAAAGTTTTACAGATGTCTTTAGCTAATTAACTTTGTAAGGGGTAGGGTTAAAATAGAAGTTAAGGGTAGAGAAGCTTATATGTACGTACTCGTGCAGTTCAACAGAGTGTAGAAGTTGCAACATGGAGAGGGGTAGAAAGTCAGATTTTGTGTGTGCTTCATATATAAATAGGCCCTGACCAGAAACCATGGGGGGGGATTTGGATTGACTGCGGCAGTACTGTATTGCGAGTTGTTGTATTTTTACCTGAAGCCATAATTATTGAAGTGGGCTGACCTTGCATCTTTGGAGCATGTTGTTATGCGGCATAATTATGTGTTGCTGGTTATATTTACCTCTTTATAATTAGCATGGCTTCAGTAGCAGTGGGTCATAGCACTGGGTGATACAGCACTCGGTCATCATTATAGCACTGGGGTCATAGAGTGCTTGGTCGTATGTCATTGGATCCTATAGCACTGGGTCGTATAAGTGCTGTGACTATAGCACTGGGTCATACAGCACTGGTCATATAGTGCTTGGCCATATGGCACTGGATCACATAGCACTGGGTCATATAGCACTGGGTCATATAGCGCTGTGTCATATAAGTGCTGTGACTATAGCACTGGGTCATACAGCACTGGTCATATAGTGCTTGGCCATATGGCACTGGGTCACATAGCACTGGGTCATATAGCACTGGGTCATATAGCACTGGGTCATATAGCACTAGGTCATATAAGTGCTGTGACTATAGCACTGGGTCATACAGCACTGGTCATATAATGCTTGGCCATATGGCACTGGATCACATAGCACTGGGTCATATAGCACTGGGTCATATATCACTAGGTCATATAAGTGCTGTGACTATAGCACTGGGTCATACAGCACTGGTCATAGAGTGCTTGGCCATATGGCACTGGATCACATAGCACTGGGTCATATAGCACTGGGTCATATAGCGCTGTGTCATATAAGTGCTGTGACTATAGCACTGGGTCATACAGCACTGGGTCATATAGCGCTGTGTCATATATGCTGCTTGGTATGGCACCAGTCTGTCTTAGATTTGGAGGAATTCAGTAAAAATTGGCTACTTATTTAGGTATGATTTGTAATGTAATGTATTGGGTTTTTCATGTATCTTCATTTGATGCTGTTAGATGTTTGTTTTCTTGTCTAATATAATCTATAATCTAATATAGCCTGCAAGATAAAGTTATAGTGAAATCTAATAAATAATTCAATTGCGCCTATAATTAATCTAAATGATAATGGGATATATAATAATCTATAATATGATGACTAATTCAATTTAATTTTAATTTGATATGTAATTTTAATTTGATATGTAATCTATTGTAGTAAATTACATTAATGTCTGGAGTTTACTTTCTTTCCAGTGAGTTTTTGCGGAAGCTGGAAAAGTCTGGAACTGATCCAGTTGCAATCGCAGAATGCTTTGTGCAGAGCAGCAGTGGTTTTACCATTTATTCAGACTACTGTACCAATTATCCCAGGTAGGACGCAGTACTCTGCCATATTTGTTTGGAAATGGTAGACTCAAGCGCAACAGTACTGTTGTTTACAGGGTTAAATATCGAAAGCAACAACAATTATAAAACTACATGCATCCAGTGTATAGGAAGCATCATGATTCATAAAGTTATGGTGCCAAGGCTGTTTTAAAGGAATTTTTAGAACTGCACAACTCCTTCTTTCCTTTCCCATCATCCATGGCGAATTACGTCCAATCGGAGGACAATGACCTTTTTTGCTAGTTTTAGCTGAACAAAAGTGCTTCTACAACTGCACAAATCCATTTAGAACTCCACATTTTGTGTACAACTGCACGTTAAATAAAGCCCTGGATGGTGCCATCTATATTGGTATGAGAATTGCAGAAAAATAGCTGCGGTCAGAGTTGAAGGTGTGAAAAGACGACTTTACTACGGGACCCTAATAAAGACTAGGTTTAGTTGAACCCCTCAACTCTTTGTCTATTCTCACTCTAAATAATTCTATTGTGTTGGTGAATTTGTAATACTCTATATGTGCGATTCTATAAGATTGCACTTGATATAGCGCCTTTTAATAGCAATTATCGTTAACTATGTGTGTATGTGTATGGATGTGTGTGGTGATATGTGGGAAGGCAGACAGCTGATTTAGTAGACCATGCTGACGAGGTTGTACCAGGACCCGCTGCATCAGCGATTTCTAGACGTGGTGGCGTGGCTGACAGACCAGGATCGCGGCACGTACAACAGACAGAGGCAAGGAGTCAAAGGAAGAGAGACCGTGCAAATGCTGAATTTCTGCTTAGCTCAGCATGGAAAGTGTTTAAAAGGGACGAGAGCAAGCAATCAGGGCTTGTTCGTTCGCTCTCGCTCGCTCTGTTGACGTTGGATTTTTCGTGGAAGTGGCGCTCTAAATTATGTGATTAAAGTTGGATTGTTCGTCGAAAAGTAGGCTATGCGAAACGAAGCCCGTCTTCTTGGATGCCGACATCAGAACGACGTTAAAAGGATTAGTGCGATTATTGAAGTGAAGTGGACCGAAGAGAGACTCAGCCGAACGAAGTGGTTGAGTAACGACGACGAAGAGAGGAAACGAAAGGACGAATTGGCGATTACGACGACAAGGATCTAAATTACGTTGCCGCAGGAAGCAAGGAGAAGGACTCAGGATTATTCAGTGATTCAAGCGGAGAAAGAGGACATTAACGTCGAGATCGTGGAAGACAGTAAACTACGAGCTCAGCGGTATGTTATGAACTAGACCTTCAGCCGTGAATGTTTGATTAGTAAGGGAAAAACCCAGGCCAGAAATTACCTTGATCAGCCGTTGCCTGTAGTTATAGAGACGAATATATGTGGAGTGAATGTATTTTTAGCCGTTGAGTATTATATTGCGCTATTTAGTATTGTGACTTTTCATTGTATTTTGTATTAAAGAATATAGCATTTGCTATTTGAAGTGT
Source organism: Lumbricus terrestris (assembly GCA_949752735.1). NCBI lineage: Eukaryota > Metazoa > Annelida > Clitellata > Crassiclitellata > Lumbricidae > Lumbricus > Lumbricus terrestris. The sequence continues at coordinate 43,539,128 of OX457041.1, forward strand.
CATGTCTAAAGTTTCTGTGACTGACGACGGAGACGGGACCGAGAGAGATATGGAAAGAAGGGAGGAAGGAGGACAACGACCGATTGGAACGGACGCAGGATTGATGGCGATGCTATCCAATATTAGTCAAACGCTGTCGAGCGTAGACAGTAGAGTGAAAGGCATTGATACTAAAGTGAGACAATTGGACGAACGACAGAAACAGATCGAAGGAAGTGTGAGACAGATCGACGGGAGTGTGAGACAGATCGATGATAGTGTGAGACAGATAGACGGACGCCAAAGACAGATAGAAGGAAGGATAATGGATATCTCAAATGAGATGGAAGTCGTGTTCGCCGAGCAAGACGATGTTCGGGACAGGTGGGCGAGATTGAGCGCCGAACTAGATGACCGTCGGGCTGAGATGCGATGGGCGGTAGAGGAAGTGAGAGAAAGCCGGCAGGACCGAGGTGAGCAGACGGACCCAGGTGGTGACTCTGAAACCATTGTAGGGCAATGCCCTTCCGCGCCATACTCGGCTGGACCTTGTCAAGATGAGGAAGAGGGAGCCAGCGCAGATCCTATGCCAGACAGCAGGCGGAGTGCTAGGTTGATGGGAAAACCTAGGCCCGACTACTTTCATTTGGATAGACTGGGGTTCCCCTCCCAGGCCGGTTATTCCACCCTAGATAGGGAAGGGAATAGGGAGATTGAAGAAGGCGAGGCCCGTATCGTAAGACCCGGGGGGGTACTCAAACAACCGGAAGTAGCACGCCCGTTGGCCTCCCCGAAGACTACACCGGAGTTCAACTTGGGCCAAGCGTTCCTGTCGCTGAGCGGAAGGTCGGGAGACCGGGAAATGCTAGATCCGGGGGCAAGGGGGCTCCCTCCCGGTAGTGCCAGACCAGAAGCGCAAGCAACCAGGAGCGTCGAACTCCACATATAGATGGCAGTCTATGGATATTTCAACGTGTGAAACTGTGGTCTGTAAAATTCCCAATCGTTGTCCATTTGAAGAAGGATCCAGCGGAATAATGATTCTTTCAGATCAGACAAACTCTTCCAGTAAGGATTGCATGTTGCTGGAAAAAAGCAGAAACTTGCCATTTGAGTCATGTGAAGTTGTGTGGTTTTTAAGTAGCACTTTAAACAAGAAAAGCAGCATTGGTTTTCCCAGTCACATTAAGTGCATGCCCAGCATTAAATATGCTGAATAATCCCGAGAAAATTATTTTTCCCAGGTGTCACTATATGAACAGATAACAGAACTTAACAAAATAATGATAATATTCGTTTATTCAAATTCAATCTGACACACCGCAGAACGATTACAGGTACAAGGTTATACGAAATACGGCCAGCTTCGCACGACACGCAGGTCGGCTACAACAGGTTCGATAACTTAACACTAATGGCCTAGGTGTTGGAACGCTCCTGATCGGCCAAGCCAGGAGTGGGAGGGGCTAACTTATTTTTCAACAGACCCGAGTCAAACAACACAACAGAAAGCGCCACTGGCAGCTAACAGAAAATTCAAATAAATTTTTGCCCTGAGCGAGGTTTGAACCCGGGTCGCGCGGATGACTCTCAGTTTATCGGCCAACGCTCTCTCCACTGAGCTACGGACCCCCCCTCAAATAGTGAAGGTTTGACCGTGTAACGTATTTAAACGGTCCCTCCTGCTTCAATGGCTTACAGAGGGTTAGTTCGTGCCAGTGGCCATGTAGCAGGGGTATACTCTGTAGGTAATAGCACTGGCATGTACGGATACACAGGCAAATGATGGTGTGTACAGTTGCAATGCAACTTTTGCCTATTACTCAGTTCATCAGTGCACTATAGGGAGCTCTGTGCACCCGTCTCCAACTAACCAGGTCATCAATCCCTGCGCTCTGCGACTCGTGGGGACTTGATAGTCCGGCGCTCCCGTACGCCAATGGGGGTTCACCGTGGCCTTCTTATGTATTGGACCTTGCTACTGGAAGTTTTCCGCAAACAATTCGCAATTCCGTTGTACGTGTATCTTAATGAAACATTCTCAAAGTTACTTAAGTCACACTTGTTTAGAACTGTCGGGTAGCTACCTTAAGGCCCTTTGTGAGGTTATTGTAAGACACTGTATAAATGTCCATATACAATACACACAAACATACATATTATTATTACTTCTGAAGTGGGGCATCATTTAACGTTTAAAGGGACAGCTTCTGAGTTTTGTTATCTTCTGAGTTTTGTTATCTTCTGATTTTGTCATCTTCTGAGTTTTGTCATTTTCTGAGTTTTGTTATCTTCTGAGTTTTGTGATCTTCTGAGTTTTGTCATTTTCTGAGTTTTGTTATCTTCTGAGTTTTGTGATCTTCTGAGTTTTGTTATCTTCTGAGTTTTGTTATCTTCTGAGTTTTGTTATCTTCTGAGTTTTGTTATCTTCTGAGTTTTGATATCTTCTGAGTTTTGTCATCTCCTGAGTTTTGTTATCCTCTTCCAGATCTGTTGGTGTCTTGACGAGATGTTCTCAGGATCGTCGAATCGCCGAGGTCCTGCGTCGCCAGCAGATGTCGCTACAACATGGCTTGCCTCTTGGATCTTACTTGCTAAAACCGGTCCAACGAATCCTAAAGTATCACCTTCTACTGCAGGTAAAGAACCGAGTGACCTCTCAGAGATGTAACTGGTGGAGGCAGTCTCTCTCACTCTTTGTGAAGACTGAACTGAGGCGTTGGCCTATCATGATGAGACTGGTCTAACCTAGATCTATCGTGACATTTTAGGTAGTTCTAAACGACCTCTTTACTGGTTGAGTTGGGTGTAGACTGATCTTGATTTGTTATGAACTGGTTTCGGGTGATTCGGTCGATATAGATTGACTTGTTTTTTTTATTATTAACTGGTTTTGGTTGATGCGGTGGATATAGATTGACTTGTTTTTTTATTAACTTGTTTTGGTTCATGTGGTGGCTATAGACTGATTTGCTTTTTATTAACTGGTTTTGGTTCATGTGGTGGATGTAAGCTGACTTGCTTTTGATTAACTGGTTTATGTGGTGGATACAAACTGACTTGCTTTTGATTGACTGGTTTTGTTGACATGGATGTTAACTGACTTGGGTTTATGATGAACTGGTTTTGGCTAACCTGAATTTGATTAAGATGCATCTAGATTTTCTTGGTTTTAGACCAGCGGGATTTCTCATAATAAAATGTATGATTGGAAGCCATTGTAATTGATGGGAAGCTGGCACATGGTAACTTGCCACCTTTTTATCGGCCATGTCCTGAAGGCATTGTCTATTATGAATGGTGCTATTGATGATAAGGCCAGTAAGGACAGAGCATTGATTTGGATGCTGCTCTTGGCATCTTGCTGCAGCTTTGGACACGATGCCATCCTGGTGATGTAACACCTGTGCCACTTATTATAGACTATGGTTGCTGATGCAGCTGTTGTTGCTAATGATGAAGATGTTGATGCTGTAGTGGCTGTCGCTGATCATAGTGAAGTAGCTGATGCAACTAAACGATATTGCAGTTATTCTATACTGATAATGAAGTAGCTGTTGTAGATATTACATGTGCGATTACTTAACAGACTGTAAATTTGCTTTTGATAATGATGATGATGATTTTGATGATGATGATGATAATGATGACAGAATTTGCTCAACAACTACGATCAAAGTGGATCGGGCTCCGAGACGATCTCCCGAGCGCTAGGATCGATGATGAGCGTTGCCCAGCGGATAAACGATATGAAGCGAGCGCATGAGCGCTCGGTACGGATCCAGGAGATTCAGAGCCTGCTGTATGACTGGAATCGCCTTGACCCAAACAACTATGGTGACCTTGTGCTGGAGGTCAGTTGATTGTCTTCCATGATTGTTTGATTAATCCTGGATTGATTGTAGTTTTGATTGGAATGCTGATTGATTCAAATGGTTGATTTATCTTAAGGCTGAGTAGTGAGTAAATGTGACTGATTGACATCTAACTGGCTTGTAAACGTATGGGTGGTTGATTGACTTGTGGGCTGGTGGATTGACTTGTGGGGGCTGGTTGATTGACTTGTGGGTTGTTTGGTTGACTTGTAGGCTGGGTGGTTGACTTGTGATTGGCTGACTTGTGGGTTGGTTAATTGAGCAAGGTGTTGGTTGACTTGTGACTGGGTGGTTGACTTATGGGTTGGTTGACTTGTGGCTGGGTGGTTGACTTATGGGTTGGTTGAATTGTGGGTTGGTTGACTTCTTAAGTTCAAGGATTTACTGACTTTCTGACTTTGTTAGTATTTAATTTATTTGCTTCTGTCAATTGTTTTTCGTGGATTGTTTTCTGGTTGGTTTCGTTTATTGGATTCTAAATTGATGGGTGAGTTACTTGACTGCGTTGCTGGGCCAGTTCATCAATTGGTTGATTGATTGGTTGATTGGTTGATTGATGAGGTCTACTACTCTACTTTTAGGACCAGTTCCAGATGTTTGGTGCGAAGGCGTTTCGTTTGGTCTGGGTCTTTCGAAAGGCAGTCGTCATTGCGAAGAAGAAAGAAGATGAAACGGTTCAAGTGAAGACGGCCATCATGGTAGTGTATTGTTTCTCTGGCACCATAGAAGTTACTGTGAATCAGACAGGCTTGAACATATGTGATGTATCATGAATGGAAATCAGATTGGATTATGAAAAAGACATTCAGTTGACCTGGAATAAGCATTTAGATCTGGTGGATTGTCATCCCTTGAGATTTTATATACATGATTATATACATAATTTTACATACACGGTGTCCCAATTGAATTGATACCCTTTTTGTTTTGGCGATATACTTGTCAATTCTAAATGAAACTCTATAAAATTTCCGACAATGTAAGAGGGATAAATTATATTTTTCCTGAAAATTTTATCCAATTCTACAAACAGAGTCCAAAGTTATGCATATTCAAATTTGGGCAAAGAAAACTTTAAGTTTCCAACATGTAAAAGATAGGAAATTATTGTTTGCGACTGCGCACCTTTCTTTTTAAATTAATAAATTTCTTTTTAAATTAATAAATATGACGTTATATTTCCGTCATTTCCATGTTATGGACAATAATAAAAATGGTTTTCAGCAAAGATTATATGAGTTTAATAAAAACAATTAAGAGAAGAAAGCATCATATGGAGCAAAAAGGTTTTTAAAGGAATTTCCTATAACAGCAACTGGTTCATTGCAGCCTTAATCGACTGATTGCAAAAAATTTCATATTCCAGCAGGTGAGAAGGACAGTGCTCCTGCTCATCGAGCCAAAGAAACTGTTGTTCTGCTTTCGATATAAACTCCTGAGTTCATTTCACCAACTCTTTGTGCCCCCCCCAATAGCCCTGATCTTAATCCACTGGTCTACGAGGTATGGAGCGTCCTTCAAGAACGCTGTCAGCCTCTCTGCCCTACGTTGGCCACAGGCCACGAGTTGACTCCACACAGATTCAAGTTCAACTACTTTATTATCAATATACACAGCTTTATATACCAAGTAACTCCTCCTACAATGCTATACTGTCCAATTAGAGCACAGTGTGTCCTGTCATAGTTCAAGATTGACAGTTCATAATAGTTCATGATAAATTTTAAATAAATATAATTATATATATACATATCTCTATATATATCTGTGCCTACCTATGACATTACCTCTAATCCCCTTTTTTTAAGTTTTCAAATCATAACAATTTGTAAACTTAAATATAATATATAACAAATCAACACAATAATAATTAAAATAAACACTAATTATCTACTACATATGTTTTCCCTGGATCCATATGTACATTACATTACTCCTCTAAAGTCTAGACATACAATCAGCAACGATATTCAATTTCCCTTTCTTGTATCTAATCTCCACATCAAAATTTTGCAACGCTAAACTCCAGCGAACCAGTTTGGCTGATTTTGACATAGTTGTGCTTAAATAAGTCAAAGGATTGTGATCGGTAAAAATGACAATGTGTGAGCCCAATATAATATCCTTCAATTTAGATAGAGCCCAAACAATGGCATATGCTTCTTTCTCTATTGTGGCCCAGTTTTGTTGAGTGGCAGTCAATTTTTGGCTAATAAAAGAAACTGGCCTTTCTTTTCCTTCATGATCTAATTGGGTCATTACTGTTGCATGACTCTGTCACAATACAAATTCACTGGTTCACCCAAACGAAATATTTTAAGAACAAACATCGTTACACACACAACGCTTCAATTGAGTTTTCGTTAACAGTCTAGCCATGTCAGATTATGTTTTCTTATTATATTAGTTATCGGCATTAAAAACAGCGCAATAAGCTTGAGATGTTCATAAGTCATCCCATGTCATCGAACATTTTTGATTGATTCATGATGTCCATATTGATGACTTCAGAAATCTCTCTCGATTTCTGGCTGATACATCAGTGGAGTGCGACATGCAGACCACTCTTTTGGTACACAAGCAGGACGCAGATTAACTTCATGTTCTACGACAGTACAAAAATCAGATTTGTCAGAAAAACATTCAATGTGTTTATTTAAAACATTCAGGAATTGTGTTTGTAGTGCAATGTCAGTCAACAATTTCAAAAGTGCATTACAAACAGTTATTGCAGTTAAAAGTGTCAGTAAGAACACTGTAGACCATCTAGTACAGATGTCAACTATGCATAAACAATAGCAATGTCCCTGTGAGGACGCTCTCTCAATTATATCCAGTTGGAAAATTCTGAAAGTTATTTGCTCTCTTGGTATGGCCGTAATTGGCACTCGATCTAACACAACATTTCTGGCTTTTAGTTGGCATTCAGTACAGGATGTACACCACTCTTTAATCTCATTTTTAATTCCAGGCCAAACGAAAGATAAACTTATCCTCTCTCGGGTTTTATCTTCAGCGAAATGATCGAAGAAAACTGATTCGTGAGCCAATTCTTTAATCTTCTGCCGTCTCTGTTGGGGCACAGCCAGTTGCTGGAACACAACCTGTCCTGTTATCTTTACTCGTTTATATAATAAGCCATTACATAAACACAACTCCGTTTTCCCTTCTCTTGCCAAATTAACATCCGCTTGTTGTCGCTTGGCATACAACATAGAATCGGATAAACCTAGAGTCCATTGTAATTGATGTTGCGCTGATAAATGATTCGGCTGTTGTGGCGATGCCAAGTTATCTGCCTGACTTTCCTGTTTTTCCAAGCCAAACAAATTATCCAAGTGCAAATCTGTCATTTCAGTTTTATCTAAATTGTTTGGCTCTTCAAACAAATTTACTTCCTTCCTCATCTGTTCAGGTGTCAAAACATTAACCTCCTCAGCCTCTTTATTTCCTGTTTCCAAGCTGCTAAATAAATTTTCCAAATTCATTTCTTCTGTTGTTGCCTCATCTGCATCGTCAGTATCTTGACTTACTCCCTTACTTCCAGTCTGCTTAGGTTTCCAAGTCTGTGCTCGAGTCAACATAATAATTATTCAAATTTTGCATTTGAGCGTCAGGTACCTCAATTTGTGGCAACAATTTTAATTCAGCAATAAGTTCAGGGTGTAACAAAAACATTTCCCTCCCTGACATATTTTCCACTACAGCACAGACACACGGCATGTATGATCCTATGTTCAACAGTTTAGAACCGTCATCAGTATGGTCATTTGTTAACCTCAATTCCAGTTTAACTAATTTTGCTAAAACAGGTTTTCCAGTTGCACATTGAAGTCTTACTTCACCCATTTCCTCAACAGGTAATCCTTTGATTACTTCCTTACTTACCACAGGGATTTCCGTGGCTGAATCAACCAATGCTTTCACTTTCACTTTCTGACTATCATTCACCTTCAGTTCAATGTCCACATGCTGTAAGGTTGCCTTTTTCAGGACCACGTTAGTCTGACAACAATTCACACCCTTTTCTCCTTTCATCCTACTTGCTTCTTTTCGTTTCAATCTTTCCTCATCATGCTCTGTCCATCTTGATCTTTCTGCCGCAATCTGTTCTTCGTGCTTCTTCCACATCTTCTCCATATTCTCCATATGCAATTGTAATTGCCGTTTCTGAAATGCCATATTCTCTTTTCTCATCTCCATTTCTTCTCTTCTTAAAGCCCGTTCTTCTATCCTCAGAGCCATCTCCTCCATTTTCAATCTCTCATACCTGTCAGTATGCCTACTCATCCGTCTTGGTCTATACTCTTCTTCTTCTTCTGATATTCTGCTCTCTTCTCCCAATTCAACATAGGCACCTATCTGTATTTCTCCTTCTTCTGCAATCCATGCCTTGGCCAATTCCTCACAAAGGGCCTCTCGATCAAGCAAAAACAACTCATCTTGCGACTTCCCATACTCTCTCAACACTTGTCTCACCCTCTCGGTAGACATACTGTTCATTTCTGCACGTCTTTCACTCGTAAGACTTTCCATCTTGTTATGCAAATCAAGCACAAAATAACCACACAAAGAAAATCACCACACAAAGAAACTCAATACACAATCAAAATCACCACACAAAGAAACTCACTATGCCATCAAAATCACCACCAAACAAAAATCACACCCAAAAGTGTTCACAACTTCACACGTGTACAAGAAAATTAACTTATCTTCTATAACAGAGTTCTTTTCTTCCGCCGTCGTCTTCTCCCAAACCAGCAACAGGTTCAGTTGACTTCGGTTGTTTCACCGTCCGCTCCGATCATCATCAGCTTCGTTGATTGTCACCGTCACTTCGCAGATCGTCGCCGTCACCTTCAGATCGTCACTGTCTCCTTCGCAGATCATTGCCGTCACCTTCACAGATCGTCACAGATCGTCACTGTCTCCTTCGCAGATCGTTGCCGTCACCTTCGCAGATCGTCACAAATCGTCACCGTCAGCCAGTTGAACGGCTTATTCCTCGTCCTCTCGCGACCGGAATTATATTGCTCCACGCAGACACCGTCCGATGTAGACACTGCCTGCACTGTAAACTTGGAAACCGATCAGCTTGTCTTCGTCTGATTTCCTCCAAATAGCATCGGCGTCAGACAGAAGGCAACGAATGCAACTCAGACCTATTTAGGATCAGCCCTTGCTGCACTCATTAACCAACTGTCAACCGAAAATAATCGTAGATCGTCTCACGTATACGATTCAGACAAAATAACAACTTGTTGCTAGTTATCTGTCTCTCCAAAACTCCAACAGTCTCTTCAGTTCAGTCTGCGTGGCCAGGGAATCATTCGCATCCCACCACGCTGCCACCAAATGTCAGCTTCTCTGCCCTACGTTGGCCACAGGCCACGAGTTGACTCCACACAGATTCAAGTTCAACTACTTTATTATCAATATACACAGCTTTATATACCAAGTAACTCCTCCTACAATGCTATACTGTCCAATTAGAGCACAGTGTGTCCTGTCATAGTTCAAGATTGACAGTTCATAATAGTTCATGATAAATTTTAAATAAATATAATTATATATATACATATCTCTATATATATCTGTGCCTACCTATGACAAACGCGTTTATCAAACTCGCATAGGTCTACGTGACGTTGACCACCTCAAACAGCGAATTGTGGAAGAATGGAATCGTTTTGATCAAGGGATTGTTAGCAATGCAATCAATGAATAGCAAAAACGCCTTAGAGCATGCATTCGAGCTAATGGATGACATTTTGAACATCAGCTTTGAAGAGCAGCAATTGTTGCAAACAATAATTTTCTATCTTTTACATGTTGGAAACTTAAAGTTTTCTTTGCCCAAATTTGAATATGCATAAGTTCGGACTCTGTTCATAAAATTCGAAATTTTCAGGAAACATTGATAATTTATCCCTCTTACATTCTGTGAAATGTTATAGAGTTTCATTTAGAATTGACAAGTATATCGCCAAAACAAAAAGGGTATCAGTTCAATTGGGACACCGTGTATATATAATATTACATATATATATGTAAAAAATATATGCACTTTATTTTACACTAAGCAGAACAGAGAAACTACTTGTAAATGAAACTAAACGTACCGTATGCACATGAGTTCAAAAAGCGAATTTTACACAAATTTAGATATCGGCCCATCTGAATTTAATCTGCTAGGAAGCACGATTTTGATTTTGAAATGATGCCTTGCAGTTTTCAAATCTGATGCTCGTGGAGACGATCCAGAGGGCGCCACTGAATTTCCATCTGATTCCGTTCGACAATCCAAAGACTCAGTTCACTGTGCAGGTAAGCAGTCTATAGCGTTTCTTTAGCTCATATTTCTCTACTGTGACTCATCTCTTTGAAAATTGAGAACAATAATTAAGGGCTTACGGTTAGTCATGATGATGATCATCATAACTTGAGTGTCATCATTACTGTTATTTTGTTTTGCCATTAGGCTCGAACGGTGGACCAGAAGAGACACTGGTGTCAGGAGATCAAGCGTCTGATCCTCGAGAACTATGAAGCCGTGATTCCAGAGAAAGCAAAGCAACTCGTGATGATCATGGGAAAGGATGAGCAGGATCTTGCTCAGAGTACAGGTGCGTACAATTGATGAACTCCATGGAATTTAATGTTTAAGTGACAGATTATTATACATGCAATCTATCTTTGTTATGTGCAGAATGAATTAAATGCACCACCAGCATCGCAATTGATTAACCGTTTAAAGAGTGCTTCAGATAGGAACTGAATGATGCGGTTTCACCAAGTGAATTTTGTGAAAGAAAAATAAAAGTTTTAGTTGCTTTTACCATCTCCGTTAGCACCGTGCCATCTGCTGTCTCCTCCCTATTCATAGCGTCACTACTTTAAGTCAACCCTTCTCTGCAGCAGTGTGGACTTTGGCGACGATGCTGTCGTATGCACATGAGTTAAGGGCTTACGGTTAATGATCATGGGAAAGGATGAGCAGAACTTTCTTTCGGCTAATATTTAGAGGATTCAGTCTGTTTTCAGTGCCTCTGCTTGTCTTATTGGGGTTTGTTCCCAGATGCGATCATATGGCTTCCTTTATTTATGAGAGTGCTTTGCACTGGTTTCTCATGCGACTGCTTAAAGAACAGTTTCAAGATCAGTTTCAAGAACAGTTTCTAGATCCTGACCTTTATGAAAATTGTCTTTGAAGCTTTTCTTCTTTAGTCATTACTTAGGAACTTCTGCATTTCGATCTCCTCTGTCCCAGGTCGAAGTACACGTCCGTCCATGGGCCACTGATTGTCCACGTGTGCAAGCTGAGACGGCGGTCCACAAACTTTGCGTGTGTTGGTACGCCAGCTGGAAATGCCTTTCTTGAAAGCTGCAGCTTGAGCACGACAATTTGCCCTTTCCACAGTTTCGCAAGCACCGCAAGACTGCAATTTGACAGTGATTCCACTATTTCATGTCGGGAGCAACCGTTCCCTCTAAGCTGCATGAGGGAACATTGGTCGGAGTGCCACTAATTAGTTTGTGCTTGCTTGCTATTGTGCATTATAAATATCAGATTACGAGTGTAAGTACAATTTAAGAGATGCAATTATACATAGTTTTATATTCTATTTCTGATGTCGGTTAATAGGCATGTTGTATTTTTACCCATGCGATGTTGCTTGATTTCCAGATGGTGTTGAAAGTGTTTCTGTTGAACCAGCCAAGAATTCTGGGATCGTGGAAAGAAGGAAAGGTCGCCAGAGGTCAACCGGATTTATTTCCGGTGAGAGAGTTCAGTTCAGTGATGATGATAGCGGAAGAAAAAATTTAATTGGTCGACAAATCGGAACAATGGGAGAAAGTGCAAAGTAGAAAGTAGAAAGTGCAAAGTAGAAAGTAGAAAGTGCGACGTAGAACTTCCAATGTGGATAATAATTGCCTAAAAGAATGTGACGTACGATAATAGGTTAAGCAAGTGTGGACTAATAAATAATGCAGGAGAGGCGGAGAACAAAGAAAGCCCCTCTGTGAAGCTCGTGAGATACGGTAATCACTGGAAAGGAGATGGTGCTGTGGGAAAGGTTGCTGGAATTGGCTCCCAGCGCAGGAATTTGATGCCACAGATATAGGCTAATTTATTACTTAAAAACTTGGAGGAAGATTAGGGCAGAAATCCTTCGGTTCAAGATTTGTAGTGGTTGGAATGGACACTTAATTTAAGAGGCTGACTGCAGAGCTTTGAAAAGCATTTCAGGCTAACTATAGTGGTTCTAATACTTAAGGTTTTTTATATTCTGTCTTGTTAAAAAGCCATTATTGATTTCTTGCTCTAGAACTGCTATGGCTCAGTGTTAATCATTTTTCTCAATTGGTCCTTCCCTTTGGAATGCACTTTCTCCTTCTATTCGCTTTACAATTCTGTTTGGAAGTCTCTCTTCTGCATTCTCTGCTCTCAAAACCTGCTTGCTCTCGCAGGGTCTTGAGCACTGCGACTGGGAGTGCTTCTGAATGGTTCACTCTACTAGAGCCGCTTTTATAAATACTTATAAAATTATACAATTCGGTAGTATTGGTTGAAGCAGGGATGGTTTTTACTTTACAGAGCAACAGCATTCCACAACCTCAGCAATAATCTCTGCCTACCTGACCGACTTATGAATCTCGACTTCATTTATCACATCTGACCCAACCTGTCTGTTACACCTGTTTCGTCTTGTTGCCCTATAAATAAGCTGGTTCCCACAACTTGGCTTACTTTGGTGGCTGTAAAAATCTTGAGTTTACAATATTAACTTTTTTCGTATTTACCATTCATTCATTCAATTGTAATTTAAGGATTGTTGATAGATGCAGTTAGTAAAGTAGCAGTTTATTCCCTTGGTTTTTAATCTACTCTTGCTTCTTGATTTATTTCAGATCTAAACATACTGAAGTCAAAGAGAGGTTTGCACCAAGTTGCTTGTCACTAGTATAATTTTATCTATGCATAATTGCATATATATAATAAGTTATGATGAGTATGTTTATAGAAATTGAATGCAGGCTTATTCAGAGAAAATTTTGACTTGCAATCTTGAAACCAAGCTACTTTGCAACACGGAAAGAAAATAGACTGTAGAAGTCTCTAGGATTAGAAATAAGATTAGAAACAGATTAGAAAAATCAGTCACATAGAAATTAAAATTAATTGTTCATATATTACGTAAATTGGGAGGGAGGGTGATCGAATATAGGCAATATTGCGTACAAATGTGTATGGTAGAAGATTCTAACAGAGTATTTGTACGCAACATAAACTTCTAATTATGACATTCGCATTGGCCTATTTTTCAGCTATTTAATGTTATTCAGGTCTATGTTTAAAACTTTTCTGCTGCAGCTTGCTCACTGATCATATACTATTGTATTAAATGAAGTTTTTACAATGGATTATCATTTCTAAATGTGACTTTGTTTGAACATCCATCATTTGTTGCCTTGGTAGCAGCATTGCTGCATTGTATACCAATCAACTTTTAAAGTGCTTAGATTTTTTCTAGGAAACATTACATTACTATTTGAATGACTTTCATTACACGCTTCGTTTGTTAATCTGAATTGGAGATGTCATTGACGCTCATGGTCCGTCTATTTTTAGGGTCTAAAGTTCAGTCGCCCGGAACCGCCACTCCTGACTCGGTATGATTAAATGTTGCAGCGTATTGTCTATTTTTAAACTTAAATACAGATGTTTGAAACATTCCCAATAAGGTAATGTAATAATTTAGCATAATGTTATATAAATAAAATAAGTGTATACAAGCAACTTTGTTTACGGTCGTTACATGGAGTCTCTTTGGTTGGCTTGAACCCTCAATTGTTAGGTTACAGACAGAGGATGCTACTGAACAGACTGCTTTGTCAATCAGTCAATCAATCAGAATTTATATAGCACCCTCAAGATTTCTGCTCGAAGACCCGACCCAGGCCACGTGGAAAACATAGTGGTCTTCTGTTTTTTTAGTTATGTGCATCATTGCAATTGTTTAAATCAGTGTGAGAATTGTGGAACAAATTACTGGGGGGTTGGACTATGATGAACATGGAATAGGGGTGGGGGTAGGTGAAAAACAGACTTTATCATGGGGCTCTAAGAAAGATGGGGGGTTTGAACTCCCCAAACCCTGGCAATTCTCACCCCGGTTGAAGCATTTACCAGGGGATTAGTTTTCCATGTTTGTAAAATGATTCCACTGTGTAGGCTGTTTCGTTAAGTATTATTGTTTCTCGATCTTTTTGGAATGCAGGTGGCTGCGTGGAAGAGTGGAGGAACAACTCCAGATGTGTTCGCCAGAGGAGTGGATTTGAAAGGTGTTGTGTCAGAGAGCTTCTGTCAGGTAAAGATTCTGTTATAAGTTTGACAATAGCAATATCAGCAGCGACAGCATTGAAAACTTAATGTGAAGAATAACAGGAAGGTGACAACTGTAAGAGAAATGAACATTAGCAACCTCCTCCGGTCCAGACTTGGGACGTTTAAAGTATGAGCCTTTGCAGGTTCGCATTCCGGGTCTAGGGATAATTGTCCACACTGGTATCACTTAACCCTAGAACCACTAGGTTTAAACAATCCTTACCTAGCCTACTCCTTTGAAGATTATCCCAGTCTTGGCTTGGCTATATGTCTGAATAATTTATGTTACCTAATTAAGTTATTGGATTGACAACTTGGTGATACTGGAGATGCTCTGTGTTACTTTTGTACCTGACTTGGTGTGCTTGTTGTTGCAAACGGACCAATAAAATTATTTGATTTGATATGATTTTGATTTAGGCTATGTCCATGGCTTCTTGGATTCCTTTTTGGCTTTTGATTGTAATTAACATGGAATGTGACTTCCAAATCAATTTTTCATAGGTGCAACCATTAACTGAGCATCTATTATAGTCATGCTATATGAGTTCTCAGATGTGGAATATTGTTTGTAATGATGATTACACTGGCTGTGGTTTGTTAAGAAAGTAACCAACAAGCCTCTATTGTTCATATGATAATTAGTGGCAAGAAAGAGATATATACCCAATCATTACCCATGCTCATATATCAATTTCTGTCAAAGGGCTTTCGTTGAAGTTTAATTGGTGCAGCAGTCTGATATGAAGCAGTTTGTGACATACTTTTTATAGGACTTGGATCGCAAGTCCCGAATGCTTCACACGAGCTTCAGTCTTCAGAACATCCAGAACCCTCCAATGACGGCTCCGCTGCGGAAGCTGGGAGGCTCCGAAGGAGACTGGCACTCAGAACCCAGTGAGCGTCACCTGCTCCAAGCAAAGAAACTACTCGCCGCCGAGTCGCTCGAGGAGGAATTCTCCGAATCCGATTCTCAACTCAGCTCGTCTCAGAGCGTCAAGTCCGCCGACTGGCCGCGCCACACGCTATCGAAAGAGGTGGCCGCGAAGCCGCAGACGCCTGCCATCTCCGAGGAGCCGCTACAGAGCGATTACGGACAGCAACAACATCAGTCTCTGCGTATGACGATCAGCTCACCGTGCGATGACAACGTTGGATTATTATCGAAGAGGAAGAGCGACGTGAAAAGCCAACGCTTGCTTAACAACGGATTTTCCGAACTGAACGAAAATAAATTTCATGCCGCGGTGTCTCTCGATGCCGAACAGTTTCTCAGAGATCGTACTCCGCCGGTTGCCGCGGGACAGAGTCAACCGCCCGTGAACGCTTCGAGAGCGGGGAGTTTTCCCCCGTTTTTCGACGACCGGTCCTGCTCCTCCGACAGTCTCGTACGGAATACGGGAGGAACTCAGAAGTCGTTTGGAAACGTCTTCGTCGACCGGACCGCTTTTCTCGTGTCCGAATCGAGCGGATGTGTGGGCAGCAATCGGGGTTTGGACCGGCGTCTTGCAAGGCTCTGCACCCCTCCACGCGAGTTTGGCAGTCCGGCGTTCGTCCGAGATGTCCGACAGTCGAAGGAGCGTGGAAAGACGGTCGTCCACTACGGAACTCCGATGCGGATGGTGGAATTCCCGGACGACATCTGTGGCGGAAACACGAATGACATTTCCGGTTTGGAGAGTGATGACCTATCGCAGGACCTGACCAAACCGAGTCGTCGGAAAACTACCAACTGCAAGTTGCCGGAATATCCGATCGTCAGCGCGTCGCTGGAGATCTTCCAGGCGCATCCGAGACGATCGACCTCTGTCCAGGAGGACATGATTCACAGTTGCATCCAGGTAACTGCGGAGAACTCGACGAAGTTGAAGCCAAAACGATCCGGCAGCTTTCACGGTAATTCGTTCTATTCCACCAGCGCACACGTAAACCCAGAACCTCCGAAACATCCGACAACGGAGGTTAAGTCGCCCGTCAGCAGCATAAAGAGTACTCTGCTCAGCTGGACAGAAAAGCTGACAAAGCGAAGATCCCACAGCTCGGAAAATCCCGAGACTGGGACTTCGGGAGGTAACGACGAGGCCGGTGGAGATTACAAGACGAAGACGAAGTCGGGTATGTTCGTGTCTCGTCTTGCCCGGGCCAGTTACCGAAAGCTGAAGCGCGAGAAGTCGATCGACGTCATCGACTCGTGCGAAAACGAATCTCCGGAACTACTTTCCGGAAGTTTGGTCACATGTCCGAAAGTCCTGAGACCGGAAGAAGATCTGTGTCAGCAGGTAATGGCGCAGCGGACACGCGTTATCAGCGCCTACGCTCTAACGACACTTCCGAGGCAGCATCGCAACGAAAACGCGACGCACGTTGGGATGGGGACGGTGTTTGAGAATGGCGACCAGCAGGGAAGCAGCACTGCCATCGAAACTCTCGCCAACGAGCCTTTCGTCGGGAGACCACCGAACGGTTGTTCCACCGGATGGACAACACCGGACGAAGCGGATCCCCGAAAGCAACCGTGCAACGACGCCATCTACCACCTGCGTTACATCGACGATGACGGAACGTCGCTCGTTTCCGAACGGATCGGAGAAACCAACGCCAACTCCGAAGCGGTTGATACCGCAGAGGTCGTGACCTTGAGCCCCATTAAAGCAAAGGCGTGTTCCGCCGTTAGTCTTCCGGGAATGAGAAACGGATTTACCTGGAGTAACTCGCTGTACGCCGTCGGTCAAGCCGACGGTTGGACGCACGCTTCGGTCAGCACCGACGGTCGGCTGAACTGTTTCGGGGCGCCTCACGGTCACTGGATTCCGTACATAGATGACAGCGGTGACGACGACTGATGCTAATCTCAGGAATTGGTTTTTCCAGTTACTGGGTTTTCCCAGTTACTGGGTTTTTCCAGTTACTGGGTTTTTCCAGTTACTGTGCTTTTCCAGTTACGACTTTTTGACGCATTCCGGAATGCCAGTCAAAACCTGAAGGGTACTAGATGACTCTTTCTGGAATGAGAATCAAAACTTGTGACAGTTCTACAGATAGATGATGTTCAGGTTATCGATCAGCTCATCCTCACTTTGAGATCGTTCGATCCTTGACGAAGTCAGAAACTAGTTTTCTTTTGTACGAAACATTCTCAAGGAAATGCAATTGATGGAAGTGCCGTTGTTAGGTTTAAATTGATTTAAACCTAACAATGGCACTTTGTCTGTTACTGTCTGTTGATGTCATGTTCCAGATTGATGGAACTGCCATTGTTAGATTTCAATTTCTTTGTCTGTTGGTGTCATGTTCCATCATGTACCAGACTGTTTGCAGCCAGAGGAACAAGCAGCTGTCCAGAAAACAATGGAATAGTTTCGTTGATGAAAATATAAAATGAAAACCAAGGTTGTTTTGGACAGTTACCACTTGCTGCAGTTGTTGATAATGTCTCCGTCTATATATAAAAAAGCCTTTAGATGCATAGAATTTATTGTTGAAGATGAAACTGTGTGATGGTAAGACATATTCACTGTCCGGAACGCATAATTATTATTAGTTGGAGCGTAGTATTTAAGTGTCCTGTAAATTGTTAGTTTGCTGTGATTGTCCTTAGACTTAAGCCGAACAATCCCTCAAATGCTGGGAGAATGCTTCTGATGGAATGTCATAGAAGCATGCCAGCAAGGGTTAATTGCCAGCAAGGGTTAATTGTAATCTCAAGATTGCTAAAGCATCAAAATATTGTTCACGGTCATTAATAAGTGTTAATGTCTTAAAATGTCATTGTGGTGGTTAGTTAAACAGGTATACTGTATGCTTACCCCTACCGGTGTACATGAATACTTGTATGCATTGGCGGATCCGGGGGGGGGGGCAAATCCGGCCATGGCCTCCCATTTAGAAATGTGCACATTTTTCACCAACTATTCAGGTTCGTACAGGCTCTCAATAATGAGAAGACAGAGAGAAAAAGGAGAAAAGTAGCGTACGACCCAAAAAAATTCATTGGCTATTCTGATGGCCAAAATGGCATGATTTTCGATTTTCGACCAAACGACTACAAATATGGTCCTCAGCTATTTTGGCAGACAAAGTGCTGTATTTTTCTACGACATTTCAACCAAACGA
The DNA here is from genome assembly GCA_949752735.1 of Lumbricus terrestris. NCBI lineage: Eukaryota > Metazoa > Annelida > Clitellata > Crassiclitellata > Lumbricidae > Lumbricus > Lumbricus terrestris. The sequence continues at coordinate 43,557,488 of OX457041.1, forward strand.
CTTTAAAAAGTCATCAGATTGATTTTACGGCAAAGACCAATGAAAATTTTTTCGAACCCAACGCCAAAAATTTTGCCCCTCTGTCGAAAATTTCTGTATCCGCCCCTACTTGTATGCAGTACTTGTTGGTAAAAGATTAAGCATAATTTGTATACTTGTGTAAAATGTGAGGTTGTTTCAACAAGTAGCACATAGACAGTTAAACAAGAACTGTACTTTGTTTCTAGTGATTGTTATGTGGCTATGACTAGGATTTGCAGATAATGGTTCGTAGGCTGTTGTTACAGAGATTGTTATGTATGTTTTATTATGCTGTGAATTTTGGCGTAGGTTTCCGTTTGTTTATTTCACTTTCCAGATCAAAAAGGTTGCCCATGTGTCAAGTCTGTGCTCGGAAACCAACTGAATATGTTAGTGTTCTTAATTTTCACCGAACCATAACTGGTTGAAGCTGGCTTATCAATTCTGAAACAATTTAAACTGACCTGACTATTAATTCTGAAAGGCGTTAGAAGTTGTGGGATGTCTTAATGCTTTTGGCCCAGTGCTATTTTGTTGGGATTTCAACTTGAACTAGCCTAGTTCAAGGAATTACATTACTAGCTTGTAAAATGAGAAATTGGAATGATCAATATAAGTTATTAGCGACGGCCCATGTTATAAATGGTTGTGATATTTAATTCATTGTAGTAATGAATCGCCATTCATTCAAGTCTTGCACTAAAGTTTTAAGGAGCATTAATTTTAAACTAAGGTACAACACACGTTATGGTTTCATCAGTCCGATTTAACTCTTAAACTCGCGTGAATGCATGAAGACCTGTTAAAACAAGTCTGTGATTTGGTCGCCTGAAAATATTACCGTTATGATCCCAATTCCCAATGTTTACTATACAAAGTGATGTGAATTGCCAGTGGGGTTATTAAGCTTGCGAATTAATTAGGCCATCAGAAGCTAGTGCAACATTTTGCAGGGTCTACATTGGTATTTATGGGCTTCAGTTTATTCTTGGGTAATTCAGCCTCTTCAGTAGGCATACACTTCTTGAGAAGTTGTTACCATGGTAATATTAATTATGTAAATGTATCTGTAGTCATGTGCAATACCAGTCCTGATCAAATGTGAGAGCAGTAACTTTTGCATGCATGAGTAGCCCAAAGTAGGATTGCCAGCACTTGCATTTACACAGGGCATCTCCTGGCTTTCGTCTCCCAACTCATGGTAATATTACCTGAATAACGAAAATCTCTAATTCTTTGTGTTTTTGCAACTTATGTTACATGTTTTAATTTAAAATACAATGTCTATTGAAACTTTGTTGGAAGTTTTGACCTTAGTTTGTAGTTTTCGCACAGTAAAAGAGTAACTAGCAATAGACAAATGCAGCCAAGCAGAAAGTTGGAGTAAATAGATGTTTTCATTATCCAAAGTGCAGAAAAGGGTTAACCTGTTTGTTTGAGATGTTAGATAATAGGCAGATGGGTTTTTTAGAGAAAAGAAAAACTGTAGCAAAACTATTGCAGTACTGTGCACTGTTTCAGATTATCAATATTCACATTTAATATTTATTCATGTTTTCATTGCAGCAATAAGAGATCCTTTAGCCACATGCTGCTCAGATGTGGCAAATGCAACGAATGGCATAAGAACCGATGATTTTTGTCAAAAGGCACCTTAAAATAATATTCAGTTGCTATGTATATGGTGTGTGCCATGGTCTAGTAGAGTGGTTAGAGGGTTGGTCTATTGGCCAAGAGGTTGGGGGTTCAAATATCCTTGGGACAGGTTTTTTTCTCAAGATTTCCGTTCCAGCTTGACTCTTCACCGATGAAAGAAGTACAGAGGGTACACTGTTGATGAGAAGATGACATAAGGGAGATAGATGCCTTGTAGCCGACTCTGCTATAATGATCATACACTGAGGGTTGGTGGGAAGTTATGATGCAGAGATGGCTGGCCAGGGGCAACCATCCTCCCTTGTATGCGAAAGCCAAGGAATTGAAGTTGCCAACATTTATGGCCATGTCTGCCTCCGAAGCTAATTTAATGAACTTCTTTCCATCTTCATCGGATCTTCTCACCAACCATGTGTAATTGTGTAGTCGATGTACTCATTTGTTGCCATGTTCTCTGGCAACAGCTGAAACAACTGAAATCTTTTCTGCTTGTTGTGATTGTGAAAAGACTGCATTGACAGGGCTCTATGTATCGGCTTACTGGTATATGTCTTTTCATAACGAACATTAATGATGCAGGGCACAAACCAGACTTTGAAATGGAGTAAGAATATTAGCCTTGCACATAGACCAGTGGAGCAGTGGGCAATTGCAAATGCTCCAGTCCAAGGTCCCTGAATTGATCATCGGGAGAAGGCCTACTTTAACTTTAAAAAAGTTAACCTACCGAAAGGAAAAGGCTGAACTTTTTTATTATGCTACTGCCCCCATTAGTCTACTAACAACTAACAGTACTTACTGAGCACTTCAGTAGCTCTGGTAGGTAGTCTGGTAAGGGCAAGGGTCAAATTTCCAGCACAGTATTCTTTAAAAAATAAACGAAAGCATGTGAGCAACTGATAATTTTAATAATCACGAATATAATATAAAACTTGGAGATCCAAAAACGTAAACATAAAAACACAAATGCAAAAGTCCAAAAGTCTTGCATCTAACACATTTCGAAACTAAAATTGCCATTTATTTTTACAATTAGGTTTATTCATTCTTTCATAGATTCATTAATTATCTAACAGTTAAAACCACCAAACAACTGAAAAAGTCAAAATTGGAATGCAATAAAACAAGGTAAAAATTAAAATGCAATATTCAAGGATTAAATGAAATTACAAAAAAAGGTTCTGTGAATTTCTTAAATGTTGACAGAAATTCTGCAAATAGAAATACCTGATTGGAAATGAAAGCATGTTTAATAGAAGTAGCTTGCTACTAACGATGATTGATAAATTGCAGTTATTAATTACAAATAGAAACATTAAATATAAAATTGAAAAACTTGATAAGGAATTGACATTTTCAATGCAAGATGCTAATCTCGGACAGAAAATACAAATCTCAGATAGAAAATTAAAATCTTTAATATAATATACAAATCTTAGACAGAAAAATTAATTTTTTACACTATATAATTCTCATACAGAAAATTAAAATCCTTAATTGTTAAATAGACTATATAAATCGCAGATCAGAAAATAAAATCTTTAACAGACTACACAAATCGCAAACAGAAAATCAAACTAGACTATAAACCTTGGACAAAAAATTAAAATTTGTAATATAATATCTTCTCAACAAAATTAAATGCTGGATAGAAACTATTCGTGTAAAATTGAAATAAGAACATTTTTATGGAAACCAGATCTTCAGAATGCTTCAACAGACAAGCTTTCGTCCTCTTTCTACACCAGCAGTGAATTTCAGGTAAAGTCAGAATGAAGCAAGTTCAGTTGATTTTACTTACTAAGTAAGATAAAATTTAAGTAATTAATTAATGACATAATTATAAGTAATTAATTAAGTAATTACTTAATTAAGTAATTACGTCATTACTTTAAGTAAGTAAAATTACCAACTTGGCAACTTTGTAACTAAAGTCCAGATGCAGTCTGGGAAAACTAGCCAAAAGTTAAGTCTAAGTTCAAGTGCGGTCTAGCTGAAGTCAAAGTGTGAATTCAACACTGAAGGCCTGCAAACCAAGTCAGCAAGAAAACAGTGTTCTGGTGATGGTCGAAAGCCTTTTTGCAACGGTTCACAAAATTTCCACAATTCATGCAAGTCATCTCATAAAGTTTCCCAGCCCTACCTTTTTGGTGCATGGTGCTAATTTCAAGGTCAGGTCTCTGGAAGGCCAATCTGGCCACAGTAAACTGAAATCAAAACGGTCGTCAGAACTCTGCGAAACTCGAATACGTAATCGGAAATCTGGGCAATTAAAAAGGTGATCAAAGACACTGGAAGTAAAGTGGGTCTTAAAAGGTCTTGGAAATTAACAATTAGGTCATAACAATTTGCAAATCACAGACAGTGAAGAAATAGAAGCATAAAATGAAGCTCAGGCTATCATAAATCTTTCTTAAACCGTTTCACTTATAATATTATTATTATCAAGATTACCAACTTGGCACTACTCATAACATTTGGATCTACTGATGAGCACCTCAGTTGCAGACTTTAAGAACCAAGAAATTTAACCAAAATTTGTCTGATTTGTCTTTTAATCTTTCATCATCTGGCAGATTTCCGACATTTATCCAGATAGTCTAGATAACTTTTTCCGACGTTTATCCAGATAGTCTAGAGACTTTTTTCCGACGTTTATCCAGATAGTCTAGATAATTTTTCTGCCATGATCGTCCGTTCTTCAGTCTCGTTGCTGAGCGAGTTGTCATGTCATGTGTTGATATTGTGTGCTTTTTGGCAGGTAGATCACTTTGAAAAGTTGATGGGGCCGATAAATCAGATGAAAAGACAGTGAGGTTATCACCATTCTTGTTCGGATTTCTTGTTGACAAATCAGAGGTGGAGGCAGTGTGTTTACTCTTGTTCTGGCTCTTGTTTCTGGTGTTCTTTTGCCTGATCCTTCTCTCTTTTTTCACAACCAATTGCAGTTCAACAGGTTCTTCTTGTCCGACTCTTAGCAGTTCTTCATCATCTTTTGGCCATTTTTGCTCAGTGACAGATTGCTTCTCGCATTTCGTTGCCGAACGCGTTGTCATGCCGCATTTCAACCAATCTTGGATTGGCACAGAGGTGCATGAGGCCCCCGAAGTGGATAATTTGCGTTTCTTAGTAGGTGGTTCACTTCGAAAGGTTGAGAAAGAGGTGGATAAAGCAGATGTGAAGGCCTGGTGTTCATCGTGATTCCTGTTTTGATTTCTTGTTGAGGCAGTGGGTTCACTCTTGATCAGGATCTCGTTTCTATTGTTCTTTCGACTCCTTTTCCTTTGTTTCTTTACCAGTCGCAGTCCCGCAGGTCGTTTTTTGTCATTCTTCTGACATGAGCACAGGTTCCTCTTGCGCTTCTTTGCTGAGCGTGTTCTCATGCGAGACTTCTGCCAATCTCGGATTGGCACAATGGTGTGTGAAGCCCCCGATGTTGGTATTTTGTGCTCCTTCATAGGTAGGTCAGTTCGAAAGGCTGAGAAATGAGTGGATAAAGCAGATGCGGAGGCAGTGTCTTGACTTTCATTCTGGTTCTTCCTATTTCTGGTGTTCTTTTGCCTGTCCCTTTTCTCTTCTTTCTTAACCAGCTGCAGTACAACAGGTTCTTCTTGTCCGGCTCTTAGCAGTTCTTCGTCATCTTTTGGTCGTTTTTGCTCAGTGCTTGATGGTGACTGATCAGTTCTATTTATGTTCTGTTCAGTCCTCATTAGTTCTTGTTGAGCTTTCAGTTTTTCTTGCTCAGCACTCATCTGCATTTGTGCAGCTCTAAGCTGTTCTTGCTCAAGTCTGAGCTGTTCATGCTCAAGCCTTAGCTGTTCTTGCTTAAGTCTTAACTGTTCTTGCTCAAGTCCTAACTGTTCTTGCTCAGCTTTGAGCTGTTCTTGTCCAACTCTCAACTGATTTTGCTCAGCCTTAAGCTGTTCTTTATCAGCCAAATGCAGCTCTTTTTCAGTCTTGAACTGCCTGTATTCACTCCTCAGCCGTTCTCGCTCAACCCGCCAGTATGCTCTCTCCGCTCTCAAGTCTGCTCGTTCAGCTCTCAATTCTGCTTGCTCCACTCTCAGATGATTCATCTCACATCTGATCTCTTTCTGATTGGATGATTCTATCCATCCTGGGCTATCATTCAGATCACCTGCCTTTGTTGGTGACATGTTTTGCGGAGAAGCAGATAATTCTTTCCGTGACCTAAACAGGAGTTCCTGCTCATTGCTTTTACTACTTCCAATGATATCCTCACCATCAAGGTCTGCATTGTCGAATTCCTCATTGTCCTTTTCATCTCTGCTTGCATCCGGCCTATCTTCGCACGCATAATCATTAGTTAAATCCTCAATAACTTTACCACCTTCACTATTGCCTCTTCCATAGAAACCCTCATTAACACCTTTGTTAACATTTTCACTATCAACGTCCTCTTTATCTTCCTCACTTGTAACTTCCTCACATGTACTTTCTCTGACTCTATCTTCACCACAACAGCAATCATCGCCTTCAACATATCCGCTTTGACCTTTTCCGACAAAGACAATCTCATCCTCATCATCTATGGAAATTCTGTCTGCTGTATCAGATTCAATGTCATCTTGATTATTGCTGCAATTTTCATCTTCTATGTCAATGCTTTTCTTTGAATTAATTGCCTTATTATTTTTGCGGATGAACTCTGAAAACCCCGATATGTTGCAGTGCTTGTCTTTCTTTCCACAGGCGGACTGTGAACTTGCAATATGGCATCCTTCAACTTTCTTCCACAACTCCTCCTCTAAATCTGGACAGCTTTCAACTTTCACAGCAGCTGTAAACATGGAAGGAGTATCTGCTTCATTTTCTGACAAGCGCAGTTCACTTTCATTCAACGCTGTTGCACTGAAGATGCCAAGTGCCCGCTTTGGAGAAAGGCCCTGACCAAAGGCAAGTTCCAGATCTTCAAGTCTGATGTCTGGTTCAAAATCTGGCTCCAAATACAGTTCGAAATCTGATTCGAAATCCATGCTCAGATCAGAATCTCTGCTGAGGTCTATGACAGGTTGGAGATCCTGCCCAGAATCTCCGCTGAGGTCTATGACAGGTTGGAGATCCTGCCCAGAATCTCCGCTGAGGTCTATGACAGGTTGGAGATCCTTCCCAGAATCTCCGCTGAGGTCTATGACAGGTTGTAGATCCTGCCCAGAATCTCCGCTGAGGTCTATGACAGGTTGGAGATCCTGCCCCACTGTTTGAACTTGTGCATCCATTGCTTCTTGCGCTGTCGTCTGCTCATCAATATCAAAGGACATCACACCTACAAGTGTGTCCGCAAAAACCCATCAACTGAACTTACTAACTGATTTATGAACGAATTAATAATACATTATTTAAATGTTAGACATCAATACTTGAATCAGAGACAAAGCACTTAATTAGTCAATTCACAGGCTTTCCAGGCTACAAGTGCTCACTAATTGCTTAGTCATTCATTACTTCATTTCTTCCAGAATAATTAGCTGATCAATTAGATTGCAGTCGTTTTTGCTAATTAATTCTAATGATATAGCAAATTTCAATTCTAATTGATTAGAAATTTAACTAATGCTCATCTCTGGTTTTTCAGACATGAATTCAGTAAATTTACATCGAGTCTCTTCTACCCAAAGATGTTTGCGTTAGGAGAATAGTTTGAAATAAAAGCTTAATGTAATGTCTATGGCCACGACACAACATACCAAGTAAATTCTGTGTAGATAAGTACAACTAAGCGTCTCTACTATCTCTGCCCTCCTTCCTCCTTTACAAAAGTTAATTAGCTAAAGTCATATATAAAACATTTACTTCACCATAGGTTACTATTAATTTTTTTTATTAAACATCATATTTGCTCTGTAAAATTTCCTAACTGTTGTGGTTTACTGTTTAGATCCGAACAGAATATAATTTTTGTAAAGTCAAATGCTAAATTGGACGACTATAGGATAAAAGAGTTTTATATATATATATATATATATATACATATATATATATATACATATATATATGTATATACCATATGCAATTATGCATAAGGTAGTGCCCTTCCTACCCTCCTTAGGAAAAATGGCTACAAGATCAGGCTAAGACACAGGGTTATCGCAAGTCTATGTTGCTAAATTAAAGTAATTTCCTCAATGCCATACTTGACGCTGTTATAAGTAGTCTAGATAGTCTACCAGTGTCCATAATACCTGTCATCAACCCAATTCTATGCATGCAATATTTTTCTGTCAATCTCACTTCTAGTTTAGGCAAAAACTTTATCAATCCAACTTCTATTTACGGAAACAATTATTTCCATCAATACAGTTTCTATTCAAGGCTCTTTTAAAGAAAATAATTAGTTTCTTCCATTGCAAAGGCAAACAATAAGGCATCTTTTCATCAATCCAGAGCTCCCATTTTTACTGACAAGTTAAAATAAACTATGGCTACACCATGGTTTAGGACAGTAAGATCAGGTTTAGGTATAGCAGGAAGGTCAAGTAATTTAAGGCATAGATTATAAGATTATACGAACGCTTATTTTAAGTGTATAGCCTACCAAGTGAACATTTGGTATTACTAAAATTCAAAATTTCATTTATTTATTCCAAAGGTTCAATGACATCCTATGGCTGCTATGGCCATTGACGTCCTTAAAAAAGAAATTACATATATCAGTTCATCCTCTTAATCACAGATATGTATTTTCTTATTTCAATATAATATACACCAGATTATTCAGAAGTAAGGTATACACTTTATACCTCCATAATGTTGCCATTTACAGATTTTTTCAGCACTTGACCATTCAAATAGGATTTGAACAGTGTACTTACTAGCCTATATTTATATAGCAGGCTGTCATTTCTGTTATTAGCTAAGATTGATGTTAATTAAGATAACTGCATAACTGTACAGTAACCTGGGACTAATGTTGATATTAATCCAGGGCTTAAAGTGTGGCTGGACGGTCATGGACGGCGTCCATGCACTTACTTTAAAATATGAGCGCCGTCCAGCCACTTATTAGCCAGCAATGACTGGAAAGGTAAGGGGCGTCCAGGCACTTCTTTTGGAAAGGTAAGAGGCGTCCAGGCACTTATTTTTTCCCACTTTTTGCACTGTATTAATCCAAGTTTTAACCTGTTGCACTTCGTCAACCGGATTGTTTAATAAACGATTTAAAAAAATTATACTAGACTACTGGCTTCCTCTCTCTGTCCGCTTTAAATATAAAGTCCTTGCTCTGATCTTCAAGTCCAAGCTGGGTCTCGCGACGAAATATCTCAGGGATCTAATACTTTCTCCTTTTTCTACATCTTCTCATCGACCACTCCGTCCTTTGGTCCTCTGGACAGGTCGGACTCGTTTGCCCCACGAGCTAAGAGCCTAAGACGACTATTGCTCAAACTCGATTCTTTTATCATCTTGTGGAATTCCTTTCCGTACATTGTACGATAGACTCTTCTTCATGGATCGCTAGTATACATTTCTCTCTCTTCTATTCTTAAGATCAATTTTTCTCGGGGTTCTAGTACCGGGAAGTGGGAACACTACTGAATGGCCATGGCTGTGTAGTGAGCGGCGCACTAGAAATTGCTAAGCACATATAATATTACATTACTTAGCCTATAAATGACGCTCACTGAATTGAAGCCGATTCCAAATTGATCTATCCGTCAACAGTTAGGCCATGTTTCGAAGCCGTTGCTACAGATCTACTTTTTTCTAACGTAAAATTAGATAGAAACTTTTCTCAGTTTTCTTCCCTCCATCCAAATAAATTCTTGTTGGCGTATCTAATCTAGAACCGCTGAAAATATAATTATGTGTTGCTCAATTTTGTATAGCGCATTTATTATCTTGACATTGTAAGTAAGTAAGTAAGTAAATATAAGTCAGTATTGCATACATACATACATACATGCTGCACATGCATACACATTACACATACATACATACGCAGTGCGTTTGCAGGCGGTTCAATAAAGTATATACTTACTTACTTACTTTATATATATATATATATATACCTACAATATTATATGCACCAATGCTGCCCGGATTACATTTTGCCTCTGCCTACGCCACTTCTATTATTGACATGACATAGTGCCACAACAATAATACAATGTCGATAAATGTAGTTTCTGTATGATCCCTAACGCCTCTAGTCCATCGATGCTCTAGTCTCGTATTTTCGCGCGGCTCTGCTGCAGGGTTGCCACTTGCCAAATTGTCGTGTCAGCGGAATTGGGCTACTTTGCAATCGGCTTGCAACTGATTTTTCTCGCAATTTGGGCTACTTTTGACTTCGCGGTCGCCACAACGACATTGCGTAGAATCCGTAGATGGTCTTGTCACATGTTTTATGACGTGCCTAACGGCACCAAAAAGTACGTGTCCAAATTACGTAGCAAATGTTTGGAAATAACTGTCTTCGTGTACTCATCTCGCGACTTTTTTGCGACTTTCTTGCGCAGCTCCGCGACCAAGCATTCCGAAATCTGGCAACCCTGCTATGTTGACAGCAGCGGCCTTAGTAACGATAAGATAAGTTACGAGTCGTTATTAAATTTAAATAATATCAGATAGCTACGAAACTTTGCAGTTATGGGGAAACTGGAAGCGTAAAAATTAATGAGGCTAAGGTTATCATAAATCTGTCTTGAAGTTCTTTACCTATAATACTGTGATCTATATTTGCTTCTGATTTAAATTGTTTCACTATTTAATTTTTGCGGTTATGTTTTACCAGAGTGAGAATTGCGGGATAGGAGGGAAGGTGGTATTCAAAGTGCCCGCTGTAGTCCTTCTGAAGACCAACAGTAAAGTCTTTATTGCATACCCCGTCTCCACATTAATTAATGTCTGAACCCCAGTAATGGTTAATGTTACTGAGCGCTCGGTAGCAAGTAGGCCTAAACAATATGGTCGTCGCAGATAAGGGCAGAATAGAGCGGTCTCACTTACGGCGATAGATAGCCCAATGTTTCCGCGACCTACGGCGATCTATGGCCCAATGTTTTCGCGAAAGTAAGTAAGTAAAAATATCATGAAAAGGTATATTTTCATAGGTAAAATAGCACTTTAGCGTCGGAAATTATTTATATACGGTATCGACAACGGCAGTACTGAAAGTGTGTCAAACATTGCGGATCTAAAAATACCTTCATCCAGCTTCCACTTCTTTATGGTTCTTTTCATAAATCCAGCTTCCATTTCTGATCTGAAAATGCATTCATCCAGCTTCCATTTCCCAAGCCTTTTCGCGTCAGTCCAGCTTCTATTTCATCAATAACGGGACCTTCATCCAGTTTCCATTTCTTGAGCATTTTCTCGTCAATTCAGCTTCTATTTCTGATCTAAAAATACCTTGGATTGACGAGAGAACGCTTAATAAATGGAAGCTGGATGAAGGTATTTTTAGATCAGAAATGGAAGCTGGACTTTTGTGTGCGTCGTCGTCTTATGAAGAATACAATGCCATGTACTTTATGTCATGGCGTTCATACTAAACACCTGTAAACCATGGAATATTTTAGAAAGCATAGAAAATAATTTCCGACGCTAAAGTGCTATTTTACCTTTTCATAAATATTAGCACGCTTAAATAAGCTAACGAACACAACAAAATCGATTGACCTTAGCACATTGGCCGCCAGCCATGAGATATCTCGTGGTTAAAAAGCTTCCCGCACCACGCTAGCTACGATATAATTTTTTTAATCTCGTAGTTAAAATAAATAGCGATATACGTAAACACTGACGCACGCTCAATAATTTGCGGGTGGACCAAGGCAGGGCGGGGGTGACGGGGTAAGGGCGAAGCGGGGTTGGGACGTTGCGAGAATGGCAATATTAATTACCACATCGAATTTTGAAATACCCATACATCATCCCCTCCTATTAATAAGCGTGTTAATATTTATGAAAATATATTTTTTCATGATATTTTTACTTACTTACTTTCGCGAAAACATTGGGCTATAGATCGCCGTAAGTGAGACCGCTCTATTCTGCCCTTATCTGCGACGACCATATTGTTTACTTGCTACCGAGCGGTCAGTAACATTAACCGCAGTAATTTCTGTACAATTCTCAATACTGCGGCATAGCCATCAGAAATTGCCTGCTTATACATTATTCTTCGAGTGTCCGTAACCTGGGCGTCGCACTTGACTCATTCCTCACATTTAAGGAGCACATATCTAACCTGACCCGCTCTTGCTTTTCATCTGAGGTGGCTCACCACCATCAGACGATCAGTCCCTCCTGTATTTACTACCATAGTTCATGCGTTTGTCTGTTCCGGCCTAGATTACTGCAATTCATTTTTTCATGGGCCTCCCGAAACAACATATATTTCATCATTCAATCAGTCTTAAATGCTCATAGCTCGACTCCCTTGCTTTGCACATATTTCTACATAATTATTTAATATGTTTATTTGTATAGCGCCCATTCAATCTCTCTACCCAGAGATGCTCCCGATTACAGCGAGGACGCTGCATTGCCCGAGCAATTGCGAGTGAAGGACTTGCTCGAGGTCCCTACGCGGCGGCTTCGGGTAGATCCGAACCTGGAACCCTCCAGCTCCAAGGCACCGACGCCACTATTACACCACCGTGTCCCACGCAAACGTATATGCTTGAAGTACTTCACGCATTCACTGCAGGATCCTCTGTCTGGTCTCCAAAGCACAGCTGGGAAATGCCCATAAATAACTGTCAAACTATATATTATGCAAAGCACAAGACTCTAATACTTATTGACGCCATTTAAACCGTCAATTGCATTACAGAATTACATTAAATATAACATTGTGACAGCTTCTGAATTTGGTGAATTGCATTTCTAGGTGACGGAATATTACAAGTATGTGAACGATGATGACATGACGTCTGCCATGTCTGTCTCAAGAATACCGGTTCCAGTTCGGAACTTTGATCGGCACCGGACGATCTCGGCGAAGACTCGATTGGAACGTCTGCGTGACGAGTTTCAGCGCAAATTATATTTCGAGAAGCAGGCCAAGCTGCATGATTTCTACACTGAGAAACAGCGCCGTAAGAGTAAGGCTGCAGACGGCCGCCAGATTAAATCGGGAGAAATCGGATATGGCCATTACAGAAATGCTGACGATTTCTTTGGTGAAAGGGAATCCCTCTTGAGTGGTCAGCGAAATGGGTATGCGTCTCCAAAGAATAATTTTCCCAACGTTTCAGGTAGATCTCGTAGGAGACCTCCACTTCCTCCCTACACTAAGAGAAGCGCGGGTCGTGACAGGGCACACCTGCTGGCCCCGATCAACCCGGCCCGACCAAACCAGGGCAGTCCAAAAACGAGGGAATTTCACGAGACGGGAAATGCGACTTTATCGCCATCACCTGATTATTTGGCTGACACATACACCCTTCGGAAACTGGATCTGGAAACAGCGGAGCAGAAGTTGGCCCCAAAGCCGCCGCCAATCGCGAGCCGGCCAAAAATCATGCGACCGTACGTACGAAATCGAACTCATCAAGTGCAATTTCACGACGAGACTGATGGCGGAGGTGAAGGTCAGTTTGATCAACCCAATCTGGAAAGGTTAAAACAGGAGAAGCTTCGTCAGTTGAATGACGACGTCTCGGACGGATCGAACCAATCACTGCGAAAACTCGGGGGTCGTGGTGTGACGACCTCGCCTGGTAGTGAAGGTCTGCCGCGGAAAACGCACGGAGCGTCTGACTTTCAGAAGTGGCAGAGCGATCAGAACGAGGAACGAGCACGGCGACTTCAACGCTTGAACGAAAAGTCACGAAACCAGGCGGGGTCATCGTTTCACGAAGAGTTGGGAAAGGGGGATGGTAAAAGAGAACCGCAGACGAGGCAGCACGAACTTCGTATGGAAAATGACGATGGGGACAATGATGATGAGGACAATGGTGATGAGGACAATGGTGATGGTGACAATAATGATGAGGACAATGGCAATGAGGACAATGAGAAGGAGGACGAGGTGTGGAGACAGAAACAACAGGTTCTTCAGGTCCACAACCGGAAGGAGGCTGCGGTGGAAATGAAAGTGAGTGATGAGGATGAAGAGGATTTTGAGGACAAAAGACTGAAACAGAAGGAGCGAGAACTGCAGGAACTGATTCGGAGGCAAGAAAATGAACTGCAGAAGCTGAGAGTGGAGAAATTCGAGGATGATGGGGAGGAGGTTTGTTTATTTCTCGTTTGCTTTCACAATCATGCTTGTAGATCGATGTTTTACATTAGACCTATAATTATACAATTCAGTTAAGGACATATTAACTTCCATCGTATCGTATAAAAAAATTTTATATAGCGTCTCCCGTAGCATAGACTATTGAGAGGCGCTTTCAGAACAGAAGTCCCGAGGAAAGAGAAGCATCTTGAGAGAGCGAGAGCGTGTGGGGAAGAGCCCAAACAAAACTTAACCCGTAGAAAAGGGGGCTTTGACTCAAGAGGGCCAAGGCTCACCAAACATGAGGGACAAAGAGATCAAAACGGTCAGTAGAGCACAGGGGGCAAACAGATCTTGCAGACATAGGCTATAGCTGAGGAGATATTAACTGTTTTATATTAGATATTAAATATCATGTGGTGTACTGGATTTCTAGAATCTCCTGTCATTAATTGCTCATTAACCCCTTCGCTGCGAATGACGAGTATGGTACGTCATTGAAATGTCTACGCCATACGCGGATGACGAGTAAGGTACGTCATGCAATCTATACATAGTATGCAGTATCTATAAAGGAGAATGTGTATGGGAACTTGGATATATTACCACAGGGGGCAAACCAAAGCCACCCAATGGAGATATTGGCCCGTCCCCACTCCATGGGGTGGGGGTACGGGGATGACGAAACCCCCATATTGGACTAGTAAAGACCGAAATTTACCGTGCCATGCAGGGAACCGCATGCGAATAACAGAAATTTATCCAAGTGTGGTTTGCACGGAGTGGGTCGGATTGGTGATGGGGTGGGGGTCAGGTAATGGAGCGGGGTGGGGGGGCGAGGTGGGGGGGCAAGAAACGAAATTTACCGTGCAACGCATGGTACCGCAGGCGAATAACCGAATTTTGTACCAGAGGGGTAGCGATGGTTGGGGTTGGTTCGGGGGAATCGGTGGTGGAGTGAGGCAAGTTTTTGGGGAAGGGGCGAGGTTGGGGGGGGAATTGAAAATAATAATCGATATTTACCGTGCAACCCAGGGTACCGCCGGCAAATAACTGAAATTTGTCCTAAAGTTGATGAGGATGGATGGGGCTGGTTTGGGTGAAATGGTTGTGGGTGAGGTAGGTTGTGGGGGTAGGGCGAGTTGAGACGCAAAGTGGGGAGGGGTAAAAATCGAGAGGCGAAGCCGAAATTTACCATGCAACGAAGGGTTCCAAAGCAAGTGTATTTTGTGCACGCATGCACGGTAGATGCAATCGTTATCGCACAGCAAGGTAAGAAATAATTAGAGGTCATATTAGGCCAAGCTCAAGGTCATATTAGTTACGGTTCAAGGTCGATCTAAGTCTAAATACTTCCATGTGCTTGCCAAAAAACATTTGTAGGTGTGGATATAGGCCTAACAATAAACTATATAATATTATATGTATACATGATGGTCTATATAATTATATGCCGCACACGGGATTAAAAAGCCGTCGCAGCGAAGGGGTTAAGTCTCCAGGCTGTAACCAGTTAACCGAAACCAGTTATGCCGGAAATTGGCTTCATAGTCCCAACAAAGAGACCACATAACAATTCCACAATGACTAACGAGTCACTAGGATTTGAACCAAAGATTCCTAAGCAAGTGACTCAAGTTTCTAACAGTTCATTATTGCCTTCACCGTTAAGATACTGTCTGCTGGCAACTTCATTTATTTAATGCTTATTGTCTTAATCGTGATTTCTGAGTTGCGGCTTGATGAAGGCACTCAACAGCAGGACAGTTCAAGCAGTGTCACTTGCTTTGGTTCATGTCAGATTGCAAAGGACCTATAGAAATGGTCATGATGAATTCTGTTCATAACAACTTCAGTTATGTACTCTAATACTACAACACAGGTGATCATTCATATGAAGCCTGAAACTATTTCATTAATGTTAGTTTTGATTAAGGCTACAGAAGTCAGCGATTAATTAGTCATTTATTTATTTTAACGATTAAACTGAAAGATGCAGTTCAATACCCATAGCCCCACTAGGTTGTCTCAACCTTCCACTCACTAGAGGCCGCTGGAAAAACGAGTAGGTGCCCAACAGACTACCAAGACGCGTGTTCAATAAAATCATCAGATTTGTACGGTCATGCATCAGTATTACTTACTGCTATTTGTCAGTGAATTTGTCAACGAACATGAGTTATAATTACTGCGATTTTCACGCGAAACATTTATCCTGCTGGTTAAATTTTAGAAACGCAAGGAGACGCAGAAGAGACAACAACGACAGACGAAAGTCCTTCAGCAGAAGCCGCAAATTCTGGAAGCCGAGAAATTGCAGCAGAAAGCAGGACGTGATCTTGGAAGCCCTTCTGTTGTTGATAAACCATTGGAAACTGCGTCGTCCGAGAAGACTTCTAGAAACCGGCCCTCCCGACGGGCGTCAGTTGCCTCCCTGCCGCCCAAACAAACGTGGGAGCCGAAAATCGACCCTAACAACGAGGAAACAGCATTCTACCTGCAGAAAGCAATCTCGGAAGGGAACCGTGGCGCTGACGACGTCAGACTGGTTCCCTGTCAGATCTGCGGCCGATCCTTTGCCAACAACCGACTCGCAAAGCATGAAAAGATCTGCACAAAGGAGTCGAAAAAGACGAGGAAAGTCTTTGACGAGGTTGCCATGCGCTATAAGGGAACGGACTTTGAGAGACACGTCAAGAGAAGACGGAATTCCGTTGAAGAGGAGCCGATTGATGAAAAGGTAGCATTTGTTTTTATCGAATGATTCGAATTCCTATGTATACAACTATATACGTGTCTTTGGTTCAAATCCTATTAGACTCGTTAATCATTGTGGAATTGTTATGCAGTCTCTTTGTTGGGACTATGAAGCCAATTTCCGGCATATCTGTGAGACTGTTTACAATTTCTGTTATGTGACATACAATGAATGCGTACACACAGCTCACAAGAACAAGAATGACTGTGTGTGTAGTTCTTGAAGTGATAGACTGTCTTTCTCATCTCTTTACTGTTTTAAGATTTTCTTTTGTCCTCGGGGCTGTCACGCTGTTAGTACTGTAAGAGGCACTTCATAAATTCTCACATACGATACGATCAAACTACATATATTTGGATTAAATTAAGTCTGGATTTACTTTGGTTTAGCTTTTGATTAGCTTTGCATTCGCTTTGATTAACTATCGTCTCTCTCTTAATCTGTCGATTACAGAAGTCGCACTGGAGAACGAAACACCAAAACTTCATCGAAACCATCAAGTACGCCAAGAAAGTCGCCAAAGTGCAGAGCGAGGGAGGCAGTCTGTCGAACCTTCCCCCTCCTCCGGTCACCGTCAACCCCGATTACGTTCAGTGCCCCCACTGCCAGCGTCGCTTCAACAAGAACGCAGCCGACCGCCACATCCCCTGGTGCAAGGACTCGAAGTCACGTCAGCCGCCAAAGTCGAAGGGTCGCAGGCAGTGAGGGAGAGAGAGACAGACAGACAGACAGACAGACAGAGATAGAGAGAGGTAGAGAGAGAGACAGATAGAGAGAGAGAGATAGTCTCTGCTGCCCCACGTAGGCGGGTGTGGCAGGCAGAAACAGGTCGAAAGTGTGTCAGAGGGTTGTAGTGCATAACCCTTTTAGAATGGTTGGTCTTGCCTTATTAAAGGATACACTCGTATCTGATCAAGAGATCGTGCCTTACATAAATGCACCAGACCGCCTTATAAAATAACACTTTCTTTGGGACTGATCTGTATTGTTTCTATGAATTTATATAGAGCACCTCTTGCAGATATCAAGAACCGGCTTTCTATGTGGAATGACCTCCCTCCCACTATCCGTAGTAAGATCTTATTGGGGGTATCATCTTCAGCTCTTCGCCACTTGAAGTCTTTTTTATTTCCTCGGGGCTGTCACGCTGAGCGCGCCTCTGAATAGCTAGTCTGTAAGAGGCGCTTTATAAATGCTTATATACAATACAATGTTGTAATTAGTTCATTTTCAAAAGCATTTTTCGAAACTAAATTTAGGATCTCTATTCTTGACTGTTTCAACTCGGCTGTTGTGATTAGGAGTGTTGTAAAGACGTCAACGTGTAAATATATAGCGTCCTCTTGTGAATAGCGTAAAGTGCCACCTAGTAACCTGTGCAATACTTTGCATAATATTAGTTTACTTTCCTGCTCACACGATTATTTCACATTAGCATAGCAGCTGCATCTAATAGCGATGCTTCTAAGAAGTTGAGTTTAAGTGAATCAGGCTTTAAGCCGAGGAATATTTTCTTTAACCCGAGCCCATTGACGTCGTGAATATTAATAATTATTAATTAATATTCATGTTGTCTGAGGCTAGCTTTGTATACAACTTTTCAACGCATGTTTCGTGCGACTTGACGGTTGGATGAACTGTGAGACTTGCAATTGACAGGGTTTGTCGCTTATAGAGTAGACAACATTTTAGAAAGCAACGTTTGTTGATGTTATTTGCGTTCTTTTATTTATTTTTTACTGTTGTCCATACTAAGCTGACGTGACCTCGAAAATCTCTGACTTTGTGCAATTTATGATCTATTCGATGCAATGCTCTCTGCATAATCAACGTTTCAGTCTAAACTAACCGTGGATATGAATCTATCTTTACTACACTCATTTTTGTGCTTGTATGGATTTATGTGCCAGTATGATATTTTGATAAAACTTATTAGAAGACTATCGAATAGATCTGATTAATAAAATAAAACATGGTGAACAAATGATACCAATTGGTTTGTTTACACGGAACAAAATGACTGATAATAGAGTTGTACCGAGCATTCGTTTTGTATTCGCTTTGGACCAAATAATAACGTTATGATGGACCAAATAATTATTCTGTATTCGGATAGCCGAATAGTAGCCGTCGAACCGAATACGAATAGTGGTCATGTGAGATCTGTTTCCGCATATGCGGCTGCTATAGCAACTTTACACAGACTGGCAGAAGGATGCAAAAATTACATGTAGCTATTAATTTTGTTTACTTTTAGTTTATGTATTAAATTTACTGAACTGAAACTGTTGCTTACATTTGAAAGTTTGAATGCTGTCGGTGGTAGAACTATTCTGTACACCAGAGCCTTCTATTATTATTATCAGTAATAGAAGGCTCTGCTGTACACTATTCGTATTTGGCGCAATAGTTGTTGCAGCTATTTGTATTTGACTGAACAAACAGAAGGACTTCCCACTTGCATAGGCCACTGCGCTCTGCTGTCCATGGTGACTTAATGGTTCCTTTCACTCGCTCTGCGACAAGGCTGAGCCATTCGTTTTCTGTGGTTGATCCAACAACCTGGAATGGGCTTCCCTTGACTATGCGACACCTCCCAAACTGTTCTCAATTTCACAAACTGTTGAGGCCTTTTTTTTCGCTTGATCTTGACCTGGAACGCCTCTGAGTAGGTACCTTTAAGGGGTGCTATATAAATTCTGATTGACTGGCTATTGCTTTCAGGCTGCTCTCAAGTACGGCTTGGCCGATTTTAAAGAGATTTGAATCTCTGGCATTTATAACAATAGCACCTATTCTAACCGTCTGAGGTGGCACTGGCAAAGGTTCTTCTTATATATAACTGATAAGTTCATTGTAAATCCGATTGAAAATAGCATGATGAAACGCTATTATAAATTTTATTTATTTATTTATTTCAGAAATTCATAACGTGAAACATGTTTTCTTCTCATTATCCTACTTCTACTAGCATAAGAGAAACGCTGAATTCAAAACGTTGGCCTATTCGGTTGTCATGGCAACGTCACCCCAAAATGCCTCGCGAACAATGCTCATAGATCTAATCACTCACTGCGTTGCCAAAATGCAACTAAGAAACATCAACATCAAACTGTGAACGAATATAAAGCTTTGCTTTGACAGCATCAAAGCTACTCGTGCCATCTGGTTAGCAGAACCGAATTAAGCAATGGTCGCCGGATAATATTATGATAAATACATCGTGTCGTCAACTGCTTTAAAACCATCTCCGAAGCCAATTAAGACGCAGCCGTCCTTTACAAACAAACCCAGCGCGCCAGGCAGACGGGTCTACCTACATCAGAGGCGCATGAGAGGTTGGAATACCGACACCTAAATAATTTAAATCGTTAATATAAATCACTCGAAGCAACAAAATGGCGACCGGAACAGCGGCAACGAAAAACTGCAAGGAACAGGAACGCGAGATGGACTGTTCCGTGATGGTTCCGCGCCGGAAGGTCTACAACCTGCTGAGTCAACCGATCTGCGAAGAACCCTGGACGGACAAGAACGAAGACCCTGACCGGAACTCGAGGTACAACATCCTTGGTCAGCGGATCGCCACGTACCCGGATGATAATACGGGAGCGGGTTCGTTTGGCGGAGGAGGACGCGCCTGTGGAATGATGGGCAACTACAGCATTCTGGGACAGAGGCAGCTGTCGAAACCATGGCAACCGAGGGAGGATGGAAGCGAGAAGAGGAGCTACAACTTGCTCGGCCAGGCTGTCAAGAAATAAGAAGCAGATAATAAGACATTCCATGGGACTTCCGGCAGCCATGGCGTCTTTCCACCTGTTCAGTTTCCATTTATCCAATTCGTCGTTCATCCTACTGTCTTCACCCCTTCACTCGCTTCTTTTCCCCTACCATAGCTCCTTCTTTTTCCTCCCTCCGTTCCATTTTCGTTCTTTCCCTTCCATCCTATTCTGCTACTTTCCCTCCCAATTTTCCTCTCATCATATTAAGTAGACTACTTTCCTCCTTCGTTTCTGTCCGTTATTCTTTTTCCAATGCTTCCTTTCTTACCTCCTTCGTTTCTATACATCCATCTATCTATCCATCTATCCATGGATATACGTGATACGTGCGTACATAGACATTATATCAGTGATCTATCCACCCTTCAGCCCTCTGCTGGCTAATCCATCAACCCACATAGAGCTCCGGTTCAATTCATAACATCAGTCGGTTTAATTTTTATTATAACTTTCTTTTGAAAACTGGAAAGCGAAATAATGTAAATTACAAACATGAGATGCAACATTAAGCAAAATAAAGAAACCTGATCGTGATTTGTTTCTAAATTTCTAATTTTATACTTGTGTATAGGGCCTATAGCTGCTCCGCGACGAATGACTCATTGAGAGTTGTATAGCTAGCCTATTAGAGTTGGCAAGGGCGGATATAGAAATTTTCGAAGGGGGGGGCCAAAATTGTTGGTCTTGGGTTGTCACAGGGGAAAAAATTTCGTCTTGGTCGGGGAAAAATCTGATGGCCTTTTTTGTTTAGTCATCAGTCGTAGTGATGGCCTCGATCTCTACTATCCTTCATAAATGACTTGTCGAAACCAAATGGGGAAGGGGCATAGGAGGGGGACCACGTCCCGTTCAGTTTTTAAAAGGGGGCATGGCCGGATTGCCCCCTCTGGATCCGCCCCTGAGGGTGGGCCTACAAAGGCAACGTCTTTCTCGGGCTCAGAGTCTGGGATATGAGTCATGTACGTGAGTGGGACCATAGGCCTAATCATATCTGCCCTTATATAATATTATTATATTGTATTGTATTGTATTGTAACTTGTATTGTATCTGACCATTTATAAAGCGCTTTTCGCAGCTAGAGCCTTTCAGAATCGTACCCAGTGCGTGCAACCCCGAGAGAAAAGGCAGGTTTTGAGATGAGAGATGAAGAAAGACTACCAGAGAGAATGATGGAGCGAACTGATGGGGAAGTCGATTCCATATGGAGGGATCTATGCAGGCAAATGATCTGGATTGAGCCATGGGGTCCTGAGTCAGGACTCCTGACTCGGGGGGGAGGGACGAAGAGGTCAAGCCGATCAGAGGACCAAAGAGGGCGCAGCGACTACGAGTGTAGTAGGCCTATGGGTGTCATCTAACCGACTTCGCATAAATCCAGCTATACACTGTAGATAGGCCTAAGACAAATTTATCAGGCTAGGCAATCGTAGGCAACTGAAACCACAGTGGCAACACTACATGCATTGGCTTAGGTCTACGTTATTGTAAATCCCAGAATGACGTCGAGGATGACGCAATTCAGACTTAACCTCTCCATTAATACACATCAGTGTGTTTAACGTACGTCACTGATGACGTCTCTAGGGAAACTTCTATAGCAGGCTACTGAAATATTGCAGTAACAGGTAAGGGCATTGTAGGCCTAGTTTACTTACATTTTATAACTTTTTGAATTCCATTGCTATAATTATAAATTTGAAAATGGGCCAATTTCGTTCAGGCCTACAACTTTACAGTCTCAGTGTAGGCCTATATAGGGCCTACAGGCCAATATTCACAGGCAGAAATAGCCTATAGACTAGGCCGAGCAGACGTTTTTATACACCGACCGTATTTAGGCCTATTTCTTGCATTTGCTATAGCGCCATTTTAACCAAGCTCAAGAACTTGCTCAAGGTCCCTACGCGGCGGCTTGAGGCGTAGCCTATTCGAACCTGAATCTCCCCGGCTCCAATTGAGGCACCATTGCACCAAGTAGTATATAGTACTTCGGGCTTAACGACACTTTTTCATTTCGAAGATGATTAGTGTCGGAGGCAGAGTAGGCCTACAACCTCTCACTCCACGTTTATATTGCGACCGAGCCACCCGCAGTAAAGATCCGAGAAATTAATCTCTGATAAACCGACCGACCGGGAATCGAACCCGGGCCGCCAAGCCCACCACTAGGCTATTTAGCCTACGCCAACGCGCCCCGTATTACGTCCTCGACCCTCGTAATCGTAATCTCCCTGCTGATTTTACTACATGCACATTGACGCTAGGCCTATACGAATTAATCAAAAGGTCAATATTATTCCTCTTAAGCCTATGGCGATGAAGCAAGACAGTGCTGCACAAGAACTGCAAGCGAAGCCGGATGCATTCAGACCTGCAGGCAGTGGCGTAACAATAGGGTAGACTGGGTAAGACAAAGTCTAGGGGCCCCCGAGTGTAGAGCCCGAGTTTGCAGGACTCTCAATAAGTACCGTTGGGAGAGGGCCCCACCTTCATATTTTGTCTAGGGGCCCCCGAGTTCCTAGTTACGCCACTGCCTGCAGGTAGGCTACTTAGCCTAGGCCTACTGGCGGACTTCGGTTAGATGGCTTGTGTAGCAGGCCTAGACACGGTAGTCATGTCATGTAGGCAGGGGCTTCTATCCCTATACATGGCGGGCGCAGCTTGCGCCCAGTGAAAAATAGGGGGGGAATCAGAAGACAGCCAAAATTCACGTCGTTTGGGGGGGGGGAAGTTCGGACATGGAAGGCAGCGTTCAATCTAGGCATCACTAGGAGGAAGATCCCCCCAGAATACACTTCGCTTCCATATAAATTTGGACAAAATGGTAGGCCTAATAGTTTTTAGCAAAATGTATACACTTTATACACTTTGAGTTTTTAGTTAGGCTACTATTATATCTACATTTTTGAATTACATGAACTGCTATAACAGCTATAATATACCATAATAAAAATTTCCTATTACATGATTAGGCCTATAGTTATGTTTTTACTATTTTAATAAATAACACAGTCATATTAAAATTTAAAAAAATAATATTAATACAAAAACTATTTTGCACAACTAAATGGCTTCTCTCCAACGTTATCTTTCAAATTTCAGACAGTCAAATTTGGTCCTTGAACATTTAGTAAAACAACTTCATTATTACGTGGGCTTACAAAGTAGGACCTACAATCTACATTGTATTTTATTGTATTGCAATGTGCTCTAAAAATTTATGTAACGCCTCTCGAGCGCACACTGATCAGAGGCGCAAAACATATGGCTGCCCAATTTTGGCAGCAATTCCTCCACTGAAACAGTAGAGTAATTTTGCTAAGAGTACAGCTTAAAATGCTGAAATTGCAATGCGGAAATCGTAAAAATTTATTATGGGGGGTACATTCCCTCCCCATACCAGGTCCCTTCTTGACGCTACACATGCTTCGGCGATCGTCTGCTGGATGCTCGTTTGTCCCCCTCCAAACAAATTTTCATTGCCACACTAGAGGAGGGCATGCGCTAGATTGCATTATATTGCATACATAGAGGAAGGCCGGTTCAGAAAAGGGGGGGGGGGAAAGATTGATTGCGCCCGGTTGCTTAGGGGGGATAGAAGCCCCTGCATGTAGGTAGGCCTAACACCATATACTAATTAACAGCAGCAGTAAATATTGCCTACAAACACGACTTCAACAACAATAACGTTACAGTATCGGCACCAGATTTGAAATGTTGGGCTAACAACAACGATCGATGCTTCGGTGACGATTACCGTGACGTAAGTCTGTTGATTATCACTATAATTACAGGCATACACACAGAAACACTGAGCGTTGGCTATATCCATGGAGAAACCTACTGAAGGTCCCGCCTTGACCGTTGACCGTGGCCGTCATGACGTCGATCCCCATCGTGGTAATGACGACCCATACGCCCCTATTTGCTGTAGCGATGAGATCGTCTGGGTGCAGAGACGCATCGACTGGATCGACCCCCGATTCACGGCACCAGTCGGGCGCTACCGGGTGCTGCTGCCCGACAACCGGACCCTGCCTGCCCCTGCCGACCCGGCCTGGCACCGGGCGCCCGAGTATCAGCAGAGCCAGTTCTGGCGTCCGTGGGAGAAGACATCGTACGTCACCCAGCGCAACTCGCGATCCGAGGAGTGGTCGACCCTTCGTCAGATGCTGCCCTCGCGAGGCTACTTCAAGCCGAGTCGACTGACCAAGTGGGGCATCGAGGCTGGGAGGCCGCCCAGTCCAGCAGACGAACCGCAGTTGAGGTTCCCTCAGATCCGAAGCCCCATGTCCAAGTACGAACCGATTATTATCTGTAGGCCTACCTTTTCATTTCAAGTTGCACCATAGGATAGTAGGCCTACTATATATATGTGGGCATGTGCACAGATAATTATATTAATATTAATTAACTAGCTGGGATTCGCCGCGTTCCCGATCAATCCCCTACTTATCTTACCCTCCCCCTTTTCCCCCTCCTACCTCATTCTCCTCCCTCTCACCCCTCCCCTACCTCTCTGTCGGGTCTTCCATGGTAAATCATCGGCTGCAGTTAACTTTTTCTAACGATTTTCACTGCACAAGATTGCTTTTACAATGGTACAAATTCATTTACAACTGCACATTTTGTGTACAACTGCATGCTAAAAAAGCCCTGGTTTATATCTATCTGCTGTTATTCTATAATGCTTTTACATCTATCTACTGTTATTCTATAATACTTTTATATCTATCTACTGTTATTCTATAATGCTTTTATATCTATCTACTGTTATTCTATAATGCTTTTATATCTATCTACTGTTATTCTATAATGCTTTTATATCTATCTACTGTTATTCTATAATGCTTTTATATCTATCTACTCATTCTACTGTTATTCTATAATTCTGATGGTTTCTATTCTTGCAGATTTCTGGATACAGCTCAGACAATCGACCCAACTTTTCGCCTTTTCTGACGACAGACAATAGACGGGTAAACAATTACGGCGACAGTTTGTGGACGGCAAGAATGTTACAAACCGTAAATTACATTCCAGCAATTTTAATATTTTATCATTGTAAAAGATTTTAATTCATAATTTTATTTTAGAGTATTCAATATTTTAATTGAACAATGCAGCAGCAGTTGAGGAACCTGATCTCTCAGACTAAAAACCTGGCAGTTTGACAGTTTTTGACCTTCCCTCTCACGGCTCCCACCTTCCTATGCCCAAGCCTGTCTTTTTCCTTTTTCTCCGACCTAGACTGAGACCCTAATGGTGTGGTACACAGATTGATTGGTTGAAAACTTGACATGTAATATAATGCCCATGGATTTAAAACTTTGCTGAAGGTTGCATAAAAACTAACTCGCGAATACTCACATTGGAGAAAGAACTATTAGGCCTAACCCTTTACCGGTTCATTTTTAAATTTTAAGCCCGTTTTCGGCGAATATACTCGGGTCAAACGCGTAAAGGATTAATTAGACTTGTGCTAACTGTATTGAACATTACATCAGTTAAACAAGTAAGCCTATTTACAATAGTGTGGAACTGCTTAGCTAATATTTAGCCATTGTTGCTTAGCACCAAATAAACACATACAATACTACGAATAAGATTAAGAATTCAACATGGTCGGGTCAACTTTCTGGAATATGTTGCCTAGCACCCTACAACATAAACTAATCGATCTTTATTGCTTTTATTCCACAATCATTTTGAAAACTATTTTGTTTAAATATAGTTTTGTGTTGAATCAGGTTCGATGATTTTCTCCGGTATATATCTCTGACTTCAGACTTTATCATAACAATAATAATAATTCAATAATAATATTAATAACAACAACAATAACAATAATAATAATAATAATAAACTGTTGACTCAACTTGACTGGTTTCACTTTAAAGCAACCACTACTGGGTACGTAACATTTAGCCAAGTATGACTATAATACAAGTACCTGTATAATAGCCTCTACACTGTAACAGATTGTACAAAAATGCAAGGCTTTGTTTTTCAGAATTCTAATTAAACTCTACCAGCATGAAAAAAGAAAACTCATTTGTACATACATGAGTTGAAAACCTGATTTCCAGCAGCTGAAAGCAAAGTATAATAATATGAAGCATTTTTGAATAATTAAGAATGATTAATAAATATTTATACACAATGGTAGAAAGAAATTCAGCATTCTTTCTGTCGGACTACAACAGAGAGCTTTGTCAAAAACTGTGAAACATAAGTAATGCAAATTTAATTATTCACAATCTAACTATTCAAGTAATCTTGAGAATTTTCCGATACCAAATATATTGCTACCAATGAATATCACGGACGTTGTATTAAGTTGAGAATGACAGTACTTTTACATAAAAATGAACTCCTGAATATTCCCATTATCTAGAGAGAAATACCAAATTTGACTTAACATTGAAAAATCTGCACTTGAAATCATCATTCATGATTATTCATAATTAATAGAAAGAAATATTAAAATTGTATTACAAAGTCACACGAATAAATATTCCTATAAGAAATGAAATAACAAACAATAATTAGTATTCATTGCTTAACATGTACACATAAAACACTGTCAGTCTATGATCTAAAATCTGAAATAAATACTAATTAATTACACTTCAAAGCTGACAGCATCAATACAAAGAATAGAATAAATTAAAATGTCACATAATACTTAAGCTTCTGTAGTGCATTCCATATGCATAATTACACATCACACAACAGGCCGTTGCACATCAATTGTAGCCGATGACGAGTTCTCTGCCCAAAAGCAGATCCATTGGCTTTTAGGCCACCTAGGGAAGAGAAGAGTGAGGTGATTTCTCATTGTCTTTCTCACAAACAATTGTAGGTGAGCAACATGTCCTAGGCCGCTGTACAGTGGTTTGAGTCAGATTCAAACCTAAATTGCAACCCTCTGGTTACAATGTATAAAGCATACCGCTACACCACTACGCCCCATTCAATGCAGCAAGCAGGGTATAAATATTCATAAATTCATTATGAATATTCATAAATTCATTATGAATATTCATAAATTCATTATGAATGTTCAGCATTGGCAGTGCAATGAACACCTCTGTACATCATAACTGGCATAAATACACTGAAAGTAGCTAAGCAGTGACTAGCAAATAGCATAACGTTGATTGTTGCAAAGAATTGTTAAGCTCACACGTTAATCATTTCAGTGTCACAGTTTGCAGCAGCAAAGCTCCTGAGACAGTCTTTAATGCAAAACGCCATGCACATAATTATTATGCACACACATACTTTAAAATAAATAAATACATGCATACATAGTTACATACACAAATATTCATATACACCAAGCAAATACTCACATCTACCAACATACATGCATACATACATGCCTACAGATATACATACACATATGTACACATACATGCGTAATATATATATTATATATATGTATAAAATACAAATTACACACACATATATATATATATATAATATGCACATATACACACTAAGAGTATTATGACTAGTAACTTAACGCACATACTGAAAGTCTTTAAATCCGGTGTTATTGTTCACTGGATGCACAGATTTGGACTAAAAAGTCTTCCTTTGGTTGCTGTCATATGTGTGCACTCATGGCAACAATGCCTTTGACATGCATAGTCACATACAGACACTTGTTTACACACACTGGCACATATAAAAAACATAGTCCAAATAGATAGTCCCAAAAAGTTGCATCCCAGTGCAGAGATGGTCTGAAGTCTGAACCAGCGAACCGCATTATCTACCTACATTCGTTCAGGCATAAAAAGCATAGAACGACGTGAGAAGTATTCCCGTATAAATAAAGCAGTCATGGACTTGAATCCAAAAATCGGCAAAAATCAATGCACCAAAGAAATTGTGACAAAATTTGTACACAAAAGTAGTCTACACTACAAACAGAGCAATTAACTACGCAAGTCTTCTTAGAAACTGCGACTAACTACTAGAGAACCATGCCAAGTTGATTCAAACAGCAGAATCAAAATCCGAATTGGAGTTCGTGACTGAGCACCACACACCAAACCTCAGCTGATCAAAACTACCGTAAACAAACAAGTCTAAAACTACTAAGAAGTTTTCCAAACGAAGAAAACTACAATTTACCCAAAAATCTTTGCAAAATTGAAAGTTTTTAAGAGACTAAAAAAACCAGAGAAAAAACAGGAACAACACGCGGGAAAAATGGATACTCAAACAAGACGAATTTTAAAAGATCCTTGAAGAGATAAACTAGCTAAAAAGAAGCAGACACACATACACACACACACATATGAAGCCTGTCAATGTGCAAGAGTAGCATGGCATTTGGCCTGACATTTTCCCATAGTGTCGTTTCTGAGAGGTCCATTAAAGGAACCACACCATAGATTCATTACGTCTCCCATGTAACATAAATTTTGATATAATAATGAGATATGATAAGGGACAAGGATCCCACCATATCACTTCAGTCATGGAAAATAAACTCATGCCATGACTCTTTATAAGGTGGCTCTGCAACACGGGGGAGGGGATCTGCTGGTTCTGTGCTCAAAAACAGCGACTCGCAATGATCCCTCTCATGCATTGGAGCATCCATATTCCATAACAATCTTCCGCTTGAAATTAGAACTTTACCACGCAGAAAATGTTTTGAGATCACCTTTAAGAAGCACCATGCTAAATCTGTGACTGTAATATAGCCAGCCATGTTACAGCACCTTTGCGAAGTTCCTGAAACGAAGCTACACAAGTGTCCAGATATTTAACGACATACAGTACGTAAAGACCTCATATAATTTGTGAAATCAATATTCATTTTCTCCGGACCCTTCAGTCGCCAACGGACTAATTTCCACGGTTTTCAACATGAGGCAAATGTAAAACAGAGCTCATCATTTACTTCCCCGACTACAGAAGTACCAAGCTAAACTTCTTGGCAATGGAGAAATTTGGCCAAACAACTCTACAAAGCCGTTACGTAAATGAAGTCTGCTCAGTGCTCACCAGGCTCAAAGCCACAAACCAAACATGCTGCCTGCATCCATACCAGCATGAGAGCATAACCGAGACAATGCAACAGTTGGGTGCTTGGTATCAACAATTATGGTCCTTGAATTTTGGCATCACTACGTGAAAGCCATATCAATCACACTCTTACATGTATGTATGTAAGCCCTTCAAACTCCACAAAGACCCCAAACCAAAAACAAAAACCCGACCAAGTGTATGATTCTCCACAGAAGAAAGAATACAGGTCAAAAATGTACAATCGCACAATCAGTTGGGTCTGAAAACAAAGTAAAACTCAACTTGGGACTCAAATTCAAAAATCAGCCTAAATAGCATGGGAACAGAAAAATTCGAGCAAAAACATTTCACCATGAATGCGACTACAATTTCACACACTCACACACACACACACCACAACGGTTCAAAATCTGCGCAAAATCTGATCTACGACCGTCAGCAGAAATAATCTACCTACACCGTTGTAAAGATGGTAAAGCTAAGCAAAAAAGCTCAACAATGCTGGTCATCAGCAGCAAAAAGCAGGACTAGGAAGAATCGTGTGTGACTCAAAGATCACAGAGCTGAAAGGTCCACTGATCACATGGTGCCATCAATTGAAAAATCACTTGAAAATCACAAGTAGCGTCGACCGTAGCATCAGTCATTTAAATTGACCACCGAACGTCAACCCTTTAACGACCAGCTACATAATATTATGTTTCAAATGCATTTTAATGCACGCTGGTCATTAAAGGGTTAACAGGCAGTCATTTGATCAGAGCGTCAACCAACCCAAATGAACTCGGAGCGTCAACTGATCGTCGGTTGACCCAAAGAATGTCAATCGACGGTCAGTTGACCAAAGAGTGTCAACCGACGGTCAGTTGACTAGTCAACAAGTCAACCAAAGACGTCCGTGCTGGGGATGCCTGAGGTTGACATTGCGCTGAGGTAACTACAGAGGCTGCTCCGGCTACCGTGATACGAGAACGACTCAAAGTGCGGCATTTCGTCGCTCTCGGCAATCGACGCAAGATGCGCGCTCACGTGACCGTCCCTCGTCGGAGTCAACTCGACCGGCTCACTGGCAAACTCCTCTGGAATATACTTTGTGTCCAGGTCTGACTGAATGTCGGGTTTCCAGGGTGGGGTGATCTGAAAACAGCAATCGAGGGACAAAAACTAATATTCTTGTGTCATTCAGACGAAAATGGATAGACAACAATAACACTGTTTCAAAGCCACGTTTTCTAAAAGTAGCATTACAGATACAAATACTCACTAATAATAATACAGGCAATGTAAATTAACTGCATTCTAAAGTAAAAAACCAAGAAAGATAATCAATATTGATCAATAATAGCAAATATTCAATAAAATAAAAAATAAAAAAATAGCTCAAACCAGATTTCTCCTTACATCATCTGATGTTTGAAATTCTCGTAGATCACTACAATTTCAGGCTAAAATAATATTATAGGTAACAACAATGAAGGACCAAACAAATATTCTGGTCTCATGCAGACGAATTGGCTCGACAATGAATTATCCGTTTTGATGCCCCTAGTAGCAACAGTTTCTTTTCTTTGTGCACTCTGAGAATGCGAACGATCAGTGTTACTTCAATATATGAGAAATAATAAAAATAATGAAGTAAAATTTCAACCTTTCTGTCAAAGAGGTCCTGCCAATTGATGAAGGAGAAGAACGGATGCTGCTTTATCTCTTCCATGTCATCCTCTCCACCACCGAGTCTTCGTAAAAAAAACAGACCAGACGGTATAAAATGACATCAGCCAACCAACATCAATACAGTACAACACGGAAATAGATCAATAAAACGGGAGAGCAGTTTCTTATTCGTAAAAAAATGTCAAGTATTCCTTAAGATTAGAGTAAGGTAAGGAAAAGAAAGAGGACTCGTCATTCGCACCAGAAACTTTCTGTTGTCCTTTTGTAGCCTAAGCATGAATTGTTTCCCAGTATGGAAGAGCTACCGTAATTTTGAGATCAAAGTTCTGACAATGTCATCTACGAATTTCAGTCAAAATGAGGCACATCATAAAGAGTATCCAGCACAGTAGTTAATTGGAATATATGCGGAAAACGTTTCTTGAAACCATTTCTAGCAGAAGACGTGGGATTTTACTTGGAACAAAAAAATAGAGCAAAAGCAATATAGACGATTTGCATATAGTGCCATAGCACAGCTGAGGCCTAAGGAAAGGGCATTGTACATAGGTTCAAAAGTCAATGGAAGTCATATGATTATTTAAAAATAGGTCTCAAGCACAAACATTACAACCGTACCTTGACCTGCTTTCACAGTTTGACAAAGTATTTATTATCTGTTCTGATGCTTGTTTGAAATCAAGTAACAGAATAAATAAGAAACAACTTAAATATCTGACAAACTTACAGAGCAAGAAGCAGACGAATACATTGACCTACCTTTGTTTTGGGTTCTTCATGAGCAAACCACGAAGAACAGACTTTGCATCTTCGCTTAGCGTTCTCGGAAAGCGCAGTTCCTCCATAAGGATCAGCTCAAAAAGAATCTCTGGGTCGCGATTGTAGAACGGCAGCCGGCCACACATCATCTCGTACATGACAACGCCGGTTCCCCACCAGTCAACCGCTCGGCCATAGTCGTTATCTTCCAGAACCTGAAAAGCAGAGAACCACCACCACTAAGTTACGACAATGGACTTTACATCCAGTCACTAAAGGTGTTAGATGCGCAGGAGAAATTCTGCCATCTCAATTTGTATCTTATACAGAAGATGTTTAACCGCATAACCATCTTCCACTCCTGCATCTTACGCATATTCCAATTTTCTCCATTACCATCCAAGATTGAAACGAGAGGGAGCGCCCTATCGAATTGGTTTGTTTCGTAAATGTACTCGGACATTCCATCAATGTATGTGACATCACATAGCACTTCAGAATAACCTGGTGACCTGCGCCTACCTTTAAATAGAAATATGGAGTTTATGATTGCTGAAAAATTTCACAATGTATAATGAAGCAGAGGACATATTTACCTCGGCTGCCGATATATTCAGATGTACCTGCAATGTGCAAGTTATTCCGATGCATAATGGAATGCCTACCTCGGGAGCAAGGTATTCAGGTGTGCCACAAAACGTTTTGGTTCTGGCGCCAAAATGCATCTCTTCCTTACAAAGACCAAAGTCAGCAATCTTAATGTGTCCATCCTTGTCGAGTAAAAGATTTTCCAGCTACAAAAAGGAATTTCCATGACTTTATAAATCACAAAATCATTATTTTAATCTATAACTAAATTACCCTTCGTAATCAGAAACCCAGAATGCAGAGTAAAGCCGCTACATTCAGTTAATGCATTCAACAATTAGATAACTAGCATAATTTACAAACAGGAATGATCCACTAATTACTAGTCAACCTTTATCTTTACTTTACAATCAAGAAATAAACATTCATTTGAATAGCTTTCATTGTATGTAGCTATCATTCAAACATGAAGTAAAACCTCATAATTTAAAAAATTCACTAAATTCAACTCACTATAATTCAGAAGTCCTTACTAATAAATTTCCTGTTCTGATGGTTTACACTAACCACAGGTTAAAACTTATAACAATATATTACAACTTGAATAACAAGAACAATCCTAATAACAATTGCAAAAACAAGAACAATGACAGTAACAATAATACAACTACAATAATAATTGAAGTAGTAGTAGTAATAATAATAATAATCTCTAAGTCAATGGGGAATGAAGTATCTCAGGGCAAAAAATAATAATAATTTCGGTTTGAGTCCAATTCTTATTCCTTTGCAATTCTCAAGCAATAAAGAAATTCTTCAACCGTGGCCATTAATAAATCAATATAATAATGCCAGTAATGGATGGGAGCGCCTCTGAGTAGATACCTTGAAGTGGCGCTATATAAATTATGATTGATTGAACAGCAATGTACAGTAAAAATAAATTTGTACACTATTAAAGCCAAAGAAAAACAGCTTTCTGAGGGCAATGGAGATTTGTGAACCTTGAGGTCTCGGTAAACAATGCTGTTTTCGTGCAAGTATCCAAGCGCAGAGATGATTTCCGCTCCGTAGAATCTCGTCCGGTCCTCAGAAAAGATGCGCAGCTTTGAGAGATGATAGAAGAGTTCGCCACCATTGACGTATTCCAACACAAACCAAAGACGATCGGCAGATTGAAACGAATGGTATAGATGCTGAAACATTTTCCACAGTATCTTTCAACACATTGTACTGAACAATGCCATAAATGCAATTAGCGTATTCTATCTATCTATTTATCTATCTATGTAATTTATATAGCGTCGCTTCAAGGGGCAATGTCAGTGCTACTGCAATTGCACTTTTAATGTACGTGTAAGGTGTATTGTATGTGTACGCTATTCTTTTCGATAATAACGTTATTCCAGGTGTAGATTCGCATTTTTTCTCTCAGCTTGACATTTCTGCGTCACTCTGAGCATGATGCTACACTGCTAAAAAATTTCATAACAGCAATAATAAAATCCCAGAACTTTATTTATTTACTCACTTATTTATTTATTTATACGTCTTTAGATGAAGTTATTGCAATCATCAGAATTAGAAAGTACCGAACAGTTAAAGATGAAAATAATTTCCTCACATTATACAGTATACACACCAAAAGCCAGCAAAGCCAAAGAAACATCTATAGCCTACTTGTACTAGTAAGAAGCTCTTGTTATAGGCTTCAGCCCCTGGTGGTTATCAAAACCGCATGACACTGTTAATGGCGCCTGTCAACCACCACCATGTTCACTCTAAGAGTGCATTAACCAGCCATATTACAAAACGGCTTCTATGAAATCACAATGCAATTTATAAGAGGAGATTTATAACTCCTATGAAATCACAATGCAATAATGATAAGAAGTAACCATGGCAGTATATGACCTTTATGAAGTCACAATGCAATTATTATTATAAGAGGTTACTATGGCAATTTATATAGCTTCTATGAAATCACAATACAATTATTATAAAAAAGACTCCATACAATTTCAATGCCATTATTACAAAGGTTACTATGGCAACTTATAGACTCTATGCATATCACAATGCAATTTATAATTAAAAGAGGTTACTATAGCACTCCATAGATTCCATGACATCACAATGTGATTATTATTATTATAAGAGATCACTATGGCAATTTATAGCTTCTATGAAACCACAATAGGATAATTATAAAAAGTTGCTATGGCAACCTATAGCATGTATGACATCACAATGCTATTAATAGCTCTAGGTTAATATGACAATTCATTGATTCCATGAAATTTATCACAATGCAATTATAATAATTATCATAAACAGGTTACTATGGCAACTTATAGCTTCTATAAAATCACAATCCAATTATCATAAAAGGTTGCTATCATAATTTATACAGTTATGATATCACAATGCAAATTTTAATTTTTATAATAGGTTACTAAGGCAATTAATAGCTCCTACAAAATGACAATGCAATTATTATAAGAGGGTACTATGGCAATTCATAGATTCTAAGGTTCTACAATGCAATCATTATACGAAGCTATCATGGTAATTTATAGCTTCTATGAAACCACAATCCAATTAATATAATAAAGGGCTGCAATGGCAATTTACAACCACTATATCTACCCAAGCCTATGGTTTACGATCTTACGCTAAGAACAATGGGCCTACATGGAATAGTAAACCGTATTTATAAATCATGCGGCTTTCTATACATGGTGTAAATGAGCATATTAACACCAGTCCTTGTACATCAACACTAGTCCTGCATATGGACACTAGTCCTGTATATCAACGCTAGTCTTGCATATTAACACTAGTTCTCATTAGTGCTTGTGTTCAAGGATGTTTACCACAGGCAAAACAGAAATCCAATCACAAGAGGCTCTCTGTTCTGTAGCCTGTATACATCAACTGCCATGTAGCCCATCAATGGTCACACGTACAGGTGCCAAAAACACCAGAGAACATTACTCAACTTAAATCTCCTTGACAGCATTCACAGTGCACCAAGCCATCACATTCTTTCTCTTCTTGATCGTTGAAGAAATAGTCCATACTTGCGACGTTGGCCTTGGAAAAGACAATAGCCTCAAGGAACAGTAAAGTGTTTTATGCAGAAAACAAGGTTCAAAAGGGTAGATGAAAGCAAATGGAGTCTAAACTGTTGCAAACCGTTAGGAATGGATGACGACTCTTCTGCAGAACACGGTTTTCTGTCAGGGTGTGAGTTACCTCGTCCTGAAGACAAATCAAAATATTTTATCGCAAAAGTACCAATCAAACTGAACTAATAACTATTCATTCATTTAAGACATTTATAAAGTGCCTCTTCAAGAGTATCTAGTTTACTCAGAAGTGCTCCTGACCCAGCCATGGTTTGGAGAATAGTGCATGGTACTCATAACCAAGTAATGTTGCTTTGAATGAGATCATGTCCGTAGTTAACAAACTTCAAATACCTGACTAGTAGTACTCACTTTCTTACTACGCAGTTCCTAACTCAGGCAATGCCTCACAACGTAATATTCGTATACACCTTTAATGGACCTGTAGGGATACGAACCATCTATGCACCCTAGTCACTAATCAACGCATAGAGAACCGGTAAAAAAATTCTGCTACCGTGGGAGTATGATTACGTGTGTAACTGTGTATCCAGATGCCACAGGCAGATTAAATGAAGGATAGCACTGGGAAGAGCTGCATATTAAGAAAATGAGAGAACTGCATGAGAGGAAAGCTAAACAGGAAACTGAAGAAAAATATGAAAAAACCCACAGATTATGGGGTGTGGTGCTGTACAGAGAAAGATTTAAAAAAACACCGATTATAGGGTGTGGTGCTGTACAGAAAAAGATGAAAAAACACTGATTATAGGGTGTGGTGTTGTACATAGCTTCTTCGATTTCTCTTTGATTGGGGTTTGGTGCTATCAAGTTGGGAGCACCTCTGAGGAGTTTCTCTTCAAGTGGCGCTATATAAATTCATGATTATGATTATTATTACGACAGCAAAGACAAAAGTATGGCACAAATCAAAAAGTTAACAAGCGAGGAAGTTGAAAGGGTCCTGAAGGACTTGCCAACCTTTTCAATGATGACCGACTTCTTCAGAACTTTGATGGCAAATAGTTCGCCAGTTGCAATCTCACGGCCGAGGAAGACTTTTCCAAAAGTTCCTTTACCCAGCACTTTCAGCAGCTGATAATCGTCCTTTGACTTGATAACAACAATTTAACATTACCAGATAAGTTTCGAGATGACCTGGAATACTGGAACAAATTCATACAATTTACTCAATTACTGTAATCCTAAAGACAAATTTGCACAGCAACACACATCAAGACTAGTACATACCGAGCCAGGTACCAGTAGGCCGACCTTAGACTTGCTAAAAGGAAAGTATTTACAACTGAACATAGACTATATTATGCCAACTGGATATAAGACAGTCTATAATATTTATTATTCTTCTAGCATAAATTCTTAATATTTTGCGATTAAAAACTGAATTTGACCAAGACATGAGGCATAATTTACCTCTGCCACCTACCCAAAGTGTGGTAGCGGCAGTTCCTAAACTCGAGAAAGAGGAGGGCAATGCAAGCCATCTTCAGGGCTGTACTCAAGGGTATACGCGGGTATACAACGTATACTCACCTCTGGGGAAAAATGACAGCGTATACTCACCTAAAAAATTAGGGTACACGCGGGTATACAGCGCGTATACCCACCTCAGCAAAACCAAGTCAAACACGGCGGCAGCGTGTACTCACCTCAAAAGTTATGAGTACAGCACTGGCCATCTTTGTTAGCCATCTTTGTTATGACACAGTGACATTGTTTAAAAAGCATTTACCATCCAACATGAGACATTTTCAGAAGGATGACAGCTTCACTGTCTGTGCTGTACTCAAAGTGAAAGAAACAACAGAACATTAAAAATAACTGTAGGGTTGCTCACAACTTTCTTTTTCGATTTCGACAGATCCAGATCGTCAACTGTTTTCACATCTGATTCATCTGTGCTCATCTTCTTGGCAACTGCGCTAATGGCCTCTATCCAGTCTTCCCTGCAATAAGAAGATGTATTGTATTGTATACAAACATTTATAAAGCGCATAAAGTAAGAAATTCACAACGCCATTAATCAGTTTGCTGGGGCTCCCTGAAATATTCTAGAACAAGATCTGTTAAAAGTTTGTCCAGGATGCAGATTCCAAAGCCAGTTCTGCTTTACAAAGTGACCTTATAATCAGAAAACCTGTTACATGACACTCTGTGCATGTGATGTGACTCGTTAAATAGCTTAGGCACTTTCACAGTAGATCCATCTTCAATAACTTTGAACAAGGTTGTTAACAGGGCGCTAAGCACACAACAGTGGCAACACCGACATAAAGCAACCTTGACAACAATTTAACTTAGACGGGAGCATAATGGGACCCAGAACATCTGGGCGAACTCTGACACCATAATTCTGGAGTTGAGACATAACGGGCAACCGCTTTACCATTAATCCTTTCCAACTGTGGATGCATGAGGAAACAAGAAACTCTGGAGCCTCCTCCTCCATCTTTACCTTTCTGTTGCTGATTCGACACAGAACAGGCGTTCGACAATAGTCGACATCTGCAGTCCTCGGATGATGAATGTGTTTGGCTTCGGCTTCTGCAGTCGCATCAGCTGACAGTCTAAAGCAGCAAGGCTTATAAGTTAGTCTAAAGCAGCATGGCTTATATGTTAGTCTAAAGCAGCAAGGCTTATATGTCAGTCTAAAGCAGCATGGCTTATATGTTAGTCTAAAGCAGCAAGGCTTATATGTCAGTCTAAAGCAGCAAGGCTTATATGTCAGTCTAAAGCAGCAAGGCTTATATGTTAGTCTAAAGCAGCAAGGCTTATATGCTAGTCTAAAGCAGCAAGGCTTATATGTTAGTCTAAAGCAGCATGGCTTATATGTCAGTCTAAAGCAGCATGGCTTATATGTCAGTCTAAAGCAGCATGGCTTATATGTTAGTCTAAAGCAGCAAGGCTTATATGTCAGTCTAAAGCAGCAAGGCTTATATGTCAGTCTAAAGCAGCAAGGCTTATATGTTAGTCTAAAGCAGCAAGGCTTATATGCTAGTCTAAAGCAGCAAGGCTTATATGTTAGTCTAAAGCAGCATGGCTTATATGTCAGTCTAAAGCAGCATGGCTTATATGTTAGTCTAAAGCAGCACGGATTATAAGTTAGTCTAAAGCAGCATGGCTTATATGTTAGTCTAAAGCAGCATGGCTTATATGTTAGTCTAAAGCAGCACGGCTTATAAGTTAGTCTAAAGCAGCATGGCTTATGTTAGTCTAAAGCAGCAACGCTTATAATGATAGAAATTCTGAACACATGGTGCAGGACAAAAAACAGGAAAACAAAAAAGAAATTTACCCAAACAAGCATACAAGACCCTAACGAGCTTTGCAACATTTAGGAAAGCATATCGCTGCATGATACAGTTCTAGTAAGACAAGGGGATGCGCTGCGCCACAGACTGAGTCAATCAAGTCAATGTGTTCTGAAGGTCAGAGGTCAAGTAAATCCTTTGCTTTTGCATGAATACTTGACTTGGCGATGAAACCAGCCTTCTTCAAGCCGATATAATGGGAAGAAATCTGTGAGCTACAGCTCTACCTGTTGAAATGTTTGACTGTATACCTGCCAGCAGTTAGTAAAATAGAAGATCTGTGAAGCTTACACTTTCATGCAGTTGGTTAGCTGTTTCAGCTTAATCACACTGTGTGATAACAAAGATAATTAGCATTGCCCTCCTCCTTTATCCAGGCTTGGGACTGGCACTACCAAAGTGCAAGCAGCAATGGAGTCTTCATGCAGTTAGTAGTTCAAAACTTATATAGATTGCAAGTTTTCTAACTTAGTTGACGGCCAGTGACCACAGAGACAGCGAGACACCAGAATATTAAAATTATCTAAGTAACAATTTGCTCCTTTTCAATCAGCATCACAGAAATATTCAATTTTAATTACATAAATTCTCTAAAATAAGCATATGAAAGATTTCTGGTAAACAATAGTTAGTATTCGAAGCAGGAAGAAACTAGTCTAGAATCAACACACAAGACAATAATATATATATATATATATATATATATATTAGTGTGGTTCACCGATACATGGTAAAAAATAAAGTTCAAGCTAAAAACCAAGGCGCCCTCCCAGTTTGTTAGACCTATCAATAGTATTATTGAGACAAAATTTCAGCTTCCTATTCCAACTGGAAGGCGGTGCTCAACGACTGTCTTACTTTGCATGGACCAATGAAAAGACGTTAATTGTAGAAATCAATGTGTTGAGCATATATTCCAACACAATTGTGCTTTATTTCAAGATAGATTACTGTAACATGACAATATGTGTGACACTTAAACAATTGGTGAGCTTGAAATATAAAATTTCAGTAGGTTTTAAATATGGAAAATGTCAAAAAATGTCAAAACATTGTTTAATCCACAAATGTCTATTGTTCACGTTTTATGACTCCAAACATACGATGACGTCTACAATGTAGAAGGCTTTGCAAGCACAGTGTCAACAGCATATTTCTTTGTTGATTGAGTGGGGACAGCTTTTCTAATTGCCTCAACCACTTGGAGAAAATACTGCTTTCTTCTTCATCAGTGATGAGTCAGTTTATTTCCTTGAACAACTTCACACTTCTCTCAGCCATGTCGTTTACCACTCTCAATTGCTGACTTCAGCCTCTACCCTGCTGATAATCATCATCGTCAGGCTATTGCACTGGTGTAAGTATAAAAAGGAATCACCAAATTTCAGGCGTGGCAGTAGTGTCAGTGTTCACTGGGTTGCAAACTCGCCCAGGCAATCCCCCTCCTGCTGTATGGCAGCACTACTACCGTCAACATCCTTTCACTAGGATTTGCAGTCATTCCGTAAAAAATCTTCACCTTATCTGAACCATATCAGGCAGATGGCAGCATAATAGTGTCAGACATACAGCCTCCTCTGAAAGGCACTAAGTGTTGATAATTTTCTAGAACATGGCAGCAACGTTGAGCTCCTACAAATAATAGTCACCTGAATCAAAAGTCCTATATCAATCAAAATTGACAGATCGTGGCCTGGAGTTTCAGCAGCAAGATGATACACAAAAGGATGAATCTGAGTTTTTCTTTTCCCTTAGATTGAACACTTCACGTTGATTGCTAAATCGTACAATTATTTTGATGATATGCAGTAACCTGGCCATTCAAGAGCAAGAGGAGGCCTGTATCCATGCCTTTGAGTGAAGAAAGGAACCAAATCACACAAATGGATGAATCTGAGTTCCTTCCCTCATCCTCAGATTAAATACGTCGCGTCGATCGGTATGTCGGCATATTTTGATGGTATACAGTAACCTGGCCATTCAACGTGCGTGGTAAATTGGGCTCTCCAGTTTCTTATTGAGGGCTGACTTCCAAGGACAACCATTGACACCTCAATGACTTCTTGGGAGTCGTCTCTGAAATTGACTTTAATTTCAGCAGTCTACTTGATGAAACTGATCGCTCTCTCATGGGAGGCTTCAGTAGGGGATACAACTTCCAGTACTCGTATGTTGTCACGTGTCACACCATCACACACAGCTTTAAATCTCTTTAAGATTGGATTCTATTTTTGGATTAGATGGGCAACAACACAATATGAAGATTTTGGCTTTAATCAACTCCATCACAATGACGACAGCAGGCCAACCACAGAAACATTTTACACATCCTGTTTTCCATAAAAACGTACACTTCACTAAAACGTCCGGTGTTGTGTCAAAGATCAAGTCTTAGCCATTATCAGCGAGTCTCAATAACTTCAGAAGATGATGAATGACCTTGGATTTAAATTATATCCTGTCATAGAGGGACATTTGGGCATACCAAAGAGTTTAGCGACACCATCACCTGAAACTAGCACTCAAAGGCGGTCAACATTTCCAGTGTACTGCAAGTGGTTAATTTCGTACAAATTCAGATCTTACAGCTTCAGCATGCTCCATCTTGGCTTCCTAAGCACTCCATATGAATGGTTTTCCGTGAAAATGGCAGGACAAAAGGATCGCACATAAGCGCTGCAGTAATTGTGACCAACAATCTCAATGCTTCATGATCAGATCACCTGAAGTGTTATTGCTATCAAAATGCACTTGTCACTCGATGGCTAAACAGCTGTCAAGTAGCTAGCACTGACTGTAATAAGTATGATAGTGCAACAGAATCTATTTCAAGATCATCTACATGACAAGGGTTGAGGTTTTTGATCAAGCTCAAAGACATCAAGATTTCTTGCTAATACAACTACATGGTAATATTTCGATGTCGTTGAGCACCGCCTTCCAGTTGGACTGGGAAGCTGAAATTTGGTCTCAATAATACTATTGACAGGTCTAACAAACTGAGAGGGCGCCTTGGTATCTAGCTTGAATTTTATTTTTTTGAACCACCTTAATATATATATATATATATATATATATATATATATATATCCTGGAAACTGAACAATGCACAGCCAGCACAGAAAGGAAAGTAGAAGTGTAAAAGCAAGCAAGAAGTAGAAGTTTGGCTATAAAACATGTCCTTTCTGACTACTGCTTTCCATCAATCAGTCTTAGCCCTGGGCAAGCCCTTACTTATGAAACATGATCTAGACACAAACAGC
This sequence comes from Lumbricus terrestris, assembly GCA_949752735.1. Lineage (NCBI taxonomy): Eukaryota > Metazoa > Annelida > Clitellata > Crassiclitellata > Lumbricidae > Lumbricus > Lumbricus terrestris. The sequence continues at coordinate 43,599,703 of OX457041.1, forward strand.
TTTCCAAACATTAGACCAACCTTTAGAACCACAATATGTCTGACTCTACGTTATAATGAATACTCTGCATGACATAATCTGCCACAGTAAAACACTAGAATAACATTGACACCAATTTTACATATAGTCACCCCTGAAAAACAAACATGACTGGCTAGCTTCTTACCTAAAACCAGTGGCTAAAGTGGTTTGAGTGAGCAGTGGGAACGCTAAATATGAGCAGTGGGAACGCTGATGAGGAATTTTATTGAAATGCATGCGTTTTAGAGTTCCTTCATGATGAGCAGTGGGAACGCAAGCTAAGAATTTCGAGAGCAGTGGGAACGCCGTTCCCACGCGTTCCCATCCACTTTAAACCCTGCCTAAAACTGCAATTGATCTAATTGAAATCATGAATTACTGGTGTTTAGCAATTGAATGTGCAAAGTATTTGCTCATGGTCACAGTAAATATCTCCCACAAGGTTCAAACACATGCACACTTTTTGGGATAAGGTGAGCCCTCAAAAAATTAATCAGCTACCATGCAATACTGAATTTTTCCAGTTTCATGTTCTGTACGTACATTCACACATTGGATTCTGTGCATGACTAGTGTTGATACACAGGACTATTGATGATCTACAGGACTAGACTAGCGTTCATATATAGAACCATGAAAGTTCTAAATGAACACAAAAGGTCTACGATAATATACAGAGTGGGCCAAAAAGTACCCATAAGGTTTCTTGTCAATGTCTTGGCCAGAAGTAAGAATTTTTAAATCAAGTTAAAAATTATAGGATTAAAGGCAATTTATATTTATGTATAAAAGCTAAATTTCACCAAAATTTTCAAAACAGAACAAATTGCTATAACTTTTAGTGAGTCCACCCACCATTTTTTGATGATCCAAAAACATAGCACACTAAAAATCTCAAAAAGATTTTACGTCACATCTCAAATAATCGTTATCAAATAAACTAGTGCTTGAGAACTTCTGGCCAAGATATTGACCCAAAAAAACTTTGGGGTACTATCTTTGGCCCACCTTGTATACAAAAGTGACAAAGAAATTCACCTCGAACTGTGAAGTTGTTGAGAGGATCCTGGAGATCATGCTCAGGTTTGGACTTGAACCCGAAGAAGGTTCCGTCATCTCGGAGAATAAAATAACGTCGACGCCAATTTTTTATATGCTCCCCTGAAGATAAAATAAACAAGACGAACTTTAATCTTATATTATAAGTCTGAATGTTTGTCGTTACAAAATAGGCTCGGAAATGAAACAGCGTCGGTTTAAAAAAAAATTGCAATTGATTCTTACCAAAATTATAAGGTCAACGCAACTATTTTCAGCTTTTGATTCAATTTAAAACCAGAGTTATTAGCGTTTTAAGACATATTTCATCAATAATCGCTCCGCTAACGCTTTAGTAAAGGGTCTACAGTCCGCATGACGTCATACCCGCCCAGTAATAATTTCCGTAGCGCCTCGCATGGGCGGGTCACGTTTGGCGTTTTGGGGAAGCGGGGTGGGGTGGAGGGTTGGCGAAAACCCGAAATTTAGCGGTCAACGATGGGTACCACAGTGGAGTAGTGTTTAAAATTCTAAATTTCACTCTAGAACTTGAGTTATTAGCGTTTTAAGACAGATTTCATCAATAATCGCTCACGCTTTAGTAAAGAGTCTCGAGCTTTAGTTAAGAGTCTACAGTCCGCATGACGTCATACCCGCCCAGTACGTTTGGCTTTTTGGGGAAGCGGGGTGGGGTGGAGGGTTGGCAAAACCCCGAAATTTAGCGGTCAACAATGGGTACCACAGTGGAGTAGTATTTAAAACCCTAAATTTCCCGGGCAACGCCGGGTAACACATCTAGTACTAACTAAAACAATAATAGAATTTAAAATCAACAGCAGCTGAAATTTCCTGAAAAGTGGGCAGGCTCAACTCAGCAATATCTTTCAATCGGACTGAAATGGAAGCTGATAAGAACCATCTAGTTCACGCAGTATTGTCCAACATCGTGCACTGGTATCGCTTTCATTATGGTATTAAATTCGCTGGTACTAATATAAACAGGACATCTATCCAAATAAATCACTCTCTAGACTCACACGTCCTAAAATAATACATTGAGTTTTTCATCCTTGTTCATCATCAGAGCTGCTAAATGCTATCACAAAATAAATATACCGGTAGTACACCGACATCATACTGAATGTCTCCATGTGCAACTGTCCCACGAGTGCATAAATAATAAAAAGATTGTGGTTTATGTATCACCCAAATTAACAGTTAATTTATTTACATCAGATCAAAGATGGTTCCTTAACTTCTATAATCCACTTGAATAAGCACAACAATAAAATTTTGTTAAATGTTGGTATAATTATGGCACACAGTCAATATTTTAAATGTTGCAAGAAAATGTTGCAATATAATGGCTGTAGACTGTACAGTGTACAACTAGGTGATTGTAATATAGCAATTGCAAATGACAAGATGCTGATGACTGACTACCAACACAGAACTTTGCATTTCAATCTGGGGCCTGGAATTATTACAGCACAGTGCCATCAATCTCAACGGCAGACTTGCAAGAAAAGCTTTTCAATTATTGATTATCTTGGTTACAGCTGCACGATGATATTTCCATTCTGTGAAAGTTGCTCTGACATTTCCTAAAAAAATACGTTTTAGTCGATAGTTTCAAAATGCCTGCAAATCATCTTTGTAACTTCATCTGCAACAGGTGTTCTGACCCTCCTTTTTGGCTGCCTTTATCTAACAGCATGGTGATCTTATTACCTTGAGGTCGGACTTTGATAGGACAGTCAAGGACTCCTGCATTTTATATATTATTATCCAGATCTCTATTTCACAGCATATGGTGTATGCTACGGGTGATCCGTTGCTAAGGAATGATTCTTTATCTACTAAGCATGCACAACTAATTGCAGCTCTGATTTTATTTCTAATGATATTTTGGATGATTTTGAAGTTTTTATTGTTTAAATAATTTAATGACTTTTCCGGAAATTTTCCACTTTCCCGCCATTAATTGCCCTATTTGGCATAAAGATAGCATAACAAAATGAGGCATGAGTGAAAAGCCTAGACTTCCCTCCAGCCTATTATGCAATCCGTTTATTTGCCACAAATTTATTCAATTCAATTCTAAACATGGCTACTAAGGAATTTTGCATTCCAAAGATATAGGAAACTTTAAATGCATTTTCCTCAGAATTGTAAATCGAATGGTTGAACCATATTTTTACTCCTAACTTTGGACAGGAACATGGTAGAACAATAAGATTTATAGCATTTTAAAGAAGAGAATTCATTCTTTTAAAAATGCATAACAATCAATTTGTGCAAAAGTCAACATGTGCCTGGTTTTGGTCAGATGGGTCACATGCTTGATGTCTTGTGCATTAAACAATGACAGGATAGAATTAACTAGGTAGTTACATCTACAGATAAAAGACCAGGAAAAGTATCAGATGTTTGACTACAACCCTACCTTGAAGAATCTAAACTAAGCACGAAGGAGATTTTCGTTTCTCTATTTGGTTGTTTCTACAGATTTTAAAGTAGCTTACCTCGTTTCCACAACCACCCCTCCTTCATGATCCGAACACCATCATCCAAACTAGCCATCTTGACAAGATGACACGTCTACATTGAGATCATCTGCTGAAAATGCCTGCTGATGATATCTGAAAGAAGATGATAAATAGGTAGGGTCAAAAATGCAAATAAGCAAAGATGCAAAGAACATAAGCAAAGATTGTATGTAAAAACTTATCAACACATTTAATATGTATTAATGCATGGCACAAGCATGGATGCTACAACAAAATTAATATGCACCTCATTAACATATGTATGCATATATTAATAAATTTATTGCTCTCAGAATATTCCGGCGTTGCTAAATTTTTTCATTCTGCTCAGTCACTTCCAGCCATTTTGTTTTCCGCTAAAATAAAGATTGCTTCTTAAATGCTTACATACCACATAGTCTGTGTCCCTGTCTCTCTTGGAAAACTCATATTATGGATACTGATCAAATTATGGTCGACCAATGCTCCGATCGGAACAGAAGGAACTAAGTCTAAGTAAGTAAGATCAAAGTAGGGCTTGGTCTTGCTACAACATTCTAGACACTTCTAAGTACCAATTCTAACTCCTAAGTGATAATAATTCACAAAATGTAATGCCACAAACAAACACAAAAAATAATAAACTTCCAAGTGAGCAAATTCAAGTGTTCTTTACAAACATCGCTAGACACAAGCACAACAGAAGCAATAAATTACAAATTACTAATTTTATGACTTCCTTGCCTATTGTGAACACCATTTATTTGTTGTGAAGTTCTGGTTGCTAAAGAAAAAGAATTTTACATTCCAAAGTTATAGAAAATGCTAGATGCAATTTTCTCAGTGTTGTAAGTCGAACAGTTTAAATGTATATTTACTCCTAATTTTGGACAGGAAATAGTAGAACAATAACATATGTTGTATTTTTAAAGAAGAGACTTAATTCTTTTAAAAGATGCATGACAATCCAATTTTACACTTAGCGACTTAAGCCTGGTTTTGGGTCAGATGGGTCACATATTTTGTGCAAGCAGCGCTTCGTTGTGTGTATTCTAGGAAGTACTTACAATTTGCCATTTCCGCCCAAAGTTTAGCACTATATGGAGAAAGCTTTTCAAAGTCCTATTAATTCACTCCATTCACTATGTAACTCAAACCTGAGCAAAAATAGTGATCCGTAGTGCAGACTGCAGAGGTGTGTCGCTGGTGTGTCTCAACCCGCGTGTCACGACACACTGGTGTGTCATGAATCGACCGTCAAACTGGTGTGCTGTTGGTGTGTTGCGAATAATTGGTCTGTCGTGAATTCTCACAGCATACACCCGTCGTTCTTGCATTACACTGACTTACTTACTCCAGCAGTTTGGCGGGCACTGGCTATAAGAATTTGTAGTACTCTAATTAAGCCTACCTATTCCATTTCATCACGATCTGGAGCGGCCACAAAGCTACATACATGAAATACTTTGCGGATAGTGGTATATGCCATCTCAGTCTACATAGGCCATAACATGTTAGTGAATGAGCCGAATAAACTATTGCACAATGCTGTAACATCGAAAATAAGAGAAGAAAATTCTATTTAATCTTTTACCCGTTTGCCTCGAGAATATCCGCTGAAAACGGGCTTAAAATTTAAAAATGAACGGGTAAAGGGTTAAGAAACGGAAATTTTGCGAATGATGCAGAAATGTGCCCTCTCAACCTGGTTGCGTATTCAGAGTCAGACAACAATAATTAACGTAGTGGACAAAGTCCTGGGGCCCCGAGGTCCCAGTATTGCACTCACAAAACCCGTCGATCCTCGAGCATCTTACTTTCCAAAGAGAACGCATGAGCAAAAAATCCCATTAGGTCTAACTGTTAGGCTAAACAATTAAGGTAGAGTCATAAACGACGTAGAATCGTAGATTTAGATGGGCGGGATTCAAAATTTTTGAATCATTAGAAACTAAAAAACAGTCAGTGTCAACATTTTCATTCATTAGAATTTTTAGCAATTTAAAATAGATAAGCCATTTTAACTTTAACATAGGCCTAGTTTAATTTTACAGATTTTGACATAGGCCTAATAACGATAGCGTGGTGTGTCGCCAAATTTGGTTGAAAATTAAGGTGTGTCGCGTGCCAAAAAAGGTTGAGAACCTCTGCTTTAGTGGATCACAGCACTCTATTCTATTCGAGTCTGAGGCGGCCATGTTGTTTATTTTGGTGTTCGGTCGTCACTGGACTGATGCAAACCTCTACCTCTCTGATCGGTCGCGGGTGAATCCGCATATACAGCAAATAAAACTAACAGCTGATGCTCTACATAAACGAATGTCTGAATGTCAAATTTAAAAAATCTACAAATTTCGAATTTCTCCCTAATGAGAAGTTTTACAGGAGAACAAAATAATAATATGAAGGCTAAGTCGGTGTTTCTCTTCCAGTACTAAAAATGTAAATGGAGAACGTAGGCTATTCCTAACTCACCGTTAGATAAATTATCCAGTCAGTCCGGTAGAATTTCATTTAGTCCAAATCAAAACGAAATTTCGCTTATTTTGCAGATGTTCTAACGTTCTAAATTATTCTAAACAACCAAAACGGAGAATCTCATGTGTGCGTGACGTCATTTGATTAACCGGAAGTAGCAATGACCAGCGCAGTTACTTGTAATTTGTAGGTCACCAATATTATGCCTTTCAGACAAATAATTTCTTATTATGGCGTCTGATATAAAAGGCCTAACGTCGAACTTTAATTTCAAAACAGAAAAGTGGGTCACGGATATCGAAACCAAAATAATCAATGTGTCTAGTGACACCAGCCAATCATGGGAGTGGTTGCAATGAATGCCAACCAATTACGGTTGACGTCCGTGAAATACATGCCGAACTATGTGTAGGCCAACGCGTTAGAAAAACAACAATAATAGGCTATTATTATCAAGTGGAAGTGCGTCGAAGGCCTACGCGGTTCATAACCTCGGCCCTGCTAATTTTGGTGCGATAGTGGCATGCATGCATGCACGTAGCCTATGTAGGCCTACTATAACTGTATATAATGGTGGCGGCGGCGATGATGATGAGGAAGAGGATGTCGATGAGGAGGAGGAGCAGGAAAGGATCAAAAGGAGGACAAGGATGACCATCATCAATCATTACAAGAAAAACTAAAAACAATTCAACAAGGCTGGAAAACGAATTGTGAACTACAGGGTCTACAAGTGGAAGTGGGGAACGTATTTCCTTCTAATTATATTATAGACTATAGGCCTATCGCCTCCAAACGTTTACTTTCGCTCCCCTTCCGATCCTCTCCGCTGCTCTGCTCATCTTCTCCGCTTCCCCATCGATCCTCTCCGCTCCCCTTCCCATCTTCTCCACCCCCTTCTCGTCTTTCCTGCTCACCTTCCGATCGATTCTCTCCGATCCTATGTCCAGTCCAAACCTGTCCGTTGTGAACATTATCGATTTGCGTCGTCTTCACTCTTCATGCGGTTAATTTCCTGAAATTCAATAAGACTGCTTACTTATATTATTGGATCGATATCAAGCAGTGTTCAATAATTAAACTCCACAGACAGCCAGTCTCAAAACACCATTGTGCAGACGTACAGCCTATGCAGAGAGAGAGCCTGAGATAGACCGAGACATAGGGAGACAGATAGACAGACAAACATAGGCTACAGACAGACGGACTCACTGACCGACAGACAGACAGACTGACAGACAGACAGAAAGAGCTCGAGACATACAGTGAGACAAAGAGGGACAGAAAACGAGATATAGTCAGGGACGGACACAGACAGACAGACAATTAGACAGACAGACACAGTGAGAAAGAGACAGACAGAGATGTAGGCCTTAGGCCTATAGCGATCATGGTTGCGTAGGCCTACGTCAGTCGAAGGCGCTGGCCAACCGAACCCTCATTAATTTTAGTCTGCCTATGTTTGTCTTCGTATTATATCTCTAACTCTCTCCGTCTCTCTCTGTCTTTGTCTGACTCCGTCTGCCTCCGTCTCTCTTCCTTTGGACATACAATCATGTAGGATGTAGACTCTATACGTAATTGCAGGTCACACGTTCTGTGGTGGATAGGTGTCGCTATGGTCACTGCAGTACCGCGTTGGCTGACGTTCCTGGCAAAGATACGTGATTGCTATTACACATGGAGCGTCCAAGTGAAGACCTCCCCTCCCTCCCTCCCTTCCTCCCTCGCTCCCTCCCTTCCTCCCTACCTCCCTTCCTCTCTCCTTCTATATCGAATTTCTTTCACACGAGTCTTAAAAATTACCGGTAGCTACAGTTTGCACCAGAGATGCGACCCTGCCAGCTTAGGAAAAACAGGCAAAGACAATTAATGGTGCAACCATGCAGGAACCAGACGAACCATGGGAGCGGACATATAGGTCGATAATTTCTTCCAATATAGTAATTGTTGGATTGATTGTACCTGGGGTCAAAGTGAGTTTGTGGTTACTTATGGAAACACGCGTAGCCTACGACAATTGTTCTAGCGCAATGATAAGACGATAAGAAGAGCAGGACAGTGATTTACACCTGCAAGATCAATATTATATAGGCTATAGCCATAGCCCTCGCGTGTTTGCACGCACATCAATTAAATTGACATCGCCTGCAGGTTCCGCACTTCACGCCAAACATGGCGCTATATTTAGCGTGGAGTGCGGAAAGTGCTTAGTGATCGTTCATGTTTCTGTGCGACGGGACAGTTGCACCGGGCGAGATGCGCGTGCCCTCGCTGCTTACAGCAAAGACCATGAAGCATGCGCTGTCTCATTTCTAGGATGGATGCTGAACCTCTGTAGTTGGTTCTCTGATTAACAGCTGGGCGCTAGAAGATGAAATGTAGGCTAATCTTACGGATTATATGACTGCGACTGTTATAGTAAGGTTAGGGTTATTGGGTTGTATTGCGTAATGTAAGCCGATCGCTGTTATCTTGGATCAACAACAATAGGAACTATAAATATAGGCATAAGCTTCAGATAGCCTTTAGCTTTTACACTGGAAAAGAACTATATCTGATGGAGGATAAAAACTGAAATTTGAAGCACCTAGCTGTAACCGGAAGCGACCACATGTGTGACAGGTAGGCTATAATTATATTATAGGCTATAGTGTAACTTGTGACGCATCCTACCTTTGACAATTAATTCTTGTCGACTAGGCCTACCGTGAATAATAATATTTAGGCCTATATGGCGTCGTAGCAAGGGCGCCAACAGAAATAGATTGGAGCAAATAGAATCTTGGCTACCCATATCGTGGTCAGTTTGCCTGTTGCCTTTGCATTATTGTCCGTAAGCGCCTGTTGCAACCGCTTACGGACGCTGGCTCTCTCAGCCTCTTGACATGCGCCGTGAGAGTTTTTTCTTTATCGCACGTTGACGGTCCATCCACCTCCTCACTTTTCTCCTCCTTATCCTCTTTCTCCTCGTGGATTGTGTAAGATTTTTCATGCTGATAAGAGTCATAAGACTGAATATTATTTCTGAGGGAAATGGCGAGACACAGATGCATACATAGAGGCAGACATGGGCTTACATACAGACAAACATGCATTATTATGCGTAGCCTACATCAGGGACCCGGCTGCTGGATATGCTCATTCAAAGTGCATGGTTTATGTCTATCTAAATATAACATTGTCTTAAATTAGAAGCTGAATAAAATCGTAGAGCTTCATATTTGAATGTAATATCGTGCGGCTGTGTGACTCCTACCAGCACTTTTATTTTTTTTCAATTTTGAAAAATCTCTCGTAAAACCTGAAGACAACAGGTCTAACTGTTCAAGTTCTCTCTTAATCTGCCTGTAGGGACCCGGAATTTCTGTCTCTGGCCCTGTAGCAAGCTGTATGTGCAAGTATCCGGCCATAATAACAATTTTATGAGTTCATGACAGAGCAGAATGGAAGTAACTATGCAGTCGACAAGGGAATAGGAAAATGCTGAAAAGCTAGGCTACGTATTGCCTGTAATAATGCATGTATCCACATATATAATTATGTATGTATGTGTGTCAGCCTATATAAATTCTCAGAATCTGTCAATCAATATGTCCATGCCGTAGCCCAGTGTGCTGTCACTTTGTCAGTCCGTCTGTTTGCCTGTTGGATCTGCTTCTCTGTCTGTCTGTCCGTATGTCTGTCTGTCTGTCTGTCTGTGCTTTCAGTCAGAACTTTAAGCGAGAATTACGCTGGTTAACTATTAAAAGCTACGGCGTGTGCCGTTTACGTTGCTTCAGCTTATCAGTTTACAACAATCGTTTATAGCTTTGTTAACAAAGCTTAATCTAATGCGTTGCTTTGTTTTTGTTTTTGTTTGACAGAACGTTCCAGAAATATAGCAGCAGTATAATTTTTGCTCCTAATTCGAGGAATATTGCATCAGAAAATAGGTTGATTTGGGGGTCATTTTCGATTCCCTTCGGTTCAGATATTATTCCGCACTGAACGGTTCAACGCAACTTGATTGTTGGTGCTTCAAAAGAACCACATTTGAAGGTCGTGCTTTTGACGATGAACTTCTGACAGAACTTCCAATAAGAAAGTGTTTCGTTCAGAATCAATAAAATAAGTTTTGTTGGGACTGTATATATTCTGTAACGCCGAATGAGTCATTGTGGATTCCTGACTGATCCTTCAACTCTTCATGTTTAGGCTAAATCAGTTTAAGAACCGAAAATCTTTCACACGCCATATTGTATTATATTCGAGGCGGATGATCATGCCGTTCACTCGTTGATATACAGATGATTCTGCATGATGGATCATGGATCGACTATCATGACTTTAAGTTGGTTGAGCATGTGGATTATTTTCGTGGAGGATATTCTTTGTGTGGCAGATGATCCTCAACTCTGGTGGATTTCCAGTCAGGAAAATTAATATTTTCCCCAATCGATAGACCTAATTCTGTCAGCAGATAGTTTAGCACTTTAGCGAATCAAGATGTTGAGGAGGAGCAAATTGAGAGTCAACTGTTTGAATATTATACAATCGGATCTTCATGTAATTCGTTTCGTCCAATGATTCTCCGCGACAGAGTGGTTTTTCTATTCACATTTTGAAGAGGTTGTACAGAAGTGGCGGAACCAATAAAGGAGTCGTGGAACCGTTAAAGGAGTCGTGGAACCGTTAAAGGAGTCGCGGAACCGTTAAAGGAGTCGCGGAACGTATACAGAAGTAGCGGAACCGGCATAGAAGTCGTGGAACCGATAAAGGAGTGGCGGAACCGATACGTAATGGAACAAGACTTGACTTCAACGACGGATGCGGTCATAGAGGAAGTCTTCTCGGACAAACAGATCTCCGATTCCGATCGAGTCGTCATCCGGAAATGGTTGACGGATCAGCTGCGAAGGGAGCGAGCAGGATGGAAGAGCGAGCTGCGGGAGGCGTCGAGAGCGGCGGAGAAGGAGCGCAAGATGGCGCTCGGCGTCCACGTGACCATTCAGCGCATCGATCGTATGTTGTCGGAACGACTTCCGGTTGGGTGCATGCGGACCGGAAGTGCGTCCACGGAGCCGGAGGGGGAGGAGGAGGTGGAAGACATGAAGGAACGCCGGTTGAAGGTGGTGGAGAAGAAGCTGGAGGGGTTGATGGAGTGGGTGGAAAAGACGCAGAGAGAGAGGGCGGAATGCCTGGAGGCGCTGGGGTTGGAGGAGGAGGGGGAGGGCATGGAGAGCCTGTCGGAGGCTGTCATTGGTCGGGTGGGAGAGGTAGAAGAAGAGATGGAGAGGATGGCATCAAAGCTGGAGAACGCTAAAGCTCAGGTTCGATCGTTGAAGACGAAGAATAAGGAAACACTTGAGAGCAAGGAGAGTATGGATAAAGAGATGGAGGAACTGAGGGCTCTCCAATCGAGGTGGAATGCAAACGAAGGTAGCGCAGCTTTAGGAGAGAACCAGGAGCAGGGAAAAGTGGAGAAGAGGGACCAAGCGATCCAGGTGGGAGAGGCAGATGAAGAGATGGAAAGGATGGTATCAAAGCTGGAGAACGCCAAAGCTCAGGTTCGATCATTGAAGACGAGGAATAAAGAAATACTTGAAAGCAAGGAGAGTATGGATAAGGAGGTGGAGGAGCTGAGGGTTCTCCGATCGAGGTTGAATGCAAACGAGGACAACGCGGTTTCAGGAGAGAACCAGGAGCATGGAAAAGTTGAGAAGAGGGACCAAGCTATCCAGGTGGGAGAGGCAGACGAAGATATGGAAAGGATGGCATCCAAACTGGAGAACGCTAAAGCTCAGGTTCGTTCGTTGAAGACTAGGAATAAGGAGATACTTGAGAGCAAGGAGAGTACGGATAAGGAGATGGAGGAGCTGAGGGCTCTCCAATCGAGGTGGAATGCAGACGAAGGTCACGCGGTTTCAGGAGAGAACAAGGAGCAGGGAAAAGTGGAGAAGAGGAACCGAGGGATCCAGGTGGAATGGCCGAAGAGGCATTGTTGTATCCAGGTCAACCTTGACCCGCCCACAAGTGGAAGCTCGCAAGAGACCAAACTTCCGGTTATCTTCCCCGAACAACGGAGCCTGACAGTGAGGCTACCGGAAGTAACCTACACCAGAACGGAAGTAACACCCACACCGCAGTCGATCGGTCATAAGACGGTGCGAGCGGAGATGGACGTCCCAAGGGGCGTCACTTCACCTAAGGGAAGAACCCAACGTACCGAGACCCAGAGCAGAGACGAAGGGACCCTGTCCTATCGCGAGATACTGCAGCTACCCGCTGCATATCCATATCGCATGGAGCCAACCATTCTACTGCGGAACCAGATGCAGACGTTCGCGTCGAAACTGGAAAAGGCGCAACTGGAGGTTGACAGATGTCAGCGGGATCTGGAGCACATTGAAGCGGTTACCATGGCTACGGTTGCCAATGGAAAGGCGACCAACAGCGCGATGGGTTTCCAGGGCTTCTGGAAGCTGCGTGACAACCAGCACCACCTGCATAATTCTAACCACCATCAGCGCGGAAGTCAGTCGGAGCGGCAGCCGGATCCGGCGACGAAGAGCATGTCGACGATCTACTTCCCGCCGCTTGCGATGGGTGTCAGCTTCGCCCAGTCCTCGAAGGTCTTCGAGGATAGGAGACGGGAGGACTCGCTTCCGGATCCGGGAACAGGAAGAAGTCTTCCGTTCGAGGTCATTCCCGAAAAGAAACGATGGTATCGGAGGAGAGACAGATAACAACGACGTCATTAATTTTATTGACATCGTAATCACTGTCTTTCTATAATACTGAACGAAACTGATAATTACATGTATGGTGATTTTGTATATAGACAGCCGACACAGTATTATCGTTTTCACATGAACCAACTCAAGCTACAAAAGAGACGATATATAGGCCTAGATATATATAAATTATATACATATATATCTACAATTATATATATTACATTGAGTATATATATATATATACGAGTTTCGCGTCAAATTTTTTGGTTATTTTAGGTTTGTTTTGCGGAGATGGACGAGTTCTGTGCATAGGCGCAACCACGTCCTAAAAGTTGGGGGGGACCATAATGAATCACGTCCTAAAAGTTGGGGGGACCATAATAATAAAGCTAGGGGACCACTCAAAAGTTGGAGGGGACGCGTCCCGTGGTTCCCATAGGGTGGTTGCGCCTATGGTTCTGTGGTTTATTATTGAGAGGCTGTGACAGGATGGTGACCGTGGTTATAACAATACGTCTCAGTATAGTTTAACACTTTAATATGAATAACATATAAGTATAGTATAGGTCTTTGTAGATCTCTCTAGTCCGATAGGCAGCAATAGACTGGCGTCTCTTCGTGGTCAGCAAACCCTCCATGGCCACTGCTGTGGGCGTGGCCTGTGCTGACCAATAAGATACCGTTACATCCCCTTTCCCAAAGCTAGTTTGCCACCCCCGAAAGTTCCTACAATACTATATGTCAAAAGTTTCTACAATGCTATATGCTACTTCTAAAGCTATTACATGTACTACTCTTTTTTGGTTTGTTCTTACGAACTGTCTGTTGTCCGTGCAATAGGAGAATATATATATTTTAATATATATGTATATATATATAGACCTATCAGTTTCTGAATCGGGCTGGTTTGCTAATTAATCGGCCAGACCGCGTTCTGACATCCCTCTGGGGAGATGTCGCTGCGTCGGTTGGACGGTCGGCTGCGTCGCGACGGTGGTTGGATACGGCGCGGGAGGTGGCGTGGGAGGCGGTGGCACTGCAGGTGTGTTCGTTTCATCGTCTGCGCTTTCTGTCTTGATGGTAATGGGAGGTTCAGACGAGAAATGCACATGTCTTGATGTTCGCCTTCTGGTAGTACCGTCTTCAAATCGCACCTGGTATGATCTGTGTGGAAGTACACGTGTAACTTCGGCCTTCCGCCAATGACGATCGTCGAATCTGGCTCTCACTGTTTGGCCAATTGATAGGGCCGGTCTCTCTTTGGCGCCTTTGTCATAGTAGTGGGCCTGCTGTTGTTTTGCCGCCGCAAGGGCAGCGATGGCATCAGTCGCTGTAGGTGAGGTGAGGAGGGCTGCTGCTGTGGGCAATTTAGAACGAGTCCGTCTGGAGAACATTACTTGAGTGGGGGTCAGGCCCAGCTGTTCGGTGGGGGTGTTTCTCCAGTCTAGCAGAACGAGAAAAGGGTCGACTTCGAAATGGCCCGATAGGCAGCAGACCGAAATCAAGTAGTCTTGGCCGCGATTCATAAATATGTCAAGACCAACTTTGTCCCAAGCGCGGGGTGGTGGTGGGTGGGATAGAAACGGCTCTCGGATACAGCCGTTAACACCGATATGGCTTGAATGAAGTCGCCGCAAGATGTCGTCTCTTGCCGGTCGAGGGATAATGACGCGTTGACCCTTGAATGCCAGACCTCCGCTTGTAATTAGTTCATCAGCGAACGGCATGTACGGCCTGATAATCGCTGGCACTTCGCTATGGGTGGCTGGCCATCCAGCCTTTATCTGCCACAGCAGCTGTTGGCATTCCTCATCGGATGCTGCGGCTGCTGAGGCGTTTCTGATAGTGTCCTGTGAGGCTACTAAGCTTAGGCCTTGCAGCTGTTGTTTGTCCATCAACGCTGCCGATTCAGCGGGGAATTCAGCTCCCAGCGAGCTGTCGTTTGCTGTGAGTGAGGGGTATGCACGCGAGAGGGTGTCTGCGAGGATCAACTGCAACAAAAATTGTTCCTTCTCAATCTGCGCATATGATTCTTGCTCCGTTCTTGTCATTGCGCTTGAAACATAGTCGACAGGCCTTCCATTCTCAAGTAAGATGGCGCCACGACCACCCTGGCTTGCATCAGCCTGAATAACAATTGGCGTAGTTGTGTCAAAATATGCTAGAGCAGGTGCGTGCGTTAGCATGTCTTTCAATTTGTCTAGCGCCACGCCATGCAATTCTGGTCTCCAACAGAATTCGTTTTCTGCTTTAAGTAATGCGCGGATGGGTGCCGTTGTCTCGCTGAAGTTGGCGCAGAACTTGGCTAAACATGTCGCCATTCCAAGGAGACGCAAGACACCTTGTCGATCGCTAGGTGGAGGCATCTGTTTGATAGCTGCCACTTTTCTCTGATCAGGGTGAACGCCGTCCCTTGTTAGCTCGTGTCCACAGAAGATGGTTGATTCTTTATTCAGCCGGAGTTTCTTCTGATTAAGCTTAATGCCTTTTCCTCTGCATCTCTCTAACAGCGCGCGCAGGTTGCTGTTTTGATTTTCAATTGCTATCTCCTCTGTCTCCCCGGCGCCTGTGATCAATATGTCATCTGCAATGCATACCATACCGTTCAGTCCAGAAAGTGCATCAATTGTCGGCATGCAGTATTGTTCGCGCACAAGGGCTTTGTTCCGCGGCTTCGGACCAAGGCAAATTCGTATTCTGCGATCTGGCTTTGCGACAACAAGGAGCGCTGACACCCATGAGCTTGGCTCGCTCACTGGTGTGATGATGCCGTTTGCCTCCAAACTCTTTAGCTCGGTCTCGACCTTGTCACGGACGCCCAGCGGAAGTCGTCTGAGTGGCATTTGGACTGGCGGGATTTGATCGTCGATGTGCAGCTGTACGTCACCCTCTAACAAACCAACGACGTCGAAAAGGTCAGCGTATTCAGCGTTTACTTCCGTTTCCGTCAGACAACCATGCGTTGTAGCAAGAGAGAAAGAAGATGGCTGAACTGTTAGAACTTCGCAAATGTTCTCTTCGACCGCATTCATAAGCTGCAAGTCCCTGCAGGCCTTGAATCCGAGGATCGGCTGGTTGTGCTTTGCTGTGACGTAAAAATCTATATTATATTCTCTGGCAGCACGTTGGTGCCAGACGGTGAACGTTATCATGCCTGGTGTTGATAACTCGGAGCGATCAAACATGCGCAGAGTCGCTTCCGCAGGACGGACTTCGTGGAGTCGACCGAGAGTGCGAACAAATTCTTCCGGGATGACGTTGACAGTCGCGCCACTGTCAAGCAAAAAACGCACTGTTCTATTGTCAATCTGCAAACGCGTATACCATCTGTCGCTGGTGGGCGTGTCTAACGTAAGTAGCTCTTCATCCAACTCTAGTTCACAGACTTCAGGCCTGCTACGCGGTTTCCCTGTCATCTTGGACGGGCAAACAACCTCAAAGTGCGATTTTCTGTTGCAGTTTCTACAGATTTGGCCATACGCGGGACACGATTCCTTTCGCAGATCGTGCATTCTGTCGCAACACTTGCATAGGTTCAGTCTTACCTTGGCGTCGTACTGGTTGCCATAGACTGGTGAGCGTGCTTGCGGACGAGATAGGTGACGGTTGCGAGCATGTGCTGTCGAGTGTCGAAGAGCTTGGACTTCGTCGTGCGCCGTCATTGCCTTCAGCTGTTGACCTGCGGCCTCGCTGGCTTTGCACACGTCGATGGCTTTGCTCAGCGTCAGCTCCCGAATCTGCAAGAGTTTGCGACGAGTGGCGTCGTCCTTGACTCCAACGACGATGCGGTCCCGAATCATGGACTCTTCGACGCCCTCGAATTTGCACGTTTTTGCCATGCGTCGGACTTCCCCCAGGAACACGTCGAATCGTTCACCTGCTTCTTGCACTCGCTGGTAAAACATATACCGTTCGTAGGTAACGTTAACAGCGCCCAGGCAGAAAGTCTCGAATGCCTCTAATATCTTATCGATGTTCTTTTTATCCGCCGTCGGAATGTCCATGCTCCTGTACGCGTCGTAGGCCTCGCCACCTAGACACGTGAGAAAAACCGCTGCTCGCTTCGCCGAGTTGGCTTCCGTCAGATCTGCGGCAAGCTCGTAATTTTCCCACTGCTCACGAAACCGCTCCCAATTGTCAGCGACATTGCTTCCTGTGACCTTCAGTGGCTCTGGAAGACGCAAATTCGAAGCCATGTTCATTTGCGGAGTCTATATGTAGGCTTAACTATCGACTTGTTCTACTTGTTCTAAAAAAACCCAACGTGTACGTTTTTTTCAGTTCACACTTCTGACGCCATGTGACAGGATGGTGACCGTGGTTATAACAATACGTCTCAGTATAGTTTAACACTTTAATATGAATAACATATAAGTATAGTATAGGTCTTTGTAGATCTCTCTAGTCCGATAGTCAGCAATAGACTGGCGTCTCTTCGTGGTCAGCAAACCCTCCATGGCCACTGCTGTGGGCGTGGCCTGTGCTGACCAATAAGATACCGTTACAGAGGCTGTTTTACCAGATATATAAATATTATATATATTATATAATTATAGACTCTATATATATATATATATAATGATCGATTCAACGTTTTCGTCGAATAATTCTGCACACTCAGAATTATAATCACGACTTTCAACTTTCAAACAATAGTAATTAAGGGTCGGATGGCTGCCTCTGCGTAAACTTCAGCAACTCTCAGAAGACTCTCTTTCTCTTCCACCTCTTATTCGTCTTCCTCTCACTTTGCCTCTTCCTCCTCCTCCCCTTTCCTTCTACTTCCTTTTTCCTTTCGCTCTTCCTCTTCCTCCTCCTCCTCCTCCTCCTCCTCACACTCTTCCTCGTTCTCTTTCTCTTCCTCTTCTTCTTCTCTTATACCTTTCTATGCGGCAACTTACCGCCCGAAAATAATTGCAGATAAGCAATTCAACTTCAAGTCCTCCTAGCGAACAACACGGCTACTAATAATTGGTCAGAAGATGTATTATATACTGGCAACTGTGGATGCCTACAAACTCCTGATTGCATGCGATCGAGGACTTGATGACTGTAACGAATGTATCGACCATAGGCCTACTCCCATAGTGTTTGAGTTTGAACAACAGCAACTTCCAAAAACAGAGCACTGTACATGACGCAATGTAAAACACAAGATGCACTCAATTAGCCCTTAATCTGTCGTCATTTATGTGAATCTGTTGTGAAGCAACCAAACGAGTAACAGGTCTCAATGCCGACACGTGATCACACATCTAATTAGAAATTATCGTATAACGATCCGATACAGTGGCGCTACAGAAGCGCTCAGAAGAAACAATATTTTATTGTCATCAAGTTCATTATAGGCCTAATTAGATCAATTTCGGATCAGAGGCTTGCGGCTCTTTCTTCAGATGATAGGCAGAAGCAAAAACCTAAGCCTACTGCAGTGATGAGTTTGCAGACATTTTTTATAGGCCTATTTCAATTTCTTAATTGCCAACAGGTATTCTTTTAACTTAAGAAATTTGTAGAACTGCACAAACAGGAAGTTTTTCTAGTGCGGCTTTATTTGGCGAAAATTTCTCGTCGTTCCGGAAAATTTTCCCCCAAAATATCGCAAATCTGATGACCCTTTTTTAGTCGTTTGCCAGAGAAATTTGTCTAAAGTTTTCTTGAAAATTTCGCAATTCGCCGCATAAAAACTGATGAGCTTTTTTGTCGTAAACTTCTAAATTGTTTTAGGTCTACTTCGCCTTCCTGCTTATTTTTCACTGCACGTGTCCTCCGTTCTTTCGTTGTGAACCGGCTGCAATTAGGCATATGTCATATGTAGCCTATAGGCCTATACACATGAACTGATAGGGGCGTGTCGTTCAATATATATATAATGGATTAACTTATATTAGATATATTTCATGTCATAGACTAGGAAATGATTGGACACTAGAACATTAGCAATAGCCAATCAAATTGTATAATAGGAGGAGTTTATATTGTTTGTCTGTGTAATATATATGCCTGAAATGTACATAATAAAATTAGTCAGACTCTAATCTTTGTTGGAGTGGCGACTCGTAGAGCTGTAAGCAGTCACTGAGGTGGCTGGGGCTTACAGCATTATACCTACCTTTTTCTGATGATTTCCACTGCACAGAACTGCTTTTACAATCGCACAAATTCATTTACAACTGCACATTTTTTGTAGAACTGCACGTTAAAAAAGCCCTGATTGCCAATAATTAGGCTAAGAGACTTTCTCCAGCTACAGCTGCTACACGATAATCGGTCAACTAGGCCTATAGCCTAACCGATTTTTTCTGTCATTGGATTAGCGATGTAGGCTACAGACCCAAATGGTTTTTGACAGATCGCTGTTGCAACCTTTATACATACCGAATGGTAATTATCGAATGGCGTGTCTATAATAGACGTGGTCGATATCATTATGGTATGGTCACTATAGTGCTTTAAGAACGGCGCTTATAAAACTGTGCACGCAGCAGCGAGTTGCTTAGTTTTGGAGCGCACTCTAAGAGCGACTTGTCGTAAAGTAAACAAACGGTTGAACGACGACTGTGACGACTTGATTACTAATGAAGAAACGCTTCTTACTATGGAAATCTATCATGACCAGCCGCCATGATGTTGGCTTCTAGACATTTTACTAGACAGATCTATATAGGCCTACGCCTGTTCATATCTGTCTTTATGCATAGTGTATGATTATCTCTGTAATGTGTATGTGTGTATGCGAGTAGATTATTATAGGAGTATGTTTGCAACTTGCAAGTCCCTGCAATGTCTGCATGTATGTATGTATGTATGTATGTATGTATGTATGTATGTATGTATGTATGTATGTATGTATGTATGTATGCATGCATGCATGTATGTATGTATGTATGTATGTATGTATGTATGTATGTATCCATGCATGCATGTATGTATGTATGCACTATGCGTTGACACACGTGTGACGTGTCTGTACGAAAATGTGTGTATTACTGTGTATGCATGCATAAGATTCTAGATTGGAGGAGTTCTGAGTATATACTAGGTTTGACTTAAGTTCACCAAACCACAATTCTCTAATGTTCAGTAACTGTTGTCGTCGCTCGCTGTGAACTCGGGCCTCGTTATTGCTTTGGAAAGGCGAACTACAAAATGTTCCATCATAATTATATGCATTTTAAACTCACTTGAAGAAAAGGCACCAAAATTCAAGTTACAAAAGTAAGAAATTTCGTAAAGTAAATAACTGGATAAATCGAAAGGTTATCTGCATGTTCACCACCTTCGACTCAGGAGCGCTCCCGACTACAGCGCGGACACTGATTTGGAGTTTCACGCTGAAGCGCATGAACAATTGCGAGTGAAGGACTTGCTCAAAGTCCCCGTATACGAGGCGGCTTGAGGTGGATTCGAACCTGCAACCCTCTGTCTGCAAGGCAACAAACATACCCACTACACCACCGTGCCCTGGATGCACAAACCTTATGCAATGTTAAAAATCATTTTTCTCATAAATTGTTTAAACCGTTGCTTACGGTCATTGTTGGATCCTTAATCTGAAAGGTTTTGTGAACGCCATGCGATAAAATGTGGCACATTGGTCCTAGAGAATCCAACAACAGGTCTCTGTCGTATTTAGGCCAGAAACACCAGATTTAGGCTATGTAGGCTATAGCCTACATTTTCACTCAGCGGTTCACATTTTCCCGATGAAGCCTGAGAGTTTTATAGACATTTAGACACGTGCCGCAGCGTTAAGGCATCCAAAATGTATAATTTCAGTCTAGATAATATTATTACGAATCTATGATATAGGCCTACGCATCCTATCAACCACAAATGACGCTAACCTTTTGTTCACTGTCATAAAATAAAATAAAATTTGGTGCAGGAAATGTAATTGATTTAAATGGCAATTTAGTACTGGCCTAGACCTACATATTTGTATTTTTCAGACACAAAGGTTCATAAAAATTCGACCTGTGCGAGTGTAGGCCTTCATTCAGTTCGCTCCTCAGTTCAAGTAGGCCTACGTTTATTAAATCGCAGTAAAACCCAAGACAGTAATTCTAGAGAATTCATCCACTCGTCTGATATCCAGTTACATGACTGTGGCCTAGTAGGCCTATACTCTATAGGCCTACTAGTCTATGATGTAAATCCAACAGACTTTGACCTTACCTATACGCAGAAACCGGGCCACAACTGTTAATTGCCATTCGGCTCGGACGTCATCAGCTGGCCTGGTTTCTCGTGGCTTCGGCGTGCTGTGAATTTTACAACAGATTACGAAACAGAACTTCAGAAGAGAGAGCGGAAACGAGAAGGAATCATGGCTTTCGGTCACGCACCGATCTCCATATCGCTCGCTTTAATACGCATGCTGAATGTCGGTTGTCGAATGCATGCATCGTGCATGATAGCAAAAGCAAAGGCTGGGTTAGAGGGGAAAATACAACGCAGGTGCACCGTGTATAGGCTACCTGTATTCGAATAGGCTATTCCTGTCTTGACTAATATTCCTAAAGATAATAATTAATTGTGGTGTTCGCTAGCTTTTCAAACTGTAGCCTATATCTATACATTTATTTAGCGCCTCTCACATAGTACTTCAACTAGAAGGTATGGTAGGAGGCACGCGTCTAACGGAATAGAGCATGTAATGATTGCATGTAACGTTAGTCTCTAACTGTAGACTTCTGAGTAAGCTTCTAGAAGGGGCGATATCTTTGGAATGAATGAATGAATATTGCCTGTAGGTAAAAATCACAATGCGTGTTGCGATACAATTTAAATGCATGCTAATAACACGCCTATACTGTACACTGTGTCCCAATAAATCGGGACCCCTTTTTATAATGTGAATAAAACAGGCAAATCTTAATCGATTTTCAAAATTTCAAAACCGTTTTTATCCTGAGATAATTATCTTACACTGATTCAAATATGAAGTTTCTAGCATGAATATTGACGTCACAATTTCGTCATTTGCATCATAGAATTCAAATGTTAAGTACCGCTACCAGAGCGACGCTCCGACGAACCGGTCAAATCAATTTTTCTTAGAAGCTTTTTTAGACCGCACACTGTCCATCCCTTGTCCGGAAATTTTCGAATAAACATTTTTGCGCCGTAATGTTTATTTATCCGTAAAAATTTTATTACAATTTTGTCTTCTTGGCTGAACGTCATTCTCTAACGATTTTTGTTGACATTTGGTTTCGATATGTAAATTAATGACGTCATTATGACGTAATTTTTTAGTGAGGGCCGTTCATAAATTACCAATTTGTAGGTAAATATCTCAGGATAAAAACAGTTTTGAAATTTTGACAATCGATGAATATTTGCCAGTTTTATTCACATTATAAAAAGGGGCCCCGATTTATTGGGACACAGTGTATATATATATATAATTATTATTGTCTAACTAGATGGATCGATGGATGCATGCACGTTTAAAACCTTTAGCAAACAGAATATAAGCCTAGTGATCTCGGCCGGGAGCGCCTCTGAGTAGGTACCTTGAAGGGGCACTATGTAAATTCTGACTGATTGATTGGTTGGTTGATTGATTAATTGATTGATTGATTGACTGATTGATTGACTGATTGACTGATTAATTGATTGATTGATTGATTAATTGATTGACTGATTGATTGATTGATTGATTGATTGATTGATTGATTGATTGATTGTCGTTAAGCATCAAAAGCCTTCTATACTTAAAACGCTATGAGAGGAAATTCCTGCAACAGAAGAAGAAGAGTGAAGGCGATGTATGATCGGACGACAAAAGTTCTGGAGGCATTGAGGACAAGAGGAAGAGGAAGAGGAAGAGGAAGAGGAAGAGGAAGAGGAAGAGGAAGGAAAAGAATGGCAGAGGAATGGGGGTAGGATATTCAGAGGGATGGGGGCAGGACATGTAGAGGGATGGGGCTTCAGAACCTGGGCAGATTGTAAACACTGAGAGGCAACGGTCGAGAGTTAGGAGTGGAAGGGTTCAACCCCCGTCTCTCTCAGTTTCTTGGCATATCATGTCAAATAGCGACGAGACTTAAGTGGAGACACATTTGTTTCTGCTGATTAATGGTTGTGCCACTCCCAATTGTTATGCCTAGTTACAGCAGACACCTACAGTGCCAGTACTGTATATATAGCTATAGCCTATACCAATGCAAGCGTTCTTAACAACACGCTGCATGGTGCTGCGGAGATCTACTTTCAGACACTTTTGCTTCAACGATCCAATATAAGGCAGGGCTGTTTTTAAGAAATTTTTAGAACTGCACAACCCCTTCCTTTTCTTTCCAATCCTTCATGGGAAATTATTCCCAATAGGAGGACAACGACCTTTTTGCTAGTTTTAGCTGTTCAGAAGTGCTTCTATAGAACTGCACAAATCCGTTTAGAACTGCACATTTTGTGTAGAACTGCACGTTAAAAAAGCCCTGATATAAGGAAGCAGCTTATAATCAGTACATTACTTTGTATATAATCAATTCACAAGATGCTTTCCTGCTCAAATTTCCGCGACTTTCAAGGTAGCTCACTGTGACATAATTTCTGATCAGCAATTATGTCGTTAACGACAACATAATAATATTATTATTATTCTGGCGCAGTATATTTCCACAGCGGATGCTACAGAAACAGGATACATGTGGGCTTATGCATATGCGGAGACTTGGTCCAGAAGTTGGGGGGGGGCGAGGGGGCGAACGAGCGGTCGAAGGACGATCGCCGAGGCGCGACATTTTGGGAGGAAGGCTGTGTCGCCGACAACATTTTCATCGACCAAATTTTCTGACGACCTTCTTTTTTAGTAATTAGGTCGAAATCTCATGAAAATAAAATATAAGCTTACCCTTTTCCCTGCCAAAATAATGGATGACCCTTTTCTTAGTCTTTCCTTCTATTTGACCAGAATTTGCCAATATGTGTAGGCATTTACGATGATATTCACGAATATTTCCTAAATATCTGGGGATATAAGCATTTCCGTCCCCCCCCCCACAACAAGCATTGGGGGACCGTCTCTCCTGTGCCCCTAAATCTCCGCCCATGGGTCTATATGCGTGTAACTTACAGTGAACTTCACAGACCTACTTGAAAACAACTCGGACCTCCTTCTTTGGACAACCCACCTGACTTGACGCATCGCTTGTGAATAGGTTGGTGCCCGGAATGCGAGTGGCGCTATAGAAGCTTGGTTTTTAAGCGACGCTTTAAAATTTTAAAGATTACTATTATGATGACGATTACTGAGCAAAGCAATTTATAACTTAGAGCTAACACGTTGTTTTGGGTACCATGACTACCCTCCGTGATTCACAGTAAATTACTACGT
>OX457041.1:43633833-43643833 GCA_949752735.1 Lumbricus terrestris
TGTGTAGTCAGAAGGGTATAGTCATGGGCGGAGTTTGGTTTCCGTTCTTGGAGGGGCTAAAGCCTTCTTGGGGGGGGGGGGTTAAACCCGCGGAAAAAGAAAGAAAAGAAATCATTTACATGGTAAAAAAAAGAATCTGGGTCTTTTGGGGGGACTTAGCCCCCCTAGCCCCTGATAAACTCCGCCCAGAGGTATAGTCCAAAAGTATATATATAAATAGTCTGAGGAAGGTCGTGGACCGGTTTCTAAAAGAATTGGGGGATGACAGAGTTGCTGTTAAGGCGGATGGCATTTAGGTCGCGAATTAGAGGCGGAAGATCAGGTGTAAGTCGGGGTAAGACTTTCTAAAGAGGTGAGACGTTAGTTTCGAATGGCAAGCCCCCCGTTTAGTGATGGATAGAGGAGCTACAGGGAAGATGATACTGGGGACTAGCATGGAGGAGGAGGAGGAGGAATGGTGAAAGAGCGGAATTCAGGAGGAAGATAATTCCACAGCGTGTTTCAAATTCATCGGGATTCGAACCCTGCGATAAATCGAATCGAAGATTCAACGGCGAGCGGCAAATAATCGTGACGGTAATTGCGAATTTATCCATATGATTATCGCCACTTCAAGATCGATTCGTCAGTGGTGATCATAATGGCGTAGCAGGTAGAAATGGTTGCACGTCGTCATGCGGTTCGAATCTCAATGGGTCATAAAAAGTATAAAGTCAGCGTCGAAGATATTTTACGAGAAAGTTGGGGGACCTCAAGACGCTATAATTATAGTCTACTTTCGAGAGAGAGAGAGAGACAGAGAGAGAGAGAGACAGACAGACAGACAGACAGACAGACAGAGAGGGAGAAAGAGAGGGAGAGAGAGAGAGAGAGAGAGAGAGAGAGAGAGAGAGAGAGAGAGAGAGAGAGAGAGAGAGAGTCCCATATATGTAGATGCAAGGACGATAATCGAACACACGAAGGTAATTACAACGCATGCACCATCATAAAGCAGACACTTTCCGGAAGATGTATAACCGATATTATGTAACGAGAAGCGGCGCAATTAGTAGACTATAGCACTCGTCGCGTGATCTTCATTGCTCGCTCGTGACCAGGTCGAGTTAGATCTGCGTCACGACCTTGAGAACCATCTTTCACGTATATGTTTTCTCTGTTGGTAAGACTGGTCACGATTTTGGTAGGCCGGGGGGGGGGGTGTCGGAAGTTCTTGTGACATTAATTGCGATGACGTGAACCATGCTTTTTCAGTCGCTGATCCTGTCACATCACCTGGAATGGGCTTCCTATATGGAACGTGTCCTATGGTGCCCTGCAGCTAGTGATCATTCCATCACGTTCGCGTCTAGCCTTAAGACTGTCCTATAATAAGCTATTATAGCCGAGGTTGGGTCGGGAGCGCTTCTCAGTAGAAAGCCTTTATAAGGAGCGCTATAATAGTTATTATTATTATTTTATTATCGTAATTATTATATTAGAACTATTATTATTTATACTATTATCATTGTTGGTATATAATGAATATTATTAAATTATTATTATTATTAAAACTATTACTATAATTGTTATTATTGTTGTTTTCATTGGTGTTTTCTCTTGCTATTATAGCGACTATAGGCCTACTACTACTGCTACTGCTACTGCTACTGCTGCTGCTGCTGTTGCTGCTACTACTACTGCTACTATGGCAAAAGTAGTGTTGGTCTTTGTAAGATTTAAACCGTCGCTACAGAGGAAAGAGACCTTGGCTTTAAGATGGAATGGTGGTTATTGTTGTAGTAACCAGAGTCATTGTATAATACGAGGTGTCCAACTGTCCATCCTAATTTTAGACAAAACGGATGCCTATAGTACATCCAGAAACTAATATGCAATACATGGCAGTCGACTGCATTGCATACTGTGGATGGAGGCATGGAACTAACTGAACCGCACATGTATGCCTCACCGAATCTTTCATCTCGACGTTAAGCGCCTGTGAATAAACTGGTTCCCACACGACCCTGCACTTTGGACGCTGAAGTAGGCCTATCTATATATATGGAAATTAAGAACGCATTCAATTATAGAGTTATTACATGGACAATGCCTGTTGTGAGATAAATGTACCTGAATTCGTGCAGAGGACTGCATGCAATAATATCTTCTTGTATATCTGATAGTGAATATTTTTCTCAAAGACAATAGTATGACTAAGCGTTCTAGCTTGCAGACGATTGTTTCTGATTTCACCTTGCAGAGATTGCCTCAAGTATAGCCTATACAGAGCTACTCAATTCTAACAACAAGTAATATAGTGGCATACTTGATGCTACAATATATGGCTTATACCTGATTTTACAATATGTATAAAGTTATGGCCATTTAGTAGTCATACATTTGTGTCTATATAATCTGATATTATAGTCTATGGTTTTCGGTTGCACTGGGTGTAAACTTTCAAGTGCACACCTCGTTTTAAGACTGGAGACGTCGTTGGTACAAAAACAATTTTACGACTGCAGGCATACCTATAATAAGACACTAATTGTCATTGTCGTCGTTGTCGTGATCATCATTTTTGTCATGTAGTATTCGAAGATGGGTGCTGCAAAACTAAATATTATCCGTATACATTATTATTGTCGTCGCCATTGTCACCGTCATGGTCACGTCGTCGTAATCGTCATCATCGTCGTGGTCGTCGTTGTTGTAATCATCGTCACAATATGCATATTGATTGTCATCGTAGTCGTCATTATCATCATCATCATCATCATCGTCGTCGTCGTAGTCGTCATCATCATCATCATCATCATCATCATCATCATCATCATCATCATCATCGTCGTCGTCGTCGTCGTCGTCATTATCATCATAATCATCACCGTTATAGTCGTATAGTATTCACCATCATTATTATCACCGACGTCGTCGCTATTCCCGCAACAACTGTTTTGGGGGAGGTTTGTGGAGGGGTGCGAAGGATGGGTCGCTGTGTGCGTGGTGGAGTGGATTGGAGGACGTGGGGAATGAGGAATGGGGGAGGGTGGGGAATGAGGAATGGGGGATGGTGGGGGTGATTGGTGACGACTAACTAACGCTACGAGTGACTGTTCGGTGTGTGCAAAATCGCGTATCTCATTTGAATAAATTTGCATATATAATTTCGCCACTCTCCCTTCGGATGTATAATCGGTCGTAATTTTTATGCATGCGGAGCGTATATACCTGAAAGGTCATTGGCCGCCATCTTGAAACATCCTCCCACCCTTCCTGCTCTACTGCCCCAGTTCGTCTCAATATCTCTGTTCTTGTAGTATTAATTATACACACCTGCATCTATAGTATAAGCCATGTATACCTATATACCATCTCTTTGGTCCTTGTTCTTGCTTCTTTCTGGTAATTATGTGTTTTACCTGGTCCTCTCTCTGTTCCAGTGTCTGCTTTTGTCTCTGTCTATCTATCTCTCTGGTTTTTTGTCCGTCTCTGTGTTTCTGTCTCTGTCTGTCTCTGTCTCTCACTGTCTGTTTCTCTGTCTATCTCACTGTCACTCTGTCTCTTCTTCGCTCCTACTTTTGCTCTAAATCCTCTGATCGACCTCAATCTCCGTCTCTGACTCTGTCCTTGTGTGTGCATGCGTGTGTGTGTGTGTGTGTGTGTGTGTGTGTGTGTGTGTTCTTGCCTACTCTTGTCAGTTTCTGTTCTGTCTCTTTGCGAGCATCTCTGAATGTCTTCGTCCATCTCAAAGAGGCAGTCAGGATTTCTAACTAACTCAGGGCAAGGTAATAGCTGCAATAAGAAAAGCAACTAAGGATATTCAGTGTTCCATTACGTTCTTTGTATACTCTTACTAACCCTACTGAGGCGTCTAAGAATCTTGTCACGCTCCCAACAGTTACTGTTTCACTCATTACCCCACCCTCTACCGATTGGGCTACAATTTGGGCGTCAGTCGTCTCCATGGTGACGTCTAAGAGGAATGCAGTCAACAGATGAACAGCGCATAGACTGCAGGTGCGCGTTGCAGGAACAATGCCCGGTCACCCGTCCTAAAAATAGAACTATAGATAATTGAAAACAGTTGTGGTAGGCCTAATCGTGCGAAATTTAATCCTGTATAATCATTGCATGCCAAGAGTATACACATATATAAACATTATGCGCATATGTAAATTACTGGACTCTACATCATTTGGGTAGGCTTAGTTAGCATATATAGAAGCGCGAGTCTCTCATGACCTAGCTTTTTGGTTTCTTGAACTTTCTTCGTATTAATAATTAAAATATATCTGCCCTAAATATTGTTTAATCGATGGTTCTTTTGTAATACACAGATCAGTGCTGAATTCAATGTGCATAATATAGTAGGACCAAGCTTCTGCTGAACGTAGACAATATGTATATAATATTTATATATAGTATATAATATATATATAATATATATAATATATTATACTATGTTTATTATATTAAATTATATTATATTATATTATATTATATTATATTATATTATGTTACATTATATTATATGCAAAGGCATATATATATATATAATGAGTGCTGGACATTGACGCGATTCGGTAAACTAAAATATTGCCTGGCGTGTGGATATGAGTGAATAATGTAGGTTTGCACTTTCAAGACCTATCAAACATGTTCTGGCTTTGTCCGTTGAGAGGGTGGGGTTGAATGTATGTTTCACACACACACGCACACACACATACCCATACCCACGTACACACACACCCACACGCACACACACACAAGCACGCACACACCACACACACACACACACACACACACACACACACACACACACACACACACACACACACACACACACACACACACACACACACACACGCACACACACGCGTAGTGCAAGTTTACTTATACATACACATATGTATACGTGAACTCTTTGAGGTGACATCTACTTGTTTGTCCACTTTGGCGGTGCCTTTTGGTTGCGCTCCATCATACTTGTCTGATCTTTGTCGACCAGTCTCTGACCTCGCCGCTCGTCCACCCTGCCAAACAGATCTTCGCACTTTGGCAAGGGGAGCTTTTGGTTCCGCGAGCTCGCACTTCTATCAGACAGCGCCGACCCTTCTTGATTGTTGATCACGCCATCTGGAATGGCCACCCCTTAGCCTTGCAATTGACACCTATAATAACTAGCCTGATTTTTAATAAGTCAGTGCCCACATCCTACTCGTTAAGCTGCGACTGGACTGGGAGCGCCTCTGAGTATACAGATTTCTTAAAGAGGCGCTATATAAAATTATCGGTATGAAAGAATGAATGCGCTATAATAGCAGGAGCTGATAAGGCGATTGGAGCACTTCCAAACACAAACCTATCTGTTTGTTAAAGGCTCAAAGCATGACAACAACGTCTTATATAGAGGACCAATCCTCTAGGTATTGACCATGCAGGTCTGCTGTTTGGATATAATCAGCGCCATCGAACGATACCTTGTCATTTTGCTGAATGATTAAAAAGTTGTTGGCACCTAACAGCGAACCAAAACATGGAACAGCCTACCTCCCTGCATGTCTCTTACAGCGACTATTACGTGCCTCAGATTCACACTTTGGTGTGACCTTGCGCGCGTAATAAATTTATGTAATAATAATAATAATAATAATACGTGCACATGCAGTGAAAATTTTATATAATACTATAATTATCGTCTTTCATTTGTTTTCTTCTTCAGTTGTTTCTTTTCCATTATGTCCTCAGCTCCATTTTCTTTTCACGCACCTCTATTAACGCTCACCTATGCTTAACTCTCCCGTTTTCTCAACTCTGGGACTAAACCTGACAAAGGGCACCTACCTATTATCCTTGTTGTAAATAACCATCTACCTATAGGGCCCTATACCTAGCGAGTTTTTTTCCTTTCAGGGGCTCCTATTGTTTCCCTACTTGAGATTCTCTACATGTCTAATCACTCATTCATTTATACTCTTAATCATTTTGTACATTGCATAACGTGTAATTGTTGTGTTTTTTGGGAGTAATAAATTTGAATTTGAATTTGAAAAGTTTTGTCATAATAGATCTAGCTTCAAGAGGTGACAGGCTACTACAGGTGAAACTGATAAACACACACGTGACACTTCTGGTCTGAAGCCTGAATTCGGTTTGTCACTAACTTAGAAACTGCTGCTTTGCTGATATAAGGAAAGACCTTGCTTTGATGACTTCAGGAAGTCTTTTAATGACTTTATTGATGCCTTTGATGACTGTTGGAAAGCCATTGATGACTTCCGGAAGGCATTTGATCGTGTCCTTTACCGCTAAAGAGACTGCTGGTGTCGAGAGAAATCTTGTAAAATCTGTGACGGAAAGGAATTATGGGCACATCATGAGAAGAGAAGGGAGTTGTTTGGAGAAGGAGGTAATTCAAGGCGCAACATCATGATCACGTGCACGAGGTTGACCAAAGACGAACTGGATGGATAACATCCGAATGTGGACAAAGCTCTCTACGGCGGAACTGATAAAGAGGGTCAAGAACAGACAACAATGGAAAAAATTGTGCGAGGATGGTTGAGGAGAGGATAGGAAGGACTGGACAGGACAGGCCATACGTTTGAGTTGGCTAAAACTTATGATACAATACAATACTATACGAACGTGCATTACTATTCCCTTCTTCCGAAAGGTCATAAGTGCAGCAGTGTACCCGCGACCATAATTATGACAGAACAACAATGGCGCAGATCAATTGAGTGTGAAAGGTCTTGCTCTCAATTTGTCCATACACAGAGTAACCAGCTCAAACGAGGATCGAACCCGTACTCAACGCACCACAGGCCAATCGCTCTAACCAGTTGGCAACCGTTCTCAGTAAATTTCACCAAACAGGGATCAAACAGTACTCCGAGGGAGTAGGATTTGTTGTTTTGCCAACACTCTACCCACAATTCTCTGAGTGCTTCTGTCCGAGGTTGCAGGCAGCTGCAACAAAAGCCATCAGCCTCTGCATGAAGTGTTGTGATCTCTGTGGTTATAAGCAAAGTATGATGTGGTTAGTGTTCGCTACGGTTCGTGAACGTGACGACGCATAACGGCAGAGCGGTCAAGATGACACGGGCGACCGAGACCCATAGACAGACAGACAGACAGACAGACAGACAGACAAATGGACGGACGGACAGACATGCAGGTAAACAAACACAAAAACAGACACAAAGACAGACAGAAAGACGGACAGAGTGACCCAATGACAGAGACAAACGGGAACAGATACAGCGGTTCTGATGGGAATCTAATATCGATTAGTTGGGTACGACTGAAGAACTGGGTCGGACCAAAGTTCGTCCTCGATTGCATCTGTTTGATATCGACCCCTTAATTAATGGAACTCTGATTAATTATCGTAGGAGGCGTTGCAGTATGGCAGCCATGTTTATTTATTTATTTCTCGCATTTGCTATAGCTCATCTTCAAACTATGTACTCAGAGGCGCTCCCGACTATAGCCTTCAGCGCGGGCATTGGAGTTTCACGCCGAATCGCACGAGCAATTGCGAGTGAAGGACTTGCTCAAGGTCCCTACGCTGCGGCTTGAGATGGATTCGAATCTGGAAATCTCCGGCTCCAAGGCACCGAACCCACCACTATACACCACCGCGCAAAGCGAGTATACGCCCCTACAGCTTTACTGATTTTGTGTATGTATGCGTATATATACGGTATGATTAGGTGGGTTCTAGGACTTTCACATTCCTTTACACTTTCATTGCCAATGTAGCGTACATGTATGTACTTCATCAGTACATGACTTTTCTAATAATTGTCTAAGATTAGTTTTGATAATTAGTCGTTGATGTGTGGCAAGTCTTTCATGTCTAACACTCAGTTGCTTGGTCATTCGTTTATCATGGGGGGGCCTGAAAGTGGTGTGAAAAAATTGCCGGGTCTCTTTAGGCCAGAAGGTGCTATTTATCAGTGTTTATTCAAGTGCCAACAAATGAATGCCGAGTCTGAGACCCGGATAGACCCGGCTCACTTTCAGCCAGGGGGGTAGGGGGGGGGTTATTATTGTCCGGGGTTAATTGTCCGTTGGTAATTGTCCTGTTGCCGATTAGGTGTAGGCCTGTAATTATTTGATACGAGAAAATGTGTATACATGATAATTATGACAAAGTATGAACTCGGAACTTTAGGACTACTGTTAATCGGGCAGACTGATCAGTGACTTGGAGCTTAATTTTTGATCTAATTTTCTGTTAGTTCCATAGATTACTGTAACTATTGCTGTTTTCTCTTTCGCATCGGAGTCGTCTGTTCGAATCCAGGTGTGGCTGATGTCAAACCATGCAACATAATTTTGTCTTATTAAACTTTTCATATAGCGCCGCAATAATAATGCTGTTCAACTCAGAGATCGGTTGTCGCTTCAAGTGAAATCGTTGTTCGGAAAGACGTGCAACATTCTATGGGGTTGGTTTTCTAGTTGATGCCTAAATTCTTATACTGCTACCGGATGTGCAGTTGTGCACATCAGCCGCATTGTTTCAGCCGAAAATAACCGTGTACCATGCTGTATAATTATAGCGAAAGACTGCGCGGCAGTGCAGCTTGTCTAAATGGTCATATATCCTATGATTATTATTAAATATTGTAAATGGATTCTTTGTAAATGGAGTTTTGGACCCTCTGCAGATTCAAAGTTCCTGAACCGATTGATTTGAAATGTGATATGTGCGATTGTGTGGCCACGATATCTTTTTGTTAAAATAGTCTGAGAACGATCGGATGACTAAACATAATTATACGTCCACCATATATATATATATATATATATATATATATATATATATATATATATATATATATATAGACCGACTCTTAACATTGTGCTCTCTCCATTCTTGTAGTTTCATGCCGCTGCAAGGAGTCAGAAGTGGACTGGCCTACAGTAGACTAGAGGTTCTGCATGAGATCCGTCCGCCAGTAATAATTGGTGGTTGTAACCAGGCTGGGGAGTGATAAGTAGCCTAAATATATATATATATATATATATATATATATATATATATATATTTAATATATATGTCATCTCTTACAGGTTTTACAGCTTTTCATTTCAATTCATTTCAATCCATAAACAATAGACATAGTATAGTATAACATGCTTCACATAATCGGATGGCAGCCACGATCAATACTAGGCAACCTTGAGGCACTCAAGAGGAACATAAGACCCAACCAGCACCTTAGCGGTCAAAATTTCTAGAGTATTCGATGAAGCAGGCAAACTCTACAGAAAGTGGTCGCAGAGATAACACTTGAATGAGAGATTGGAGGCCAATATATAGGAACACCTTATCCCTGCGCAATACAACATTGGAATGAATGAATGAATGCTAGTTTCAGAGATTCTAAAAATTATAGTGTCATAATTTTTGTATCTCTTTGTTGTGTCCGACAATGAAACACGCAAGAATAGAAAAAGAGTAGCCCAAGCCTACTGTATGGGTACTGGGTAGTGTGAACAAATAACAGATAACATACATATATACATACAATACATACATAAATACATACATACATACATACATACATACATACATACATACATACATACATACATACATACATACATACATACATACATACATACATACATACATACATACATACATACATACATACATACATACATACATACATACATACATGTATGCATGCATGCATACATACATACATACATACATACATACATACATACATACATACATACATACATACATACATACATACATACATACATACATACATACATACATACATACATACATACATACATACATACATACATACATACATACATACATACATACATACATACATACATACATACATGTACCTAATATAAAACCATGAATACTCGCAAACTTGCATAAACATACATGCATAAATTCTACATTCACACATACCGGTACATGTAAAAGACAAATGTCAATTCCTATGTGTGATCAATGACTACTCAATAGTGC
>OX457041.1:43648833-43746333 GCA_949752735.1 Lumbricus terrestris
CAGCCCTGCTGCAAGACCGGACCTATGAGTTAGGGCCTTAGAGGACACAAGGACGCCGGACGAACGGAAAATTTCCGCCGACAGCCGAGCCGAACAGTATGGCTATAGGAATGATCTGAGTTCATCGGATGTATGTTAATAGCCGCAGTTAAAGTCGTATTTTCATAACAGGATATAAAACACACCCAGACGTAACGAGACTAAGGTATGCAAATACAGGTATCGTCAGAGAAAGAAGTAACTACACAGGACTACACAGGCCGAGAGATATGCAAACATTTGATGGGGCGTAAACATCGCCTGAGTACAGCTTCAAGGGCTGCTATAGTATTCAGCGGTGCTTTGCATCTTTCAAGTTTAATTCATTTATGACGAGACAACGAAACGAGATTTACTCGAGCACAACAATGCTGACAGCAGCGTATACTTGAGACCGATGCGACAATGTTTTCCTGACACAGTTATGTCCATCACATCACATAACATTATTATTACTTTAACGGGTCAAGAAATGCGATTTAATGGAAGCGGCCGACATGAAATTAGATCTTAAAGTTTGCTCCAGTGTTGTCCATTATTATCATAGCAAGACACACAAACAGTTATAAAATCTTGTAAGAGAATTATGTCTAGTTATACCTGGGGTAGGCCGTCGTGCAGGTCTATATAGAACGCAAACAAGTATTATGTCTACTTACTTGGGGTAGGCCTACGTGTAGGTCTATATAGAACGCAATCAGGTTTAATTCCCAGCGATTCCTTGTATGGTTTAGTGTTTAAGGCAAAACTATATTCTATCTCAATTGCATGGTTACAAAGACGTCTGTTTCAGGTTGGCGCGTGACATGTTATGTATGATATATAGAGTTTGAACGCCTCTGAGTAGTCCTTTTTAAGAGGTGTTATACACATACACTTAATGAATGAATGAATTAATGAATTAATAATGCATCTAATATATCACGCATGGGAGATATCAAGTATGAAAGATATTTTTCTTGAGATATATCATGGTTAGGAGATTTAATGCATGAGCTATCATATTAATGGGAGCTATGCATGCATGGGGTGCATCATGCACAAGAGATATAAGTTTACTGCACAATGCACATGAGATATTACACATGAGAGATTATTACAACAATATCGGGGAGAAATGATGGGAGTTTTGTGCATGCTATTGCTGGTGTCACGTTTGGAGATTACATGTATGTGCGCGGGAGATATTAAGCAGGGAAACTGTTAAGCACGGAATTTACAAACGAGGACAATAATAATTATCACAGATGCGGTATGCGGACTACTGATCAAAGGTCAATTGATCTAGGGACTACTCAACAGAGGCAACTCATCAAGGTTGTATTCATCACAAATTATACAACGCACATCGAACATCGAACGAATCATCGAACGAATCATAAATAAATACTCTATTGTTTGTTAAACACGGCCGTATGCTATTAAACTATAGGTATAGGCTAAGTCACTTTCTGTATTGAGCGTATAATCAAGTTTTTTTAGTTATACACTGGACTTCAACGTATAGGTTACTATGTGTTATAACAGTCGTAAATTTAGTACTTGTACTAAACTCGTATGCTATTAGGTAATTTAAGTTAGTATTAACACTGAGTAAACCAATTCCGAAATTGAGTTTCGATCCATTAAATTTTTCTCTGATCGATTTAATGGCTTAGGTTCGTTTGTAGATAAATCAGACTGTGATGAGTAGGCTAACTGTTGTACCTCGATGAGTTGCCCTTGATGAGTAGTCCCTAGAATCCTAGATCAGTAGTTCTTTGATGAGTTGTCCATATATCAATTGACCTATGATCAGTAGTCCTGGAACCCACAGATGCCTAGACCCTATCTCTTTTTCGGATTCAAGTCTGCTGAGAACGGTAAGAGCTGCCTCATGTAGCAGACAATTGATAGATATTCGAAACAAAGATTGATTGAATTGAGATTTTCTGCTATTTACATAAAATTAATATGTTCATAGTAGGCTACCATATAAGAAAATACGTTTTAAAAATTTAAATTGATTGACGAGCTCTTCCACAAGCACTGACTGCCATTTCGTTTCGACTGGACCTCGAAAGGTCGAGTAGGCCTAATTGGTTAGCAACCATGGGCGGAGTTTATCAGGGGCTAGAGGGCTAAGCCCCCAAGAAGACCCAGAGTAATTTTTTACCGTGTAAATGGTATCTTTTCTCGGTCTTAGCCCCCCCCCAAAAAAAACTTGTGAATGACTAGAAAAAAGGCCGTCAACTTTTTGGCCGGTAAAATTAGTATTTTCGGCGAGATTTCAGACCGAGGACTAAAAAAGGACATCAACTTTTTTGGGCTCGAGAAAATATTTTTCGGCGCCGCTCGTTCTGGACCGAGTAATCAGTCCCAACAAATTTAGCTCCTCCAAGAACGGAAACCAAACTCGGCCCATGTTTGCAACAGGTAGTTGCCAGTCTCAGGCCTAGATAACTGGGTGGGTAACGTCGACTGCTTTGGCAATCGTGGCATGTCGTTAAACACTGGAAGGTAACACTCCAGTAAGAAGTCCTGTAGTGAAGTTGATGGAATAACACTCTGGAGTGAAGAGCGAGCCATGAAGGTTAGAATGGGGGTCGATACCAGCTGCCCCGTTTAGGTCGACTCAGTCTTCAACTCGCTAGGTGGCGACTATAAACGAAGCGGTGCTACAGGTGGATGGTATTCATTCATTCATTCATTCATTCATTCATTCATTCATTCATTCATTCATTCATTCATTCATTCATTCATTCATTCATTCATTCGTTCGTTCGTTCGTTCATTCATTCATTCATTCATTCATTCATTCATTCGTTCGTTCGTTCGTTCGTTCATTCATTCATTCATTCATTCATTCATTCATTCATTCATTCATTCATTCATTCGTTCGTTCGTTCGTTCGTTCGTTCGTTCATTCATTCATTCGTTCGTTCGTTCGTTCGTTCGTTCGTTCGTTCGTTCGTTCGTTCGTTCGTTCGTTCGTTCGTTCATTCGTTCGTTCGTTCGTTCGTTCGTTCGTTCGTTCGTTCATTCATTCATTCATTCATTCATTCGTTCGTTCGTTCGTTCGTTCGTTCGTTCGTTCGTTCGTTCATTCATTCATTCATTCGTTCGTTCGTTCGTTCGTTCGTTCGTTCGTTCGTTCGTTCGTTCGTTCGTTCGTTCGTTCGTTCGTTCGTTCGTTCATTCATTCATTCATTCATTCATTCATTCATTCATTCATTCATTCGTTCGTTCGTTCATTCATTCATTCATTCATTCATTCATTCATTCATTCACTCATTCATCCATCCATTCATTCATTCATTCATTCATTCATTCATTCATTCATTCGTTCGTTCGTTCATTCATTCATTCATTCATTCATTCGTTCGTTCGTTCGTTCGTTCGTTCGTTCGTTCGTTCGTTCGTTCGTTCGTTCGTTCGTTCGTTCGTTCGTTCGTTCGTTCGTTCGTTCGTTCGTTCGTTCGTTCGTTCGTTCGTTCGTTCGTTCGTTCGTTCGTTCGTTCGTTCGTTCGTTCGTTCGTTCATTCATTCATTCATTCATTCATTCATTCATTCATTCATTCATTCATTCATTCATTCATTCGTTCGTTCATTCATTCATTCATTCATTCATTCATTCATTCGTTCGTTCATTCATTCATTCATTCATTCATTCACTCATTCATCCATTCATTCATTCATTCATTCATTCATTCATTCATTCATTCGTTCGTTCGTTCATTCATTCATTCATTCATTCATTCATTCATTCATTCATTCATTCATTCATTCATTCGTTCGTTCATTCATTCATTCATTCATTCATTCATTCATTCGTTCGTTCATTCATTCATTCATTCATTCATTCATTCATTCCGAAAACCTATATAGCGCCCCTTCAAAAAACCTACTCAGAGGCGCTCCCAGCCTAGCCACTGCTAAAATGTTAGGTCTTAGGCAGAAATATGGTTAAATCCGACTCCCGTAAAACTTGTTGTCATGTTTTACTACAATAAAATGTAATCTTGTTGCGGTTTGTCGATTTGAATAATTAATAACTACGATTTTTTTAGAAGTCCTGTTAATAGATAGACCAACGGCACTTTAAGCAGGACTTGGTTATGCATTGGTGACAATCGAATTGAATCCCTGGCTCGGTCACGGCTCGCTAACGTACTAGCATCCATGTCAAATTCTGTCATAGTCCAACAATACTTCTGCATAAATAACACAGTGTAACGGACAATTGTCAAAAACCGACCTATGTCATCAATACATCCATCCAGCCAGCCGTCCGTCCATCCACTCATCCTTAGGCCGTAGCCAGGATTTGATTTCAGGTGGTGTTTACCAACTTTTTGTCCACATTTTCTGACGATCTTTTTTAGTCGTCGAAATTTCTGATCACTTATATCACAGAATTTTTCGTCCGAAAACCGTTCACCGATCTAATTTTATGTTTTTTCTCCCATAAAGTCGAGATCTTTTGTGTTTTGGAGGGCCAATACATTGCACACTGGGGTTCTTACACTGTGTGCCAATAAATGAATTATATTATTTATAGGCCTACATTTTCATTTGGGGAGGGGGGGGTGTTCAAACACCCAAAACATCCCCTAACTACGGTCTTGACTCACCCACCCATCCATCCACACATCAATCCATCCATCCATTCATCCACCCATCCACCCATCCACCCTCCAACCGATCAACCCAGCAGCTCTCCAGATCAACAACTCCCAAAACTCACTAATCCATCACCTACCCACCCATCTATCCATTCATCCATTCACCCACCCACCATAGGCGTAACGTTCTATTGTGACGGTGGTGTCAAGTCACCACCATTTTTAAAAGTGGTGGTGACAGTCACCACCACTTTTTGGTCCGACAAGGAAATATTTTTTAGAAGCATGAAAGCATTTGCTGTCTAACATTATAAAGGCTATTCATGGTTAACATCGCAATGGCGCCAATGCTGCTAGCCTAGAGGTCTCTACTGTCCACACTTCTGCAGCGTGTTCATTGTTCATGTGCAGTCATGGCTTAAATCATAAGGAGCGAAGGTAAGGAATTCTCTACCACTTTAAATTTGGGGAGGAAACGTGAAGCGATTCTCTCCAACAAATCGTTATGGCCCCGAGGCAGTGCATGGCATGCCAACAGCCTCACAAAACCTTCTGGAATCATTGTTATTATCAAAATATTTTTTGAAGGGACCTAATTCGTACCTTTACCCAACCCGCCGAAAAAATGTTGGATTAGACTATGGGAAAGAGTCAGCAAGAATAGAATAGGAAGAATCTGGATAAAAATTTGTGAAAGAGCCGTTTTAAAAATTGTTTAAATTTTCCGTAAGTGGAAAGATCGTGGAGTTTACAAGCGAGAGAGACGAAAGGATAAAGATTGAGAATGGAGAAGGGAGTGAGAGAATTCTCAACTGCATGAGTTCATACTAAATGTGTATAGGCCTAGGCCTATTGGGAAGGGATAGGCCTACAGCGCAGAAGGTTCTCAAACTGTGCATATGGGGTACGCCAGGCGCCGGTTAGGGGTAGGGCCTAGGCGAAAAATTCCAGAAATATAAATTTTCTTTTTGTCTATGGACTTTGTGTCCATCTTTCCTTCTTTGATTAGCAAAGATTTTTAACGTTGCAACATAAAACAGCATCATCATTATTTTATTTCTTTCACAACATAATAATTTGACTCACATAATATATAGGCCTAGTGCATGCAACATATTTTTGCTTAGGCATATCATATTATTATAATTTTTAAACAAATGGTGTTTAAATGTGAGCCAGAAATTCTCAGCGTACCGTAGGCCTTTAGCCTAGAGCTCAAAATAGGGGAGAGCGGAATAATATTGGCCTAACGATTAATTTCTGGTCGAGCTTCAAAATTTTTGATTCCTCTCAG
This sequence comes from Lumbricus terrestris, assembly GCA_949752735.1. Classification (NCBI taxonomy): domain Eukaryota; kingdom Metazoa; phylum Annelida; class Clitellata; order Crassiclitellata; family Lumbricidae; genus Lumbricus; species Lumbricus terrestris. Next base: position 43,654,771 of record OX457041.1, read on the forward strand.
CACGTCATATCTGCAGTGTGAACTGGTTTTAAAACTCTTCTTCCTGTCATAGACAAATATAGCCTTAAAATTTGCGTCTGAATTTGACAAATATTAAGTCAGATATTTTAAATCTGCGCTAGTAAAAACAAGACCCACAACACCACAACGCTAGGTTAACTCTTTCTTATAGGGGTTATAGACCAATTTTGCCTTTTGGCAACATGATTACATGATTAAAACTATACATAGACCTACCGTTATATTTAAATTTTACTCCTTAATACGGCTCTAATACACGGGGTGGGGACAATAAAAATGAAGTTAGAGAACCACTGGGGTACAGGAAGCGGAAGAAAGAATTGAACTGAGAAGTTGTGTGCCAAGGAATAGTCACCACCACTTTTACGGGGAAAGTTACGCCCATGCCACCCACCCATCCATCCATCTATCCACCCATTCATCCATACTTAATTCCATCCATCCACCCATTCATCCACCCATCTATCCATCCACCCACCCATCTATCCATTCATCCATCCATCCACCCACCCACCCACCCATCCATCCATCTGTCCACTCATCCATCCTTAATTCCATCCATCCACCCATCCATCCATTCATCCATCCACCCACCCATCTATCCATTCATCCACCCACCCACCCATCCACCAACTAGCCCACCAACCCATCCACCCACCCACCCATCCATCCATCCACCCATTCACCCTCCAACCAATCAACCCAGCAGCTCTCCAGATCAACAACTCCCAAAACTCACTAATCCATCACCTACCCACCCTTCTATCCATTCATCCATCCACCCACCCACCCACCCATCCATCTATCCATCCATCCATCCATCCATCCATCCATCCATCCATCCTTAATTCCATCCATCCACCCATCCACCCACTCACCCATCTATCCATTCATCCACCCATCCACCCACTCACCCATCTATCCATTCATCCACCCAACCACCAACCAACCCACCAACCAATTCGTGTTAGTCCTGCTTATCTTCGATTCATGTGTGTGACTGTTTTCTGTTGAGCAGAGCACTGCTATCTTAGACGACTTCGATCGCATCAAGACGATTGGTACCGGATCCTTCGGTCGCGTTATGCTAGTCCAACACAAAGTCGAACGAAAATATTACGCCATGAAAATACTTGACAAACAGAAGGTAGGCTGCATGCTAAGCTGCCTATGATTCATCTTAATTGATTATTTAATTAATTAATTGATTGATCAGGTGAGGGCGATTGATCAATTTAAGTGAATTAACCTTAATTATTCATGCTGATATGCAATTATCGTGAAATCCTGTTTTACTTGACCCATAAACTAAACAGACTTCAGCGGATGTACAATTGTACAATTATGTACAATTGTACATGTATCTCTTGCTTTCTAATTAACAGATTGTCGTTTAATTGGATCGCATTCAGAAGTCCATCCAACAACAATGGCGGACTCTAGACTTAGCTTCTGTTGTGGGAATGATGATCATGATGATGACAGTACTAATAGTAAATAAATAAAATTATAATGATTATTATTGTTACTATTATTAAGCTAATGATGATAATAATAATGATGATAATAATGATGATAATAATAATAATAATAATAATAATAATAATAATAATAATAATAATAATAATAGTAGTAGTAGTAGTAGTAGTAGTAGTAGTAGTAGTAGTAGTAGTAGTAGTAGTAGTAGTAGTAGTAGTAGTAGTAGTAGTAGTAGTAGTAGTAGTAGTAGTAGTAGTAGTAGTAGTAGTAGTAGTAGTAGTAGTAGTAGTAGTAGTAGTAGTAGTAGTAGTAGTAGTAGTAGTAGTAGTAGCATAGGCGCAACCACCCTATGGGACCCACGGGACGCGTCCCTCCAACTTCCGAGAGGCTTGGGACGGTCCCCTCAACTTTCGACAAAAGGCTTGGGACGGTCCCTCCCAACTTTTGCCACCGACTGCTGCTATTAGCCGTTTCAATATAGATTGGCATTTAAGAGCGTAGTTCAGCATTAAGGCTGAATCATGAGCGTTTTAATCCTGTATACGTTTACGTCTTACCTCAACAGTTGGCATCTCACAGATTGCACGTGAATTTATTGCTAACTGTAACTCACGGAAACTGATCTTTGGTTTAAGTGACTCTTGAGTAAGCTATTGACTTTCTTTCAGTAGGCCAATTTTCGTGTCTGGTCTGAATGTTTCTGTCTTTTCAAATGCAAAATACCAGGTCATCTCAATTAAATGTGCCAGAAATTATCATTATATGTATATAGGATTCATTTAGTTAGACTTAGGCTCAATTGCGCTCTTGATTCTTACTGTTTTGTTACTGTGGAAACGTATGTTTATGCCCTGGGCGCAGACTTAGGGTCTGGGGCAGCGAGGGACGGTCCCTCCAAAGTTTGTGGTGGGAGACGGAGGTGCTTATATCCCTCCCCAATATTTCAGAAATATTTAATAATTATCATAATTAATTTATACAGTTTCATCCACTGTTTATCCACAATGAGCAATTTGTTAAGATGACACAGCTTAAAATGCTACTATAACGGTACGAAAAATTAAAAAATGAAACAATGGGAGGAGACATTTATTGAACTCTTGAACCACATGTATTTATGAGAAATTATTTTGAGATGACGGCTTAAGAAATCTGAAAAATTTTAAAATGGGAGGGGACGCTTTTGAAGTCTTAAGCCACAACTACCAACACTGAAATGATTGAGCAATTTCATTCAAATGCTAGCCTAAAATGCTATTTTACAGTATTTTAAAGGCAAAAATTAAACAATGGGAGGGTGACTTTTATTGAAGTCTTAAAGCATGTCTTTCAGCAATGAAAATGGGTATTTTTTGAGTTCAAGAAAGTCACCAAATTTTACAGCATGAAAATTTAAGAAGAAAAAAAAACAATTCGGGAATACGCTTTTGAAGTCTTAAATCACGACTATCAACACTGAAATGACGATCAATTTCGTAAAATGACAGCCTAAAATGCTACCAAAGCAGAGTGGGAATTTAAAAAAATTCGAGATTGGGAGTGGCACATCTTCCTCCTCAAACCCAATCGCGGCTTCGCGCGTTTCGCGCACACTATTATTACTCCTACTAAGAATTTCCAGTTGGTCCCCCAACTTCTATTTCTATGACATGGTTGCGCCTAAGAATAGTAGTAGTAATAATAATAGTAACAATAGTAATAATAAGAATTATTAACAATTGATAACAATGAATGCATTATGCATTATACATTAGATTTAGTATGCAATTGTGGGAAAACAATTAGCACACTATGCTAGTGTTTTGCTAGGCGTTCACTGTTCATCAGGCACAGCCAATTGGTGTTTCACAGTTTGAATTGGAAATAAATGATGGTTTTCATAATAATAAGAATAATAATAGCAATAATAATAGTAATAATAATAAGAGTAATAGCGATAATATAATAATCTTAGTTATCTTAATCTTATAATAGCCTATAGGTGGTTAGAATAAAGCTTCCACTCAGTTATAATTATATACAGAGTGGCTCAATAAAAAATGTCCCACCAGCAAAAATGCAATTTCTCCGCAACCAATCGAGATTATTCTATGAAAATAGCAGGAGTTATAGAGGAAAGATTTTGCAACAATCCCTGAAAATCTCAATAATGAATTTGCACTACTTCAGAAGTTACAGCTGTTCAAAAATATTTTTCCATTTTTGCAAATTTCCACAGATTTACGTTCTAATACATGTGATTTCTTTACTATTTTCTGCAAATCAAAACACACAAAATGATAATGATGTCACACGACCTCACCAAGAGCCGTAAAAAAGCTGTTTATGAAGCAAGCTGTTGGCATTTGGTGATATTTTATATATTAAGGTCTCAATTTGTGAATCCGTTACTGAACGTCATGAGCAGAATTTCTGCGAATGGTAAAATGGAAACTCGGAAGTAGCGTGAACAGAGACTGGGATGATGACCCATGCAACCTTATTGCCAACACTGCAGTAAATTCACTGGCAAAGATAAATGACCAACAGTCTAGCCAGGCCTTAAACCTTTTGATTATCACGTCTCTTGAGCTATGCTGGAACACTGCAAAACATTTCATCCCAAGTTGGAGAACATTGGCAAGCTGAAGGAAGTCTTGCTGCTAATGTGGGATCAGTTGCCGCAGGACTCGATCAACAAGGTCATACTGAGCTTCACAAAAAGAATTCGATCTCTTGTTAAAGCAGGGAGTGGACACTCTCATCATACTTTACGATAAACTGTAAAACGGAGGTCTGAGGTCGTAGTAAAAGTGATACTATTTGACATGATAATCTACAGGTGACGTTCATTTTTTCGCGGAAATTTGGGAAAATGGAATTGAAAGTTCAAACTGCTGTAACTTTTGCAAACACGAAAAGTTTTAAGTGAAACTTTCAGGGATTGTTGGAAATTCATTCCCCTGCAAATTGGGGTATTTTGGTAGAAAAATTTCAATGGGTTGCGAAGAAATCGCATTTTAGCCGGTGGGACATTTTTTATTGAGCCACCCTGTATATACAGGGTGGCGCAAAATAAACCGGACTATTAGTTTTTGCAAAGTAGTTATCGTCTTAAAACTATCATTAGACAGAAATGACACAGAAAATGGCATTGGTTTGGCATTTAATATAACATTGAATGAACTGTAAAATTTCAGAATTTTCTGAATGCGTAAGAAATTTCAGTCAAAGTGATGTTCAATAGGTCCTCCGTTTGCTGCGATAACCAATGATAATTATCGCTTGCGAAACTGTCCAATAGCCCGGTTGATAGTGTCCTCGGCTCTCGCTGATTTCGTCCCAGCGTGCGGTCAGAACTTCTTTCAAATGTTCAATATCTCGAATTCTCTGCCTGAAGACAAGCTGCTGAAGCATTCCCCAGATGGAATAGTCTACGGGATTCAAGCCCGGACTGTTCGGTTGCCAATTTTCTGGTTCAATAAAGTCTGGAACGTGAGCAGTGAGAAAAGCAACTGTTTTTCGTGAACGATGAGCAGGTGCTCCATCCTGCTGGAAAGTGAAATTGTGACCAGAGTGAGCTATAATGTCTGGCAGTAATCCTTGATGTAGGACGACGTCACAGTAGTAGGAACTGTTAACTTTTGCTCCTCGTTCAACGAAAACTAATGACGATTTCCCCAGCTGCGACACGTCAACCGAAACCATGATGCTCTGTGAGAAGTGCTTCCGACCTTTCAGCAAGCGTTATGAAGGAATGTCTCGTTTCACAGCTACATTGGCGTACACTCGATCATTCTGCGAATTGGTTGGTGTTTGGACTGTAAAGATCTTTTCATCCGTAAACCATGTTCTGGCCAATTTAGCTACGGTTAGTCGTCGAGACAGACGTTTGCAGGCGGCAAGCCGTTTCACTCTGTCAGCGTGTGCTAGCAGCTGCACCTCACGTCGCCGAAACACTTTAAGCTGTAAGTCAAATTTAGCAATACGCCGAACAGTTCTAGGAGGTAGGCTATACCAGTCATTTCTGTCTAATGATAGTTTTAAGGCGATAATTACTTTGATTATTCAAGCGATGCAATTGCAAAAACTAATAGTCCGGTTTATTTTGCGCCACCCTGTATATAAATAATAGTAAAACTGATGTTTTTTCATCTTAGATAGTGAAGATGAAGCAAGTAGAACACACGCTGAGTGAGAAACGGATTCTTCGAGCAACATCTTTTCCATTCATCGTCCGATTAACATACAGCTTTAAGGTGACTATTACGACCAGTGCTAATATTTGATGAAATTTTCTTGTTGTTATGATACTTAACATCATTTCGGCTTGTTAGCGCAAAGAGCGCCTCTGAGTAGTTTTCTTGAAGAGACGCTATTATAAATACTTGAAATAAATAATTGAATAAAATGCTGTAACTGATATAAATCCCATTTAACCTCCCTTGATGAAACGGTGAATTAGCTTTTACTGTAGTCGTCAGCTCTCATTTCAATTGCCAGTTCATTGAAAAGACAATAAAAAGCCGTAGAACGCTCAATAATGCAACAATAGTCGGTTCATTAATTCATTAATTCATCCATCCATTCAGTCAATCAGTCAGTCGGTCCATATCATTCCATTCATTCGTTCATTAGGTAATTAGTTCATTCATTCATTCATTCAGTCAGTCAGAGATTCAATCAATCAATCAATCAATCAATCAATCAATCAATCAATCAATCAATCAATCAATCAATCAATCGATCAATCAATCAATCAATCAATCAATAGATAAATAAATAAATCAATCAATAAATAAATCAATCAATAAATCAATCAATCAATCGATCAATCAGTATGCAATAATAAGTGTACAGTAACACTGTAGCGATCGTTCTGTCGTTGTAGGATACTTCCAATCTATATATGGTTCTGGAATTCATCAATGGAGGAGAAATGTTTTCATATCTGCGTCAAATAGGACGATTCAGGTTTGCTGTCTCGTATGTCTGTCTGTCTGTCTGTCCGTTTGTCTGTCTGTCTCTCTTTTTTTCTCTCTCCGTTTTACTGTGACTCACCCAATTCATCTGTAATTTTACTATACTTGTCTGCATACATGGTGGAGGGTGGCTAAAAATAACTTGGGCTTTGTTCGGGCGGATACTTGGTCCAGAACGAGCGGCGCCGACAATAAAACTTGATGACCTTTTTTTAGTCACTCGGTTCAAATCTCTTGAAAACATACTTTTTCCTGGCCCATAAAAAGTTGATGACCTTTTTTATTCGATTGAAGTTTCGTGAAAAGAGCCATTTTCCACCGAAAATATTTATCAGTCTGGACCTTTGGGGGGGGGGGGGAGGGCTAAACCCGTGAAAAGATACCATTTTCACGGTAAAAAAACTGAAACTGGGCCTTCTTGGGGCTTAGAATCCCGTAGCCCCTGATAAACTTCGCCCATGTCTGCATCTATTTGTTGGTGTGCATGTCTGGCTGACATATTTGCAATCTGCATGCCTACCTGTCTGAATAGTTTCTTTCTGTATCTTTGTTTGCCTGTGTGTCCGTCTCCCTGTAGTGCGACTATCATTATATTTAAGTAGCAATCTTTTAAGATAAATACTTGTCTGAGTGAATATTAGTCTGTACAATCAGTTGCTCTTGCTTTCTGCAGTAGCGCATTCTCACATAAGCCACAGTATCATCCAACGATCAGATACTTCTTTTTGCACGTATAGTGCCTCAGTTTAATTTCAAAATTATCATGAGAATTTAACTATTTAATTAAGCCTATATTTGTGCAAGCGATGTTTCGCTATTATACTTCGTCACTTCTAGAAAGCTTTGGCACCATTGTCCGTAATTATGTATTGTCCAATGTCCATTGTTCAAATGGTCATAGCTGGGTGCGTTGTTTTTTTAGTGAACCTCAGAGTCGGTTCTACGCGGCGCAGATTGTTCTCGTTCTTGAGTATCTGCACAATATGGACATCATCTATCGAGATCTGAAGCCTGAGAATCTACTCATCGATGGTCAAGGTTATCTCAAGGTAACAGCCGTCGTCTCATTCGCTAGATGGCGTGAGAGGTTTATAGTGGGGTCGCCACATGGTGGGTTGGGATGATCTGAAAAACCCCACTTTCAGACCACCCCACTCTGAAAAACAGACCCTCATAATTTGTTCACATCTATTCATTTTTCATTCGAGTATTATAGGGGTGGGTATGGCGCAGGCTCATAGTCATAAATTTTTGCATAACCACTCCACAGTGCGTTTGCAGGCGGCTCAATAAAGTATATACTTACTTACTTACTTACTTACTGTCTAGGCTTTGGGACTCTACGTCGAATCACCAGAGGACAAACGTATAGCATTCGGCGCGACTGTTGGTTCTATTTCATTCGCTAGATGACGCGATTGCTTCCCTCACGCTGTTGTCATCGTCATCGTCATCCACCGCTACCATCACATTATTATTACCAATATCACATTATTATTAGCAATATCTCATTACTATTAGCAATATCTCATTACTATTAGCACTATCACATTATTATTATTATTAGCAATATCACATTAATATTATATTACTATTATATTATTATAAGCAATATCTCATTATTATTAGCAATATCTCATTATTATAAGCAATATCACATTATTATTAACAATATCACATTATTATTAGCAATATCACATTATTATTAGCTCAAACATCTGAATAAACTTAAAGCAAATGTCGATGGATGAATATCTATTTGATTCTGGTTTTTTCACACCTCGATATTGCTATAGAATTAACCAAACAATGGAGAGTTAAGAAAACAATGACTGAACATAATGGTGTTGATGTGTTGGTTACCTTTACCGGCAGGTAACTGACTTTGGTTTCGCGAAACACGTTCCTGGTCGAACCTACACACTCTGCGGAACACCTGAATACCTCGCACCAGAAATCATACTAAACAAAGTAAGGGCGTGTCCTATAGCTAACGGAGTTACATAAGCCATGTCAGCACACTAATAATAGTGCCAGTGCCAAGCTTTTATAATGGGGGAGGGACGCCAGCTATTTTTACTATGTGATTAAAACTTCTGTATTTTCAGCAGTTGAACAGTGGCTGGCTAATCACGTAGCAAATAATTTTGTTGGCCGACAAGAAGGGATCAATGTGAACATACCGGATACGCCGATAGGGCTAAACAGTCTGCTTATACTATTAGTAAGGCAGGTTTATTTAAATCTGCAATTGGTCTATGTAAGAAGGGGTTGTACAGCTATTAAAACTTATCGTTTGATGATGAAAAACTGTACTAATGGTGAGCTTTGCATATAGTAAGCAACTTGCTGACCATGACATAATAATGGCTAACGTGTTGTTTACTTTACACAAAGCTGTATAATATACAATTATAGGTCTATATTATATATTTTTATCTACCTGTACTTAAGAGCATATGCTATAAATCATGTTATTATGCACAGGTATATGCACACCACTCATTTATTACTTCTCTTGCTACTGACTACTACTCAGTGCTCTACTACTAGCCTACTAATAACACTACAACAAAGAAACTATACTTCTAAATAAGACTTATACTATTGAATGAAATCCCGTCACTTATAGGCCAACCGATACAACCGAGCAATAATATTAATTTTGTGTAGGCCTATATAATAAATTCTGCTGTTAACGTCCTTCCCTAATCAGAAAAAATAAATACCCTATTAATTCCAACTATTCAAATCAATTAATCGAAGTCTGAGCTGCGGGCAAAAAATAAACTTGCACCAACCACCCCAAAACAATTCCAAAGAAATAAATGATTTATTAGATGCAAAAATGCATAAATAAACGAATTAATTGCAATTGTTGTCCTCATGATAATAGGGTTACAACAAGGCCGTTGATTGGTGGGCGTTTGGTGTTCTCTTATACGAAATGACGGCCGGATATCCGCCATTTTTCGCCGATCAACCAATCCAGACATACGAAAAAATCGTCGCCGGAAAGGTATGCGCCATTGTCCAACGCCGATTTCTTTATATAGCGCAAATATTTATATATCGCAACAAATTTTCTGCTACTATGCTTGCGCAGATGTCACGAAATAGAGTATCCCCTGATATTCGTATCCTCCACATGGGGAGAAATTAAAAAGCCACCTCCGCGTGTGTTTGGTTTGCAAATTGAGCTTGACCTCCATTTGCTTTGTTTTGAACATTGCCACTAACAGGAGTGCTTATTCCTAGTATCCTACTATGACTTACTCTGTTTGCCTTGAATTTAGAAGAATTAGAACATTCAGATCACTTGAGTATAGGCTACATTTGGAGTCACTAACTAAATTCGAGTTGCCTTACTTTGAACATTGTTTAGGACACTTAAAACAATTAGAGTCAATTTTGTAATTTTGATTACAACAAAAATTTATCAATTATTCGCATTTTCAGTAGGCCTAATTATGCGTTGGGGACACAATGATTTATCCTCCGGCTACTCTATGCCCGGTGTATTCCACCTGGAGGGGATAGACTAATTCATATCCCCTGATAGTTTTAGAGGGGACAGAATATCCCGCGACACAGTATCATAAATTGATTAGCCTACCATCTGTGTATAATTATATTACAATGTCCGACCAATTCTGAGTGTCTTCAATTATGCCCTAACTTTAGCGTGACCTTTCCTGCTATCTCCGAGGAACTGGGTGGATGCATGTTTATTGTATAAATATGTATTTATATTATATCTATGTTAAATATATATAATATATATGATATATATGTTGCCAGGGTTGTTGCTATAGTTGGGGTGTTAACCTACTATCTGTGTATAATTATATTACAATGTCCGACCAATTCTGAGTGTCTTCACTTAGCCTATGCCCTAACTTTAGCGTGGCCTTTCCTGCTATTTCCGAGGAACTGGGTGGATGTTTATTGTATAAATTTATATTTATATTATATCTATGTTAAATATATATTTATGATATATGTGTTGCCATAGTTGTTGCCATAGTTGAGGGGGGAGGGAACAGGGCTGTTTGTAAGGAATTTTTAGAACTGCACAACTCCTTCTTTCCTTTCCCATCCTCCATGGTAAATTACTTCCAATCGGATAAAAATTACCTTTTTTGCTAGTTTTAACTGCACAAAACGTGTGACAGAAGTGCTTCTACAGCTGCACAAATCCATTTAGAACTGCACATTTTGTGTACAACTGCACGTTAAAAAAAGCCCTGGGAGGGAATATATAACCATGGGCACGATTGGATTGAATGTGACCTCCTTAACGGTCTGTCGAATGAAATTGATGGAAATTAAGGCAGACGACAAAAGGACGATTCTGATTGGAGCGTAACTTAGCGTTCGCTTTATTTAATAATTGCTTCGCTGGGGTCGACCTCGCATGAGATGAGATCGAAGAGAATTTGGACAACGACAGACGTAACTGCTCGAGTATCATGGGCCCCGGGGGTGACCTGCGGAGCAGAGGGAGCAAAGGTCAAAGGATGGAGAGGTTATGAGGAGGGCTAAGAGTCTGGTGTGGTTTTTATTGGACGTCGTCTGCGGTCAATTTATCAATCAATTTATCAATCAATTTATCAATCAATTTATCAACAAATTTATTTCTCAATCAATTTATTCATCATCAATTTATCAATCAATTTATTTATCAATCAGTTTATCAATCAATTTATTTATCAATTAATTTATCAATCAATTTGTCAATTATTTCAGAATCAAATTATCAGTCAATTTATCAATCAATTTATTTATCAATCAATTTATCAATTAATTTGTCAATTAATTTATCAATCAATTTTTCAATCAATTTATCAATCAATTTATTTGTCAATCAATTTATCAATCAATTTATCAATAAATTGGTCAAACAATTTATCAATCATTTTTTATCGATCAATTTGTCTATCAATTTATCAATCAATTTACTAATCAGTTTATCAATCAATTCATCGATCGATCGATCAATCAATCAATCAGTCAGCTAACAAGACTAGTGGTTCAAAGACACTGATTTGCTAGGAATCTCTGACAGGGAAGGTCAGGTTAACAGTATAAGAATTGTAGGACAAAAGTTTTTTGGATATTGTCAAACTATATAATTATAAAGATCCACGGGGTGGTAGAGTGCCTAGACGACTTACGAATGGGGACTATTGTTATTATTATTACTATTACTATTATTATCACTATTATTGTTATTATTATTATTATTATTATTATTATTATTATTATTATTTTTATTGTTATTATGACTATTACTATTATTATTATTATTATTATTATTATTATTATTATTATTATTATTATTATTATTATTTTTATTTTTATTCTTTATTTATATTATTATTATTATTATAGTATAATACTACTAATACTAACCAATTCAATGCTCGGACAACGAAATCGCTAATCGTTAAAACAATTCGATAGATCGTGGGTCAGTTGGTCAGTTGGTCAGTTGGTCAGTTGGTCAGTTGGTCAGTTGGTCAGTTGGTCAGTTGGTCAGTTGGTCAGTTGGTCAGTTGGTCAGTTGGTCAGTTGGTCAGTTGGTCAGTTGGTCGGTGGGTCAAGAGGTCCATCATTTGGTCAGTTGTTTGTTTGCTATTGTTGCAGGTGAGGTATGCGTCGCATATAACGATTGACCTGAAAGATCTGCTGAAGAATCTCTTACAAGTCGATATCACGAATCGCTATGGCAACCTACGGAATGGAATTAACGACATCAAATGTCACAAGTGGTTCAACGACACGGATTGGCTAGGAATCTTCGAAAAGAAGGTTCGGTTAATCTATCTATCTATCCATCTATCTATTTGTCTGTCTGTTTGTTTGTCTGTCTGTCTGTCTGCTTGTCTGTCTGCTTGTCTGTCCGTCCGTCCACAATCACCCTCCCCTACATCACATCCATCCGTCCATCCATCATGGGCGGAGTTTGATTTCCGTTCTTGGAGGGGCTAAAGCCTTTGGGGGGGGGGGCTAAGCCCGGGAAAAGATACCATTTACACGGCAAAAAAAGAATCTGGGTCTTCTTGGGGACGCTTAGCCCCCCTAGCCCCTGATAAACTCCGCCCATGCCATCCATCCGTCCGTCTATTCGTCCGTCCGTCCATCCAGCCATCCAACAATGCATCCATAAATCCAAGCATTAGTGAAATTGATCAATTTCTCTTTCTGTCTGACACCACAATATGTCAGTATTCTATAGTGAGGCTGATACTGATTAAAATATATCAGCCGCAAAAGTTGTGACTGCTCTAAGCGATATTGGCACATAATTGATTGGCATGAGCATTTAAATGATCGATGATTGACAGCTTCTTGATTGATTGATTGACAGCTGGAGGCACCGTTTCTGCCGAAGTGCAAGGGACCAGGAGACCCGGGAAACTTCGACGACTATGACGAGGAACCGCTTCGAATAGCAGTCTCAGAGAAATGCGTCAAGGAATTCGAACAATTCTAGGATGATGATGAACTGCCATTACAGACCCATGTGCATCATAAACATGCATATCATTTGTTACCCAACAGTCTATGCACGTTTATCAGAGCCTCACGCCGTATATTGCATGGGCCGCGTATATGGTGACTCCTCATTTGTTACCCTAGTTCATTAAGAGACCCTCACTTTATAATTCGAGCAGTGGCGTAGCCAGGAATTTATGGTGGGTGGGGGGAATTGCTTGACCGGATGCCCTTTCTGACACCAACCCAACAGTATTACAGTAAATAAAAATGGAATAAAGTAACAAAGGGAATCAAGTAAGAAAAGCAATTGTTACTATACAAGTAAATGTTTTCTTCTTATTTAAGTGGATGAATAACCTTTGAAAAACTTTTTTTCCTAGGTCAATAGGGGGGTTTAACCCCCGAAACCCCCTTGTCTACGCCACTGATTTGGAGCCCCATGCAGGGTAACACGTCATTGTTAAGGCAATTTATGTTCGTTTGTTATCAGATGTCCCAAACTTTACATTTCGAACTTCCATACATTTCGAGTATATATATGACGTTCCCTCCTCTTTACGCGTTCCCATTCCTTGGAGATCTGGTTCTCTGTCTTTCCTCAAAACCTTTTTCCTCTCTCGGTGTATACAACGGACGCTGGCGGCGCTACTGAATGACCACTACTGAGTGTGGCGCTATATAAATTTCAAATTGCGTTGCATTACATATAGGCCATAATATATACGGTGTAAGTCTTACGGGCTTTCGTTTTTTGGGCGAGTCTCATCTACAATGTTTCCTACTTTGCAGTTTTTTCTGCTGTTTTTTTGGTCGGCTGGCAACGCAAGAAATGCTGGTCCTTAAGCGCTACAGTACAAACACTGCAGTGTATAATGTGCAGGGTGGGCAAAAAAGACCCCCTAAGGTTTTGTGTCAATATCTTAACGAAAAGTAAGAATTTAGAAATGAAATTTTACAGGCTTATAGACAATTCATATCTACACGTGGTGGCCAGATTTCAAAAATATTTTTGATGAAATCTGGCCATGATGTGTAAATATAAATTGTCTATAGATAAATCTGTAAAATTTCATTTTGAAATTCTTACTTTTGGTAAAGATATTGGCAAAAAACGTAAGGTGTCGTTTTTGGCCCACCCTGTATTGCTCATGGCTATTATATAGGATATCATATGACGCCTTGATATAACTCCTCTGGCGCACATTATCTATAATGAATCGTCATATTGGTCTAGTATTATTTCAAGCTTGTATAAAGACGAATATATTTAAGGATTGTATATTTTATACATAAATACGACATCAATATCGTCATTATCACCGTCGTCGTCGTCGTCATCGTCGTTGCTATCGTTGTTACCATAATCATCTCAATTATACCGTCATGTAAAATATGAACAATTGGTTTTTGGATATATTTGTCAGTATTGTACAGCTTTACGAATGATCTAAATGTCTGAATATAGGTGCTTTTCTGTACATGTAAATAAATATATTTTGTTATATATTTAAAAAGTGAGTGTCGTTTCTTGTTCCGGCAACCAACATTGCATCTATCAATTTGTTTGTAGCATAGAAATGATTATATTCAGCAGACATCACCGTTTATATATCGCCTATAAAACCTGACGTAAATATTTTTCTTCACCGATGTCACGGTATCTAGTTATATAGAGTTTGCAAATAATGTCCCGTAGTCTATTATGGTCCGTTATCTCCTGGTGGGATCTTAATTGTATACTCCGAGCAGCATAACTTGTTGTGTGGCAGTCGGTGTTAGATTTTGGCAAAATACTGCAGATCCAATCTAGATTCTGAGAAGACGTTATTTGTGAGGACTGTTTTTAACAGGATGGGACTATACGACGAATATATATATATATATATATATATATATATATACACACATACATACATATTGTATATACAAAGGCATACACAAACGGTCACGTAAAAATACACGTTATAACAAACGCGTGTTGACGATACACGAACATGCACACATGCACACGCACGCACACGCGTACACACACACACACACACACACACACAAGCAGCAGAACAAAAGAGCATACACAAATAGGGCCTATATACACACAAGTAAAGCAAATTAGAAATCACGCTTATATATACATAAGTGATCAAAATGCGAATCACGTTCACGGATTCAGACGTAATAAGGCAACCAGCACACAAACTATATATACACATATATACACATATACGTACATGCATATACAATTATACATACATGCACACATGGGCGGAGACCTGGGCGAAGACTGGGGGGGGACGGAAAGACGCGAGATTTTTTGACGGACGAATGGCTGCAGAGTGTCGCCGAAAAATTTCCATCTTTTGTCGGCCAAAATTTCTGACGACCTTTTTTTAGTCATCCGGCGAAATCTCGACGAAATTTTCTATTTTTTCCCCAGTTTTCGCAGTTGATGACCATTTTTTAGTCATCCGGCGAAATCTCGAAAGAAATCTCTATTTCGCCGCCAAAAAAGTTGATGATCATTTCTTTTAGTCGTGACTCTCAACGATTGGAGGGTGGGGGGCAAATGCATTTGGCCGACCCCCCAACACCTCCACTGGGGGGGGGGGGGCGTCCCCTCTGTCCCCCTAGGTCTCCGCCCATGCATGCACAAGTGAACTTACACAAACACACATGCACACACATAATTGATTACACAATGAGAAACCAATAAAGAGATTAGAACTTCCGAATACTTCTGATTTTGCTGTCTCTTTTCGTCCGCATATATATATATATATCCATCTATCCACCGATGTATATAATTATTATACTTATGATATATGCATGATATATTCTGCATATACAATATATATATATGCATATACAATATAAATAATATGTATATATCGTCTGCTATCCGCGAAAGATGTCGCGTCAGTTAAGGCGATGACACGGAGTCTATAGTGATTGTATAGTTCGTTGGAGTGAGCGTGTCATCCCTATAAAAATAGTCGACGTCGTCTAATTCGATTGTCATTCGGCGACCATCGTCAGACGGGAAACTCGTCTCTCTCTCGGCTGACTGAGTCCGTGACCATTAAGAGGCGTCGAACCAGAGAACCAGAGACATTCGTCATGCTGTCTTAGTCACAGTAACACCTTCATTCCTTTAAGTCAAATTCTATACCCCAACATCCATTCGCACATGGAAGCATCCATTCGTCCGTTCATCCATCCATCCATCCATCCATCCATCCATCCATCCATCCATCCATCCATCCATCCATCCATCCATCCATCCATCCATCCGTCCATCCATCCATCCATCCATCCATCCATCCATCCAGTCAGCCAGCCACCAGTCCGTCCATCCATCTGTTCATCTGTTCATCCATCTAGTCTGATTCAGTCTAACCGTTTATCCTTTAACTCTTTCTCCATAATGTATTCCTCCCTCCCTCCCTCCCTCCCTCCCTCCCTCCCTCCCTCCCTCCCTCCCTCCCTCCCTCCCTCCCTCCCTCCCTCCCTCCCTCCCTCCATCCTTCGTTCCTTCCTTCCTTCCTTCCTTCCTTCCTTCCGTCCTTCCTTCATTCCTTTTTTCCTCATCCATCTCCCACCCTAATCCCATCCATTTTCCCATTGCGTTCGATTCCACTCCTTCCTTAATCCTCTTCCGCCTCGAGATTATCCGTCGCTCGTCGTATCCGCAATTCCCATTTCCAAAGGGAGTATGTGGAGGAGGCGGAGGAGGAGGAGGTGGGGAGCGAAGTATGAGGAGGAGAAGAAGTGGGAAGCGGAGAATGTGCAGGAGGTGGAAGAGGAGGAGGTGGAGGAAGCAAAGGAGGAGGAGGTGGAGGAGGAAGAGCAGGAGGATGAGGTGGGGGAGGAGGAGCATGAGGAGGAGAAGGAGGAGGAGGAAGAGTAGGAGCATGAAACATGTCGACAACTGTACTATCATGGTTTCAGTCTCGCATTATTGACCACCGCTGACCACCGCTGACCATCACTGACCACTGAGTGGACATTGGAATCAGAGGACGGCTGCTGCTAAACGAAGCAAGAATCATTCGATGAAAAGCTGCTCAGGTCACGTGGTACATCGTATCTTCTTCGTCTGCCTCAGAAATCCAGTGTACTTGTCTGTCTGTCTGTATGTATGTATGTCTGTCTGTCTGTCTGTCTGTCTGTATGTATGTATGTATGTATGTATGTATGTATGCATGTATGTATGTCTGTATGTATGTATGTATGTATGTATGTATGTATGTATGTATGTATTTATGTATGTATGTATGTATGTATGTATGTATGTATGTATGTATGTATGCATGTATGTATGTCTGTATGTATGTATGTATGTATGTATGTATGTATGTATGTATGTATGTATGTATGTGTTCAGTATCATCTGTATCTGTCTGTCTGTGGCTGTGTGTTTTTCTGTCTATGTCTGCCGGTGTCTGTGTGCCTGCCTATGTCTGTCTCTATCTGTCTGTCTGTATATGTCTGTCTGTATCTGTCTGTCTGTCTATGTCTGCCTGTGTATGTATGTGTGTCTGCCTGTGTCTGTCTGCCTGTGTCTGTCTGCCTATGTCTTTCTGCCTATGTCTGTCTGCCTGTGTCTGTCTGCCTATGTCTGTCTGCCTATGTCTGTCTGTGTCTGTCTGTCTGCCTCTTTGCATTGCTGCCTGTCTCTTGTCCGTTTCTGTCTGTCGTGGTTGTTTGGCAATGGAATGCACTCTGTTTTCGATCCTATAATCCGACGTGGACCCGAGGGGGATAAAAACGATGCCCCGCTTCAAAGAGTGGGGGAGGGAGGGGCATGTGGACGGTCAGTCCGTCGGGTTAATCCCTGAGCCCTGAGACCACCCTTGAGCACACACACACAGTCCGATATACCACCGCCCTCCCAGACGCGCATCCCAATACATACGTATATTAACGACAAATATAAGATCAGTTTATGCTTATATAGTCTGTTACAAAAGAGTTTGCTCATGATTAAATAACGGATGAGCGAATGATCAAATGGTGAATGAATGAATGAATGAATGAATGAATGAACGAATGAACGAATGAACGACTAAGCGGATGACAGGATGGATAAGCGAACGGGCATAGATGGTTGGAGTGCAAAAATGGATGAAAAAACGGAGAGGCGGATGGATGGATGAATGGATGGGTGGATTAATGGATGGATGGGCGGATGGATGAATGAATTGATGCATTCTGGACCGAATAGATAGATGGATGGATGGATGATTGGATGGATGGATGGATGGATGGATGTATTTACGGACGGATGGATTGGCGGATGGATGGATGAATGGATGGATGTATGGACGGACGGATGGATGGGCGGATGGATGGATGTATGGATGGATGTATGGATGGATTAATGGATGGATTGACTCGTGAACAGATGGACCGATGAATGGACGAATGGATGAATTCTCGGAAACGAGAATTTATACTATAAATTTATGAATTTATACTATAAATTCTTCTATCCGGTTAATTGTATGTTGGATGCAACGAACGCACAAACGAACAAACGAACGAATCGATGGAAAAGCACAGAGACGAGAACAAACGCAATTTAGAAATCGTTCGCAGTGACGTCATTCAATCGATATAGAATCGTGAAAGAAGAACGAACGGCTACAGCAGAACAAAGTAATGAACGAATAGTTGAACGAATATTTAACGGAATTGGGCGCTTCAGCCTTCCTGATCCACTGGATGTGTCGAAATCTGTTACTGCTGCTGACACGGGTGTCATCACAATCCTTTCGCTTCTCCATTAACTATTGACGTCGCGTGGGGCGTATACGCTGGCGTCCAATAAATAGAAGGTGATGGCCCCTTTGCAACTGCGCTAACCAGTCCCAATGGAACGTTTCATGAGTTTTCGCGCCACCTTCGGCTGCCATAACCGGAAATGAGAAACGGTCACGTCTGCGCATGTCCGTCTTGCGATCGCATCCTATTCCTCAGATAATGTCATTTTTTGACAATCACAGTTTACTCGAAGGCATACCAATATGCCAATATATATATATGATTATATATGTATAAAATAGGCTATATACATGAATTGGCGTAAAAATAGTATGTTAGGTAGTTATATGCATGTGAAATCGTGAATACTGTAATAAATGCATAGAATTTTTTGTATGAGGTGCGGCATATACACGGTGGGCCATAAAAAGGACCCCCTACTGTTTTTTGCCAATATCCGGGTCAAAAGTAAGAATTTTTAAATCAAATTTTCAGGTTTAAAGGCAATTGACATCTAAACACGATGACCAGTCTTTTTCAAAATATTTCAAACAGAACAAAAGTTATATCACTTTTAGAGAGTCTACCCACTGTTTTTATCGATTCAGAAGCATCACGCATTAAAAAGTTTTTAAAAAACGATTTTCTTAAGTCACATCTCAAATATTATTGTTATCCACGCAGTCTAAAAATGTGCGAAATCTACAGACAACAGTTAAAGAACCAATTAATTTTCTGGCATAGTATCAATGCATGGACTAAGCTGATAAGAAACTGACAGAGTCACGCAACAATTCCCGACAGAGATGTGCCACGAAACTTCATTTCAAATGCATTGATTGGTGTCAGTGGGTGATGAATAGTCTGTCAATCTGATGATGATCATAATAATGGTCAGTCAGAATAGTGGTCATTAGTATGCAGTGGGAAACGGGAATAGTGCCAGGAGCAAAAGGCGCCTCGAGCTGGGAATAGAAGGCAATGATTGATAAAATGCTGGCGACGTGGAGCTACAATCTCCACGCCTTATTTGGGTGGTATATGGATTTATGTAGTAAGAATGTAGTCAGATACAGTGGTTATTTGCAAGGGATTGACAGCTGTTGCAGGCCAAAGGAAGTCCTACCCTACTCTATCCTACCCCACAATACCATGCCCGCCCTGCCCTGCCCTACCCTACCCTACCCTACCCTACCCTACCCTACCCTACCCTACCCTACCCTACCCTACCCTACCCTACCCTACCCTACCCTACCCTACCCTACCCTACCCTACCCTACCCTACCCTACCCTACCCTACCCTACCCTACCCTAACATACCCTTCCCTACCCTACCCTACCCTACCCTACCCTACCTTACCCTACCCTACCCGACCCTACCCTACCCTACCATACCCTACCCTACCCTACCCTACCATACCTTACGCTGCCCTATCCTATATGCTACCCTGCTCTACTCTAGCTTACCTTACCATACCTAGCTTAACCTCGCAGGTTAGCCCATAGCAAACCGCCTGCCCTGCAGTTTACTCTATCCGACACAACCCTATTCTTGCCTTACTATATCTTGCCGTTACCCAATCCTACCTTTTTTTACATTTTCAAAATATACATTAACGTCTTCTAAACACTTCTACTCTTCTTCTTCTACCATACATTAGGTCTACTCAGCCAATCCGTTTTCGCTTATCGTATAATCGAAGTTCATTCCGCCCTATATGAAACCTTCCCTAAATCGGTCGTTTGTCATATACTCTACCATACACATGCGATTCAACCCTATTTAACCTTGCAGTACCCTAGGCTATATTCTGCACTGCCCTGCTCTGTGCCACTCCATTTCTAGCTCCGAGAGTCCTACCCTACTATATAGCCTACCTATATACATACCTTTCAGCGTATATCAAGACTGCTATACAAGAGGAACTGGGCTGGTGCCTGTGCAAAAACGTTCATGCGTTATTGCTCAGCAGATCAAGCTCCAATTATCTTATGGGGCTTTGTGTGCCAATGCTGTCCATTCCAGGCCGTGGATTCCTTCGTTTTGCCACGCAAGGTGACCTGGTTGTCCATATTATGGCTCGAACATCCACTGCGCTGCATAAAAGCTTTTGGATTGTGTCTTTGTGCTGCCATGGCAGGACGGGTGAGCCTTTGAGGAGTTTCTCTTAAAGTGGCGCTACATAAAGATGCACGATTACGATCACGATTACCCTATGCCACATATACCACCTATATGTCACCTATGCCACCTATATGCCACCTATTCTATGCCACCTATTCTACCTATGCCACCTATTCCACCTATGCCACCTACGCCACCTATGCCACCTACATGTATGGCACCCATATGCCTCCTATCTAAAGGTGCCTTCCTATTTCCTGAAAACACTTGGATACCATTTTATTGGATCGCGGTTTCGTTGTACTGCAGGGGGTCAGGACAGCCTATAAAGAGTTCCTCTCCTAAATGGCGCTATACAAATTTGCAATTACAGTTACAATTACCAATGTACTCTGGAACAATTGAATCGGAAGGTTTCAGCAACTGAATAGAAATCTATTCAGATACAGCGAGCCGACATCCGTTTTAGCCAACGAATCGTTTAAAGGGCCGCAAAAAACTATTTCCGCGGTGGTTCATCTATAAACGTCGACTTCTTGCCTGGATGTCGTATACGGTCTAGGACCAGAAGACTTTCATTCTTCATCGTCAAGCCGGAAATGACGTCAAAGAAAGACGGCTGGGCATGTACTTCCGGTCAGGGCAAAAGGCCACCGACGAAGATTCATCGCTTTTTTAGTGACAGCGCTCGGCTGGCTTTGAATTTCATTGTCGCGGGAAGGAAGCAGTCTCTAATTGGGGCTGGAAAATCTCTTAGAGAGAATTAAAGAGCGTCTAATTCGGCAAATAAAGACGCAATTGAGATGCATGGAGACGATGAAAAAAATAACAGAAGCAAGTTCTTCGTCGTCGTCGTTGGCCGAACGAAATTAGAGAAAGTGAATTCAGGACACAACAATTGCAGACTCTGGCTTTGGAATATATATATATATATATATATGTGTGTGTGTGTGTGTGTGTGTGTGTGTGTGTGTGTGTGTGTATCTAAGGACCTTCGAAATTTGATGGTGCTTGTGGACAGACAGACAGACAGACAGACAGAAAGACAGACAGACAGACAGATAGACAGACAGACATAAAGACAGACAGACGGACGGACGGACAGACAGAAGACAGGTGATTTATTGCCGGACTGTTGAGGAATCCGGTTCTATAGATCGAGAAAGACGATGATGATGGTGATGATGACGATGGTGAGATACGTCGACTTTTCAACGAAAGTCACATAAAACGTTGACCGACAGCAAGACGGTTGGACCAACTGACTGACTAACTGACCGCCTGGCTGGCCTACCGGTTAGTTGACTGACTGACTGACGGAAAAAAGGACCGATTGACTCACTAGATGACTGGTCGAAAGATCAGCCAATTGACTGACTGACTGACTGACTGACTGACTGATCTACAGACCAATTGATTGACTGAATAGATAAATAAAGGACCGAATGGCTTACTGACTTACTGACCGACTGGCCGAAAGACCAGCCAACCGATCTACTGACTGACTGACCGACTTGCTGGCTGACCAGCATATTAATTGACTAACTGATTTTCGACCAGCCAACCGATTGACTGCGTTTATTATGACTGACCGACCAACCGAATAATTACCGAATAATAAACCGATTGACCAACTGTCTAACTGACCAACTGACCAATTCTCTAGCAACAAACTTTCTTTGTGCTCTGGGTGTATTAACATGCAGCACGTAAAGGCGCTACCGCAATTCCCAATGACATTACACATCGTGTATCGATCGCCTTCGTTTGCATAATGAAGCGAATAAAACGAAGTCATCGACAGTCGTTCGATGCCGCTCCCTACAGTCTCCCTGCAGCGCACCCAAGCGACGGACGGACGGAAGGATGGACGGATGGACGGACAAATGGAAGGATGGACGGATGGATGGATGGACGGAAGGATGGACGGATGGACGGACGGACGGACGGATGGACGGATGGACGGATGGACGGACGGACGGAAGAATAGACGGACGGACGGATGGATGGACGGACGGATGGATGGAGGGACGGACGGACGGGTGGACGGAGGGACGGACGAACGGGCGGATGGACGGACGGATAGACGGATGGACGAACGGATGGATGGACGGATGGACGGACGGACGGATGGATGGACGGATGGACGGATTGACGAACGGACGTATGGACGGACGGACGGACGGATGGATGGATAGATGGATGGATGCATAACGTCGTAACGATGACGAGCCATCGCGGGAGAAATCTCCACTTCCGGTTTCGTTCGTTGGTCGTTTGTTCGGAGGAAGTCGACTGACGACCATGAGAAGAAAATAAGGAAAAAGAAGAAGAAGATGGAGAAGATGAAGAAGATGAAGAACTGCAGCAGCAGCAGCAGCAACGACGGAGTCGGTCTGGTTCCCTCTGCTGCCCGTCGTAATTTCCCGGTGAACAGGAAGCGCGAATTGAATTTGCAGATCACGTGGCCAATCGAGCTTCCAAACACCCACACATACACACATACGCACAATGACGCAATCAGACTCACACACATCCTCATGCGCTTACACAACCACCAACATATAGACAAGTAATCAAGTATAGATACACAGTGGCTGCAATCTACAGTTTCAACGATGTTCGCCATCTCCTGACCCTGGATACTATGGATAGGGTTGGGTTTTCTTACTGCACTTGTATTCTGGGTCAGCGGTGTTTGAGGTAATGATGAGTAGAGTAGAGTATATAGATGCTTTTCGATGAGTAGAGGCTTTTCGATGAGTAGAGGCTTTTCGATGAGTAGAGGCTTTTCGATGAGTAGAGGCTTTTCGATGAGTAGAGGCTTTTCGATGAGTAGAGGCTTTTCGCTCTGCTATGAAGGGGCAACTCCTAGTTCCACGGGCTCGATTATAATATTAGCTACCAGGCAACGCTGAGCTTTCTCTGTTGCAGGGTCATCCATCTGGAATGATCTAACTTCAAAGCTGCATTTATTATAATCTGCACGACCAATCAAACTTTGCTTCAAAAGTCTCTCATGCCATTTTTCCTTGGCAGTGACTAGACTGCATTGGAGAGAGCGCTTC
Source organism: Lumbricus terrestris (assembly GCA_949752735.1). Classification (NCBI taxonomy): domain Eukaryota; kingdom Metazoa; phylum Annelida; class Clitellata; order Crassiclitellata; family Lumbricidae; genus Lumbricus; species Lumbricus terrestris. The sequence goes on from OX457041.1 coordinate 43,678,689, forward strand.
TGGGTAAATTTCTTGAAGGGCGCTGTAATGATTACAGTGCTATATAACGAATGAATGAGTTAATGAATGAATGACGCTGATGATGATAATGATGATGATGATTATGTTGCTGATGGTGATGGTGGTAGTGGTGGTGGTGGTGGTGGTGGTGATGATGATGATGATGATGATGATGATGATGATGATGATGATGACGATGATGATGATGGTGATGATGATGAGGAGGATGAGGATGAGGATGATAGATACGATGTAGATATGATGATGACGATGACGATGATGATTATTATTATTATGTTGATGATGATAGATATGATGAGGATAATGAGGATGATGATGATTATGATGATGATGACGACGATGGTGACGACGACGACAACGACGACGACAACGACGAGAAATACAATTCAGAGGAATCCATGCCACTTCCTGGCAATTAGAATTGAAATTGAAATTGAATTGAAACGCGTGCAAATAAAATTATAAATCATATGCAATTATGCATACTAATAGGTTATTGTGAAATTAGAACAATTATTAGTTCTGAGCGATGGACTTTTCATTGTGACGACTTCTCTATTGTTCTACAAACGCTATTATTACGTCACATGTTAAATTTCGTATAACGCTAAGCTATTAGTTATTTGATCCATGGACATCATAATTATTGTGACGACTTCGCTTTGTAAACATTTTTTCTGCGTCACTATAGTTAAATTGCTTCAAGCTATAAGCCTAATTATGACGACATTTCTTTTTTTGACAAACACTATTGTTACGTCATTAGCTATATGGTTAGCGACATCTTGTTAGGATAATTTTTATTCCGCATTATGACGACATGTCTTTGTTCGACCAACACTATTGTTACGTCATTAGCTGTTGTTAGTGACATCTTGTTAGGATTATAATGTTTATTCCGCATTATGACTACATATCTTTGTTCGTCAAACACTATTGTTTGCGTCATTAGCTCTGTTCATCATAAGGTCATTGCTTTTGGAACGACTCCCTTGTCACGTGGATGTTTATTAATTGTGACGACATAATATTTTTGCTATACAAAAGGTATATTTATTAAATAAACTTATTAAAGGTTTCAAAGCACAACGCGACTAAAATAGACATCTCAATGACCGGTTCAAAAGTCAACGGGACTGTACAGAGTCCAAGAGCCGCATGCGTCGCCCAACTCTGGCTTAAACCGTGCACTTAGTGGAGACTATTATGAAGAGGAATATCATCACAAATTACACTGTACGTTTTGAAGAATGACAATTTTTGGTTGAGACTAGACTTATAATAAATTATGTGGAAGAATCAAAAAAAGGAAAAAAGAGGAAACAGAGGATATGGAATCCTGAATGATTCTCGGTTTTCCGACTCAATCCATGGCATCCGAAACTTTGTCTTCCAAGTTTTTTCGTTCTCAGCGAAACCCCGTATATCAGCTACTCCGCCTTTTATAGGGTGTCCCCATAAGCAGCAGGATCCTCGATCGATCCCATCTGGGGCTCTTCCTTTTGTACCCACAGAAACTATGCTGTCATTATTGTTCTTGTACAAACGGTTGGCTGTAATATAACCACTGATTGATCGATCGATTGATTGATTAATTGATTGATTGATTGATTGAATGATTGGTCGATTGATTGATTGATTGATTGTTTGGTTGATTTATTTATTTATTTATTTATTTATTTATTGAATGATTGATCGATTGATTGATTGGTTGATTTATTTATTTGTTCATTTATTTATTTATTTATCTATTTATTTATTTATTTATTGAATGATTGATCGATTGATTGATTGGTTGATTTATTTATTTATTTATTTATTTATTTATTGAATGATTGATCGATTGATTAATTGGTTGATTTATTTATTTATTTATTTATTTATTTATTGAATGATTGATCGATTGATTGATTGATTGGTTGATTTATTTATTTATTTATTTATTTATTTATTTATTTATTTACTGATTCCCTCTCTCTGAGCTTTCTGGCAGTAGGTCTGTACTATTTAACTTGGAACTCCGCTGGACATGTCTGGGCAAACCCTCCTATTATACATGTACGACGTAGCGCTCGTGAATAAGCTGTGCCCTGCAACGTGTTTAAGTTCAAATTCACGCTTTAGCAATTGGAGTCTATACGATATACTGTTACGATTCCGTTATTTGTCAAAGACGAATGCACGAATTTCTCCGATGATATATACTTCTCCTCCTCCTCCTCCTCCTCCTCCTCCTCCTCCTCCTCCTCCTCCTCCTGCTCGTCTTCGTCGTCGTCATCATCATCAGTCTTTGACGTCAGTCATTAGTTTGGAGGCAAATTATTTCCATTTTCCATTTTCATTTGTCATGTTCATTGCTCCCTTTAGTCTTACTCGAAGTGATGCTATGACCTCATTTATGCCGTCTATAAAAAATAGTCTTAGCCTTGCTTGCCTTAAATTGCCTTTGTTTCTTTTCCCTTGAAACTTGCATGCATGGGATTTTCTCGCCTGTAGCCACTGCAGAATGGAAGATGAAGTGCAGATGGACTTCTGAATGTCACGACTTATAAAAGGAAATTTCCACCTGCATGCAGTCAACACCGCGTAAAGCAGGGGTCTCAAACACGCGGCCCGCGGGCCGCATGCGGCCCGCGAACCCGATTAATGCGGCCCGCGAACAGCCTCCCGGTTTTTGATTTAAAAAAATTAGAAATCGGTTTATAAGAATTTTGCAGTTCCTTTACGATTTGAGCCAATGTTTAAACTGCTTTCTACTCCTTTTGCTGTGAACATAGAGTCCCCAACAGCAGATACAGGCATAAATGCAGATGGAATTAGTGGACCTTTAGTGCGATGCAACGCCGAAGTATAGAAGTATGATACAGCGAAGATTTAAGCCGGTGTCGCAAAATAGAGTAGGCCTATCTCCGTAATAATTGTGTCTCCCCAGATGATAAGTTGAAAATGTCACTTTCGCTTGTGTTTATTTTTGCAAATTAACTTCCATTTGCTTGGTTTTGAACAATGACACTAACAGGTAGGCCCTGTGTTTATTCCTATAATTTTGGTGACTTTGGTTTAGAGGACTTAGAACATTTAGAACACTTAAGAACACTCTGAGTCTCCTGTCCTGACTAAATTCGAGTTGAATTACTTTGAACATTGGTTAGGATATTTAAAAAATTAGAGTCATTTTAAATTTTGATTACAGCATAATTTCCTCAATTAGATCTGTAGCGCCCATGCATCTTTCGATAATTGGGATGGAATTTTTTCCAATTTTGCTTGTAGTACCATTATAGTTACACTTAAAATATAATATATTGTGAATTTTACAGGGTCTTATCATCATTACAGTATTGTATGCTGCAATGACACATAACTAATTACATAGTTTCACGTGCACGAGAATATTTTTATGCTGCGGCCCGCGAGTCATTAAGAATTTCTAAATATGGCCCACATGCTGACTTGAGTTTGAGACCCCTGGCGTAAAGGGTCTTACTGCAGGCTCAAACGTCCTCTTCACTCAACCTTACACGAATTTTGCGGCATATTAAGCTTATCTGCAGAACTGAAAATAGCAACATTGAGTTAAATCTCAATTAGTGTCGTGCATTATCGTTGAAAAAATGAACTATAAGCCTACAGTAACTCTCATATATATAGTCTTGTATACACCCACTGCTTAAAATCACGCATGATCATTCATAGGAGAGTATTAATGAGTAGATCCTGGTGTCATTTATCTTGTGCACGCCCACGCAGTTTTCTTAGTGATATTTACATGCATATGATATGCGCCTTCGTGAGGTTAATGTAAGGCGCTATATAAATGTTTGTATGCATATACATACGTAACATACATGTATATTATGGTGTGCATCGTCTCGTGTATAGCTGTATAGCCTGTATTCCCTCTAAGCCATGGTATATGATGCTAGAACAGGAACAACCCATAAATCCTAATCAACATGACTTGCACGCTGCTGATGAATCCAGAGGTTTAGAACAGACTGTAGACGCTGATGTATACATTTCTATAACAGTGAAAAATATATATGGAATTATAGTGTTCTACGCCCATCAAGCAATTACCCAAATTTCTATTTCACCAGGATCATCATGATCTTGATCATAATCATGATCATCGTCATTGTCATCGTCGTCGTCGTCGTCGTTATCATCATCATCATCATCATCATCATCATCATCATCATCATCATCATCATCATCATCATCGTCATCATCATCATCCGAAGTAAATATGCTGTTTCTGAAGCGTAGGCGTTTCCACAAAGTTCAGCCACTGGTCTTTCTTCTGTCATGTATTTCAATAGACTCCACGGCAAAATTGATAGAGAGCAGGTCGGGTTCACCTGATCTTGTGGCGAGGGCGTTTAATTAACTGCATGGTCTTTTCTATAGCCTCTCAGGCAGAGGGTCGGAAATCATCTCTTGAAAGACACTACATGGAGTGGCTCTGCATGGAGTGGCTCTGAGCTGATCATCTGCGCAGCATGCAAAGTGTCCGGATAACCGGAACCTCCGTGCCTATACATCATCACAGAGTATTCACATGATACAGCTGTCGTTTCTGTGCCGCAATTTAAACTGCGGTGTCCTGTTGCATAACTGTCGGATATTTATTTTCAGTTGCACTCCATCGCGGTCACCGAAACCTGACTTAAACTCTGCAGGTACAGATTAACATGCTGAGACGATTCTCTGGTTCAGTTTTCTCCTGAAAAGCGATACAGAATATATATGCTTTATACATTATTATAGCCTATAGTATACATATTATATAATATACGGTTGAGAGACAGGAAGTATATATATTCATTTTTAGGGAGGTCGTGTAACGTTGTTTTTGAACAAGTTGAAGTATATCATATAAATTATATATAAAAATTATATGCATATATAATATAGTCATGCCAAGTGCACATTTATGTTAAGACCATATATAGCACATTGGAATGTGTATATATATATTATATGGTCAGATATTTATATCAAATGAATGAGAAAAGGACCTTCTGAGTAATTTCTCAGAGATATATTTATATAGTCTAGTGCCTCTTCAAGATCATCTATTCAAAAGCGAACCATCTGTTATAGACATTGAATATCGCTCATCTATACCATGATTCTCACAGACCAGTTAATATAAGGGTACTGATAAAGTGCCATATAAGTCACCGAGGCAAAATTGGAAATTATTTTAGTCGGAATGATCTACTTTGATTTACGACAATTGACCATTACCCACCAATATACTTTAACACTTGTCTCTCTATAAGTCTCATCAATCATCAGATATAAACCATGCACAATAATATTAGGATACAGACGAATAGCGGCTTCCACGTGCTATACACGGTCCAATTTGGACATTATAAATTGGTGGAACACTGCCACTATAAGCAGACATTTCAAAATTGGTGGAACACTGCCACTATAAGCAGACATTTCAAAATTGGTGGAACACTGCCACTATAAGCAGACATTTCAAAATTGGTGGAACACTGCCACTATAAGCAGACATTTCAAAATTGGTGGAACACTGCCACTATAAGCAGACATTTCAAAATTGGTGGAACACTGCCACTATAAGCAGACATTTCAAAATTGGTGGAACACTGCCACTATAAGCAGACATTTTTAAAAGCCTAAACACCATTCCACGCCTAGAATAGGCCACAGGCAGACCGGTGAGAGCAGCACCAGAATTTTCACGGAAATTGTCATTGCACAATAACGCGGTAAACATACAAAATTAAATCTATTGTTAGAATATTTCTTGCAAACATTTGGACCGCTCGATTCGTATGAATTCCATATTAATTTTTTTGTGCGACTCTCAACAACGATATATCATGTGCAGAGAGAGTGTGACATAAAATAAAAACGACCACTAATATAGTCCAACATCGGGTGGGAATCCATTTCGCTGGCGATCCCTTTTTAAAACACTCCATGTAGCTTCCGTACGAAACCGTGACTATAGACGAGTAGAGACCTTTTAATATAGGCAGAATTCTGTTTGAGCACGACTGCAAAGGCTGACCACAAAACAGACGCAGTTTCATGTTCCCTTAAATAGCAGATATTGAGCGTGAATAATTTAGGAAACTTATGGCAGCTATACACAGGGCGGACCAAGATAGCAACCGCTATGATTCATTGATAATATTTTGGCTAAGGTGAGAATTTTTAAAGTATACTTAGGGGTTCAAATCCTCACAGGTTGGGGCCACTGGTTCTTCGCAATAAAACCTGGACAATTGGCATTGTGCGGATCTTACATATTGTCTTGCATTATGACGTTAATAATTATAATTATCATAGACCAGATATATTAACTTACATACAAGTCTGTTTTATGACGTCATCAATATATAGACCAGTACGGTACTCCGGTACGTGACGTCTAGGCGAGACCGTTTGGCACCGCCAAAGCCTACGGCGCCAATTAAGCGTCCTGTTACGAGAACAGTAGTTTAATTAGCTTACTTTAGAATAGCTTTTGTGACGTCAATAATAGACCGGCAAATGGACAGTAATGCGGGCTGCTCAATGATGACGTCGATAACAGTCTAACTTAATCAATAGTATGCATTATAAAGCCAAGAGTGTAGGCTTGAGTAAGAAACTTTTCATTTTATGACGTCAACAAAGGCCACGTTTAACTTACTTACTAGTCTATATTCATTATGAGGTCAGCAAAATTAAGAGACCAGGTTTGATCAGTCTGCATTATGACGTCAAACTTAAGCCATGGCATGCTTAACTTCATGTTAGTCCTCATTGTGACATCAACAAAAAGGTCTGGCCTGACTCGTATTTTTTATTTATCAATCAATCAGAATTTATATAGCGCCCTTCAAGGTAGCTAATCAGAGGGGCTCCCGGCCGAGATCAAGCGAAAAGAACAGTCTTCAACAGTTTGTGAAACTGAGAACAGCTTGTCAGTAATAGGCCAGGTCTACATAAGTCTGTTACACAAAACCAAGAGCAATTGAAGGAGTTGGTGTATGAGGATTTATCTCTGGAAATCATAAACAAAACCTTACACAGAGGCTCAGAACAAGTGTGGGCACTGTCCTGGTGGTGGACACATTACACACAAGTTGTGAAGCAATATCGGGTTAATCTGAAAACAATAATTATTTGAGACGCGACTTAATAAAATCGGATTTTTTGCTACTTTTGCTGAGTTATATTTTTAGTCGTCAATAGAGTGGGTGGACTCACTAAAGGTGATGTAACTTTTGTTCTGTTTGAAAGGTTATGGTGAAATTTGTCTATTGTACGTAAACATGAATTACCTGCCTGCAAAACTTCATTTTAAAAATCTTACTAGCTTTTACATAAAATATTAATAAGAAACCTAAAAGGTTCCATTTTGGGCCACCTTGTAAAGTCTTGTATAATACATGTCTGCGTCAACAGAGAAGTTCAGATGGCAATGTCGCTTAATTTGTTGCTATTTTTCATCTGTAATTTGTTATGCATGTCCATTAAACTTATATGTTTGCTGTCCACTTGTTTTCCTGACAGTAGTTTAGCCGAATAACTGTGCTTGTGTATGCCAGTGCGTGTGCGTGCGTGAGCGTGTGTATTTGTGCGTGTTTGTTTGTGTGCGTGTGTGTTTTATTGTGTGCTTGTTTGTGTGCGTGTGTGTGTGCTGCGCGCGTGCGCGTGTGTCTGTGCCCAGGTTCATGCGTGGGCTTCTTTTCCTCTGATGTATGCGGTTAGCGTTGTCTGAATAAGTTAATTGAACAGTCGCTAAAACGGTGTTTAGTTCAAATTGAAGCACAGCTGTGTCCCACGTATAGATACTAATCTTCAGGTAGATGTACCTTGCTTCATTAGCACAGAATAATTATAGATAAAGCCTCGGACAAGTTAATCTACGCCTCTGCACTGCTGCACCTCAAATAGACAGTCACCAATGACGTCACAGTGGCAGCCATGGCAACGGCGAACCCGTTACATAAATAATAGCATGACGTCGAAGAGGTTTGATGGCGACAGAGGATGGCTATACGGCTTATATACCTGAACTGATTGAGTTGTTGACCCAGAGTCATTGGGAAAGATACCGCAGACATAATATACTGATCGTTGGTTCCACCAAAACAACTCGTAGTTTACTGTGTATATCTATAGACTGATTTTATCTGTCGACCTAAAACGCTGTTTTGCTACTGCAGCAGCTGAGCAAATGGGAGGATTTGAATCGAGGACACTGGATCATTGAGATGGCGACATAGCGTATATGCATGTAGCGGCAGCTGTGTGCAGGGATTGGCGGATTACATGCACCATCTTTATACCGTTGCTTCAGTAAACAAGAGAACTATATTTATACAATAGAGATTAATTCAACACTTAGTTTAATTGCAAGGTTTTAAGTGATTGATCTGGGGCATATTGTTTCCTAACAATTTATGCCTCACGTGTATATAATTATAGATCTATATCATGCATCTGCATCAGAATAGCCTAGCACCGTTTAGACTACATTCAGGTCTTATATACGCCACTATCTTATATATTGCAAGCCGCCACGGACTTATAAGTATACGCATTTGCACAGCTGATGTAGGTCTATGCACCAGAGCTCACTGCATCGATGCTATATTATTCTATTGCATTTCTCATAATCGAATTTAATATCTTGATGTTCAAAGGTTATTGTCTTCCAGGCTCTTCTCCTCCGTGCATCACTGCATGCAAGGATTAATTCAATACGAAATTTCATCCATCAACAGCGAAAATAATATTCGTAATCGTAAGCCTCAAGCTTCTAAAGCGCTATACTCTATAGTAGGTAAGCGAATTAAGGGCATCAGCTTATTCACGAGCATTGCGTCGTCTCAGAGATCAAAGTCCAGTGGAGGTCCTATAGTTCGGTTGTCATGGAGACCAGGGAGAGGCATGGCAACAGTTACTGTTAAATAACCGCATCTCAATGTCATGACAGTTTCTGCGCCGATCAAACTTTGTCCACCCTCCAGCATATGTAGAGGCGTGCATGTTGCTTTCTGCCCACCTTTCCGGAATAAACTTTCATACGACCATTGTCATGATAATTCTGTTGAGTCGGTTGAAGGCAAAAACGGAGGAATACATTATAGAAGAGCTGGCAGGATTCAGAAAGGACAGAAGCACAGTTCGACAGATTCTGATGCTGAGATTAATTGAAGAAAAGGCCAAAAGAAAAAATAAGCTTGTTCATGATTGTTTTGTGGATTTCCAAAAGGCATTTGATTCCATCAAACACGACGTGACATGGACAAAACCGAAATCATATGGAGTAGGAAAAAAACTGCATGCATGATAGAAATCTTGAAGAGCATTTGAAAAAGATCAAAGTCTGCAGTAAGATTGGAACGGGAAATAGGAGAGTGGTTCCTGACTGCGATAGGAACAAGACAAGAAGACAGTATATCACCAGACACATTTATTACCTATACTTGGAAAGAGTAATGGAGAATACTCGAGAAAACGGTACTGGATTCTTAGTGCAGGGAGAACAAATTGACAACTTGAGATTCGCAGACGATATTGACTTGTTGGAGTATATATAGCTGTGATAGGTTACAGGAAAGTGTCAGTGGGCTAAATACCTCTGCGTAACGGGCTGAATTTAAAGTAAATGTAGATAAAAATGGTATTTGGGAAAGAGACAATGGATACGGAAATAAAAGTTCATGAGGATTTTATCGAGCATGTAACAGAGTTTGTCTATTTAGGCATTTTGCTAACATGGAATAACGACTGCACAAAAGAAATAAAAACAAGAATAGAGAAAGCAAAGGGAGTTATGACAGGACTAAATACCATATGGAACAATAAACAAATCAGCTACCGTACCAAATTAAATGTTTCTAAGGACATGTGTGTTCTGTGCAGCACTGTATGCAAGTGAGGTAAGGACAATCAAAACAAACTGATCGGGATAAAATATTGGCCTTTGACATGTACTGCTAGAGGAGAATATTACACCTGAATTGGACAATGAGGGTTACAAATAAGGAAGTCCGTAGAAAGCTAAATATAAAGGAAGACTTAATGCAGAGAGGTACGAGGAGGAAACTCAGTTTATTCGGACATATAGGTCGAATGGACAACAACAGAAAAATAAAAAGTGTGATGCTTGGAATTATGGACGGCAAGGGTAGAAGAGGAAGACCAAACAGGGAGTGGATGGAAGACATCAAGGACTGGTGCAATCGAGACCTATAAAGCCTAGCTATATATCTGCACAGGATCAGGGACTATGGAAAACGATGATGAAATGTGCATTGGGCTGCTACGGGCTTTCAGCTCATTGATCATGATGACGATGATGACGACGACCATAGGCGCAATGACGGTCTAGAAGTTGGTGGAAGCGTCCCGCGGCCCGCGGGTCCCATAGGATGGTTGCGACCATGCATACCGTACGACTTCTGATACATGAGATGCCGTCTTTTTCAACTCTCTCCTTGAGTGCTCGTAAAAATTTCGCAATTGTGTGCTGAAAGAATAAGTATGCTCTGCTTGTGGTGACTTGGCTCAGTATACGGAAGTATTTGCAATCACGTGAAGAGTCTTCGTAAAACTCAACAAGAAATTTTTACCACTTAAATCACTACAAGGACATATCATTATTTTTATAAAGCTTGGCATGTTTCCATATAATATATAGGTGACTGTAAGAATAATGATTACTATTGCTTATTTGCAGAAATTTGATGTTCATTCTGATGGCTTAGCATCAGCAAACGAATAACAGTACTAATAACGAAGAACTAATAACGAATAATTAATAACGAATAACTAATAACGAATACCTGATAACGAATAACTTATAACGAATAACTAACTAATACCGACTAACTTATAACAATAACTAACGACGAATAACTAATAACGAATAATTAATAGCGAATAACTTATACGAATAACTAATAAAGAATAATTAATAACGAACAACTAATAACGGATAACTAATAATGAATAACCAATAACGAATAACTAATAATGAATAACTAATAACGAATAACTAATAATGAATAACTAATAACGAATAACGAATAAATTGAACTGGAGAAACCAAGGCTTATATATATGAGTCGGTTTCTGTTTAGGTCTACTGAAACTATAACTGAAACTTTGCTAACTAAAACTATAATAATAACTAAACCTTGGGGCAAAAAACAACACTAACAAAATATAGGCCTACGCACACTTACATAAATTCACACGCTTATAAAGATAACCATAAACAGACAGATAAACAAATATAACCACATATATATGCATACTGCATATGCCATATATATCATCATATAGACTAACATATATATTTATAGTTCACAAATGAAATACATAGACACAAAAAACGGCATCAGAGGAAGGCCATAATTTACAGCATTCGATCGGGAAAAGATTGGCTCATTATAGACAGAGAAATGTCGTCAAAGAGAGTAAGTAAGTAAGGGTTTCGTGGACAACATATCTATAGATCGAAGGAAGTTGCGTTCGAAAAAAAGAATTGAATCGAGCCGGAAGCAATAATGCTGTATCCGTACGACGGCAACCATCCATCTAAAACCGTTGCCAATCTAGATGACCGTGCCCCACCCTCCCCTCCCACCCACTTCCCCTATATTCTGCCATTCGCTGCGTTGTGGCTGACAGATAGGCATTCATTTATATGGCGTCCGCATACAAAACAATAATTTCCATATGATAAGTCTCTACGTCAACTCTTGTTGCTCTATCCGATTTCGAATCAATTCATGCATATACAATGCATACATGAACCATATATATATATATACTCATGAACAGTATGTAGCTATATGTAGCTATATGTACATGTATACAAACATAATACTTACATGCATAGGCCTAATACATACATGTACATACAACGTTATACACACAATCATACATGCTCATATGTATACATACATACTCACATACATACATACATACATATATGCATACATGAATACATACATATATGCATACATACATACATACAATGTCATACATGCATACATACACATACATACATACATACATACATTCATACATACATACATACATACATACATACATACATACATACATACATACATACATACATACATACATACATACATACATACATACATACATACATACATACACATACATACATACATACACACATACGCACATACATGCATACTTGCATGCATACATGTTGCATACATACATAGTTTCATACATACATACATACACACATTCATACAGATACATACATACATCACTCTGCTGGTTTTTACCCGGCAATGCATTGAGTACAGGATCGATGCTCTGGTTCGTCCATATCAACTTGGTGTTGCCCCAAACTATCTGCGAGAACTCTGATGTTCCACGGGTAACCAAGGCCATCACCCACTTTGCTTCAATCACACGAACTGCAACTGTTCAGAGAATCGAACATTTTCCGTGGTGGGTCCAGAGGTCTGAAATGCTGCGTCTGCATCTTGAGGCTTTTACTGAAGCAGTTTTATTCATCTAAAAACATAAAACATTGCTTTTTGTCGTGCAAGAGTGGGCGAAGCGTTTCTGTGTGAACATCTGTAAGTGGCGCTATAGAAATTCTTGAATGAATAGGCTTCTGTGCACTCAAAATAATCATGAAAGTCACATTTTCGGGGGGGGGCCCGGTAGAGTAATGGTTAACACGCTGGCCAAGAGTGCGAGAGGTAGCAGGTTCGAGCCCCCGTTGGGCGGATATGCTTCGTAGGCTGCTATTAGCGCCGTTGTAATTGCAAAGCTGTCTGTTCAGTTAGTAGTTAAGTTTAATTAAGATTAGGGCCTACTGCATAACTTGTAAATGTAAAGCGCAGTGCGTCTTGCAGGCGCTCAGTTAAAGAAAAGATTATTATTATTATTATTATTTTGGATTAATTAAGATTACTGCATAACTTGTAAATGTAAAGCGCAGTGCGTCTTGCAGGCGATCAATTAAAGAAAAGATTATTATTATTATTATTTTGGTCAACTATATAGGCAAACATCATCATGTGTAAGCGTGGATTAGCTTAAATATCTGGATCGCGTGTACGGTGACATCTGTCCATGGAGCAGGACACTATATGGTTCCCTGCTTTGCTTGGGTTGACCGGGTGATCGTTGAGTACTGATCGTCAGCGGAGTTGTCTGTCATGGTGGGTCACGTCCATTGAGATGCATAATATATATAATATACACGCTAGAGAGAGTATCACGTCTCAATATTGAAGTCGAGTCCAATAGTACTGACCAATCACATCATATCTGTCCAATAGTGCCGACCAATCACAAGCGATTCTCATACCGACCAATCACAGTCTTACAGCATCGATTTGAAAAATAAATAAAACGACATCAACATTTTCATAATAAGACGAACTTGTCGATGTTTACTTGTCAATATTGCAAGAAACTGCAAAATTAACAAGTAAACATCGACAAGTTCGTCTTATTATGAAAATGTTGATGTCGTTTTATTTATTTTTCAAATCGATGCTGTAAGACTGTGATTGGTCGGTATGAGAATCGCTTGTGATTGGTCGGTAAATTTAACTTCATTTCCGACTGCAGGGCAGATACGTCATGCTCTCTCTAGCGTATATATTATATATAGAATACATCTCAATGGTCACGTCACAGAAACAAAATGTTTAACTGGTAGCGCCATCTGCTGTTTGAGATACGCACTAATAATGTTGTCCACATGGCACCGTTCGAATCTGTGCAAGGGTGAAGCATGGTGGGGAGCGTAGAGAAGGTGTGCAGAGAGGATTTGCAGAGTGGGTAGGAGCACATAAAGAGGTGGGACGCACATAAAGGGGTGGGACGCACATAAAGGGGTGGGACGCACATAAAGTGGTGACATAAAGGTGTGGGACGGACATAAAGGGGTGGGACGCACATAAAGGGGTGACATAAAGGTGTGGGACAGACATAAAGGGGTGGGACGCACATGAATGGGTGGGACGCACATAAAGGGGTGGGACACACATAAAGGTGTGGGACGCACACAACTGTTCGTCTTTCTTTGTGTCTGAATTTTTTCATAGCGCTCGGATAGAGATCTGAATGGCGCCGTATTATAATGGGTAAACGCTTTGCTTCGATATCAGATGAAATGTAATTCGAGTTTTATGGTAAGGCAACATGAATTTTTAATCTCTCTGTAAATTTATCTGTCTATCTGCCTCTGCCTCTGTCTCTGTCTGTCAGTCTATTTCTCTCTCTCTCTGTTATCCTGTCTGTCTGTCTCTGTCTCTCTGTATGTCTATCTATCTGTCTCTACCTCTCTGTCTCTCTCTGTCTCTGCCTCTGCCTCTGTCTCTGTCTATGTCTCTGTCTCGCAGTCTCTTTCTCTACAGGGTGGGCCAGCATAAATGTCCCGACTTTGCAGGCGTATAACTTCGCCAATTTTTAACATTAATTTATACTTTATGCATCAAATTAAAGGTATTTCACTCTAGTATTAACTCTAAAAAAGTCGAACTGATACTAGTTTAGGTTTTAATTATATACTTGGATCAGCGCTAGCTACCGTTTTTTGTCATTACTGACGCATTATGACGCCGTTTCCCGGTAAAATTCTATCGTTTTTTGCTAAAACGCGCGTAGACACAATCATTTTGAGTGTTTGTAGGGTCCCTACCATGAATATATTCTAATCGCAAAACCGCGTCCTTTCAATTTTGCCAACAGCCGTGCACTGCCATGCGCTACTTCAGACGCTTGCACGCTGCCAGTCGTTTCTTTGCGTAAGAGCTGGAGAGTTCGTGGGACTTCTCGTCGACAAATTACTTTAACTTTAGGTCTATAATCTTTTCCAATACGCTATTCAGTGCTTCTAAGACGGCCTGTTTTGCGCTGAATTTGCATGCAGGGCCTGCCCTGGTCATTGTCTTGACTGCAAATGTACGCGGACACACGAGCAATGTTAGCGGATGTGAGCGCCGTGCGCTCCGATTCCCATGGTTTGCAAGTAGAAAGTCCTGTTTTATTAATTTTCCGTAGCAGATAATACAAGGTATTGTTTATTCCATCCTCTGTTAGAATATTCGTTAATCATTTCAAACGAATTAAATCCCTTACCAGTTCGTAAAATTAAGATCGAAACGCGATCATCGTCTGTCAACGGCGCCAGGTTGCGTCACAAATGACAGCAAAATATGGTAGCTAGCGCTGTTCCGGGCATATAATTAAAACCGAGACTAGTATCAGTTCGACTTTTTTAGAGTTAATACTAGAGTGAAATACCTTTAATTTGATGCATAAAGTATAAATAAATGTTAAAAATTGGCGAAGTTATACGCGTGCAAAGTCGGGACATTTATGCTGGCCCACCCTGTATATATGGGTCTCTACCCGTGTTTGTGTTTCTGTCTGTATCTGTTTCTGTATCTTTCTGTCTGTCTCTTATTCCGTTTCTTTCTCTCTGTTTATGTCATTTTTTTTCTCTGTCTGTCTGTCTGTCTGTCTGTATCTTTTTCTCGTCCATCCTCCTCCAGTAGTGCACTGACGAAGAGTTTTGAACAAAGCGTCTCTGTTTCGTTCCGTACCGTATCTGTATAATTATGTCATTGGCAGCTCTTGCATTCATTCATATAACGCATTTAATCACCTTTCACATTGACGCCTTTGTCTTCCTCGTCTCCGTGATCCTTCCAGGTGACCACTGGACGGTTGATTGTTTTCCTCTGTCCATCCTTACCACATGCCCCAGCCAGGCTGGTCATCCTTTTCTAATCTGGTCTATTTATCTCATCCAACTTTTTCCGGACCACCTCATTGCGAACCCCCCGCCTCCACTGCTTCTCCATAATTCCTCTTCTTAGCAAAATCATTTCTGCCGCCGTTAGCATCCATTGTCCTCTTTAGAAATCTTATGTATCGACATTATTGGCATCCTTATACTGCAGCGTCGGTGTCACGAAATAGAGCATCCCCCGTATTAGTTGTATCCCCCCAAATTTAAAAAAATCGAAAAAACCGCTTCCGCGTGTATTTTTTTGGCAAATTAATTTTCATATTCTTTGTTTTGAACAATGACACCAACAGGAATGTTTATTCCTATTAGATAATTTGTTTTGCCCTGTTTTTAAAGCACTTAAAACATTTCAAACACTTAAGAACACTCAGAGTCACTAAATAAATTCGAGTTGCCTTTATCTGAGCATTGCCTAGGACACTTAAAACAATTGGAGTCACTTAAAATTTTGATTACAGCATAAACATTTTTATTATGCTCATTTTTCAAAAGAAGGGATAGAATGGTTTATCCCCCGGATAGTATAGACCGGTTAATTCCATCCGGGGGGATAGATTAATTCATCCGAATCATCCCCCCGGATAGCTTTCAGATGGGATACTCCGTTTCGTGTCACCGGAATGAAATACATGTAGGTCTGCAGTTTTAGTTTTTTTTATTGCCGATATAGATCTATTAACCTATTTTGTTCGTCATCCGAGCTAAAGCGAATTAACGTATGATGAAGCATATAATTGTAGGCCTATAATATATATATATATATATATATATATATATATATATATATATATATATAATGAGGAGACAGAAAGGGTATATGCGTATAAACTTTGCAATATTCAAAAAGGCGCAAGATAAACGATAAATTTACTTAATTGCTCACCTCTTAGAGAATAGCACATCCGCTGTGTTAGGTGTAGCACCAGCAGATTATTCACGAACGCTGAGTCATGTCAGAGAGACAGCGAAAGACAGACAGACAGAAAGGAAGAGGGAGAGGGAGAGGGAGAGGGAGAGGGAGAGGGAGAGGGAAGGAGAGAGGGAGAGAGGGAGAGAGGGAGAGAGGGAGAGGTAGAGGGAGAGGGAGAGGGAGAGGGAGAGGGAGAGGGAGAGGGGGACGGAGACGGGGACGGAGACGGAGTAGGAGAGTGAGAGGGCCAGAGAGACATCGAGCGAGACGGAGATACAGAGAGGAAGCAGAAAGGTGCTGCGGTCGTTATTTTTCAAAGAACGTGCAAAACTCTATGTTTTTACTGCATGTGTTTTGTCGTCCTCAGACTCTGCGTATTAATCAGTCACACCACGACCGTTCTTTCACGGGTCATATGTGCTGGCGCTAAATCAATATCTGGGTTGTGACTAGGGACGTGGAACGTCAGAAGCTTCGGCGACAAATCGTCTTCTGACGCCAACGGACGATCTTATCAACCACGATATTTTTTATATCTTGGTCGCCATCAAAGCGCTTGGCACAGACGAAGATGTAGCCCATACTGTATAGCTTAGGTCAGTTGTTCCCAATTTGTTTTACTTTCGGGACACTTTTTCTAAGTTAAAGGACATTACGGGCCACAAGGCTGGAATTTATTTAATTAAAAGCATATAAAATGGTTGTAATTGAATAAAATTATAATGTTTGATGTTATTCAAAGACGTCAAAATAAAATAACTTGTAATAGAAAATAAATAATCATGTGTTATATATATATCCCGTCCAAATTGTCAATTTTTTTAATATTTTTGTTGATTATTTGAGAGATGAGGGCCATTTTAGGAACCACTGGCATAAGTACAATCGACATTTTCGAGGCTTCATGCATATTTTGTTGCCGAATCATGTTATCATGTTGCGCTTCTAAGACGTTCTCCAATCATCTATTCTATACTGTACGGAACGCGGGTCATTTTTTAGTCGAATATGCGGGTGAAGATAGTTGCGTGCGGCATCCATCATTGGACACCTGCGACGCCATCAGGGATGCCACTCTGAATTTTAAAAAGGTCAGATCCGGAAAAGGCTAGAAAAGGCTAGATTGAGAATTTCTCAGAAAAATACATGGATTTTCTCACTTGAAATTTCTGACGACCTTATTTTAGTCATCCGACCAAAGTTTCTTCTTTCTCTCCGTAAAATTTCTGGTGATCTTTTTTTAGTCATCCGACCAAAAAATCTACAAATGTTTTGCTCCAAAATCAAAATCTGCTATAATTTATCGCGTCTTTTGTGTATTTTCACCTGAAAAATTTATTTTATGTGTGAAAAGTCGGAAAAACCGCCGTGAGAAGAAAAGCTAGATCCTGACCAAAATACTTATAGAAACCGAGGTAAGACCGAAAAAACCTAGATGTAGGTTGGATAAGCTATGAGTGGCATCCCTGAACGTTATCCTCAATTTAAGCTCACGCGGACTTCGAACAATAATAAGGGTCCTCTTCAGACCCAGATTACAGAAAACATGCATCGAAGTCTTTCGTAGTGGAGCTTGCTCTCTTACGTCATAGTTATTTTTTAAGGGATGATGGGTAATAGGCATCTCCTGTTGCATCCTTGTGATTATGGAAGAAAGAAGTGATATGCCGCGTGATGACACAGTAGAAGCGGGGTTAATAAAGTACACATGTGTCAAGGTGTTGTGAAGGCCAGGCATCTAGTCAGTACTTTGTTCTGCATGACCCCATAATTATATAGTGCATATATTACTTTGTTCGCTGATGAAATCAGTTTTCTAGAAGGATGTTTATAATGAGGGATAGAAACAAAATATAATATGAGCCACAGTCAAGTGCTGTCTGTCGCGATGTTCCATACTGCGCTTCCGGTTACTTGTGTATATCCGTTTTCTATGTATATGAGCAGCCATGCAGTCTTTCGTGACGTAAATAAAGTGTTCGTCCAGAGAGTAGAGAGAACGAGACGCCACAATCTGTACATATATATAATATATAATATATAACATATATATATATATATATATATATATAGAAAGAGAGAGAGAGTCTATATATGGGGGATCCGATCTGTCCTAGGGTCAACCCATTAATGCATGATAACGTCTGGCTTCAGGTTAAAAGACCGCTCGAACCCATGGTGCACGCGAATATTGTCAGTGTGAGAATTGTGGAAAAATAACTGAGAGGTTGGACTAACATGACTATGATAGACTTGGAATTGGCGTGAAAACAGACATTACTATGAGGTCTAAGAAAGATGGATGTTGAAACCCCAATCCCCCGGCAATTCTCCCCCTGAGTATAGGCTATATATAGTCACTGCACGTCGATAGCAGTTACAATCGGAACTTCCATCTATCTCAAACTGTGTATATATACTCTATGCCCGTTTACTGATAATCTTCAGCCTATCGCATCAACGCTATTCTCCACCAGACATCGGGGGTCAAACCCTGAGGTTAGAGAAGTCAATAGACGACCGAAGTGACTTCCGTCGGCACCATGGTTGATTATGTCATTTCCATATAGACTGCAGACGCGGATAGAATCCCTGGAGTTAAATGCACTTGTCCGCATTGACTTTGTCCACTGGCGGTTTAGCCATATAATTATTATAATTATGCACGTATGAATGAATAGATGAGCACTTGTTATAGCGCCTCTTAATCTTTTTACTCAAAGGCGCTTTCCATGCACTTCGGCGCGGACACTGAATCGTAGTTTCGCACAGAAGCGCACGAGCAATTATTGCGAGTGAAGGACTTTCTCAGGGTCCCTACGCGGCTGCTTTAGGTGGATTCGAACCCGCAACCTTGAGACTCCAAGGCATCGAACGTAGGCTATACCCTTACACCACCGTGCCCCACAATATGTGTTGTTGTTGTTAATTCTCAACGACCTATAGATACTGAGTTAGTATCTCATTAGTGTAGGACCTTATCGTAAAAATGATTATAATTATTTAACCGTCGATCTGTTCGCTGCAGGTCGTTCGTACAAAATATTCGTCGTCAGTTATTTTATTCTATCATTCTTTCATTCATTCATTCCATCATTCTTTCATTTGTTCATTCCATCATTCTTTCATTTGTTCATTCCATCATTCTTTCATTTGTTCCTTCCATCATTCTTTCATTTGTTCATTCCATCATTCTTTCATTCATTCATTCATTCCATCATTCTTTCATTCCTTCATTCCATCATTCTTTCATTTGTTCATTTCATCATTCTTTCATTCCTTCATTCCATCATTCTTTCATTTGTTCATTCCATCATTCTTTCATTCGTTCATTCCATCATTCTTTGATTTGTTCATTCCATCATTCTTTCATTCATTCATTCATTCCATCATTCTTTCATTCGTTCATTCCATCATTCTTTCATTTGTTCATTCCATCATTCTTTCATTTGTTCATTCCATCATTCTTTCATTTGTTCATTCCGTCATTCTTTCATTCGTTCATTCCATCATTCTTTCATTCGTTCATTCCATCATTCTTTCATTCGTTCATTCCATCATTCTTTCATTCGTTCATTCCGTCATTCTTTCATTTGTTCATTCCATCATTCTTTCATTCCTTCATTCCATCATTCTTTCATCACTTCATTCCATCATTCTTTCATTCGTTCATTCCACTCATATCAGAGTCCGTTCCTCCACATGCACGTCCATGTCGGATATAATTATATCTTCGACCTTTGCATTATTCATCGGAAAACAAGACCCTGAGCTATCAATAGGACCTACTCAATTCCACAAGGACGTGCCAATTCCAGGAACCTTGAACATGACCAACAACACTGCACTACGTCTCTCCCTTTCCCACTACGTTTCTCCCCTAACCCTCCCCTACCCCCGAGGAGGAAAGGTCAGAGGGCATGACCCTCGCCTACGAGGTCACAGCTGACAAGAGACGTAACATAATATTTGAGTTGCAAATTACTTCGCCGCAGCAGACGCTTCTGACCGAAAAATTTCTCTGCACTCGCAAGTGTTATCCGTGCAAATTGGCACCGTCGCCATCCAGCAGATATTCCAGTCGGATGGCGCCGCTTACCAAGCTCCGGAAATAAATCGTCATTTATTCGTACGTAAATTTCTGTTTTCTGGTTGGCAGAGACGGGCAGACGGCAGGGATGGATGTGTGAAAATTATGCAGATTAGTGCATAAATCTTATTCGCGGAAACGCGGCACGTCTCGTTTAACTTTGGAAATGCTTCCTCTTGTGGAAAATCCACAATTTGTTTTCGCTTCCCCCCCTCCGTGTACCGTCCGCTCCATCTAAATGTCCTGCCGCTTCCGTCTTTTTCCCTACCTCTCCCACGACCCCCGTCAATCCAAATATCCCTTCCCTAACCTCTCTTCCTCGACCCATTCCACCGACTTTGCTCTTTCTCCGACCAAGTGGAAATTACTTGGCATCATATGGACCACCTACGCAGACCGACCGACCGACCGACCCACTCACCCACCCCACCCTCTGCCGCCTCATCGCACCGTACTAAGCAGACTAGGGATCACGATTTACGGGGCACAGCCCATGTATGTAGACCTATATTATATATATTGGACCTAGTTATAGGGCTAGATACATGTAGAATTGTAGATACAGTATATAAGTCAGGATATATATATTAGAGAAGATATGCTTATGACATTACTGTGTTGATGTAATTTATAAAATTTATAAACAGGTAAGCGTCACGGAGAACCAAAACAACGAAGCTAATGTTGTTGTTGTTGACGTTGACGATTCTGATGATGATGATGATGATGATGATGATGATGATGATGATGATGATGATGATGATGATGATGATGATGATGATGACGATGACGATGACGATGACGATGACGACGACGGCGATGATGATGATGACGACGACTATGACGACGACGACGACAATGATGGTGATAGTGCTGATGATGATGGTATGATGATGATGGTATGATGATGATGGTGGTGGTGGTGATGATGATGGTGATGATGATGATGATGATGATGATGATGATGATGATGATGATGATGATGATAAACAAAGGCATATGAAGGATCCAGCGGATCATTGTTCCAATTTGAAGACAACCAGACTCCTCCACATCAATTAACATAGAAGATCAAGAGAGATAAACGCACTATTCACAGTGGAAGACAATTACATGTACAGTATAGCAGATGAATGGATGTCTCTAAGATCGGACCGAGCAGCGAAGGTAAATGCGACGATTCGATTCCATAATTATGTGATTGCCACAAGACACAGCACCGAGAGCTGACTGAGGTGTGAGGTCGGGATACTCCTGGGTAGATCCAAGTATCCACATGGTCACAGGGTGTAGCATTTTGCTCTCAGATAGTAAAAATTGTAACTATAGGGGTCAGACAATGATCTATGTGGACTTCGGGTGTGCAATGGTAATTTTACTATAGATGTGACATTCTAAAAAAGATTATAGCTATTATGCTAAGGATTTGAACCCCACAAACACTCTGGCAATTCTCACCTTGGGAAAATTGAGCTCAGGAAAGAGTAGACGGGAAATGTTGTAGGTGTATCTGATCATCAGATATACACCCACTCAGGTCCAGTTTTGCATCAGGTTCTGATGATGTAGAAATGGGCCTGAGTATAAAACCCCGCCCACGAAACTATTTTTTACGAGCAATCCTGAAAATAACGTGTAATTACGCATTACAGGCAATGTATGCAAATCCATTTTTTTAGCTTATAATAATAGGTGGAATCTGGATATTTAAGAAAATTTAGAGCAGTGTAATTAGAGTTCGATGTCTGTTGTAATGAAACAGGAAATATTATTGTGTAAAATTGCAGCGGTATATAATTATAACGGGCATATAATGAAAATGATTGGCTATATGTTTGGCACTGTAAGCGTAACACGCCGATGCTTTGAAAGTCTATACTGGCAATGATCAGAAGATATCTAAAATTATTTTACTACTTGTTTTCTTGTTACCTTATAAAGACTCTGTATTATATATCAACCATGATTTTTGTGCCTCAAATAGCCTACACAAGCTGCATTTAGGCCTATATATGTCTTTCATGTTGTATATACGGTCAATAACTTTCATTATATATAAATATATATATATATATATATATAAATGAAAGCTTTTGGCTGCATTAATAATTACTACTAATCACAATTAGGGCGATAGTAACTATCGACATAAATTCCCAACCGTTACCCGAATCGGCTTCCGAGTGAACGTATTAATCTTGACTTCAACCGATGGGCGAAAGAGCACGCTGATCTTACTCCATTCAATGCAGTCTTCCAAATTGGCCTGTTTGCCTGGATGTCATGGTAACGGAAAAGTGGCGGAAGCGGTAGCTATAGGATGAAGAATCTGGTTCATGCGAGAATTATGCTGAGGAAGCGCAGAATTATGCGGTTGGGAAGGAGTCGATTATTACTTGAAAAGCACCGTAAAACGGACAGAAAAGCGAGTCCTAAATGGGGTGCAATACTACACGGTTAATATAAGGCAATGGCTAATATGCACTGAGCTAGGAATGGCTAGAATTTTGTTAGCCATGCAGTTACTGCCCTTTACGCCGTGAAACCAGTGATTCCGTTAAGGTCTGAATTCTTGGAGTCATGGACGCATCACATCAAAAAGTTGGAGTCCACACCAAATGGATGAGAGTCATGGACTCCACACCCATCCATTTTTGGAGTCCCATCGGGCCAAAGTGGGACAAATGTAAAAAATTCAGAACTTCTTATATTACAGGTGACAAAAGGCCCAACCATTAGGCCTATTATTACGTGGCCTACGCAAAAAATCGTATTTTTTACCCGCGCATTATGTTGCAACTCGTAGATTTTTTCTGTCTAACGCGCTATCTGGTATTTTATAGCGCTATTCCTAATTAATCCTCTGTTTTGATCCAGCGCCGTGCCGCATTCAAAGGTCTCACAAAGTCTTCCACTTGCCGTATTCAAGTGTCTATATACATAGAGTATCCGACTCGTATGCAACTATGCATTGACGGAAAAGTTTGACTAGAGATGCCATAATGGAATGGAAAAGTTTCGAATGTTCCAGAGATTCCAATCCCGCTTCCTCGGTCAATAAGGCGGTGCCTTTATTTCCTTTGCTTGTCGTTTTTGTGTCGATACAGTAATTCATCCGGGGATTCTTATGAGGCTCAGACAGCAGATTAATATTCGCCTTTCATACAGAGGCGCACGTTGGTCGTATACAACGACTTGCATATCATCATCGTTACGAAAGTCGACCCAGGTTCACATTCTGCGCCATATAGCATGCGAGCCATTAGAAGGACTCTCCTCGGGACTCTTTAGAAAATGACAATAAATATTCCAGCTTACAGTCAACAACTGGCAACCATAATGATACGCACGCACGTACACATGCACACACACACACATGCACACACATACACACACATGCACAAACACACATACACACACACACACACCTATGAAGCACAGACACAACACAATTACATGCATGTATACATAAATAAACTCATTAGCGAATGATTTGTCTTGACCGATATACTATACACCAGTGATTTTGAAAACCACTGCTATACACTATACAGGTTCCTTCGCTGAAACAGACAATGCATTTCTATACGAGCGCATTCAATTATACAAGGTTCGCCTCGGTTGTCTCTCTATTTGTAACCTTGTATGCTAAAGCAGGCGCTCCATGACGACGAAACGAAGAGGTTTATCACCTTTTCCAGTCTTCAGTTTACAGGCCTCAATGGATGCAGTTCCAAGACTGCAGTGAAGAAGGATTTCGATTCTTCTTCAAGCCGGACACGTTCGAGACTTGCCTCAATCCGTCCAAAAAACCACAGACTTCGCTGTCAGCAAGTTAATTGCATTGTTTTAACAGGTAGGCGTGTGCGTTGTTATGTCAGAGGGATCGGTTTTAAAAGCGGTTTCGATTAATCCATCAGGAATTGGATGGAAGACACCACTGGAACTGCCTGGGGAAAAGAAGCAATTGAGTGGATGCAGGAATAAGATGCAACGCAAGAAGACGGTATTTAACAGCGAGATAGACGGTAAAAAGGACAAGTAAACGGTAAAAGGAAAAGTAGATGACGAAAAGAAAATGTAAAAATGTAAAAGATGGCAAGAAAGAGCAGTAGATGATAAATTGGAGAAGCAGACGATAAAAGAAGAAGTAGACGGTGAAAAGGTTACTAAGACGATTAAAAGAGGAAGCTGACGGTAAAAGGGCAAGTAACGTATAGGTGCGTGGCAAAAAGGAGAAGTACACGATAAAAAGGAAAAGTGGACGGTAAAAAAGATGTAAACGGTAAAAATGAGATGTAGACGGTAAAAATGGAAAGTAGGCTATATACGGTAAAAAAAGCAGACAGTCAAAGGTGAATGTCATAGAGAGCGGAGAAGAGAAAATCACGTTTATATTATTTGAGTAGGCCTCTAATAGCCTAGAAAATGGAACGCCTGTTTTGAGAAAAAGTGATTGAGAAGTATACAGTCGGTATAAAAAGCAGACGGTAGACGGGTAAAAGTGGAAGTATAATTACATGGTAAAAAAGACAAGCAGACGGCCAAAGGCGAAAGTAATAGGTGAAAATGAGAGGTAGACTGCACACGTATAGAAGGTGAAGTGGACAACCTCTGAAGGTCGAAGCTTTCCATTTCAGTTGACGTGACAGTCGGCGGTTTTTACGGTCTCGTCTAAATACATGTCGCCGTTGAATTGTCTTTGTCTGTACAGTCTTCTGTATGTCTGTATGTCTTTACGCTTCCACGCATACGTCTTTCTGAAACTTAGTGTTAGACCCGACGGTGTCACACGTACGAGCCCTAGGGACTATACCGACTAAGCGGCCGACTTAAATGCGTGCTTTCAACTATATAGTTATTTGGACTTATCGACTGGATTGCCCATTTCGACTTCTCTGTGTAGCGCGGTATACGTCTAACAATATAAAACATTGCTATACCGTTGTTTCTTACCGACCGACTCTTGCAGAATTGTGAAAGTGTTGATGAGAATTTATGAAAGAAGGTGAGTAGGTGGCACCCGCCTATTATATATTGATTGTTTACAACAGAAGCTACAAAGCACAAGACTATACACCATGCAAATTTGTTGCAATCGCTCCAAATTCCATTCTGCTTTGACAGAGCATGACAGTGCATTACTGCTTATATTATTGTCATATATATATATATATATATATATATATATATATATATATATATATATATAGAGAGAGAGAGAGAGAGAGAGAGAGAGAGAGAGAGAGAGAGAGAGAGAGAGAGAGAGAGAGAGAGAGAGAGAGAGAGAGAGAGATGACATTCATCCTTGACAAAAACTGACGTAAGGTCTTCGCTGCAGTGATGTGCTTGGGTGTGGCGTGAGTTGATTTGGTCCGAGCTCTTAGCGGTCGACGAAAACATCGTTATTCTGCACGTTAGAGCTTTTTTAGAGGTTAGGGTCGCAATGGATGTGACGCCCAGGCTCGGTGGACGAACATTATTCTCCCTGGACATAATCTCTGGACATTATCCACATCCACTCCAATCTAACCTTTATGGCTGCATATTTATGATAATAATGGAAAAAGAGAGCCATTTTGAACGCCATCTTGGTTCCAGAAAGAGCTCCTAAGGGAACTGTTGGTATCTCATTCTATAGTCGCATTCCTTGATCTATACCAAAAAATTCAGTTTGTTTCGAGCTATTCCTGGTGATAACTATAGGCCTAATGACTTTGAAAAATGGCGGCCAACTTGGAAGCCATCTTGATTTTTAATAATTATAATAATAATGATAATAATAATAATAATAATTATGTTATAAGGGTAACAATAATAATATAAGTAAGAATAATAATAATATTATTATTATTATTATTATTATATTATTATTATTATTATTATTATTATTATTATTATTATTATTATTATTATTATTATTATTATTATTATTATTATTTTTCTCCATTGAAATGGAATCTTGCTGTGTTCTTTTGGGAGCAATAAAAAACCTATGTTAAGTCATGTTATGTTACCCTTATAACATTACTATTATTTTTATTATAATATTTTTTCCCATTTCCATGGGAATTTTTTAAATATTATTATTATTATTATTATTATTATTATTATTATTATTATTATTATTATTATTATTATTATTATATGGCGCAGTAACACAGCCGTTACAAGGGCACCTTACAAAGCAGCTAACATGGTGGATAAACCTTAGCGAACAAGTATGTCTTTGGCATGGATGTAAAAGCCTGCCGATCGAATAGCAAGAAGAAGTCTGTTCCAATATCAAGGACCAGCGGTCGAGAAGGCACGATCGCCGAAGCGCGTTCTCATCCTCCGCACACGCAAATCGGTCTTCTCAGATGATCGGAGCCGAAGACCGACCGCGGAGGAATGAGTCTCTGTGCAGCAATCGCGCAGGCACTCGGGAGCAGCTCCGTAAAGTGATTTGAAGAAAAGCACACAGAGCTTAAACTGTACACTTATTAGTGTGTGTTTGTGTGCGTGTGTGTCTGTGTGTGTATTTGTGTCTGCGTGTGTATATGTGTGCGTGACATTTTATATTATGGCGATAATATTATGTAATAATATATGTAGGCCAGCGTCACTATTTTCTGCTCTCAATTTACTTTAAAACCTGAGATAAGGACATTTTAAATTTCGATGCGGTAGTTAGCGCCTACACAGATTTAAGAAGCAATTTTACCGGGGGGGGCGAAATTCTAAATTTCCCGGGCAACGCCGGTGAGCGCAGTTAGTAATAATATAATCGACATAATATTGTAGATGTGTACATATAGGGGAAGACGGGGTAATTTCGGCCATGGGGTAAATTCGGCCAGGGTGATTTCCAGGAAACCAGTGGGCGTAGGAAGATTTTAATGCTGCCATCTAGCGTATAATATCATATTAAGTAGGTTTATTGAGATAGTTTTGCTTTTATGTGAGTATAATTTGTTAAAAGCCAAAAAAACGAGTTCGAGCCTAACCCACTTATCCATACTGTGGCAGTAAAAGCTAAGAATTCAAGGTAATCATGTTCAAATGTTAATTATTTGCTTTTTATTCTGCAAATCACGCTATTTTTTGCCAATTTGGTTATCCAAATTCATGATACAAAAATGCGGTCCATGCTCGTTTAAATTGTTTTGGAGGGTGGGTGGGTCGGGGTAAATTCGGCCATGTGGACGAATTTACCCCAAAGATGTTAGGAATGGTACATAGTGCCAATTTTAATACAATAACTTTATATTTTGTACCAATATGCCCAGTTTTAATTTAAAATATAACTATAACGCATCATTTCATACTATATGTTGGGTTTTTAAAAAAAATTTAAAAAATAAATTTTTAAAAAATTATTATTTTTATTAAATTCTTTTAAAACAAATTTAAAAATCACAAACATACAACCAGGTATTGCCTAAGTATCTCTTATGTGTAATTTCCGACTTAATGCTGATTTCGGTGTGAACCCCCACATATACCTCATTTGGTTTGTTGTGAGGATCAAATTAATCTTGTTGGCCGAATTCACCCCGTATACTGGGGTAAAACCGGCCAAAAATTCACTTTAAAAAACAATTTTTTTCTCACAAATGTTTTCCTCTCTCCCAAAAAGTAACCTTGCAGTATATTGTCCCTATCTTGCTTTATTCAGTTGTGATTTTATTTAATTTTAGCAGTCAACCCGTTTCAATTTATTATAAAAATACGAAAAATGGCCGAAATTACCCCGGCTTCCCCTACACGTTGAACGAAAAAAAACCGAACCTCTCCTATAGCTACAGCAATTTGTGTAATAATTTCTACACTTTAGCCAAAAAAATGGAGACACTTCAGTTAAAAGGACATGGATCAGATAACTATCTATCTATTAGTTATAATGTGTGTTCAAAGTTTCCTCCTTCCGCCTCAACACACGCAAAAAAGACGCGCTCTCTAATTGCTGGATCAATTACAGCTTCATAAAATTCGTAGCAAACAACTCTTAGGGATGTTTTTCTTCAGTGTTCCGACGTGAACACGCAGGCGTTCATTTTGATCATTCTAAGGTGAAGCGACAGTGAACAGTTTTTTTCCGACGAACCAAATAAAATGCAGCAAATTTGCAGAATGTATGTCGCATCAACAACTGCCTTTATCGCTCAAAGTGCGCCTGTTGTTGACCTCCGTCAGTTCAGTAGCTCTACGCTCCTTTAAGCATTTAAGTGACCTCAAGTTTTATAGCGCATAATTATAAAAAAGATAAGTCTATAATTGGAAATAGAATAGTTTTATCCTCAATAAATTTTTACACTTTTGTGTTAATTTATCTATTTATCGTAGAGGTTCCGGTTTTCCCGTTCTCCTTGTATATGTATGTAGTGTGTTTGTCGGTGTGTGTGCGTGGGCGCGCGTGTGTATGTGTGTGTGGTATTACAGTTAGGCCTACAATGAGACAAACGGTTCTGAAAGCTATATAGTCATTTAATTATCTTGCCCGCATACATCAGAAGTAATGACATCCAAATACAGCGTATGGGCGTCTATAGTAACGCACTTCATTAATGGAAGATGAAGGGCCACCGAAGGGAGCCCCGACCCTTCCCTCTCCCCTGATCTATGGGCCCCAAGGAACTGAAGGAACCGATGATCTGGCGGTCAATGTAGGTACACATGAAACCAGACGGGGAAGGCGGACGACTGCAGACTACAAACAGACTGAAGAGACGTCGGGGAAACGGAAACGCTATACCGGGGGGGCCGGTGACGAAGAAACTGATGAAGATTAAGATGATGATGATGATGATGATGATGATGATGATGATGATGATGATGATGATGGTGATGTGATGGTGGTGGTGGTTGTGGTGGTGGTCGTGATGGTGGTGGTGGTGGTGGTGGTAGGGATTGTGATGATGAAGAATATGGCGATGAAGAGGATTGTGGCGACGGTAGTGGTGAAGGTAATCACAATGATAATGGTGATGACAGTGATGATGCAACTAACGATGATAGTGATGATGATGATGAAGATGATGATAACGATGATGATGGTGGTGGTGGTGGTGCTGGTGATGATGATGATGATGATAATGATGATGATGATGATGATGATGATGATGATGATGATGATGATGATGATGATGATGATGATGATGATGATGATGATGATAATGATGGCAATTTTAGCCTTCTCTTGGGGTCGATATGCAGTCTCAAAAGCTTAAAGGTAATAGCTCCCACAACACTCTTCATAGCAATGCGCTTCACGTCATGTTTAGAAATGTGCTTGATTTTTAAAGGTTTTTTGCAGCGAAAACTATGTTATCGCTCAGTTAAAATCGCCTCTTTCAACAATAAGTGTGTTTGGTGCTTCGTCTGCAATTGAAGGTTAATCCAACTGAAGTGCACACATGACAATAGCAATTCAGCGCACACATGACAATAGCAATTCAGCGCACACATGACAATAGCAATTCAGCGCACACATGACGATATCAATTCAGCAACAAGGCAAACGTTCCTTCAGTCTAGTATCTCACGGTATAAGATTGACCTCCAGACTCAAATGTTAAGGTCATTCATATTTACCATTCGTGCCATTAATTTCACTGCAGTATGAGCACCTTAGACCTAACCTTAGGCCTATCAGACTGTTCAATTTCAAGAACACTATCATTTCCAATTACTTCTCCTGCGATTCCTGCGCCCACCAGTCAAAATTTTTCTTTGTTAGACTTAGGCCTACATTTCACCCCTTATTTCACTGCTAACAGATTGTTTTCTTTCTCGAAATAAGTTTCATGTACTTCTCTATATATATATGCAAGCGTATGACATACGAGCATCACATCGTTTGTATGTTTCCAAGCAAATGCTGCTCCACAGCCCAAAATCCATAATTTTTCCCTTTCGCTTCCTGGCATGTAGGTCTGCCTATATAGCTTTGTGAAAATGGCAAAGATCCCAAGGGGGCCATCCCGCTATACCAACCGATCAACATTCTCGATAAACTCATAATTTAAAGCGATCAAACCCAAATAAAATGGCGCACGCGACCGTGGTCGTTGTTACGCACAAGGGACATTTACCGGGCGCGCGAATACAAAATGGAATACAGCGAAGACCAGGGCGGAGCTTCATATGTAAATGACGATTACATGTCAGCTTGATCAATAATAATTTGCGCTCATTTGTATTTTAACAAGCCTTAACGCAATAAATGGTCCTGTAATTTACCAATAAAACCGGCTCATTTAGTATAAATCGTAAATTTATTAAGCATTTTATAGATAATTATGCGAATCGCACATGAGAAATGCAAAGTTCGGAACTAAAGGATTTTTTTAAACATTTAATCAAAATTTGTTTCCAATCGACGATTTGCGGTTTGCGATCTCGGATTTTCCGGGTTGTTATAGCGCTTTAATTTATTCCTGTAAATTTTCCAAAATGCCACGAATTGCCGCAATTTTCGGGCAATTTCTCCACGTGAATTTACTGCCATTATTTAAAAAAAATTCTACCGTGAAAATTAAAACTTTTTCGCGAATTTCGTCTCTAATACACAGGGACGTCATTTGGGAGGAGGGGGCATTTGCGCCCGCCTGAATTTGACCGATTGTGCTTACACATGACATATTTTGCAACGCCACACATTGTTCAAAATACCAAAAAGCCTGTGTTCATAGGCAACAGATATCGGCTTTTATATATATATATATATATATATATATATATATATATATAGTCTGCAACAGGGAATGAGCTCTGGCTGATATTCGAAAGCCGTAGTTTATTCCCGCTATATAAAGAGAAGACCTTGTCCCAGGTCAGTAAGCTCACCAGATGTGTGCATAGGCGGAGACTTGGGGGGGCGGAAATTTTCTGATGGACGAATGGCTGAGTGCCGCAGGAAAATTTCCATCTTTTTCCGGCAAAAATTTCTGACAACCGGCGAAATCTCGAAAAAATTCTATTTCCGCCGCCCAAAAAGTTGATGACCTTTTTTTTAGTCATCCGGCCAAATCCCGACGAAATTTTCCCCCTTCTTTTCTTTTTTTATAGTCTTGACCCTCAACGATTGGGGGGGGACAAATGCATGGGCCGTCCCCCCAACACCTTCGTTGGGGGGACCGTCCCCCCTAGGTCTCCGCCCATGGATGTGTGGGTCCTGTGACTGCATGTTTACTTCATGTATATTAAACATTTCTTTGAGTCATATCTTTTCCAGGTTGATATAATCACTCATGACTATCTGCTTGCTCTCCCAACTCCTCAAGTTCTTTATGTTGAAGTAGCCTATGCCTTTGGATATCGCTTTACATATCACCAGCCCACCTATGTATTGTAGAGGCTAATGGCAGACTACTGGATTTACATTACCCACCACAATGATAAAATCCTAGTAGCATCACTGGAAGTCATCTGTGATCCATTCAGCCGTAATTCAATATAGGCCTAGCTCTTTTTCAGACAAATCCAAATATCTTATACATGTATCAGTGCTTTGGCTTAAATTAAACAACTGACGTCCAACAAGCCATTGACAACAAGCCACTTCAATGATCCCATAGATAATAAGTCATTAGTCCAAAAATAATTATTACATGCCTAGTGCATGCATGCAATATTGCTTTGTGAATTATTAATGACAAATGAAATAAGTTTGTTTGAATTTCCACAGTGCAATAGCAGACAGACCGCAAGCAACGAAAGGCTGAAGATTACATCCCGAATAAGATCTTACCACGGATAGCAAGGTCATTCTACATAGAAGGGCCTACAATGGCAAAGGCGCTGTGTTGGCCATGGCAGTCCTTACCCCAGGAAGCCAGTGAAGAACATCAGTCAAGTGGGTAGAAATGTGGGAGTAGCCAGGTTAACAGTTAAGCGTAAACAACACAAGTATCTGAACTGTAGTCTTTTATATTCATGAAATAAAACAGTAAATTAAACACATCACCCAAAACATTTTCATCAGAAGCATGTAAAAGGGGTCAAACAAGAAGCCATAAATTTGAAGTTACTCTTGCTCCTATTTTATTGTCATTGATCTGCTTTAGAGAAGTCCTGAAAACTATATGAGCATCCAGATACGAGAAAATAATATGATTGCAGTGCCATGGTAGAACACATGTATTTAATGTTAAACTGCCTATACAGCCTTAATATATTCTGAGCATTACTTGCCAAGAGACAGACATTTTTCAAGCATTTTTAGAGAGTGTCAGTATTGATGCTGTTCATGGTGGTTATGAAGTAGTAGCCATTTATTGACATCACCAAACATAAAATAACAGCAATCATTAAAAACTCAATGACTTTAAAATGATTGGAGAACAATTATTATAAACAACATGAAAAATAGCTACTAAGGCAGGTGTCTGGGCTGCGAAGTGGAGGAGACAGGGCATAAGAGCTCTTGAAAAACATGACATGACTTAAGTCTAGTAGACATAGGTTGACAGGTTATTAAAAAACACTATATGAATATGTTTATTGCACACAAAAGTCAAACAGTGCAACCGTGCGTCAATAAAAATCTGTCTTTAACATTTCCTACACACAAGTTGGAAATTGACAAATACCACTACATGGCATGATTGATAGCTTTAGCTCTGTTCAGTTTGTGCTTCAAAGGCATTTACAAATCAGAAGACTTAGTCACGTCTTAACTTCAGAAGACATTCGGCAGTTTAGGTTCATATTCCATGGGTAGAAACGATTGTTCTGTGCACAGAGGTCAACATACGCTTAATACCTCGACCTTATAGACATTATAAAGCCACATACATGAATGAATTAGCATAATTATATCTCGCCTACAAATTACATTATTATTTTTAAATTCAAAATTCCGGTGTTTCTCCAATTTCACGCAGTACAACATGGTATCATCTGATAATACTTTGCTATGAAAAGTAATGGTAATATTGTAATTTTATATAGTGCCACTTCAAGAGAACTCCTCAGAGGCGCTCCTGACCTGACACCAAACCACAATCAAAGAGAATGGTTTTTAAACGCTTTAGAAACTTGCACGCGACTTCCAACCCAAATAAAATGCGTTTTTCCAGAATTTAACCTGCGCACGGTTGGATGACATCCAGGCATCAATCGTTTGCTAGTCTCTCTGACATGTCTATTTTTTTTGAGTGTGAACTGCCAAGAGAAACGTTCCGCAACACACATTCACTCAAAGCATGTGATGCAGGCTGATTTTGTTTCCTGGAAGGCAGAGAATAATCATGCTTATTATTCACAAGCACTGCCGACTTTCTAGGTCGGCCAGCCTCTCCAGGGTGCTTGCCTCGCAACACTTTTTTACGGCGGGCTAGGGAGGTCGACTGCACAGTTATGGTGGACAATCGCTTGCATGTCCTCTTTCCACCACCAGAATACTTTCCAAAGGTTTGCAAAGCACTTACAGTAGCATTAGCAGTTGACAGGGACTGCAGTGTGCTAATGAAAACATGATATGCATCGATAAATGCATCAGGGTTCTGCCTTGCTGCATCGTGGACCTTCGTTTTAAATAATTGGTCAACTGTAAAAATACACTGTGCAATTGCATCGTTCTTTTCAGCAATTGAGCTTTCAGGAACGCTTCCATAATGGACTTTATCAACTGCAGACTGAACACAGTGAACAGATCAGGAACTTCTACATCCATGACCGAAGGTCTAATCCTGTGGCTTAAATCCCCATGAAGCAAGTCCAGCCAACCAGATGGAGCTGGACTGCCTGTGGCCACCTCATAGAAAACATTACGTTTATCAGTGACTTGGTATACGCAGAAGGAAAATCTTGACTTTGTGTTAATACATAATGTGCATGCTTACAAAATTTGCCGGTCGAGCCAGCAAAGCAAGTGCACATGGTAGTCGCCATGTTCACAGTATACATGGTGCCATCTTGCTTGCTGGAAGCAACATCGTACACATCATCAGATATTTTGAGTATAAGCTGGTCAGTGTATGGTGGAAACTTGACTGGCAAGCGTTGCTTTCGGTTGCTCGCAAAGTCGAGTAGGCGTCGTGCGTAGAACCCAGAAAAGCGCTCACTCATGAAGTCGATGAGTTGCACAAGGTTGAAAGCTCGAGTTCTTTGAAAGATCTGAAATATAATGCATAACAAATATCGCATTTATAGTTGCTTACAATGACTGTTCAGTATGCTAGAACCCAAATGTCGGAATGACAGATAACATGCTTTTTGCCATGTCCCTCACAGCCAATATTAGAGATAATATCATGCTTTCTTCTCAATACTTAGGCAGTTCATATAGGTCAGTGGTTCTCAAAGTGGTGGTCCGCGGACCGGCGCCGGTCCGCGGAGACCTGATCACCGGTCCGTGAAGAAGTCTGAGAGTGAAAATAAATTATAAATATTAATTTATATATGTTTCAAATTGTGAAATCATTTGAATTGTTATTCAAAATTTATTCATACTTATTCCTCGAATTTAAAAAATACATTACCAGTGCCTTATAATTATTAGGCTAACTCGCCAACTGGCTTTTAAAATAATTTGCATTTTTAAAATAAATTTCTGCTTCTATGACTGCAGTCAGTTTCGTTTTATTTCTGTTGATTCTTTGATGTGCGATAGTCAAGTAAACGCTGATCAATCATTAAGTTTTCCTGCTGGATGCAAGTCTTTTAATTTTATAACACGATATAAAATTATAAATACAAACAAAATGTAATGTGTTTGTGTGATTTAAAAAATTTGCAAAATGTAAGCAAGCCTGTCTGGGCATTTCTAAAAAAAATTAAAATTAAAGAACATTGTTAGAGCATGGCCGCTCAGACGCTCTGAGCACATAAAATGATAATTCTGAACTGGTTCCTATGCAAACATCCATGTTATAAAAAGGAATCAACCATTCACACGAAAATATGATCCACTATATTTAAGATGTGGTGACATTATGATTTCTGTTTTTTTTCGAGCTGGTGTTTCCATCATTAGCGTACAATCTTAGTAGTAGGCTATGTCATTATCTATTTTTGCAGATCCTCTTACGTTAACAAAAATTCTAATCTTGCTTGAAGCTTTGAGTTCAAATTTGAAAAAGGCAATTAAATGACAATTAAATTGAGAAATAGCAAAAATGAAATGCTCTTAGGAATATGTTCTAATTAATGAAACAAATCACAGACACTGACCATGTCCTTAAGAATACGCATAGATGCTTCGACATAATTATTAGTGTTGTTGCCACGCAGAAGTGTGTCACGGCGAAACGCAGAGCACCAATCTGCCTTTCGGTTGTCGTAAAATTGTTGCACATGATTTTTGAACAGTGGATACTTGTTGACAACTTCAGACCCAAAGAAGACTTGTTCACTGAAAAAATTAATTCTCATGGAATGTATCACAAAGTTTACAGAATTATGAACATATTGTAACCCTAAACATTTCCTAAAACATAACTTAAGCACAGATGAAGTTTATAATGGTGTGTACATATGTGTAACACTTAATAAAATAACTAAGGAAACAGACCATATAAAACTGGTTTGTCTTCTTTGACAACACCATGTGATGACAGCAGCAACCGTCTCCACTGAGCTTGGAGTACAAGTGAAACCAGAGTAATGACACACTGTGGTGTACCAGCACTAGTCAGCAATTAGGTGTTTAATAAGAATGCTACATTACATAATTGATCACACGCATGAATAAGTCTGTGATACTGAAATGCGAACTGGTGAAATACTTGATACATTCCAAGTTACCTGTCAGTGAGAATGGTCTCAGTTTCAGCATAAACCAACTGCTTGAAAAGACCATATAAAATGGGTCTGTCTTCTTTGACAACACCGTGTGATGACAGCAGCAACCATCTCCACTGAGCTTGGAGTACATGGAACTGGCATAAGCAATGTCTGGCTCTGAGCAAAAAATACCAAGAGATCAACATAAGTAATAAGTAAAACAATCAATATTGCACTAAAAAAACATTTGAAATATTTTTGCCACTTCATAGGCCATGGTTTAACAGTTGAAAAATCAAACAGTTCTTAATTTATGCCAAATACTACTTTCCGAAGTCGACACCAAGCACCTATTCATACCATTCTACAATAAGTTATATGTAAACATATAAAGTCTTAGACACGAAAATGTCTAATGAAATATGATTTCAAATGCAGTTCGGTTTAAAATTGCCAATATCAGATGCATTAGGCAGAATGGCAATTGTGCTACAAGGAAGTTTCAAGATTGCACCACATCATGTATTGTGGAATTTATTGCCAGTGTTACAGAGAGGTAAATAGGGCTTACGATGGCCACACAGTACGAAGGGCTGCCTGCTCTGCGGCACTGTCATCCGTCATGAAGAGCATTGGGCCATGATTTGCTCCACGACTGAAGAAGCACTGATCCGGCAAAACTTCTTTCACAAGATTGAATAGAGACGTGAGGACCTCTGCGCTCTCCGATGGCGTAATAGCAACAGCAAGAGGTAAACCTGAAGAAACATTCAAATGATCTTTACACATATAATTCAACCCAATTTCAGTCATTATTAATAATCTGCCTAGTGGTACTCGGTTTGAAATCATTACATCACACTTCAAGTTACCAAATGCATATTTAAGCCTTTTCGTTACAAAGTAATGTCAGCTCCGTTTCTCAATGGAGACTGTCACTTCTTCACTCAGCTAGACGACTGAAAGTAACTTTTATGAGCGTCTGTCACCACTAAACATCTCATCAGTTCAGTGCCTTGTCTAGAATCGAATCTTCACCGTTTTATCACTCTGACGTCCTCATATTTCGTTAGTACGTAATTTTTATTAATATCAACGTTGCAATTGGTCAATGTTTATTACTATCCACATCATCTCCACTTCAAGAGTCAAAGCTCCATGCTTTTAATATCTAATGTATTATATATATACATATATTTATGTGATGCCACAATATCTAATTAGTTAATTGCCACGTTAATTGCCTGTTCACTCTTAACTACATTACAGAATTAAGGAAAAGATTATTAGTTTGCTCGATAAGCAGATAATTCACTACGCTAACCTAACTGCTTCATTGCTCCACACAGAATATTAGCTGGAAACTATTTCACAATTGTTAGTCATAAGCTTCACAAAGTAATACATAAGGTTGTCAATACATAAGGTTCTCCTAAGGTTGGTCATGCGACAGCTTTGCACTTCTGGTGCTCTGCTGCATAATAAAACTCATTTAATCAAACACAAAGACAAAGTTGCAAATCCTGTAGGATTATCAGAACTTCTCTTGCTCTGAGGATCAGAAAAATCTGTGCATGGCTATTCGATGCTACAGATGAAATAAGAATGCAAACATGACATTTTCATGAAATGTAGCTTCATGAAATAAAAAACCAAGAACTCACCTCCAGTTTGGCTGTGTGTCATGAAAAGGAAAATTCTGTATCCGTCACGATCGAATCCACCGGAGGAATCAACAAACACTAGTTCTCCTGACTCTTGTATGGACTGGTGAATCCTTTTCATAAGTGGAGTACAGATGGCAACAAGATGTCCAGAATTGAATGATTTAACTTTGACACATGTCTCCCCTATTTCATGATTGAGTCTTTGAGCAAACTCTTCCAGTTTATCAATGTTACAATGCTGGTCACCGTACTGCTTACGAAATTCCTTCACAAAAAGGTAGTGGCAATGTCTGTAGTCTGGGCAGATTGAACGGTTTGCTAAAAGCTGCTCTAAACTTTCAGTTTCGTCCATGTTGTCTTCCAATTCCATCCGAACACACTCAAGAGCAGAGCTAGGGCTGTGTCCATTTCTGAAGAGTTGCAGGATCTTCTCATCCGTTTCGGAACTAACAGCATAGTGGCGAACAACATCAGCCGCTGATAACGGATGATTATGTTCCCACCTCAAATTAATTAGACACAAACCATCACGGTGCACTTTTGTGCGGTCTTTCCTGATGCGCTGCGGACAATGTCGTATTGTAACAGTGGCTTTGGCGTTGCATGCAGTATGTTTACGATAACCAATAACACCACCCTTGACATTATGATGACATTTATAGGTTTTCTTGCATGTGACATATCTTCCATCACATACAAATGTATTAGATATGGTAAATTGAGATTTAGATTTCTTCTCAAAGTTCTTTAACCGTTCAGAAAATTGTTCTTCATTGTCGACGTTTAGAGTGAAAATTGAATGAAATGCTACAGAGTTTGACAATAGGTCACTGAATGATTCAACAGAGTATTTGTACATGTCAGACATCGGTAAAAGCTGGAAACAGATGAAACAATAGCTACTTAGAAAATTTCCTCCCAGAATGCGCCTTCTTTTTACTGGGAAAGTGTGATGTGATAATTGTTACCCGTGCTTATATACATGTAGTACTATTTTTAGTCCTATCCGACGCTATACTCATTTACCAACATTACCGCTCGTCTAATAGAGTAGGCCTATATATATATCAATCTTTTATTCACCAAATGATGGTAGCACAATTAATAAAACAACAAAGAAATACAGCATTCACAGGACAGCATATCTGCCTGCATAGCACTAAAGACAGAAAACAGACTAAGTTTCCTTATTATAAAAGTTTGCATGCATAGGACTTCTAGGTTGACCTAAGCCATATATCAAATGTAGGCTACATTCCCAGACAGTGGTGGTTATACACAACAAGAATATATACACTGAAAATAACAAGCGCTCAAACACTTAAGGCGTGTAAGAGAAGCATGATGCAAAACTGACAACAACATTGTTGTGTGAAAGGCATTTCTGGATAAAATGCAATCTTCTGGATAACCAGCAGTCTGTAATATTAATTTCATGCATGAAGTGCAGTACAGATGCAACACTACTATGGGAGACTTTAAAAATTTTACATACTGCAGAGCTGTAAGTGTACTCTAAAGAGTTCAGCTCACTTTTGGTAGGGCTCACAGCTTCCATTCCATAAAGGAGAAACGGTTTACAGTGGGCAGCAACTAAATGCAACAAAACTGGTTCACTGAGTTTGTAGCATTTACTATACAATGAATTAAATGACCTGTAAAACTTCACACGCATTTCATGCAGACTACTTTTAAATGACTTGGCTGCAGTCAGAAAGTATATGTTCCCTCACCTTTCGCAAGCGGTCATCCATATCGGATGTCGTTCGTATAAAATTAATAAACAATGTAGTTAAATATATCCGCAAAGGCGAAAGATGCAAAATATAATCACTTGAAATAAAATGACGAGCGAATCTAAATATGAGGTCGTTGATCTAAATTCACATACGCATCAGAAACGCGGCTGTCGATTGGCTATTGTTTCGTTAGCAGTGATTGGTCAAGCCAAAATGTATTGATGATTTACATTTGAAACTCCGCCCCCTTTGATCGAGTGGTCTTCGCTGTATTCCATTTTGTATTCGCGCTTACCGGGCAACAAAGCCAAATATAGGCCATATTTAATCGAGAATGGTAAGACGATGACAGCGATATATAGGCTATATTCGTTTTATTGAGCTCTTGCCGCCGACACACCGTTGCAAAGAAACAAATGATTAGGTCCAAAGAAAATAATAATTCAATCGGTACAAGGCAGATAGAAGGGCAGTGGTCAAGTGTCTGCATGTGAATAGTGGTTTACCGTGCTCAGAAAAAATTATTGTAGTTTATAGTACTCTGGAATGAAATTATAGTAGTTTATAGTACTCGGGAACAAAATTTTAGTAGCCTAGTTTATAGTACTCGGGAAATGCAATAGTTTCGTCTTTTATCGGGAGTTCGAAGATGTGAGGAAGAGGGAGCAGACAATACGACCTATGGATCCACGGTTGGAACAGGCTAACCAGGAAGTGCAAGTCAAGTCAAGTCAAGTCTAGTCGCACAACGGTTTGCAGTATGATATTACCGATCTTCAATGGCGCTCCTATAAATAAACGTTCCTATAACCTAATGTCAGGCGACAGAAAGTCGGAATGCTGGGCTTGCACCTTACAATAAAAGCGCTCACGTTTTGACCGGTCCCCAACTATTGTTCGGCCACAAAATATCAGGGTGGCGTGGAGACCAGCAGTTTTTTTGTAGCCCTGGCCACGTTGTTGAGGGTGGTCACTGATCAACACTTTGATATCAGCGAAGGCTTTCAATGGATTTCCAATGGTGTTTGGATCGCGTGGGGGTTTACTCGCCTTCAGCTCACCTTGAACCCCTTAAGTAAGGCACTCCAGACTTAAAATAAATTTAGTTCTGAAAGTAATTCCGAATTTCGTTCATAATTTTGCTTGATAAACAATCTAAACCTATAAAATAAAGATTGTAATGCGTGCTTGATAAAAAAATCTCCTCATCCACGCGACCGATTTTTCCAAATAATTACAAAACAACTTCTAACCACCCCATGACAACACTATCGGGATTCGCGATCCAAAAATATTACCTTTCGCCGAGCTTGAAAATTTAAGTTTTCTATCCGAATCATAACACTGTTAAGACGCCATTATTTTGCTTTCAACCATCATCTTCAGCAAACATTGAGACCATCGATGCTATATTGGTTATTGAAACCAGTACATTAATGACGTCATGGCCGATTTTAAAATAATTATAGCGCGCTATTCCGTTAATTAATATCTGTGCTGGGTTGCACCGAAAACCTAAATTTCACGGGCAACCAGGGCACCACAAGTGGTTGGACTGGGCTGTGGCCGATGAAAGAAGGCGAGGTGAGAAGGGCGGCGTGGGAGCGTGGTCAGGCGTGGCGGGGGTATGAAAACAGAAATTTCCCGGGCGTGGGAGCGGCGTGAGTGGGAAGTGAGAACTAAAAACCGAAATTTCCCGGGCAACGCCGGGTAATTCAGCTAGTAATTGATAAAACGTAATATCGTGTTGAATCTAAAGCGATTCCTGGTTTTGATTCTGGTTTTCGTTAACAAAATCGTTTATTTGAAGGTCTTCTAATTTTAGTTTTCGTCAACGAAAATAACTCTGAAATTATCATGGCTATAATATTGGAAAAGTTCAATAATTATCACAAGAAATTCGATGATTACAATTTAAAAAAATAATTATGTCTAGAAGTTTTATCTGTGAGCCCCCCCCCACACAACAGTGATGAACCCACAACATCTAACATTTTAAACTGTATAGGACTATAGTTGGTTCTTGTTTTTTTATCCGACCACCAAAATTTATAAATTCGATGAAAAATATTTCCTGACGAAATAGAAGCGGGATTAATCGCGTGAGGGTCGGTTAGGGCTCAGGTTAGGCGTCGTGAGGGTCGGCTAGGGTTAGTTTTATGGTTAATGCAGTCATTCTGCTGTAATTGAAGCTGCAGGGATTGATGTACAATAATTTTCAATGAAAAATTGATGAAAAATATTTGCTGACGAAATAGAAGCTGGATTTATCGAACAAATTCTTGCCTAAACAGAGGC
Source organism: Lumbricus terrestris (assembly GCA_949752735.1). Classification (NCBI taxonomy): domain Eukaryota; kingdom Metazoa; phylum Annelida; class Clitellata; order Crassiclitellata; family Lumbricidae; genus Lumbricus; species Lumbricus terrestris. The sequence goes on from OX457041.1 coordinate 43,720,939, forward strand.
TGGATCGATTAAAAGGATACTCGGCAAACTAGAAGTTGGATTTATTAAAGATAACAACGCTGCAACGTTAGTTCTTGGTGTCTTGGTGGTCGGATAAAGAACAAGTATAGTTTTATCTTTCGGTTTCAACTGTACAAACTATTCGTTCAAAGCCATTCTATTTATTCAAAACAATGATATTTCTGGAACACTACAATCCTTAAGTTGGAATCGGAGGTCGTGTGCCTACAGAGCCATTTGGAATGCCACAATATGTGTGGGATTAAACATAGTCTATACGACGTGCTATGCGAACAGCCCATAACATTCATCTTCAAAACGACAGCTGCGTCCATTGAAGAAACTCTTCAAGGCTTAACTAACGATCCTTCGGCGAAGACTATAAACCAGATCGGGATTATTGATTATCGCAGCTGTTCCTTTCACGCTGGCAGCCGGACACAAGGCTGACGAAAGGAATTCTGGGACCTTTATAGGCAGAGCAATAGCATGCCTTTATACACTCTGTAAATAAGGCTTTAGAAAAGATATTAAAAACGAATTGAGATAATAAAAGCTCAGGCAGGGCCTACGATATTATATTTGGGCATATATAAATTGTACATAATTTATATGCCATTTGATTTTATTAAGCTGCTATTTTGAAGTTCAATCTGATTATAGTCAATTCTACGTGATTAGTATACTTCAAGAAAGCAAAAATATTATTTTTTATATGCAACTACATAGTCTGAACCCTTAAACTCGCCGGGTCTCGGAGCATTTCCCCTCTCCCCCATTCGGCGGCCCTGACCGACCTACACTGTAGAAACTCCTGTAAATACACCATTCATAATTGGTTCTCGCACGCCAGAGAGGCTAAACATAATAACAGACTCGAAACTGTTCACCGGTGACGTCACATGAGTGTCCGTACTCCAAAAATAGTTGACAGATTGGCGCCATTATATAAAAATAACGTTCGCCCATCTGTCATGGCGCAATTTCTTTAGTGTTTGTTCGTTCTCTTTCAGACTTTGTTTCTATCATTCATTTCATACGCGCCGTCTGCTCCATTCGTCTTCCAATTATAGTCATGGCGCGATCACAATTACTCTGTCACGTCGCTGACGTGGCATTGTTGTCACAATGTCTAAAATTCAATGCAACTGGCGTCAAGCTGAATTCATCGTAAAGTCAACTGTGTTCCTACGTCACCAGATAAAAAATGACGTCGCCATACTTAATTATGAGGTCAACGGGCATCAAAATGACCTCGACCGATTTCATTGTGACATCAGCGGACGCTAAAATGACGTCGTCACAGGTAATTATGACGTCAACGGACGTTAAAATGTCGTCATCAGATGTGAGTATATATGATATCAACGGGCGTCAAAATGACCTCGCCAGATTTAATCATGAAGTCAACGGTCGCTAAAATGACGTCGTCAGTCTTAAAATACGACGTCAACGCACGTTAAAATGGCGCCTTCACATGTAATCATGACGTCAGCAGGGCCGTTAAAATGACGTCATCAGTTCGAAATTCCCATTGTGAGCTGCTGTGCACTTCGTTTATCTGATGGCTGCAGTGTTGCGCAGGATACGATCGGTCGTCGCAATGGAGGCGGACCTTGACCTTCTCCTCTGGGCGTCGTACTCCTCGAGCGACAGGTCCCCAACGGACGTCCGGAAGCCCGTCCGGCGGCGTCCGTCCGTCAGCGCGTTCGTCAGCTCCGTCTGTCCGAAGTAGGTTCCGTGCAGCCCGAGCCGGAACGAGTCGAGACTGTTGCGACCGCGATGGCGGATCCGGACGCAGAAAATCCGGTAGAAGGTCGTCCGGAACTTGGTGCTGAACGACGAGTAGAGGACGAAGTTGATGGAGCTGTTGATCATGACGAGGAGGTTGAAATAGTTGGCGGCGATGCGAAGGATGCGATCCTCTCGGGGTCCGACGGCGTTCATCCAGCTCAGGTAGGCGTGGGAGACCTTCTGGACGGCCTGCGGAAGCTGGCAGATGAGGAAGACGATGACGACGACGATCAGCATGACGGTGATGCGCTGCTGGTCGCGCTGGTGGCGCTCCTGAGGGTCGGAGGAGGAGCGGGGGTTAGCGGTCAGGCCCTGGAGGTCGCCGAGGGTCATGCGGCGTCGGTTCTTCGTGGCGAACATGACGGCGCGGATGAGCAGCGAGTTGAAACAGAGCAGGAGAAGGAGCGGCAGGAAGGTGAAGAGGATCTGATTGACGTAGACGTAGCCGATCTGGTAGGAGGCGCTCGTGGCGAACTGCGTCATCTGCGGTCGAAGCCGGGTTCGATTCCTCGCGGGGTCGACCACGTCGACCATCTGCAGTTCAAAGAACTCGGGTGACGTCACGATGAAAGCGGCAACGCAGACGAACACGATGACGTACTGTGCCCGGCGGGGAGTGCACCAGACCTTGCCCTTCATGGGGTAGCAGACGCCGATGTATCGTTCCACCGTGAAGGTCAGGGTCAGCCAGATGCCCGTGTTGCTGCAAATGTCTGTGAGAGGGCGTCCGAACGGCAGGCTGTAGTGGACGTACCAGCGTCGTTCTCGGAAGCCTTCGTAGTGGGAGAAGGTCATGGTGAGGGCGAAGACGAGGTAGAGGGTGTCGTAGACGGCGAGGGCCGTGAGGTACCGGTTGGTCGACGACTTCATCGACCGTCTGGTCAGGACCGCGATGCTCATCAGGTTCCCGAAGGTGCCGAAGGCGACGACGATGACGCTGAGGACCCGCTGGATGGCGATGCGGGTCCCGTCAAGGACGTGGTCGAGGTAGGCCGTCGAGGAGTGGGGAGAGGAGGAGAGGGAGTGAGTGGAAAATGGAGTGGAGGACTGCAGTAAGGTGTCGTCTGTTGAAACTTGGACGACGGGGAATGACGTGAGCAGAAGAGCGTTTTCCGATGATGGGGACCAACTCGTGAAAGCCATGACTTACCTTTATAACAACGACAACAACAACAACGTCATCATCGTCGTCATAATTGGCCTCATTTTTTCTTCATGGTCATAGTCGCAGTGTTAATCATCTTCATCATCATCACTACCACCATCGCCATCACCACCCCACCACCACCACGACCACCAACACCAACACCATCACCATCATCATCATCATCATCATCATCATCATCATCATCATCATCATCATCATCATCACCACGACCAACACCACCACATCGTCGTCGTCGTCATCATCATCATTATCATCATCATCATCATCATCATCATCATCATCATCATCATCATCATCATCATCAACAACAATAACAACAACATCATCATCAACATCATCATTCGTATACAAATTGATTGTTAATTGCTTACCTCAACGGTGATAATCCGTTCCACTGAAAACTTCAGTTCTTATCAACAACCATTTTCCAACAACTTACTTAAATAAATAAATATAGCTGCTTTATAATCCGAAGTATTTCACTGAAGACGTTTTTAAGAGACATGCCTCCCACCGGCATCTAGTCTGCATCCATCACAGCCCCAACTTTATTCTTCTTCGTTGACAATATTAGATGCATCAATGCATCATCATATATTTCTCGGATGACGGGCAATGCCTGTCATGATTCGATTCGTCAATTACAAACAACGCTTGCGGCTACCACACAAGATTTCACGACAACTACGAGCTACGCCGGCGGCAACTACAAAGGATTTCACTCTCAACTCTCAACTGCGAACGCTGGTCTAAGCCGCAACAGAGGAATCTATTGCGGTCGACGGCAACATGCGTCGGTGGCGCATTTGAAAGTGAGGCGATGAATACGCTTTGCAAAGAACAATTTTCTGTGCATTCACTGCTTTCGACCAACCGACAGTTCGTCCACGCTCAACGCCGTCAGCCGAATTGCGCCGCGAGGCGTAATGCTGCGTTCCAATTAGCTTGGACTGAGTTCACTAAGACGAGACTGACGTTGAGCTGTTGAAAGTCTACGACTCATTAGACGATTAGTTGCACGCGCTCGTTTACCGGCGAGCTTTTGGGTTTCTTGTTTCTGGAACAATGAAATGCAGAGGTCTTGATCACTGCATAGACATTATATATTTTTTTTATCAGTGGCGGCGCCAGGATTTCAGCTTTGGGGAGGTTGAAGTCCTTCCGGAGGAAATTTTCCATTTTCATCCGCCAAAATTTCTGACGACCTTTTTTTAGTCATCCGGCCGAAATATTTTCCATTTTAATTTGCCAAAATTTCTGACGACCTTTTATATTTCAGTTGCTTCGCATGTTAAAACCCGGATGGCCTTTTCTAGGGGGCTTAGCCTTTTATAGGGGGCTTAGCCCCTAGCTCCCCTAGTGCCGCTGTCACGAAATAGAGTATCCCCCGTATTAATTGTATCCCCCAAATTAGAAAAAGTCGAAGAAACCGCTTCCGCGTGTATTTTGTTTTGCAAATTGATTTTCAACTGCTTTGTTTTGAACAATGACACTAACAGGTATGTTTATTCCTACTAGATAGTTTGTTTTGCCCTGTTTTTAGAGCACTTAAAACATTTAAAACACTTAAAAACACTCAGAGTCACTAAATAAATTCGAGTTGCCTTTATCTGAGCATTGCCTAGGACACTTAAAACAATTAGAGTCACTTTAAATTTTGATTACGGCATACATTTTTTTATTATGCGCATTTTTCAAAAAAGGGGATAGAATGGTTTATCCCTCCGGATAGTATAGACCGGTTAATTCCATCCGGGGGGATAGATTAATTCATCCCCCCGGATAGCTTTCAAGGGGGATACTCCGTTTCGTGTCACCGCCACTGATTTTTATATTTATATTTATATATTCATATGCCAGTGTCAGTGTGTGCACATGTGTAGTCGTTGTCGCAAGGACCGTTCTTATTATAGCGTCGTTATACATGTCTTTGGACGATAATTATAATCGGAGTTCCGGAAAAATCTCGCGTCTTTTTTACGAAATAAAAGCATTCAATTGATTACATCGGTGAAGGCATATTGACGAATAATTATGTTTGCAAAGTCAAAATTGATGTAGGAGATTCAAAACGTAAAATTTATCATTAGACAAGGTAAGCTTAGTTTAAGTGAGGCGACATTATGGTTGAGAGTGATATGGACTCCATAAAGAGTCCCCAAGATTCCAGTGTTATAATACAGAGTCATTGGTCGCAGATGTTGGTGATAATCACGCGAAAGGCTATACACAACAGCAACAGCGTCTACCACCATTACCACCGCTATCACCGCAACCACTGACACTGCTACCACAGCGCCACCACCAGCAGTGGTAATAACAACCACACATAATTATTGAGAATATTGATGTCGATCAGAAACTTCTTCACTGCTTGGATGAGTGACTCGCTATAGGTTTTGGCATGTGCGCGTGCTGCAGACGCCCACACCAACAGGCAGAAGGTACGCATGCAACACGCCAATTAATTTTGCATAACCTTTTCAGGCGACGACTTACTTACTTGCATACGCGACGCTGCGACGCGCTGCATGGAATGCAGCATTAGACGAATTCAATTTGCATCGCCAAGCACAGTTTATGCACACGACCGGTTTCTTATTTTTTAGCCGCCTTGTTCAAGTTTTTGGGCGATAAATTTCACATCTTGTTTACAAAATAAAAAGCATTCAATTAACTACATAGGCTATATGAAAGCAGATTGACGAATAATTATGTTTGCAAAATAAACAAATGCCTTTGGAAATTCAAAACAAGATCCTTAGCGTTAGAAACGGAATTTTTTTTAAGTGGAGCGCCATCTATCGTTGAGAATGAATTCATGACCACAAAATTTTCACAAGTAACCTATCCTGTAATAATTATAGAGTCCTTGTTGCATCGCCTTCGCTGAAAGCGATGCATGTGCACCGGATTGTGGAGGCAACACTTCGTGACGCAATCAAACCGGAAGTTCAAAAGCCACAGACCGATGCGATGTATTGCTCGGTTTTTTGGTGCATGCGTCAGGTTTTTTCGAACAATTCGGCCAATAGTCGGCCGGTCGTATTCATCATCGGATGAAAGTATTTTTCCTACGCGGAGTCCTGCCTCCTTTATGTGTCTGCATATTATAGATGTCGCTAATGTGATAATTAATATTTAGAAGACGATTATTAGATACGGAGTGAAGGGGCGCTAAATAAATAAATATACCCTAAATGACGCAATTAAAGACGGCAATTAATTAATTTTTTTTAGCTGAAAGCAATTTAAAAACTCAGAATTTTCATAGAACAATAAATGCATGTCTGTACTACGATTACTACTACTACCACAACCGGCTTCTATAGACTACTACTACTACTACTACTACTACTACTACTACTACTACTACTACTACTACTACTACTACTACTACTACTACTACTACTACTACTACTACTACTACTACTACTACTACTACTACTACTACTACTACTACTACTACTACTACTACTACTACTACTACTACTACTACTACTACTACTACTACTACTACTACTACTACTACTACTACTACTACTACTACTACTACTACTACTACTACTACTACTACTACTACTACTACTACTACTACTACTACTACTACTACTACTACTACTACTACTACTACTACTACTACTACTACTACTACTACTACTACTACTACTACTACTACTACTACTACTACTACTACTACTACTACTACTACTACTACTACTACTAATACTACTACTACTACTACTACTACTACTACTACTACTACTACTACTACTACTACGTCTACTTCTACTACTACTACGTCTACTTCTACTACTACTACGTCTACTTCTACTACTACTACTGGCACATTCTTCACGTGGTCTTGAAGAGGCGCTATATAAATTCTCGGAATGAATGGACATTACATCCTATCTGATGAGCATCGCCGTCCTGACCAGACGGTCGGTGAAGTCGTTGACCAATCGATACCTCACGGCGCGGTAGTGTATTGGTAGTGTGGCTGTAGTGTAGTGGTAGTGTAGTGGTAGTGTAGTGGTAGTGTAGTGGTAGTGTGGCTGTAGTGTAGTGGTAGTGTAGTGGTAGTGTAGTGGTAGTGTAGTGGTAGTGTGGCTGTAGTGTAGTGGTAGTGTAGCGGTAGTGTAGCGGTAGTGTAGTGGTAGTGTAGCGGTAGTGTAGTGGCGGGATCAGGTGCCTTGGAGCCGAAGGTTTCCAGATTCAAATCTACCTCACACCGCCGCATACACTTGAGCAAACACTGGGGGATCGTCTCCCTAAGTCTCCGCCCATGGATGCAGCGTCGGCGCTGTAGTCCGGAGAGCTTCTGAGTAGTGGGCTTGAAGGAGCGCTATGGCAAATGCGCTTCTGAGTAGTGGGCTTGAAGGAGCGCTATGGCAAATGCGCTTCTGAGTAGTGGGCTTGAAGGAGCGCTATGGCAAATGCGCTTCTGAGTAGTGGGCTTGAAGGAGCGCTATGGCAAATGCGCTTCTGAGTAGTGGGCTTGAAGGAGCGCTATGGCAAATGCGCTTCTGAGTAGTGGGCTTGAAGGAGCGCTATGGCAAATGCGCTTCTGAGTAGTGGGCTTGAAGGAGCGCTATGGCAAATGCGCTTCTGAGTAGTGGGCTTGAAGGAGCGCTATGGCAAATGCGCTTCTGAGTAGTGGGCTTGAAGGAGCGCTATGGCAAATGCGCTTCTGAGTAGTGGGCTTGAAGGAGCGCTATGGCAAATGCGCTTCTGAGTAGTGGGCTTGAAGGAGCGCTATGGCAAATGCGCTTCTGAGTAGTGGGCTTGAAGGAGCGCTATGGCAAATGCGCTTCTGAGTAGTGGGCTTGAAGGAGCGCTATGGCAAATGCGCTTCTGAGTAGTGGGCTTGAAGGAGCGCTATGGCAAATGCGCTTCTGAGTAGTGGGCTTGAAGGAGCGCTATGGCAAATGCGCTTCTGAGTAGTGGGCTTGAAGGAGCGCTATGGCAAATGCGCTTCTGAGTAGTGGGCTTGAAGGAGCGCTATGGCAAATGCGCTTCTGAGTAGTGGGCTTGAAGGAGCGCTATGGCAAATGCGCTTCTGAGTAGTGGGCTTGAAGGAGCGCTATGGCAAATGCGCTTCTGAGTAGTGGGCTTGAAGGAGCGCTATGGCAAATGCGCTTCTGAGTAGTGGGCTTGAAGGAGCGCTATGGCAAATGCGCTGAATAAGTAAACAAATAAATTTTAGATCAGGTCATCGAACTCCCTGACTTATTGAATATGTTTGCGACGATGGCGATGCATAATCGTCGTTTCATTCAGATGAAAGCCTTTGATGCGGTGGACCATCAGATGTGTTATAGGTTATATGTATAGGTAGATCTACATCGACGTTCACTTAATGCGATTAACCGTTTCATTCGTTCGATTGAGCGCCATACAACATCGAACCGATGTCGAAAAACAGATTTTCAAACGAACCAAAAGTCATCGATCTATCTAGTCAAGAGTAGTGGGTGTCTTAAGTAAACAACACGGAATAGGGTACGTCTTCTGCGCAACGTATACGTCGAAACTCATCCAAGTTACTGTGATTAAGTCTGCTGGATGCTGATGCCTCGTGTGTATTTTTAGATGATGCGCGAAGCAATCTGACAAAAGAAGTGCAACCAATTGGCATAAATCGGTGAATGGTGTTTGAGAAACATGATCTACTCAGAATTGGGTCAGTAACAGTGTGCATATCTACATATACAGGGTGGGCCAAAATATCTTGACCAGAAGTAAGAGTTTTTGAATCCAGTTTTTCAGGCTTAAAATATAATATCGACGCATAGCAGCAAATTTCGAAAAAGATTTTAAAAGAAAAAAGTTAAATCACTTCTGGTGAGTCACCACTTTTCTGACGATTCAACAACAAAACGCTGCAAAAAGTACCAAAAAAACAAATTTATCATGTCGCATATAAACAAATTGTTATGAAATAACTTGATATTCACAGATTTCTTACTGCTACTGCTACTGCTACTGCTACTGCTACTGCTACTGCTACTGCTACTGCTACTGCTACTGCTAATACTACTACTACTACTACTACTACTACTACTACTACTACTACTACTACTACTACTACTACTACTACTACTACTACTACTACTACTACTACTACTACTACTACTACTTCTACTACTACTACTACTACTACTACTACTACTACTACTACTACTACTACTACTACTACTACTACTACTACTACTCTACTATTACCACTACTACTACTACTGCTACCACTGCTACTACAACTACATTTTTATTATTTTTATTATCATTGTTATAAACAATTTCCTTTATTATCGCTACTACGGTTCTTGGTTCTTGGTTCTCGTCCTCGGTGACAGTGCTGTGCATTTTTATCACTGTTGTTAAAGAAACATGGACCACAGGTTTAAAATTATGATTCGAACATATATCAGACCAAGCAACTAAAACTAAATTCGACCCCGTATACATGTACGTGTCTCAATCCAACCTCCGCCTTGATCCGATTCCAAACCCTTTCCCTGGAAAGAATTCCAACAATAGATCCTGTCAACGGAAACCTGTCGATTCTCGGTGCGATTGTCCCTATCGCTGTTTTCAAATCAAGAGACCGGAAGTTAAATTGGAGTCACGGCGATCGAGGAAAACATCCATAGAAGCATCGTCCAAGTGTTCCGTATAATTCAGCATCAACTCTAGCAGCAGCAGCAGCAGCAGCAGCAGCAGCTGTAGCAGCAGCAGCAGCAGCAGCAGTAGTAGCATCGTCTCTATTCACGAACTGAAAAGTCATTTGTGACCAACTGCACATTTAAGGCGTGGCTGGCTACTCGCCTTTAGATCAGGTTATAACACATGACAGGCTTATTGCGAAATTGGAATTTAATTGTTTATTATCCCGGGCAAATTATATATCTGCTCTGAGAAATATGCGCCGAGGTACACGGTTAAAACGAAAATGTAGTGTTGCGTAGAGTAGAGTAGGTTGGATGTACGCAGAAGCGTGTAGACTGTTACATAAAGACTGTAGAGGTTGTGATCAAAGAATTGTAGACCACACATTTGCGCCGTACACGAACCATGCAGGAAACTCCACCGGTTTAATAATAATAATAATAATAATAATGATAATACTACTACTACTACTACTAATAATAATAATAATAATTATAATAATAATAATAATAATAGTAGTAGTAGTAGTAGTAGTAGTAGTAGTAGTAGTAGTAGTAGTAGTAGTAGTAGTAGTAGTAGTAGTAGTAGTAGTAGTAGTAGTAGTAGTAGTAGTAGTAGTAGTAGTAGTAGTAGTAGTAGTAGTAGTAGTAGTAGTAGTAGTAGTAGTAGAAATAATAATAATAATATAAAAAATATAAAAATAAAAAATAATAATAATAACAGCAACAATAACAACAATAATAACAATAATAATGATAATAATTATTTTAAAAAATGGATTGCAGCCGCTGCTTAGTGGAGATGGCAGATGCCAAGCATACATAAATTATCGGTTCATGAACTCGAACAAATCGACGAACTCTGCGCTCTTCGGCATGTGGGGACTGCGTGGATCAGCGTTCAAGTCGTCTACACATTTTGCCCCCAAGTATAATTCTGAGGTCATCAGCCGCTCAGGACAGCAGCTAAATTATTTTCAGCGTCAGAAATAGTTCCAGAAACCTTTTCGGCTTGTCTTGTTATACTCTTAGAAACACGTTTTTTGATCTGCTCGAAGATTTAAGCGCCTTTACCAAATTATGTGTTCAGAAAATTAATATTTTTTCGCTCCCTCCACCATATAATAGCGCTTCTTTGACGTTTAGTCGTAGTCGATGTTGACTTGACAGCATGCATCGTCAAGCTATCCTCTTCTGTCAAAAATGATTCCCAACGTCTCGTTTCTCTGATCCGTTTAGGTTTTCCATCCTAGGCTGCATGGACATGTTGCGACACAGAAGACCTATATTTTCTGTTTGATGATCACATGTATTACATCATCTCTTAATGGTCAACTTTCATCTAACTTTGATATTCGTGATGTGCTGTTAGTAGGCCTACGTAGTCAGTCCCTTTCAAACAATGTCTAGACCTTTATGAGACTTAAGCGGATGTTTATGTTTCGCAGGTTCGTGGATTCCTTTGAAAAGCGTAGATTGCTCGAAGAGATGTAGGCCTACATATCCTAGGTCTTCCATTGTTTGGTAAATTCGATAAGAGGCGCACAGGGTCTATAGATAGAGTCCCGTAAAGCCGGTGATATTGGATTCCAGAGTTGTGGAAAGAGAACGAGAAACATTAAATCCCTTTCTTTGCTAGGATCTGATCAGCAGGTGACGTGATAAATACGGGTCTTAAGTATCCATGGACGGATTAGGCTAGACTTGAGTTGAATGTACAGATCAGCAGGGTAGCTCATTGCTGGACCAAGAATAGCATTGCAAACAACAACAACAACAACTTTAAATTGCTTGATTCAGAGCGGGAATATATTAAAACTATCTTATAAACTGGATACGAAAACAAGTTTATTGATCAAGGGATAGCGAATAAAGCCAGTTAGGTGTTTCAGAGCTGGAGTAGAAACCTAGCCGACTGCCATGTTCCAGTAGATTGATAGAAAAATTAGTTATCAAAGTTATCTCAGCTGAAAGTATACCAGTACCGCTCGTGAATAAACTTGCGCCCTGTGCTTGGCTTTCCAGTGGCGCTTTTGAAATTTGTAGATTACGATTACGATTAACCAATATTAGCATTGATTCCATTTACATTTCAGCTTCTACAATACTAAGCCTATTGGCTACCCGTAAATAACTTCATCAAATCTGCCCTAAATTATCATTTAAGGGCTTTTGGCGAGCAATATCAGTGAGCGTAATTATAAAAACCGCACTCGCACGCAACGCTAAAACTCGGAGGTTTAGGTCGCTCTGTCATTGTCAGAACAAACGCACATGCGCTTGGCTTTCCATTGGCGTTATCGAATTTTGAGCGCCAGAAGAAACTTTCTAGAGAGTATTTTAGTTTTTATTTATTTATTTATTTATTTATTTATTTCTCCATTTCTATAGCGCCCTTCAAGCTGCCTACTCAAAGGCGCTCCGGACTACAGCGCGGACACTGCATCGGAGCGCCCAAGCAATTGCGAGTGAAGGACTTGCTCAAGGTCCTTACGCGGCGACTTGAGGTGGATCCGAACCTCGAACCTTCCGGCTTCAAGGCAACGACGCCACCACTACACCACCGCGCCCCAGAGTAGATAGAAGACGACAGACGCCGAAGCCACTCTGGTATTTGATCAGGGCTTTTTTAACGTGCAGTTCTACACAAAATGTGCAGTTCTAAATGGATTGTGCAGTTGTAGAAGCACTTCCGTCACGTTCCGTGCAGCTAAAACTAGTAAAAAAAGGTATTTTTCTCAGATTGGAAGTAATTTACCATGGAGGTTGAGAAAGGAGAGAAGAGGATGTGCAGTTCTAAAAATTCCTTAAAAACAGCCCTGCATTTGATATAGCTTCACATTGAGTGGATTATTGATTGGCATCATAAACACCATATTGTTGGCATATTATTTTGAGTGTTAGGCCACTCTGCCGGGTGTTCAACGCCTCAGTGTATACAGGGTCTACGGAGCACGTCGCGTGTCTGTATAAAACGACTGAATTGGATACAAAGCTATTGGCGCGATGCCTGATGTTCGGTGCAGTGCGGAAATGATTTTATGCGAGAGATCGAATTCTCGACATCGATCGATCCACGCATTATCGGTCCTCTTCGACTGGCAGGTGGAAATTGAAAAGTTGTCATGAGGTTGAAAGACAACGACGACAGATGATGGAGCAGAACTTTCAAATGGACAGACAGGGAGACAAGGCAAAAGGGAGAGTGACACGGGTAGAAGGAGGTCTATGCATTACAGCTGATGAGAGGGGCGGAAGGGAAGATGGCATGCAGACGGACTGGTAGGCATGCAGGCAGGCAGGCAGCCGAGAAGGCAGACAGGCAAGCAGGGCGTGCGGACAGGCATACAGACAGGACATGCCAGCAGGCAGACAGGTAGTCAGGCAGGCAGACCTGGAGGCAGACGGGAGGGCAGGCCAGGCAGACAAGAAGGCAGACAGGCAGGCAAGGCATGCGGTAGACAGGCAGACAGGGCATGCATGCAGGCAAACAGGCAGGCAGGCAGACAGGCAGGCAGACAGGCAGACAGGCAGATAAGAATTAATAACAGACAGGTAAACAGATAGATAAAAATAACATAAATGCATATTTTTATAGCACTCAGTCCCCCTCTGAGTCTGTACGCAACTGTAAAATGGCTGCCTGATGATTTTTTCTCCTCATTCATTTGACTGACTGCCTCGCTTGGTCGACCGACTGATTGACTGGCCGTCTGCTGTCCGCTTGACTGGCTGGTTGACTGGTCGAAGTAGGCCCGTCGAATATGCTGCCTGCAATTGGTCAAAAACTATACTGCCTTTTATAGTCTTTAGTAACATGTGCTTTACACGCGGTAAAGATAGCGTGTGTATCGCTGCAGTGTAAAACGGTGCAGACACAAAGGCCAACACAGAAGCAATTATTGTTCCGTCGCCAGAGGGACCATAAGCCCAATGACGTCGCGTCCAAAGTTTAGCGACATCTTACGATTGCTGCCATCAATGGATGTTGATGACTTAAATGCTTTTGCAATTCGATTTCAATTGACTTTTGTCTTTTCTCCTGTTGGCAATAATGGTCATTCGTTTTCAATAGAATCTCCCTGATACTATTATGGACCAGGAATATACGAATGGAATTCTTTTGTAGGGTCCTGCACGGCATCAATTTGATAGACATACATAATATATACTGTTGACTAAACATGCTTAAAATATATAGCCTATAATGTATATATATATTATATACACATTGATGTATACATATACAGTATGTATATGGAAATATTTTGACATTATATATCATGATCATTGTGTAGCTTATGTATCGCATATTAGACAGCGTATATGTTGTAATCTAGGCATACTATATTATATATATATATATATGTGTGTGTGGGGGGTGCGTGGGTGTGGGTGCGCGTGCGTGTGTGCGTGTGTCTGTGTGTGTGGGTGTGTGTGGGTGTGTGGGTGGGTGTGGGTGGCAAGCTTAATCGTATCCCGATTAACGTCAATATAAAATTTCTAGGGAATTAAAACTAAAGGTCTATCGTGCGCGACGATGTCTATCCGTACCATGGTCAACATAGACCTCTAAGTCCTCCCGCCTTCAGACACACGAAATTGCTGGTCCGATCGTTGTGAAGGTAAACAGACCGATCGCCGCAGTCGACTCAGTTTCCGGTGTCATTGAGTGTTTGGAAACTGTCGCGAAATCCACTCGATTTGTTCCCATCAATAATATTTACGATGACGCTCCAAACGTGGGCGGCACTCTTTTCAACTTGATTTCACAAAAAATACGGTTAATGTATATAATGCCGTTCGTGCGTGCGTGGTGGGCACGACATCGTGGCTATCAATAATTATATTAATATCTAGAACATGAATTAATTATTTTCATGTTGTTTCAAAGAAAATATCCGGTCGAAAGGACGCGAAGAAATAAAACCAGGTCACTATAATTGGACACCACATTAATTATTGGAGAAATATTATATAGCGTTAAATAACAGCCTCGCCATCCTTAATACCACAACCCATAAATTCTGTCGCTTAAGCCTGCTTTGTGGAGACTTTGCAAGTCGGCGACCACCTAATCCGGCCGTACATGCCTGTCGGCGTCTGTAGCTTAGCAGGATCAGGCTTACGCGGTTCCTGGGAGGGTCGTTCATCAAACCCGACGTCTGATGCCCCCGAACTACTTTTCCAACGTTCCTTTAGCCATCAAAGAACCATTGACCCTTTGACCTTGAGACCGATAACTGATCGGATCAGTGAATATTATCAGGGTATACGGATCTTTCCACTATATTACCAGAGATTGTTTGAGTTCAGACACTGCCACATCATTGGTATCTTCAAGCAAAAGGAATATAAGCTGAGTATATAGAATGCGACTATTATTAACCGACCCATAATTTTGACATTTACTGCTGATAAGATCTTTAACGGCGGCCCTCTGGCGAATGAATTCGCACTAAATAACGATGGGTCGGCGCTTCGCCCTGAAGGCAGAGCGTTTGGCGCAGCACTAATAACGCTGATCCCTCTGGAGAATCGTTGTGTACTAAATTCTTCCGCATCGATTATGTTTCGTCTGGCGTTCTATTTACTACGCCATAAAAGGCAACGTTTCATCATTGGCCGTTTTCGCACAACCATTTATTTGCAAATCGAACTTGAACAATGTTATCCTCCGGTCTCCGGTCTTCAATTAGTCTCTCAGTAGCTAAGAGGTTGGGAGAGATTCTTTGAATTATTAGCACCATAAGCAAATCTGGGTCACAGGTTCAAATTGTTTAAGAAAGCGACAGAACATTTGGACAGGAGTTCTACAGTGCTCGAATTGTAGACTTGTGGAACGGTTTGGAGAAAAGCTGGTCACCTCTCCTCCGCTTGCACTCTCCTCTGCTGCATTCCATTCACGACTGAAAACCGAACTTTTCAACCTATCCTATCCAGATTCCAATCAAGTTCCATCACCCAACCATCACCGACAACCACCATAGCACCACGCTGTCTCCTCGGCTTGACCTCCCCGGATTTTGACCTGGCACCGGAACGAAAATGGCAGCTCTGGCTATTGCGGACTTGATTTGATATAGCGCCGGTGAATAAGCTGGTCTCCCTGACGTGGCTTTTGTGGGCGCTGAGAAATTCTCGAAGATTTACATTACATTACATTACATTTGGATATGGGGCTATGGGCAGTAATATAGAGGGTAGGCTATATACGCGGGTATACCGCGTGTGCTCTACTCACCTCGTCACCTTGTGCCATCAGTTCGGGGAGCTCTAGCGACCGTCGCGACCAGCTTTCTCCACTCCATTCTGCTATTTTTATTTCTGCCTAAACTCAACTCACAAAGACTAGTATTTAGCTCTTTAAGGCTATACGACTACATCATTTGAGACAAATCTTCCATTTCAAATTTATTTAGGCCTGTTCGCTTGACGTTAGCGAGTTGCAATGCAATTTTAAAATTCACGTGGCTATAAAAGGTATGCATGTAAAGGTAGGCTACACTGTTTCCATCTCCAGCAGGAACCTATCCATGTCGATCTCATTTTTCATGCATAAGCTAGCGTCTAGGGCCGAGTAACTTACTTTTGAATTCTGAATAGTCGCCGACGCGGAATTTCTAAAGTGTAGATGCCATTATTAAAGTAATTATTTTTGTGTAAATTTTATTTCTGTCCGTGCTCTCCTCCTCCTCCTTTTCCTCATCCTCAATCCTCCTCCATTTAAAAATGAAACTGACTACGGTGTTTTTCTGTCAGCGGCAGACCAGTAATGGGTAGAATCGTAGGCCTAGTTCAGGTTGGCAATTGGGTGCCAAGGTGCATAATTTTAATATGTCGGAAATTGATTTTTTACTTAGGCTATTATAGACCTATAGGCCTAATCATAAATTGTCTCTGATGATTTTCATCATTCCAACGTCCATTGACAGTGGAATCATTTTCTTCAATCCAGCTAACCTCTTAGCCTAAAAATTTATTTTAATCAATTCAATTTCCATTTACACAAAGCATTATTTTCATTTATTTATTCAAAGAATTATTTCATCAAACCAAATTCCATTTACGAAGACATTATTTAATTTGTATGGCCATTTTGAAATAATCTACTAACTATTATAAAATCATAGATAGAATAATAAAATCAGAGATAGAATAATTGGCCAACCTATACTATGACCTTTTTGTTGGTTCCATGACATTTAAACACACGACACATAATCACGCGACACTTAAACACAGACACTTAAACACACGACAAATAAACACACGGACAGATAAACACACGACAGATAAACACACGGACAGATAATCACGCGACATTGAAACACACGATACATAAACACAGGACAGACATTGTGAGCAAAGTTTGTGCACTACTGTAGTGTGCAGTGCCTGACTGGTCATCCAAATTAATTTGAACTGTGTACATTTCCTTGTTATTGTACGAATTTAGTATACGAACATCTTTTAACAGAATCCGATACTTCGACCATCACACCGCCGTTGATTATTACGATAATTAGGGCTACACGCTCAGATTCTGTTACATTTGGCGTCTCAGTAAAAGGACGTTCATCACAGAAATTTTGAGTAGGCTATATTAAAGTTAGGGAGAATAAGAATGAAGAAATATCGGCCAATAGGCGTCTCGCCAACAGTTGGACAGTATTATGCTTTATGGCAGATCATCAAGATTACCTATTTGATTTAAAAACATTCACAACAAAATTGATTCTATGCTATATATCCTGTATCCCGTTTTAATATGTTGTTGTTTTCATCTATCGAGTTAAAGGTGAGTTTAAGTGCGGCGTGTTTATCTGTCGTGTGTTTATCTGTCCGTGTGTTTATCTGTCGTGTGTTTATCTGTCCTTGTGTTTATTTGTCGTGTGTTTAAGTGTCTGTGTTTAAGTGTCGCGTGATTATCTGTCGTGTGTTTAAATGTCGGCACACCCTTTTTGTTAGTTTAGGTAGCACGGCATGGAGTATAATAGCCTAATCATTGTTGAAATCATAGACTAATGAAACCTATATTGCCAGTCGCATAGGCCTATTCAATTTATGGAACGATGGTCACAGGCTTGCACCCCCGGCACCCACGTTGTAGACCCATCCGCCTCAGTCCTTTGAGAAAATGTCATGATTATGGGCTGTAGGTTATAGGTAACTGCTTTTGAGTCACAGTAGCCTACAGCAATGTTTACAAGTGTACGTTTTGTGTGGAGCTGAACGCTAAAAAGCCTTGGTCAAGGATAAATTTTTAGCAAGAGCTTGAATATATGCAAAGCAGTAAGTTGAGAACTTAAATATACAGTAGTATATGTAGTTCCATGGAGGTTCTTAATGCAAATTTCTCAGTTTAAATTCGTGCATCAATAGTAGGATCACCAGTGATTTTGTTGTAAGAAATTTGTTTTTGAAAAATCACAAAGTAGGACTAGCAGTTAAAAATACTTAAAATATGGAATATGGATATCAATTTTCCAGGGGCAACTGCCTTGTGTGCGTATGTGTGCGAGCGTCCATGTAATCGTTATTATCATCCACATGATTATCATAATTAATTAATGTGTGTGTGCGTGCGTGTGCGTGCATCCGTGCGTGTGTGTGAGTGTGCGTGTAAGTGTGTATGCGTGCGTGTGTGCGTATGTGTGTGAGTGTGCGTGTATGTGTGTGTATGCGTGCGTGTGTGCGTATGTGTGTGTGTGTGTGTGTTTGTGTGTTTGTGTCAGCATCAACGCACTGAAATTATTTGACATGATTGGTTGCATGAAGTGACAATGAGTGTCATTAATGTAATTCAAGTGAATGCGACAAGTATGCACTCTGCGAGTTTTATGCTGTGGTATTTAATAGAAAGCAGAATGCAAAGACTTTGAAAACATCAACTCCGCCACCGTTTGTTCTCTGACAGTGCCAGTCCCAAGCCTTGCTAAAGGAGGAGGACGACACTGATCATCTCTGGCAATTATTATGACAGAGTGGCGTTGAACAGCAACGAAAATGAAGCTTTGAAAACAACAAAGGAGTGTGTTTAACGGTGTTTTTGATGGACGACACGACACGGTGACAGGTTTCCGAGTAGGCCTATCTGGTAGAACAGTGAAACGTCACATTTATCTAAGTGCTGCAAACTAAACTGTTGATAATTAATTTATAGCTGACTGTGTTAACCTTTATCTAGTTGATTAAAGACTTGTGTCCCTGGACGTTATTAAACACAACTATAGTCTGGCGTGTTTGTTTGTGACGTGTGGAAGGGATCGCCGGAATTGGTGGCAAGGTGTAGTCTCTGGAGTGGCAGGATGTAGTCCCTGGAGTGGCAAGGTGTTGTCTCTGGAGTGGCAAGGTGTAGCATCTGGAGTGGCACGGTGCAGTAGGCCTATCTGAAGTTGCAGGGTCTCTGGTGTAACAAGGTGTAGTCTCTGGTGTGACAAGGTGTAGTCTCTGGTGTGACAAGGTGTAGTCTATATGGTGTGTCAGGATGAGGTCTCTGGAGTGACAATGTGTAGTCTATGGTGTGTCAGGGTGAGGTCTCTGGAGTGACAAAGAGTAGTCTCTGAAGTGACAAAGTGTAGTCTCTGGAGTGACAAAGTGTAGTCTCTGGCATAGATTGAGTATTCGCATATTACGAATATTAAGATTCTCAAATATTCACGAATATTAACGAATATTAAAACTGCCAACGAATATTATATTCGTAAAATATTATGTTATTTCAAGAAATTATCTATTCTTGTTCTTTCAACAAATTCTTTATTCTTAATTCTTATTTTGTTATTTATGAAAATGTTTAACTTTTACTGAATGAATTGTACAAAATTGAGTTAGCCTACGCCATAGATTGAGTATTCGCATATTACGAATATTAAGATTTTCAAATATTCACGAATATTAACGAATATTAAAACTGCCAACGAATATTATATTCGTAAAATATTATGTATTATGTTTTTAAAAGAAATTTTGTATTCTTGTTTCTTCAAGAAATTCTTAATTCTTATTTTATTATTTATGAAAATGTTTAGCTTTTACTGAATGAATTGTACAAAATTTAGTTCGCCTACACATATAATAATCCTATATCAGCAAATGACAATAACTTTAATAGATTTATTTTTAAAAACTTCATGGTCTCTGCTGGCAATGGCCAATATGGCCATTCGGCATTTATATCAATTCGATACTTAATGACAGTTAATGGTAGTCTCTTTGTCTACTTCTGACCATCCTCCACAACAGAAAGGAGGCAGAGCCACGCATAGATTGAGTATTCGTGACTTTTGGGTTTAATATTCGTAAATATTCGTGAATATTAAGATTTTTTAATATTCGTAAATATTCGTAAATATTCGTTAACGGATTAAAGTGAGCAATCGAAACCGCAATGTTACCCGGTAAAGAAGTTTAAGTTTATCTATGTCTCCATGACATTCACTCGCATTCAGGCAGGGCTGAAGCTGCAATGCGCTTATTATGCTGAGAAGGGATAGTTTTTGCTTGTAGACCTAATCTGGCACTATTATTTCCTGCATTGGCATTTATATGTACTCATCCTGCTACGGGGCCGTCCATAAAGTACGTCACGCTATTTTTGCCCCCCTCCCCCCTGTCACAAACTGTCACAAATCTCGGACCCCCCCTAAAGTACGTCACACTTTCGAACAAAAAATTAAAAAACATAACCATTCACCTAACCCTCTAAACCCTAGGATACTATCCCTAATCCCTTTGATAGTGACGTGTGTCCCTAAGCGCTTTGATAGTGACGGGAAATCAACTTTTATCCCGTCAGGCCGGGTTTTAGACACGCCTGGCCGGGCCGGGTCGAATTTTAGGTACTAAGAACAAAACAAATTTTAAAAAAATAAAAAATAAATGTGTGACGTCACACATGGCCTGACCCCCTCCCCCTGTCACAAACTGTCACACTTTCTTACACCCCTCCCCCCTGGAGCGTGACGTACTTTATGGACGGCCCCTACACTACTTTATCAATTTGCAGTTACTATTATAGGCAGTTAAATTTTATTTCTAATTAGCCTACTATTGCTGCTACTTGCGAACTGCCATCGGTGACTCTGTCTCTTTTCAGTTGGGGAGGATGGTCAGAAGTCAGACAAAGTGACTAACATTAGGCTAAGTATCGAATGTGATAGACCTATGAATGCTGCATGGCCACATTGGCCAGACCCAGCAGAGACCTGGAAGTTTTTAACAATAAATCTATTAATTTAAAGTTATTGTAACTTACTGATATAGACCTATGCGTAGGCTAATTCAATTGTGTACAATTCAATCAGTAAAAGTTAAACATTTTCATAAATAACAAAATAAAAATTAAGAATAAAGAATTTTCTGAAAGAAGATAATATTTTACGAATATAATATTCGTTGGCAGTTTTAATATTCGTTAATATTCGTGAATATTTGAAAATCTTAATATTCGTAATATGCGAATACTCAATCTATGGAGCCACGGATGGCAGTTGGCAAGTAGCAGCAATAGTTTTCTAAATTATAAATAAACTTTGACTGACTATAATAGTAACTGCAAATTAATCATGTAGTTTGATATTAGTGTAGTACTGTAGTAGGATGAGTAAATGCACAGAATAGGCCTAGATAAAGCGCTTTATCTATTCTGTGGTAACTGTAAATGCCAACGCAGAAAATAATAGTGATAGGTTACAATCAAAATGCCCTGATCTCAGCATATTAAGCGCATTGCATAATTTAATTCAGCCTTGCCCTGGATGTGAGTGAATGTCGTAGAGACGAGTAACATTGCGGTCTCGATCGTTCACCTTAATTCGTTAACGAATATTTGCGAATATTTACGAATATTAAAAAATCTTAATATTCACGAATATTTACGAATATTAAAACCAAAAGTCACGAATACTCAATCTATGGCCTACGCATAGGCCTGTATCAGTAATTGACAATAACTTTAATAGATTTATTATTAAAAACTTACAGGTCTCTGCTGGGTCTAGCCAATCTGGTCATGCAGCATTCATATCACATTCGATACTTAATGACAGTTAATGTTGGTCACTTTGTCTGACTTCTGGCCATCCCCCCAACTCAAAAGAGGCAGAGCCACCGATGGCAGTTGGCATTGCAAGTAGCAGCAATGGTATATGGGCTAAATTAGAAATAAACTTTAACTGCCTGTAACAGTAACTGCAAATTGATAAAGTTATTTTATATCATTGTAGCAGGATGAGTAAATATAAATGAAAAGATTACAAGCAAAAATTATCCCGATCTCACAATATTATTATTAAAGCTCATCGCATATTTTAATTCAGCCTTGCCCACCCTAAATGCGAGTGAATGTCATGGAGACATACAGAAACTTAAACTGCTTTACCGGGTAACATTGCGGTTTCGATGGTTCACTTTAATCCATTAACGAATATTTGCGAATATTTACGAATATTAAAAAATCTTAATATTCACGAATATTTACGAATATTAAACCCAAAAGTCACGAATACTCAATCTATGGTCTCTGGAGTGACAAAGTGTAGTCTCTGAAGTGACAAAGTGTAGTCTCTGGAGTGACAAAGTGTAGTCTCTGGGGTGACAAAGTGTAGTCTCTGGAGTGACAAAGTGTAGTCTCTCGAGTGACAAGGTGTAGTCTCTGGTGTGGCAAGGTATAGTCTTTGGAGTTGCAAGTTGTGGTCTCTGGAGTGACAAGGTGTAGTCTCTCGAGTGGCATCGACTGTTGCGCATTGGAAGGGTCAATGACCTGCAGGCTTCTCACGGACACTTGGTCAAGAGAGGGACCAATTCAGACCAGCTTCTCTTCACTTTGCAATCGAGCGTTGTAACCAACCGGCTACCGTGTTCAACAAAATTGACTACCGGATAAGCTACAGCTGGATTTTATGGATGAGCATTATTTCAATTCACTTCCCGATTGCATGGCATAGCACCACCTAATCTCGACAAGCTAATTGGCACGGTCACCTTTAAACACATCCAATACATGCATCGCCAGTTTTACGAGCAGCGCCAAACAAATCGAACCATTGACTTCCATGAGGCCAGTATTGAATTCTTGCTCGTATCAAATCATGGCAACAGTGATTTGAATTCTTATAATCAAACCCGTCAGGTTTGAGTGAATTTAAAAAACGAGAACCTTTTGTTAATTCTCATTGTCTTTTAGTTAATGTCTAATTTCATGCAATAGTTTTTTTTATATAATTTTAAAAGGTAGCCATGGGATCTTCAGAGAGACAGGATGATAATAACAATAGTAGGTTACAATAACTCATAGAGACAAGTAGGCTATAATTATGCTGTAAATTCAAGTATTAAAGACCATATAGATTTTAAAGAAATGAAAGTTTTGACCCAGGTGAGAGTCAAACACCCCTGTGAAGCGTTTTGAATTCATTTTTGTGTGCCATCCTTTTTTGGAATCTTAGTGAGCAAAATACACCGTGGTTCAATAAAAAAATAAGCCAAATTGTTTTTCATATAACTCAATTGCCTGATGATTAATAATACTTAGATTTTCCAAATATTTAGAGAATTGAGTCAACAATGTGATTTCAACGTATCATGTCATAAGGGTGAACTTCATCTGCCGAAATTTAAGTTTTCAGCAAGTCTGTAATGGTGTTTGTCGTGGTTTCGACGCTTAACCGTTCCGACTTTGGTCTCCAGTGATCCTGGGGTAAAAATTAACGCAGTCTATCCAGTGTCAGCGCCAGGATTTGAGCTTTGGGGGCTGAACATTGACGGAGTCTATTATAACAACGTTCTGCTGTCGCAAAATCTTATACCTGTCATCAGAAATCTATAGCCCCAGAAGGCTATTTCCTTATTCAACAGAACAGTGCCAGCCTACAGAGTTAGGGAAACTACCAATATGCTAACAAGAGAGATACCATACTTCATTTTTTTATAGTATGGACCCCGAACAGTCCAGATTTAAATCCTGTCGCCTATAACATCGTCTCTTTTAAAGTAATCAACCGATGCCACTTAAAGTTTCTTCACAAAAAATTACAAACTGTTTTCATGTTTCAAGCACTTTTTTTACACAATCCAAAAGAAAATTACTCGTAGACTTAAATTTCGGCAGATGAAGTGGAAAGATTCTTATTTTTCTATCCGTTCAAATTGATAACATGATATGTTGGAATCATATTCTTGGTTCAATTCTCCAAATATCGGGAAATTGTTAGAATGATTATAATTATTAGGCATTCGAGATATAAGAAAAGCAATTTGGTTTACTTTTTATTGAACCACGGTGTAATATGCCACACTATTTGTGACAATCAGAACTTCACTTTACAATTAATTATTTTACTCCTGAAATGCTTTCATAAGTCACGTTGTAAATTTGCGAACCCATCAGTGAGCCAGTGGACAAAACGCCTGTTTTGAGGGCCCTTTACAATTTACTGCGAAGGCTTACACTAGTGCTACAATCGATCTGCCTATTGGTTGTGTTTTCTCTCACATGGATGCTAATGGAGCCTAGAACAATCCCTCAGACTCGCTTTACATGTTTTGTGTTCGCCATCGCACAAGCGCCACCCATTAATATTTAAGCTTAGGTCAACTCACACCAGACAAAAGGCGCAGTCTTTGTTCTTTAAAAATTGTGAAAACAAGACATTGTTAGCTTATACTTGTTTCTGCTTCAACGTTCTGCGTTCCAAACATTGGAGCATCGAAACTGCGAAGGTCGGCTGAAACCTATAGTGGGACTTGTCTCTGTTGACGTGTTGACGTGTCTTCAATGAGCTTGCGCTTCGCTGAGGCAAAATAGCCAAGAACAATTCCTATTGATCGGTGAGTCGACGGTGATGACCATGCCATTTCAAAACTGAATCTATTCTACATGCACGGTATAGGTAGAACACCGCTGCGCTGTCGTAGATTGTGTGGTGCACTAGTTGTCATGATGATGGCTAATAAGACAAACGGGGACAGAACAAGAAACCCTTACGCAGAGATGAAAGGCAAGAGATTTATTCCGACCTGCAAACGTGCCACCGCACTTTAAGGTAAACACATGGAACACAACAGGGCTGTTTTAAAGGTATTTTTAGAACTGCACAACCCCTTTCCCTTCCCATCCTCCATGATATATTACTTCCAATCGGATGACAATGACCTTTTTTGCTAGTTTTAGCTGCACAGAACTTGTGACAGAAGTGCATCTACAGCTGCACAAATCCATTTAGAACTGCACATTTTGTGTACAACTGCACGTTAAAAAACCCTGGAACACAACTTTTATAGAGATATACATTGTGGCCGGAAAAAGGGACCCATTTTGTAAATATGAAAATAAATAGTAGGCCTAAATATTCATCGATTTTTACAATTCAGACACCGTTTTTATCCTAACATATTTGTCTAACAATTGTGAAAATATAAAAATTCCAGTCTTAATAATGATGTCGTAATGACGTCATTTGCATCAAAATTCAAATTTTAGAGATAAGTGCAAAAATGATCTTTTCACCAATTTCAATATTTTTAAGATGTCATTTATCAGTAATAAATGTTAGTTTAATTTTATTTTTATATCTGAATTATGTCAGACTGCAATTTGTGTACAAAGTGTCCACCTTCGACCTCAACACAAGCTTCAAAACGGTCGTGAGAAGATATACGCTACAAGACAATAGCCAACAGCAGCATCGATAACCAGCTTATCAAAATCCTCCCAGGCATTAACAATTCGTTCACGGAGTTCTTCAATGTCTCTTTTCC
>OX457041.1:43751333-43781333 GCA_949752735.1 Lumbricus terrestris
CGTATGTCTGGCAGTAGCTTCTGGGCAAGAAGGTTGTCGCGATAGTATGCCCCATTCACTTTTACACCCGGTTCGATTAAATGGATTCCAGTGCAGCCAAGCTTGGAGACGCCGACCGACACCATCACCGACTTGCTGAATGTCGGTCTTGTTCGAAGGAGCCTGTTTTCGTTGACGTCCTTCTTTAAGGTACCTGGACGGACATAAAATCGATCGTTCTGCGAGTTGGTTGGGGCAGCGACGGTGAATAATTTTTCATCGGTGAAAAATATGAAGTTCACCATGTGACTCGGATACTTGCCGAGAAGCTGCCGAGCTCGAGTCATTCTCGCCAGTTTGTTAGCTGCTGTCAGTTCTTGTGCATTGATCTTCTTTAAGCACTTGAGCTGCAGTTCCTTCTTCACGATGCGATGGACGCTCGACCTATGGATGCCAGACTCGCGTGCAATCTGTCGGACAGTGCGGTGAGTGCGTGGGGCGTCTTCTTGGCTCAATGCCATGTCTTCCACAATGGCGATGTTTCCATCAGTACGGGCAGTGCGGGGACGACCACTCCCCGCGACGCGATCAACCGATCCATTGCAATCAATCTTTGCCAACAAGTAATCCAGACCTCGTCGTGTCCAGTTTTTGGTCTTAAATTCTCTAAGGAAACGCCTAGAACTGTAACCCTTCAGTTCTCGTAAACTTTTGATCAAAAACTTATCTTCCTTCGAAAACACCATTTTAATCAACGATGGCGCAGCTTAAAATAAACAGTTACGTAACTTATACGACGTCGTAAATAATCGTCTGCCAGCTAATCTAAGGGTAGACTATTTAAAATTAGAAATTTAATAAATAACATCTGTCGCCCTCTAGCGAATTGATTGACAAAATTTAGGCATTATGCCAAATTTTAATTGTTAAAATTTAAGCGTTATATGAGAAATTGGAACATCTGTGTTTAACAAGGTAGTGCGGTGGTATGAGTCAGGTGAGGTGGAAAATTCATATATGGCATAAAATATCAGCCATTTTGCCATCTACCTGCCAAAAGTTATTAAGATTGGTGAAAATTTGACGAAGTTCTGACAGAAACAATTTGGCACAGTTTTTATTGAGACACGGTGTATAATGATTATATATATTATATACGTTTTGCAATTATCATCCACTGCAGATGCACTGTTCAATGCCCATGTTGCCATTGGCAATTGCTAAGTCACTAATCCCTCCTGTTCTTTCTATGATCTGTCGATCCAAAGGTATTAGTTTTTTTTAGTTTAGTTATTACTATACTATCAGTTGCATTCTGTCAGATTGAATGCGATTGCCAACAACAATACAACAATTTATTAGTGGCACAAAAGCTTTGCAGCTGAAACAAGAAAGCTCTCAAAAGTTCAAAGCAAAGAAGTCGCACGACTTGGTTACCTGGGCAGATGTGTAAAGTAAGGTTACATCATTTGTTGCTAAGGCTGCCTGAAACTCGACTTGCATAATGAAGCCTGTATGCATGCTGTCAAAAAACGACTTCTTCAATTCAGACATGGAATTGTGGAATTTCCTACAAAATTATTTGATAGAAGAAATGTGACTTATTTTGGGTTATTCTAATAAAATGTACACGCTTCAGATGTTAATATGGCACTGCCACTTCCCCTTATTTACCGTCCCAAGATGCGCTTGAATTCCTAATTTCCCATCGGGTCCGTCCTTAGAACTCCCGTTCGGTTGATTGCTCGCTTTCATATTATGTACATTCTGCATGCCACATCTCCAGGATCTCCTTCAGCATTCAGTTCAAAGTCCTCGCTATATATACGATATTCAGTCCAAGCGCGACTTTGCATCAAAATTCATTCATTCACTCATTCGAGTATTCATATAGCGCCTCTTCTAGGAAACTACTCGGAGGCGCTCTGATGTCCCCGAGATCTCATTCGCTCTTCTCACTCTACAGCGTATACGACCTTCCCAACGAGCACGACCTCGGACAACTTTGGAAAAAAACTAGATCGTTTCCAACCATTGAGCCTGACCTGTGGATAGAATGCCGTATAGTATAGCCTACTCTCGATTTGTTTCCATTCCCTAGTGGATCTGCTTCTATTCATCTGTCTCTCTGTCTCTCTGTGTCTCTGTATTTCTGTGTCTCTGTATCTCTGTGTCTCTGTATCTCTGTGTCTCTATCTGTCTACTGTGTCTTCCTCACTCTCTCGTCCACGTGCTCACGCAGTGACACTCACACTCTTCCTCTCCTCAAACCATATTTCCACTCTCTAGGTGTTCGAACTGTGAAAGGTGCGCTATTTTGATTGAAAACTGCTGTGAGCTACTAATTTACAATGATGGACAAAATCATGATGCTACAATCAGATGTGAATTATATTATATAAATAAGGCAAAAACAATAGGATCAGAGAAGGACAAATGTTGCTGTGCAGTGATACTCGATAAATAGTTAGGCCTACTGGTTAGTGTTAGTGTCAATTACTGACGTATGGTCACTTAAAATTACATTGCGTAAAGTTACATGAACTTAGCAAAAGCAAGTTTACTTATGTTTACATCGAAACGTGTTTTCGTGTAGATTACAGTGCGCAGTACATCGATGCGAACTTGACCTTTCCATTTCTCGGATACTCCTTTCCAGCGAGATCCATCCACGGATGGATACTTATCCAGCAGGCCATTTCCGCGGGCTATACGACCTTCAACCGCTCCTGGATTGACTACCGCAACGGATTTGGCCAGTACGACGACAACTACTGGTTTGGCAATGAGAAAGTCTACCAGCTGACCACCACCACTTCATCCACATGGAAGCTCCGCGTTGAGGTCCAGTCCAAGGACACCGGGAAATGGTACTCGGCCGAGTTCGAACACTTTCAGCTGTCTAACGAGGTTGCCAAGTACGTTCTCAATGTGTCCGGATATTACGGAGATGCAGGAAACGCCTTCGCAAGTCCGAATAATAGGTTTAACGTTGTTGGAATGAAGTTCTCTACCATGGACTCAGACAACGATAAGTACGCAGGTGGTAATTGCGCCCTGAACGGTGGTTGGTGGTTTAATCAATGTGGTACTTCGGAACTGTGCACCTCGTCCCCTGGTGTGAGGAAATGGGAGACCCTTCAGCTCATGCGTCTCGCTCCCACGTATGAAGTCACAAGCAGCAGAATGATGATCAAGCAGAACTAAACTTGTTTAAATAGCCTATAGTCTACGACAGTCGGATAGTGGTTCTCAAACTTCCGTAGACCACGGACAGGCAAAAATGTTGTTGGAGGCTCGTGGACCACTACTTTAATGGCGTGCGCAAACAAAAACGAGCCACGCCTATAGGCCTATTATAAAAAAAAGACTATTACAGGGTTATTCGTAGGTAGGGATCTGTTTCATTAATTAAAACATATTCCTAATAGCATTTTAGTTATTTTTAGTTATTTTAGTTATTTTAGTTATTTCTCAATTTAATTGTCATTTAATTGCATTTTTAAACTTTGAACTCAAAGTTTCAGACAAGATTAGAAGTTTGTTAATGTTGGCCTATATAGGCCTAAGAGGATCTGAAAAAAAATAGATGACACATTACTCAGATTTTGCGCTAATAATGGAAACATCTGCTCGAAATAAAACACAGAAATCAGAATATCACCACATTTCAAATATAGTGGATCATATTTTTGTGTGAATGGTCGATTCCTTTTTAGCTTGGATGTTCGCATAGGCAACCATTTTGGCTGCTATTACTTTTCGGAATTCTGATTTTCGGTTTTTTCACTCCACCCTAATACATATGCATGGACTGTGCCAGGTTCATGTATTAATATCACAAAATGAGCCAAATCCGGAGCCAAACCGCGAACCGGACGCTTCATAACACAGAGGTTTATTCCGTGCGGCGCATGCGCTCTGACAATGATCAACCTCGTCCTCTTTATTATTAGCCTAATGCAGACTGCAATCAACCGCCATGGTGATTGGTGAAGGCAGGTATAGAGTTGAAAACCAGATGCATGAGATAAGACAATATGAATGGGTGCGTTGACGTTGTTACTCGTCTCCTGGGCAGCGGTATAAACACAGGTGGAATTCTATCAATTGTATGCAGCTTGCATCGGAAAATCAAGTAAGGCAATCGGTAGCAGCCTATAGTGTAGCTGACGTATAGTAGGCCAGGGTTTTACAAGGGAGAGTTAGCCTTCTTTAAGACGTTGCGTTTTCACCGCTGTATATATAGTGTATAAAGTTTCATAGGATCACTGATTAAAACGAATTCGTAATCTACCGCCATCACCACTTTTGTATCTCAACCATGTTCATAATAATAATAATAATAATAATAATAATGACGACAATTTTGATGGCGCCGTAACACAGCACATGCCGTTACAAGGGCGCCTCTACAAACACAAACACAATCTGTCAGATGAACGCCTTAGAAAAAGATATGTCTTGAGTCGAGTTTTGAAAGTTTCAACTGAGTTGGCCGAACGAACAGAGGTAGGCAGACTGTTCCAGCAGCGGAGACCAGCAGTTGAAAAAGCACGCTCCCCGAAGCGTGTCCTTGTCCTCCGCACATACAGATCTCCTTTCACACTTGATATCAGCGCAAGTCCAGCACCTGACGAAGCCGTCTGCATGCAATATGATATGAGGTAGTCCGGTGCAAGCCCATGCAGTGACTTGTAGACCAGCAATGAGAGTTTGTATTCAATGCGGTACGGTACCGGAAACCAATGCAGCACGTCACGCACTAATGGCGTCACATGATCATACTTCCGCCGATTACACACGATCCTTGCTGCTGCATTCAGCACAGACTGTAGTCGATCGTGCAGGTACTTCAGCGCACCAGCCAAAAGATTGTAAAACTGGTCCACCTGAGAAACCACGAAGCAGAAAACAGCTGTTTTTGCAGCCTCGAAGGGCAGTGATCGCACACAGCTTTTGATCCACCGCAGCTGGCGAAAGCATCTGCCCACCGTCAGTCCCACTTGGCGCGTCATGGACATGTCCGTCTGGAATAAGACTCCGAGGTCACGCACCACAGTGGAAGGCCGCACCGATATCCCGCAGATAAACAGAACCGTAGAACATAGAAAAAACTGCAAAAAACCAAATGTAATCGCAAATTTATATAGCGGCTGTGTTATGGCTTCGACCCTGAGGGTGATATCCTTCACCACCGCTACTCCACGTTTATATTGCGACCGAGCCACCCGCAGTAAAGATCCGAGAAATTAATCTCTGACCGACCGGGAATCGAACCCGGGCCGCCGGCGCGGCGAGCGGGCTACCAACCCACTCGGCCACCGAGGATCTCTACACGACGCACTCTAACGCAGGCAGCCACAAGGGGCGCCACGATTACATCATGGTCGGTTATTATTTTCGTATCTTTTATTGCGGTCATTTCATGATCCAAAGTCGTCGTCTTCTCCAAAGTCACGTCGTCATTACCACAGGGTTGTTGCTTGGATGTCTCCTGACCTTCGAAAGCGTCGACTCCAAGTCTTTCCAGGGGACCTACTGTCCAAATGGAACGACGCTGTGCGCTCAGAACAGACCGGATTCCGTCGTTTCGTTGGAACAGTTGGAGACTGGACCGAGTTTTTAGGGTTTTAAGCACTACTCCACTGTGGTACCCATCGTTGACCGCTAAATTTCGGGTTTTCGCCACCCCTCTACCCCACCCCCGCTTCCCCAAAAAACCAAACGTGACCCGCCCCGTAGGGGCGGGTGTGAATGCTGAGTGCTGACTGTGGCCTAATTATAGGCTAATACAATTATTGCAGGCTGCCTGTTCGGTTAGTATAGTTAATATTTCTGTGATCTGCGTTCTTGTGAATAATATTGTTTCAGCTGCATAATTGTACACTGTAACCAGTGTTACCAGTTTCGGTTTGTCAACCGGATGGCTACGGAAATTATTATTGGGCGCGTATGACGTCATGCGGATGATGCGGACTGTTGACTCTTTCTAAAGCGGCAGCGTGAGCGAAAATTGATTAAATCTGTCTTAAAACGCTAATAACTCGAGTTTTAAAGTGAATTAAGAGCTGAAAATAGTCGCGTTGACCTTAAAGTTTGGGTAAGAGCCTTTTCTGTTAAGAGGAGTCAAAATACATCCGTACAAATAAACAAACATATGGAAGGACAAACTTTCGGAATTATAATAAAAGATTGTTTTACTCTTGAAACGCTTTTAGTCACGTTGTAAATTTGCAAACCCATCAGTGAGCCTGTGGACAAAGCGCCCGTTTTGAGGGCTCTTTCCAATTTACTACGAAGGCTTACCCCAGTGGTTTTCAACCTTTCAGCAGTGACGGAAGCCTATAGAAACTCTCATGTGCTCACGGAACACAACGCGTATCATCCGTCGAATTTTTCAAGACACAATTAGGCTATTGCAATAAGAGTAGGCTTATAATACTTCCAGTGTTAGAGTAATTAATTTAGATTTTGTAAGTTGAAACTCTGACTCAAAGATACACTCTATGTTCACTTTTGATGTAGAAAGCATTTCTAATGCAGGGAGACCTAGCCTATCTTATCTTATCTTATCTATCTTATCTTATAAATGGTCAGATAAGATAAGATAAGATAGGCTAGGTCTCCCTGCATTAGAAATGCTCTCTCAGCCGACTTAAGCACTCGAATGTAGTGTAGGGCAAAAAACGATGTGAATAGACAACAACAATTTCAGTGGCGGCGCCAGGATAACAGTTTCGGGGGGGGGCTGAAGCCCGCGGCAAAATATGACATTTCCACCCGCCAAAATTTCCGACGACCTTTTTTTTTAGTCATCGACCAAAATCTTATGAAAATTTTCCATTTTCGCCGCCAAAATTTCTAACGACCTTTTTTATTTAATTTTAATTTTTTTAGTCATCGACCAAAATCTCATAAAAATTTTCCATTTTCGCCGCCAAAATTTCTGACGACCTTTTTTTTTAGTCATCGACCAAGGTCTCATGAAAATTTTCCATTTTCGCTTTTTTTTTTTTAGTCATCGACCAAAATCTTATGAAAATTTTCCATTTTCGCCGCCAAAATTTCTAACGACCTTTTTTATTTTAGTTTATTTTTTTTAGTCATCGACCAAAATCTCATGAAAATTTTCCATTTTCGCCGCCAAAATTTCTGACGACCTTTTTTTTAGTCATCGACCAAGGTCTCATGAAAATTTTCCATTTTCGCTTTTTTTCTTTTAGTCATCGACCAAAATCTTATAAAAAAATTTCCATTTTCGCCGCCAAAATTTCTGACGACTTTTTTTTCAGTCATCACCCGAAAATTGCGGATATTTCAATGTAAAATAATTCAGATGTCCATTTTTTAGGGGGGCTGAGCCTCTTGTAGGGAGTGCTTAGCCCCCCAGACCCCCTAGCGCCACCACTGAACAATTTTAGAGCATTTCGCAGCAGCTACTTTTGACGTTCATGTATGGATAGAATAATTATCGATAGACCCAGATTCAGGGGCATCGATATTAAATACGTTAGCATAAAATTCAATTTAGGTCCAATTCTCGCACGATTCTTAGAGACATACGCGTAATAATTCGCCATCGACAGGCATATGGTAGCTTTTTGTTTTTAAGGCAGCCATTGCAGAAAATTCGACATCGCATTTTCAACTTGTTGAAAACTGCACAATAGATTTTCGCAAATTTTCATGGTGAACATCAAAAAGTCCTGTTTTGCATTCTTCAACTTGGGCTTTCCATTTTTAACTTATTTCCTTTATCAGTAGCGATTTAAACGAGTTCGTATTCCTTTTTCAAACTGATAAGATTCATACAAGAATTAGCCTACTTCTTAAGAAGTTAATTAAGACTGCCCAGCATAGTCTACACTAATAAATTGTTTATTAAAGTAGCCAAAAATCAATGGTACGATCATGGGTGTAATTTGGTTTCAGTTCTTGGAGGGGTTAAAGCCTTCTTGGGGGAGGGGCTAAGCCCGTGAAAAGATCCAATTTACATGTGCACGGTAAAAAATGAATTTGGGTCTTCTTGGGGGGGGACTTAGCCCCCCTAGCCCCCTGATAAACTGCGCCCATGGGTGAGATTTTCTGGAACTTTGTCTAGGCAGTATTTGGAAACAAAATGCAGTCATCTAGATTTCTACGTGACGCACGTCTTTTAAAAGTAGGCATAGGCTACAATTAAGTCATGACTTATGGCTAGAATAATTCGCAAGACCATCTATAGGCTGATGTAGGTCTAGCATTGCGATATAAAATGTGGAAATTCGTTTAGTCTAATTATTTAACACAGAATCGTGTCAAACACAAATGATTGAAAGCTGCAAAGAATTTTACTTTTTGCTAATACTGTGAATTGTGAATTCAATTAATGTTTAAAATTTTTATGTCAAATTGCCGCGGATCCCCTGGCCGACGCTCGCGAAACCCCGGTTGAAAATCACTGGCTTACCCTATATAGTGATACAATCGATCTGCCACTTGGTTGTGTTTCCTCTCACATGCAGGGGCTTCTATCCCCCTAAGCAACCGGGCGCAATATATCTTCTTCCCCCCCCCATTTTCTGGACCTCTATGTATGCAATATAATGCAATCTAGCGCATGCCCTCCTCTAGTGTGGGAATGAAGGTTTGTTTGGAGAGGGACAAACGAGCATCCAGCAGACGATCGCCGAATCATGTGTAGCGCCGAGAAGGGACCTGGTATGGGGAGGTAATGTGCCCCTCCCCATAAGAAATTTTTGCGATTTCCGCATTGCAATTTCAGCATTTCTACGCTGTCCTCTTAGCAAAATTACTCTACTATTTCAGTGGAGGAATTGCTGCTAAAATTGGGCAGCCATATGTTTTGCGCCTCTGATCACTGTGCACTCGAAAGGCGTTACATAAATTTTTAGAGCACATTGCAATACAATAAAATACAACGTAGGTCCTACATTGTAAGCCCACGTAACAATGATGTAGCTTTAATAAGTGTTCAAGGACCAAATTTGACTGTCTAAAATTTGAAAGATAACATTGGAGAGAAGCCATTTAGTTGTGCAAAATAGTATTTGTAGTAACATTATTTTTTTACAAATATAATATGATTGTATTATTTATTAAAATAGTATGGACATAATTATAATCATGTAATAGGAATTTTTTTTATTATGGTATAGGCCTATTATAGCTGTTATAGCACTTCATGTAATTCAAAAATGCAGATAGTAGCCTAACTAAAAACTCAAAGTGTATAAAGTGTATTCATTTTGCTAAAAACTATTAGGCCTACCATTTTGTCCAAATTTATATGGAGGGGAAGTATTTTCTGGGGGGGATCTTCCTCCTAGTGATGCCTAGATTGAACGCTGCCCTCCATGTCCGACCTTCCCCCCAACCGACGTGAATTTTGGCTGTCTTCTGATTCCCCCCCTATTTTTTATTGGGCGCAAGCTGCGCCCGCCATGTATAGGGATAGAAGCCCCTGCTCACATGGCTGCTAATAATTAAGACTCGCTTTACATGTTGTGTTCGCCATGGCACAAGCGCCGCCCATTAATAATTAAGCTCAGGTCAACTCACACCAGACAAAAGGCGCAGTCTACGTACTTTAAAAATTGTGCAAACAGAACATTAGCCTATACTTGTTTTTGCTTCAACGCTCTGGGTGACTGCGTTCCAACATTGGAGCGTGGAGACTGCGACGATCCGTTGAAACCTATAGTGTGACTTCTATAGGGTTGACGTGTTTTCACCGAGCTTGCGTCTCGCTAAGGCAATGTAGCATATAACAATCCCTATTGATCGGTGAGTCGACGTTGACGACCATGCTATTTCAAAACTGAGTCTATTCTACATGCACGGTATAGGTATACTATAGCTGTGCTGTCGTAGATTGCGTGGTGCAGTAGTTGTCATGCTGATGGCTAATAAACAAAACGGGGACATCACTGGAAACCCTTAGACCTACGTAGAGATGAAAAGCAAGAGATTTTTCCGATCTGCAAACTTGCCACCACACTTTAAGGTAGACACATGGAACATAACTTTTAGAGATATACACTGTAGATAGAGACACATCAAACCATTTGAAGCCTCGTCAATGGACCGTGCTAGTTCGATATTTAGATCCATAACTGAAATGCTCCAGCGCCAGAAAGCTAACCACAAACCTCTGACACAGAAACAGCGCAAGGGACGCAGCATAAACGGTTTAACCAATGACTAGTCCCGTCCTCATTTCAAACAGGTTCAAGGTTGGAATTAATCATTACCAAGGCATAAAGGCAGTGCGGAGCTCACAATGAAATTGGACTAGACAATGTGATTGGATGCTCCTATTGCAACGTGACTCGTCTCCATGGTAACTGTATACACGCCGAGTTCTATACATATACAGGGTGGGCCATAAAAAAGTAACCCCCTACGGTTTTTAGCCCATATCTTGGCCAAACATAAGAATTTTTAAATGAAACTTTACAGTCTTAAAGGCAATTCATATTTACGTACAGTGGTCAAATTTAAACAAAATATTTCAAACAGAACAAAGGTTATATCACTTTTAGTAAGGCCACCCACCGTTTTTTGACGATTCAAAAACGCGATGCAACAAAAAGTAACAAAAAAAGAGTTTAATTATTCTGGCCAATATCTTGGCCGGAAGTAAGCCTTTCGAAATGAAATTTTACAGGTTTAAAGACAATTCATATCTACACCTGATGGCCAGATTTCATCAAAATTATTCAAACAAAACAAAAGTTATATCACTTTTAGTGAGGCTATCCACCGTTTTGTGACGATTCAAAAACGAAACGCATTTTTTGTTTTTTTTGCTAATATCTTGGTCAGAAGTAAGAATATCAAAATGAAATTTTACAGGATTAAAGACAATTCATATATACAAATGATAGCCAGATTTCATCAAAATATTTCAAACCCAACAAAAGTTATACCACTTTTAGTGAGGCCGCCTACCGTTGCGTTCCGTTTTTGAATCGTCAAAAAACGGTGGGTGGCCTCAAGGGCGGATACAGGAATTTTCGAGGGGGGAGGCCAAAATTTGTGGTCTTGTGAGACAGGAGAAAAAAATTTAATCACCGACCAAATTTCCCGGAAAAAAAATACCATTTCATCCGCCGAAAAAACTGATGACCTTATTTTAATTTTTTTTATTGTTTTTTAGTCATCGACCAATTTTTCGGGAAAAAATACCATTTCATCCGCGAAAAAAACTGATGACCTTTTTTTTCTTTTCCTTTTTTTTCTTTTTTAGTCATCGACCAATTTTTCGGGAAACATCCGCCGCTGAATCGACGGGGGGGGGGGGCCAAGTCCCGTGCGATTTTGTAATAGAGGGCCTGATGTCCTGTTTTTCTCTCCCACTGCATTTATTTAATAGCTTGTTGAAACCAAATGGGGGGGCCACGTCCCATGCAATTTTTAAATGGGGGGGCCATGGCCGGATTGCCCCTCCTCTGGATCCGCCCCTGGGTGGCCTCACTAAAAGTGGTATAACTTTTGTTGGGTTTGAAATATTTTGATGAAATCTGGCTATCATTTGTAAATATGAATTGTCTTTAATCCTGTAAAATTTCATTTCGCTGTTCTTACTTCTGACCAAGATATTAGCAAAAAACTAATTTTTGTTGCGTTTCGTTTTTGAATCGTCAAAAAACGAGGGGTGGCCTCGCTAAAAGTGTTATAACTTTTGTTCTGTTTGAAATATTTTGTTGAAATTTGACCATTGTACGTAAATATGACTTTAAGACTGTAAAGTTTCACAAAAAAATTCTTATGTTTGGCCAAGATATAGGCTAAAATCCGTAGGGGGTTACTTTTTTATGACCCACCCTGTATATATATATACATCTTGCATCGGAGATCAAATGAAACACTTACCAATTCTGCGTTTCTCTGGCGTGTAGCTGGCATCTACAAAGTCGACGTTTTGCAATAGAGATAGTTAGCATTCGTTCAGAAGCCTGCATTGTCGCTATAGGGTTTCACGAGATCACTCAACAAAGGCAAATCGGCAGATGCCACTGGTGTACCACTTCTAAATCCTCAGCCATGTTCATGTTCGGTAATTTTCGGGCAGTGTATTGCGGTGATTTCATGATCCAAAGTCGTCGTCTTCTCCAAAGCCACGTCGCCATTACCACAGGGTTGTTGCTTGGATGTCTCTTGACCTTCGAAAGCGTCGATTCCAAGTCTTTCCAGGGGACCTACTTTCCAAACGGAACGACGCTGTGCGCCCAGGACAGACCGGATTTCGTCGTTTCGTTGGCACAGTTGGAGACTGGACTGAGTCCGGCAGAATTGCACCTTCGGAATGTGAGGGGATGTGCTTGGCATTGCCAGAACAACGGAAACTGTACCAGCTTCAACTTTAATGGGATGAAGAGTCAGTGCGAAGAGTTCTATAGAGACCCCGTCAACTATGCAATCACCGACTGTTGTACCTATTTTCAGGCAAGTCATTTAGTTAGTTAGTCAGTCTACTCGGTCAGTCATTTAGTTAGGGGTGATTTGCTCCTCTGGACTTGAACCTCTGGACAGAAACATTTGGACATACATTTCTGAACGTATACACTTCTGGACATACATTTCTGGACTAACACTTCTGGACATACATTTCTGAACGTATACACTTCTGGACATACATTTCTGAACGTATACACTTCTGGACATACATTTCTGAACGTATACACTTCTGGACATACATTTCTGGACATACACTTCTGGACATACATTTCTGAACGTATACACTTCTGGACATACATTTCTGAACGTATACACTTCTGGACATACATTTCTGAACGTATACACTTCTGGACATACATTTCTGGACATGCTCTTTAGATCTGTTAGGCAATCAGGCTTCCGCCTCTATGGGAAGTCGTATACTTAGCAATCGTCATAATGAAAATATTGATGCACAGTGTACTTCGCACTAAGGCAATGTGTTTGAGCTAAAATAAACTAACGTTCGAGTTGTTGGTTTCTGTACACAGAACGCAGTCTATGATGGAAACTGCAGAAGTGACATCAGTAAGTACTTCATGCTCTTATTCAGGGCTTACAGAAAGCTTTCTTGAATTTTTATGATACTATTCAGTATACAGGGTGCCCCAAAGAAGACCCCTTTAAGTTTTTTGCCAATATCTTGACCAAAAGAACGAATTTCGAAATGAAATTTTACAGGCTTATAGACAATTCATATTTACACATCATGGCCAGATTTCATCACCATCGTCATCATCGTCGTCGTCATCATCAAATCACATTGAACTGGTTTATGCACTAAACTAGAGGTGACTTTGCTCTATATATAGATGCTGCGGCAGCCACAGGACAGGCGATGATCCGAGCGTCCTGTTGTGCCTTGCCCTTCACCTTCAATGGACAGGTGGAGTATGGATGCACGAATAGGACCCCAGACAACGAGATCCTCGAATGTCCAGTCTCCAATTCGACGTGGATGACTTGTCTGCCTCCGGCTGGTAGGACAAGGACAAGGACAAGGACAAGGACAAGGACAAGGACGAGGACAAGGACGAGGACAAGGACGCCTCTATAGTATAGACATGGTAGCAAAGTTATAAGGCAAACTAGAATGAACAGAGGAAGGCATCGTGGAATAAAGAAGATTCTAATAATACATGTGCAACATTGTACATGATACATTATACGAGGCGGTGTGATTTGTATTGGAGGCGAAGAGAATTCAGACCGAAACGGTGATAAAGCATGGAATAGGATAATAGGCAATGCCACACAATGTGACATGGTGCATGAGCGATCTGAGAGGCGTGGCATGTATAGTTGTATAATGCTGATTGCTACACGCAGCGTACGTAGGCCTATGACTTTCTATTATAAAATTCCATGACAAATTGTCGCAAGACAAAATGTCGCAGTCACAAATTGTGACTCACAATATGTCAAAAGACAAAATGTCGCCGACAAAATGATACTATTGTAAATGAGAAATACTAGTTTATTTTAATAATCGTCTATTTAAGAAAACAATCGAATGAACTGGTTAATAGTAGTGTCAATGAACACACATTCCAACTCAAATATCAACGAAGAAAGCATGGGCGCCCGCAGAAATATTTTTTAGTAGCAAGAGCTTGAAAATGCAAAGCTGGAAATTAAGAATACGGGTGTTTTTCAAAGAGGTTTCTTACGCAAATTTCTCAATTTCGCTTTGTGTATCGTTTTTAATACGAATAGTTTCCTTAGAAATTTGTTAAAAATCAAAAGGTATATAGATGTTAAAAAGTAATTTCCTAAAAGTACGCTATATAAGTCCATAGAATGAACGAATGAATAAATGAACGAAAAATAGGTGTCAGTTTTCAAGGGGCAAGTGCTCCTTTAGCTGCTTCTAAAGTGCCACTCGAAAGCCAATCGCAGGTCACCAGCTTTTTCACATGTGCTGCATCGAGTTGGAAGCCTATTCCAAAGAGTAGTCAGAAAGAGGTCCGAGTCTGGTAGCCAGAGGGCCAGAGAAACTGTTAATGCGGGTGTCGTTTAGGAAGGTGGAGGATCCGAGGATCAGATGAGTATGGGTATCAATTCTTTTGAACAGATCTCCTTGTCAGTTGTGGGTGTAAATCCTGTGGCGCTATAACCAGAGCCCCTTATCCAAGTTAATCTACAATTTGACCTCCCTGGATTCTGTACTGGCAGCAGCTTGTAAAATGGAAAAAATGGAGCCTGGTTTATAGCAGACTTGGTTTATATAATTACAATGCTGGTGCACAAGCAGATCTCCCTGATATAATTTTAGTGTACCTTGAGAAATTTCAAATTTTTGCATTAGTAGGCCTTTTTTGCAGTTGTGATTATTTACACCACAGCTGGACTACACTCAAGTAGGCCATAATCGATAGGCCTGCTGTTTGCATACACGCCAGGAGGAGGGTTGAAAGCCAATGGTCATTGTTACAGTTTTTAGAAAGAGCTTGAACATGCAAGGCAGAGAGTTATAACAGCATGTTTATTTCTATAGAGATCTCTAAATGCAGATTTCTGACTTTCACTATCTGTATCATTCGTATCACTGATGCATTAATGCAAAGAAATTTGTTAAAAACCCAAAAGTAGTAGTTAAAAACATAGGTGTCAATTTTCCATGGGGGGGGCATGTGACCCTTGCCTCTTTGTGCGGGCACCCATGGAAGAAAGTTAAAAAAACAGAAATACATAGCCACAACATTGATATTAAGAATAATTCTTACGATGTCTACCAAATACTGAATGGAATCTGTTTTTGTAATCGGTGACTATAGTGCGTAGTGCTTCGCTGACTCTCACATAGGCCTTCTTCTTTCCGGGTGGAATTCCAAGTTCCAGTTGACGACGAGTGCCATACTATGCCGCACTTGGTGAAGTTTCCGAACAAGTTTGGTTACTGTTGGATGGGCAAATCCAACAACGTTGTTCAAGACATTGTGCCATCCTTCAACGTCATTGTTGCTTCGCGACAAGTGCTCCGGCACACACGTGTAGGCCTATTAGTTTCAAAGTGCTATTGCAAACCTTGGCTGCCCTCGCCGACCCCTTCGCTATCGTCCAATGAGAATGATTACCTTCGAGTAAATCCAAGACACAATCAATTTTGCGATACGCTGGTTGTTCGATAAGGTTTTTCAAATGTTCTGTTGACATCGAGGGGGAAACGAAGACACTTAGTCCACGACATTATTTTTGTCCAGGACATTTTGTCCCCGACAATTGGTCGGCGACAGTTTGTCTAGCGACATTTTGTCAGATCACCTTTTGTAAAGGATCTGTTCCTACATCTGTATCTCTGCATCTCCGTGTCTCTCTCTGTCTGCCTTCCTCATTCTCTCGCTCACTTACTCACTCACGCTCTCCCTCTTAAGGTTATCAGTTATTACTCCTGCATGGGAGTTCTCACTGCTATGCATGTGCATGTACGGTACCGAGTGGCCATTGTTATGAGCGGCGCTGTATGAGCTACTAATTACATTACAATGATGGACAAATGATATTACACACAGATGTGAATTCTATAATAGGCCAATATTAAATGAATTAAGTAATAAGAATCATATTTAGGCACTAGCTGCACCCGGCCAAGTGTTGCTGTGGCTGAAAAGACTCTCCCTCCCACCCTGCCTCTCTACCTTCCTTCCCCTGCCTTCCCTCTCCTCCCCTCCACTACTATCCCCTCCCCTTCTCTGCCCTTCCCCTGCCTCACACCCTCCCTCCCGTTTCCTCCATCCATCTCCTCGCTCCCTTCCCTCCCCTTTCTCCCTTCCCTCCCTCTTCCTCCCGCTCCCTCCCCTTTCTTCCTCACTCACTCCTCTCTTCCTCTCCTTTGTCCCTCCGTCCTTCGTCCCTCCCCGTCCGTTGTCTGTCCCTCCGCCCGTAAAACTTTCCGATATCCTTGATTTTGTAAAAACCGACAGTTACATACATTCGCTATATACAGACGCGCAAAGAAGCATATAAAAACCCGCTCGTATTGTTGTGTGAAATTTTGAAAGCAATAGGTCAAGAAGTTTCCGAGATCGTTGATTTTGTAGAAAGCTATCA
Source organism: Lumbricus terrestris (assembly GCA_949752735.1). Lineage (NCBI taxonomy): Eukaryota > Metazoa > Annelida > Clitellata > Crassiclitellata > Lumbricidae > Lumbricus > Lumbricus terrestris. The sequence continues at coordinate 43,767,867 of OX457041.1, forward strand.
ATGCGCTATAAAATGCCGCACGTTATAAAAAAAAGGCCGCATTGTAAGCAACGTGGGATGGAAATTGAAATCGGAATCGCTGGAGTGGAATTAAAAGTTGTGTTTTTTGTCGCAAAGATTGCGCTTTTCCCAAAAGGCATTATAAATACCCGCTTATGTTCGAATGGAACGGTTTGCAAAAATTTTCAAAAACAATCGGTCACGAACTTTCCGAGTTCCGAGGTAACAAACAGCCTTTTACATTTCTATTTATATAGATAATATGAAAAGACCAATGCAATCGTTGTGCAATGTGCAATGTGCGGCCGATTATAGGCTGTGCCAAAATAGTCGCTAAAGTTATTGTGTGAATTACTAAACGATGGTCACATAAAGTGACACCGTGTAAACTAGCTTTAGCAAAAGAAGGTTGCATAAGTTTACATCGAAACGTGTTTTCGTGTAGATTACAGTGCGCAGTACATCGATGCGAACTTGACCTTTCCATTTCTCGGATACTCCTTTCCAGCGCGATCCATCCACGGATGGATACTTATCCAGCAGTCCATACCCACGGGCTATACGACCTTCAACCGCCTCTGGACGGACTACCGCAACGGATTTGGCCAGTACGACGACAACTACTGGTTTGGCAATGAGAAGGTCTACCAGCTGACCACCTCCACTTCATCCACCTGGAAGCTCCGCGTTGAGGTCCAGTCCAAGGACATCGGAAAATGGTACTCGGCCGAGTTCGAACACTTCCAGCTGTCTGACGAGATCACCAAGTACGTTCTCAATGTGTCCGGATATTACGGAGATGCAGGAAACGCATTCGCAAGTCCGAATAACAAGTTTAGCGCTGTTGGAATGAAATTCTCTACTATAGACTCAGACAACGATAAGTTCCCGGGTATTAATTGCGCCCTGAACGGTGGTTGGTGGTTTAATCAATGTGGTAATTCGAGCCTCTGCACCTCGGACCCTGGTATGAGGAAATGGGAGACCCTTTCGCTCATGGGTCTCGCTACCATGTATGAAGTCATAAGCAGCAGAATGATGATCAAGCAGAACTAAACTTGTTAAAATATAGGCCTACGACATTTCATTGCTATGTAGCATATGTACAGAGTGGTCCAGCATAAATGAATCAGCTTTGCGTGCATACAACTCCGCCAATTTTGGAATTCATTTATACTTAGTGTGCCATTTTAGAGACATTTCAATTTAGTATTTGCGTTGAAAACGTCAAACTGTTACTACTTCAGGTCTTAAGAAAATGCTCGGAACAGCGCTTGCCGCCATATTTTGTTGCCATTACCGACGCAATCATTATGGCCACGTTTCCCCTGGGTATTTCACATGTCGTTTTTTGCTAACACGATCGTGTAGGCTATAAAATTATAGAATACACGATCTTTAATTTTTGGGTGTTTGTGGGAGTCTCTAGTCTCTACCATGAATATATTCTCATCCCTAAACCATGTTTGTTAAATTCTATCAACAACCGTAAGTCACCTGCCATGCATTGCTTCAGACGCTTGCGCCAGCCGTTTCATATCGACGGAGTTGGAAAGTTGTTGGACTTCAAGTCGACGGATAGCTTAAACTTTAGATAATCTTTTCCATTGCGTTTTGCGGTGCTTAGAAGTCTATATGTAAGACTGCCTGTTTTCGAGTTGAATTCCAGGGAAGATTTGCTTGTAGGGCCTACTCGGTGACCCAGTCAATGTCTAGATTGCAAATTTACTCGGACACACCAACAATTAATGGATGTGCGCGCAGTGCTCGCCGATTCCCATGGTTTGCGAGTAGAAGGTCCTGCTAATTTTATTTCAGCCTCTGTTAAGAAACTCGTTAATGATTTCAAACGAATTAAGTCCCTTACCAGTTCGTAAAATTCGAATCAGAACGCCAAAGGCACAACATTGCGTCTCAAATGACAACTAAATATGATAGCTATAATAGCGCTGTTCGGAGCGTTTTATTTTATTAAACCCTAATGCGTTTTATTTTATTAAACCCTAAGCTAGTACCAGCACAACTTTTTCAGAACAAATAGTCTACTGGATTGAAGTAGGTTTACGTTTAATGTGACACATGAGGTATAAATAAATTGCACAAATTGACGGATTTATACGCATGCAAAGTCAAGGGCGGATCCAGAACGTTTCGGAGGGGGAAAATTTTCAGTCTTGTTGGTGGAACAGAGGAAAAAATGTTGTGATTTGGATTGACGACCTTTTTTTAGCCATCGGCCAATTTTCCGGGGAAAAGATACCAATTCATCCGCCAAAAAAGTTGATGACTTTTTTTAGTCATCGGCCAATTTTCTGGGAAAATAAGATACCATTTTTTCAACCGCTAAGTCGAACAGGGGGCCACGCCCCGTAGGATTTTTTTGATGGGGGGCCTGATGTCCTGTTTTTCTCTCTCGCTACATTTATTTAATAGCTTGTTGAAACCAAATGGGGGGCCACGTCCCATGCAATTTTTAAATGGGGGCCATGGCCGGATTGACCACCTGGATCCGTCCCTGTGCAAAGTTGGTACATTTATGCTGGATCCTGCACCATTTATAATATTGGCTGCAATCGGGACCCTCTAAATGTGAATCTGCCGGAAACTGGGTTAAAGCTACCAGAATTGTGGGGGTTAAATAGAGCTCACATTATCATTCCTACCCTCGTCCGATGTTGAGACAAACGATTTCTTTTGATGGAACCAGTTAGAGAAAAAAAATTGAGAGACAAGCCAACGTGAGAAACCTATGAACATCAAAATGGTTTCTGCATGTTTGAGTAAATTAGCCTATTTTCTGTGTCAGCGACAGTCACTCGTATGGAAACAATCGAAGCCGTGACGATTTCTGGCAGATTCCAAATGGCATCAAAACTTAAAATAACAAATAAGGAGTTAAAACTAAGACATTAGATTCAATTTTGAACTGTGAGCGAGAAACAATAAATAGCCTATACAATAATCATGATATTAATGACAGTCTGTAAATGTTGCTTTCGGTTCTGAAGTGTATGAAGTAGCCTATATGTTTATTTTTAGTGCACGTAAAATTTAACTATACTTTTAACTATGTGTAATTGTGAATGACTTTTCTTTACTATTTCTTCACTCCTGGACAACAATCTATGCTTTAATACACTATTTTCGGATATATAAAGCGCATTTCACAGTACAACCTATTCAGAGGTGCTCACAGTGCGAAGAACCGCTGGAAAAAGAAAAGTTTTAAGACAGCGGGCGGACAGTAATTCCTCCAGATAAGATCTGAGTACGAATTACAACAAGGAGGCCATTCCAAAGCAAAGGGCCGACTGAAGAAAAGGCACGATGCTGCGATGTGGCAATCCGATACCGTGGTGCAAAAAGGTCATGACGGTTTAAAGAGTTGAGAGGACGTCCAATGGTAGTTGAGATAGGCCGGCTAATAAGATCACAGAGGTAGCGAGGCGCTTGACACAACAAAGACTGACGCTATTTGTACAACAATATATATTATATGAGTATTTATATAAAATTAAACTATTCTTACAACTGTCTTCTGAAATGTTTGATATTTTCTGAAAAAATACAAAAAAAATTAAACTTAAAAAATGTATAAGAGGCGTCAAAAAGTTTTCAGGACAACGACCAGATTAAATCCATGTTGATTTGTCTTGCTGAAGAATCGTGAATTACAGAAATACCCATAAACCATTTCCAGATGTGACGTCATTATTTTCTGCACTTTAATAGGATAATTTTGTGTGAACATCCCAAACAGTGATAGCAAATAAGCAACAGATGGGGCCTTAAGACAAAGATTTCTAAGGACTGCCTTTCATACACTGTCCAAGTAAAAACTGGGTGGATTTACCGCCCTGTGCAGAGCCAATCATGCAACATAGACTTATAACACCAGTGGTGGTTCTTCAGAGGGATACCCAGGGGACAAGTGCGCAACCTACTGAATAAATGGCCCCCGATGCCCCCCCAATCTTATCACAACATTGCCGTAAAATCCATTTTCTACTTTCATATATCTCAAGTCATGACTTACTTATTTGCTTTAACATGATAGGCTACATGAAGAAATCAGATAATATTTTGTCTTGTGGTATTTCCGCAGACATCACCTACTTACTCGCTTAGAGTCTTACATTGCTCTCAATTATATTTTTGGCGCAGAATCTACGTTCTGGTATCGTATCAGTGACGAGATTGAGCTGCATGACATTGTGATCAAATATACATTCGTGCGCACTTTCTCTCACTGTGTCAAGTTGCTTCAAGAGGAGCAATTTTCCAAACGGAACGACGTTGTGTGCCCAGGACAGACCGGATTCCGTCGTTTCGGTGGAACAGTAAATTGTTTATTAAAGTAGCCAAAAATCAATGGTACGATTTTCTGGAACTTTGTCTATAGGCAGTATTTGGAAACAAAATGCATTCATCTAGATTTCTACGTGACGCACGTCTCTTAAAAGTAGGCTAAGAAGGTCTACAACTCATGACTTATGATTCGAATAATTCGCAAGACCCTCTATAGGCTGATGTAGGTCTAGCATTGCGATATAAAATGTGGAAATTCGTTTAGCCTAATGAATAGGCCTACTCATTATTTAACACAGAATCGTGTCAAACACAAATGATTGAAAACTGCAAAGAATTGTACTTTTTGCTAATAGCCTACCGTGAATTGTGAATTCAATTAATGTTTTAAATTTTTATGTCAAACAGCCACGGAACCTCTGACCGACGCTCGCGGAACCCCGGTCGAAAATCACTGGCTTACCCTATAGTTATACTGTACAATCGATCTGCCGTTTGGTTGTGTTTCCTCTCACATGTCTGCTAATAAATTCAGACTCGCTTTACATGTTGTGTTCGCCATCGCACAAGCGCCACCCAAAAAAAATTAATAACTAAGCTTAGGTCAACTCACACCAGACAAAATGCGCAGACTATGTACTTTAAAAATTGTGCAAACAGGACATTGTTAGCCCATACTTGTTTTTGCGTCAACGCTCTGCGTGACTGCGTTCCAACATTGGAGCATCGAGACCGCGAAGATCCGTTGAAACCTAGAGCGTGACTTGCATTATAGGGTTGACGTGTTTTCAATGAGCTTGCGTCTCGCTGGGGTAATGTAGCCAAGAACAATCCCCATTGATCGGTGAGCCGACGGTGACGACCATGCTATTTCAAAACTGTGTCTATTCTACATGCACGGCAGATAGAACACAGCCGCGCTGCATGTCGTAGATTGTGTGGTGCAGTATAGACAGTGGCGTAGCCAGGAATTTATGATGGTGGAGATGGGGGCTTTATGGCCTGGTCGGATGCACTTTCTGACACCAACCCAACAGTATTACAGTAAAAAAAAGGGAATAAAGTAACAAAGGGAATAAAGTGAGAAAACCAATTGTTAATACAAGCAATTGTTTTGTTTTCTTATTTAGGTGTATAAATAACCATTAAAAACTTTTTTCCTAGGCATATAGGGTGGGGGGGTAAGGTTTAACCCCGAAATCCATTGTTTACACCACTGAGTTTAGATGTCGTGATGATGACTAATAAAAAACCGGGGACAGGACTAGAAACCATTACCCAGAGATGAAAAGCAAGAGATTTATTCTGATCTGCAAACTTGCCACCACACTTTAAGGTAGACATAGTTATGGAACACAACTTTCATCGATATATATATATATATATATATATATATATATATATATATATATATATATATATATAGAGAGAGAGAGAGAGAGAGAGAGAGAGAGAGAGAGAGAGAGAGAGAGAGACGTCAAACCATTTGAACTTTTGAATTCTCGTCCATCGACCGTTCTAGTTCGATATTTAGATACGGTAACTGAAATACGCCAGCGCCAGAAAGATAACCGCAAACCGCACCCTCTCTGACACAGAAGCAGCGCAATGGACGCAGCCTATATGGTTTAACCAATGATTAGCCCCATCCTCATTCCAGACAGGTTCAACTCTAAACATCACACACCTTAACCGTCCATCTATCTGCCTGCCTGACTCTCCGGACTTGATCCGCTGCCTATCAATTTTGTTTTGATTAAGCGCCTGTGAATAAGCTGGTTCCCTCGACTTGGCTTTTGTGGGCGCTGTAGAAATATCAGATTACGTTTACGATTACGAAGGTTGGAATTAATAATTACCAAGGCATAAATGCAGTGCGGAGCTCACGATGAAATTGGACTAGACACTGTGATTGGGTGCTCCCATTGCAACGTGACTCGTCCCCATGGTAACTGTATACACGCCGAGTTCCATAGATACATCATGCATAGGAGATCAAATGAAACACCAATTCTGCGTTTCTCTGGCGTGTAGCTGGTATCTATAAAGTCGACGTTTTACAATAGAGATAGTTAGCATTCGTTAAGAAGCCTGCAGTGTCGTTATAATATAGTGTTTCACGAGATCTCTCAACAAAGGCAAATCGGCAGATGCCACTGGTATACCACTTCTAAACACTCAGCCATGTTCATGTTCGGTAATTTTTGCGGAGTTTATTGCGGTGATTTCTTGATCCGAAGTCGTCGTCTTCTCCAAAGCCACGTCGTCATTATCACTGCAGGGTTGTTGCTTGGATGTCTCCTGACCTTCGAAAGCGTCGACTCCAAGTCTTTCCAGGGGACCTACCTTCCGAACGGAACGACGCTGTGTGCCCAGGACAGACCTGATTCCGTCGTTTCGTTGGCCCAGTTGGAGGCTGGACTGAGCCCCGCAGAATTCCACCTTCGGGATGCGAGGAGATGTGCCTGGCATTGTCAGAACAACGGAAACTGTACCAGCTTCAACTTTAACGGGATGCAGAGTCAGTGCGCAGAGTTCTAAAGAGACCCTGTCGGCTACACAAGCAGCGATTCTTGCACCTATTTTCAGGCAAGTCATTTAGTTAATTAATTAGTCGGTTAGTTAGTTAGGCCAATTTGCTTCCTTGCATGGACTTAAACCTCTGGACATACATTTCTGGACATACATTTCTGGACATACATTTCTGGACATACATTTCTGGACATACATTTCTGGACATACATTTCTGGACATACATTTCTGGACATACATTTCTGGACATACACTTCTGGACATACATTTCTGGACATACATTTCTGGACATACATTTCTGGACATACACTTCTGGACATACATTTCTGGACATGCACTTCAGATCTGTCAGACAATCAGGCTTCCGCCTCTATGAGAAGTTCGCATATACTCAGCAATCGTCATAAACATAAATAAAAAATATTGATGCAAATGCACTGTACTTCGCTCTATGGCAAAATGTTTGAGCTAAAATAAACTAACGTTCAAGTTGTTGGTTTTTGTACACAGAACGCAGTCTATGATGGAAACTGCAGACGCGACCACAGTAAGTAGGCCTACTTCATGCTCTTATTCAGGGTTTACAGAAAGTTTTCTTGAATTATTATAATGATGAATATCACGAAAAATCAACGAAGCCAACTGTAGTGAGGGAGGAGTCGCCGATGATGTTTATAACTATGTACTGTTTTATGACACTAAAGTTGGCCTAATCATCATAATCATAGGCCTAGATCATTTCTGTGAACACTTAGCCTAATAGTCATTGCCGATTAAAGAGAGAGATAGAGAGAGAAAGAGAGAGACAGACAGACAGAGAGATACAGAAAGATGCAATGGGCGGGCAATCGGAGATGCTGCAGTTGCCCCAGGGTCCAGAGAGGGATGATTGGCAGGTGGAAGAAATGGGTTAAGACGGGACGCGACAGGAGAGCAGGGATCATTCGCCGGGGATAATTGACGGTAGAGCATTGGCCGCAAGGAGGCGAAGGGATCACGCACGAACGACAGGCCAAGAAGCGCCCGGAGAGCTCGTTATAGCATCTCTTAAACGGGTGACTTGGGAAGATAGAGGGGCCTGGAGCGAGTGAGGCGATGGAAGAATAGTTTTACGACAAGTGTAATCGCTAGTTTGCGTGTATAATTATATGATGTAAATACGTGAAGTCGATGATAACTGTCACCAAGAAAGATTGAAAACTGTTTCGGGTTAATTCTCTGTGCGATTGAAGTTGAACGATAACCCACGTGCTACGCTGCAACTAAAGTCCCCCGAAGATTTAGCCTGCTGCTCAATTAGCACCGCTCGCCACCAAGACTGAAAGAGTACGAACAACAATCGTCTCTTCCAGTACATTGTGCCAGCTGGGATTTTGTTCGAGAAAGCAGAACTTCAACGCTGCTGATCTCAGACAATTTTTAACGGAGCAGAGACTTTGTGCGACGACAGCAACGATTGACAAAGAGACGAAGCGGAAGAACGATTCCAGACAAACGGAGAAGCAGACGAGAAAGCGACATTTGACGGCGGACGATTCAGTCGGACTCCACGAGGACTGATCTCATTGGACGCGGCGGATTCTTTGGAACTACACGTCCGGAGAGATTGGTGACAGGAGGACGACAACAGACAGGACGTCTGATCACCGGAGCAAAGGACTCGGACGATCGCTGATTCGCTGGAACAAGGATTCAGACGATCGCTGGAACAAAGGAGGCGGACGATCAACGGACAAAGGATTCGGACGATCACCGGAACGAAGGATTCGGACTGGACATCAATTGATGCCGGACAACTTGGAGCTCTGGGAGATCTTTCCATGCTGTAGTCGTGCGGAGAAGTCGGAGAGAGCGACACATCCAAGACACCTGGAGAAACACCTGGTGAGCACGAGCCATTTTGTTTGACTGCTCATAGTCACTTGGTGCTGTTAATGTTTGTAGTCTGAATGGTGTTTGCGGGAGAATTGTTTGTACTGCAGAGTCAGTAATTGATTTATTGGAGAATGTGGTTGTAAAGCACGAAAGGTGCGAACTACTGATTGCTGTGAAGCGCTCCGGAGCTCATTTTATTGCGAGCGGAGTCTGCATGCTAACTGATGAACTTGTTGTGTTTGTTATTGATGAACGAAAGGGGTGATTGAAAATAACCCGTTCTGTGAGAAAGACTGCTTTTGAATTTATTGTTTTGTGTAGTAGCGTTTCGAAGGTTAATCGAACCTCGTGTGTTTTTGAACTAGTTTATTTGTTGTACTTTGGTTCTTCTGCTTAAAATGTTTGAGAGAATGAAGAAAGCAGAGTTGCAGGAAGAGTGTAGACATAGAGGCATAGATTGTGAAGGCCTAGATAAAAGGGCCATGATCGAAAAGTTGAGGGAAAATGAGGATCCATCAGGTGCTGACGATGGATTGGATGAATACGAGGATGCAGACCAGGCTAGCGTTAGCGAAAGCCAGACGAGGCTTGAACTAGTTCGGGCGGAAGAGAGGCGGTTGCATGCGGAAAAAGAAAAGATGACGGCGGAACGAGAAAAGATGCAGATGGAACTAGATCTTTTGCGTGAAAAGGCAAACTTGGGTTTACTACAGCCAAACCCTTCATTTTCTGTTGGTGACCCCGTTGGTCCGTCGGTTTATTCTAAGCTACCAACCATGCACGAAGGAGAAGATATAGTGTCTTTTTTCCATGTGTTCGAGAAGATTGCCATTCTGCAGGGAATTGAGGAGAACAAGTGGGCTAAGCTACTTCCGGCTTTGCTTAACTCGACAATGAGGGTGCATTATAACAGGCTTTCCTATGATACCTGTTCCAACTACAGGGATACCAAACGCTCACTGCTCCAAGCATGTAGGCACAATGCAAAATTTTATTTGGACAAATTTAAATGCATGCATAGAGCAGGGAAACAGTCTTATATGCAATTTTTAGGCGAGTTGAATGATGTGTTCGATAATTATCTTGAATGCAAAGAGATAAATGATTTTGAATCCTTAAGGGACGACATTATCATGGAGAGATTAAGAGACTCTCTTGCGAGTGATTGTCGCTATTTTATTGAAGCACGGAAGCCTAAAAGGGCTGTTCAGGTCGTTGAATTTGCAGATTTACATTTTGAATGCACCATTGAAGGTCGCAAATCAGGCCATGGTGATCAGAGACAGAACAACAAGTTCAGAGCGCTCAATTCTGATCAGAAAGGAAACCCTTGGGAAAGGAGACCCACGAGCATGAACAAAGAATCATTTGTAGACAGCACCAATAATAGGCCGTGGGATGCAAGCCAAATGCATTCGGCGCAAGGGGGCAGGACAAGCTACCAACAACAGACGTTCAATCGTCATAATAGATCCCAAGCCCAAGGTCAAGCGCATGCGCAAGTGCAGTTTGTGAAACCTAAGTCAACTCTCGATAAGGTCGTTGAGTATCAAAAACGTTTTCTTATACCAATGTGTGTAAATGGTTGTGACGTGCAAGGGTTTAGAGACACATGTGCCCAGGTCACTCTTGTGAATTCTGAAATAGCGTCACATAAGACATCTGCCATAGACGATTCAGCAATGATAAGCTTACAATGTGCATTTGGCACGATAAAGTGCTTTTCGGCATGTGATATTGAGATTTCGTCCCATGAATTTGGAACGGACAGGAAGATAAAGGTGAGGGCATGTGTTGTCCCGCACCTCCCTGTGTCTGTGATAATTGGCAATGATGTATTCGCAGATAACGCAGACCTGACGGACACGGTTAATATGCCCAGCGTTGGGCGGCCAAAAGACGTTGGCCAGGCATCTCCGACCACTAGATGGCGTGACTATGACGGTAGGATAGACAGCGACAGTCAGAAGGACAAGCAGACAGCTGACACGACCAAAGCGCTCAGTAAACTGCAAGCAGCTGGGAGAGGTACACAGACGCCCGACGGACGACAGGTGGAGAGCGGGATTTTAGCGACGCCTTGCGAGCGAACGACTTTGAAAGGAGGAATGGAATCGGACTTAAAAGACACTAATGATATCAACAAAGTTGACGACCGAGATGGACAGAGTCATTTAAACGCACCTGACGAAATGCGACTACCAGAAAATGACCCACCGCCTAATCGACAAAGCACCGGGGTCATAAAACCCTCTCAAACGCTCCAGCCGATCAACGGGAGGTCTTCGGTGACCGATGGAACGGGAGACGGTGGCCCGACCACCGACTTCAGACCAATTAACGACTCCTCGGGAGAATTGATAAGCCCGCCTGGTCAGTCACTTCAAACGCCTTCAACAAGCAACAGATGCCCAGTAGCCGGATATACCGTCAAAGATTATCCAGATGATCGACCAGAGGATTTCAGTAACCGATGCTACGATGAAAAGGCAGGTGATGAGTTGGGAGGCGCCATCTCTAATGAAGGTGCTAGGCCGGCAAACCATAAAGACACGGCCCACGAAGAGGAGGAAGAGGAGAAAGAGGAGGAGGTAATCAACGCAGCAAATGGGGCGCACACGACGCCTGGTCATAAATCTCCGACGGACGGACCGAGAGCCGAGGAATGTATATCCGATCGTTCACAGGCCGAAGACAGAATCACTTTGAAGACACCCGAATCAGATAACTTCAAGATAGCACAGCATGAAGGTCCTACACCGTCCGAATCGTGGAGACAAGCGAGGGAGGGAGACAGCAGATGTTTAATTGAAAACGGCTTACTGTTTCGGAAGGGAAAACCGAGCCAAGTCGAAGACGGAGAAGAAAGCGGAAGAAAGCAATTAATTCTACCGACAGGGTACCGATCAAAGGTTTTACAGATGGCCCATGATGACATTTGGCCGGGACATCGAGGCATTGGTGACGGGAAGGGGCGAAGACCACCTGAAAGGATCTTTTACGACAATAAACCACCAAACAGATCACTACAAACAGGTCAAGAGGTACTGCTGAGACACAGCACAGAAAACAAGTTACTTGATCAATGGCAAGGACCGCTCCTGGTAATGAGAAAATTGTCTGCTGTCCACTACGAGGTCAAGACAGAAAAAGGACCAAGAACCTGCCATGTAAATCTATTGAGACAATGGCACGCCAAAGAATCAAATACACAGACTTCCAGAACGAATGTGATCCAGACAGCCCAACCGCACAAAGTGCATTATAAGGCGCCAGCCCAAATAGACGACGCAATACAAGAAAACGACGAGTTACAATTGTATGACATACATGTAAGCGAACCCTACCAAACAATTAACGAAACGCTAAGCTACATACAAAAAGGGAGGGGATGCACGACTCTATGGCAGATGGACTATGTATAGCGCAAAATCATAACGAACTAGCGTTGTAAAATGCTCATTGTTTGTTTTCAACTGTACTTACTTACGGTGCCTGCATAAGGCTATTGATTTTTTTACAAGAACCAGTGAATGATCGATTTATAGGGAACTTTGTCTCACAGATATTACTCGTTTTTTGTTTGTGTTTTATGTTATAGATTAAATCACGCAATTAGGGACTCGTGTTAGCCCGCAGCCTGGCGACGTCGTGTAACAACGGTGAAAAGACATTAGTGCCGTCCGACGTATTGCTTGTGCTCTTGTAAATCATCGTCGACCCGTGAAGAACTCTTCTTAAAGATCCACCTGCACGACGTGCTGTTGACACAATTCTTGTGCCATCAGCTAAAGAAAGTGTGATGATGTAGTGAGGGAGGAGTCGCCGATGATGTTTATAACTATGTACTGTTTTATGACACTAAAGTTGGCCTAATCATCATAATCATAGGCCTAGATCATTTCTGTGAACACTTAGCCTAATAGTCATTGCCGATTAAAGAGAGAGACAGAGAGAGAAAGAGAGAGACAGACAGACAGAGAGATACAGAAAGATGCAATGGGCGGGCAATCGGAGATGCTGCAGTTGCCCCAGGGTCCAGAGAGGGATGATTGGCAGGTGGAAGAAATGGGTTAAGACGGGACGCGACAGGAGAGCAGGGATCATTCGCCGGGGATAATTGACGGTAGAGCATTGGCCGCAAGGAGGCGAAGGGATCACGCACGAACGACAGGCCAAGAAGCGCCCGGAGAGCTCGTTATAGCATCTCTTAAACGGGTGACTTGGGAAGATAGAGGGGCCTGGAGCGAGTGAGGCGATGGAAGAATAGTTTTACGACAAGTGTAATCGCTAGTTTGCGTGTATAATTATATGATGTAAATACGTGAAGTCGATGATAACTGTCACCAAGAAAGATTGAAAACTGTTTCGGGTTAATTCTCTGTGCGATTGAAGTTGAACGATAACCCACGTGCTACGCTGCAACTAAAGTCCCCCGAAGATTTAGCCTGCTGCTCAATTAGCACCGCTCGCCACCAAGACTGAAAGAGTACGAACAACAATCGTCTCTTCCAGTACACCAACGGAAATCCTTGAAGTGGTTTCAACTGACTATAGAAGTCATATATAGATCTGCTATAAGCAAGGCCGCCCATGCAATGCCTGCATGCCTGTTTAGGATACAACTATAATATAGACAGTGGCGTAGCCAGGAATTTTTCATGGGGGGGTTTTGTGGCCGGAAACCCTGTTTTTTGCTATTTTTTCTTACTTAAACGGAAAAATAACCTTAAAAAACCTTTTTTTCGGAGC
>OX457041.1:43783833-43794513 GCA_949752735.1 Lumbricus terrestris
TACAAGGACACCGGGAAATGGTACTCGGCCGAATTCGAACACTTCCAGCTGTCTAACGAGGACATCAAGTACGTTCTCAATGTGTCCGGATATTACGGAGATGCAGGAAACGCATTCGCAAGTCCGAATAAATATTTTAACGTTGTTGGAATGAAGTTCTCTACCATAAACTCAGACAACGATCAGTATGTGACTGGTAATTGCGCCCTGAACGGTGGTTGGTGGTTTAATCAATGTGGTACTTCGGAACTGTGCAAGTCGTCCCCTGGTATGAGGAAATGGGAGACCCTTAAGCTCATGGGTCTCGCTCCCCCGTACGAAGTCACAAGCAGCAGAATGATGATCAAGCAGAACTGAACTTTTTCAAATATACGACATTTCTTTGCTATGTAGCCTATGCTGGTGGTCCAGCATAAGTGAACCAGCTTTGCATGCATATAACTCCGCTAATTGTTGAATTCATTTATACTTAGTGTGTCAAATTAAAAATATTCCAATCTAGTGTGTGCCTTGAAAACGTCAAACTGTTACTACTTCAGGTTTTAAGAAAATGCTCGGAACAGCGCTTGCTACTATTATTTTTTTCATTACCGACGCAATAATTATGTCGCCGTATCACTTGGGAATTTCACATAATAATCACTTTTTGCCACCACGCGCATAAAATTATAGCCTACACGATCATTAATTTTTTGGGTGTTTGTGGGAGTCTCTACCATGAATATCTTCTCATCGCTAAACCGGGTTCTTTAAATTCTATCAACAGCCGTTGGCTACCTGCCATGCATTGCTTCAGACGCTTGCGCCAGGCGTTTCATGTCGAAGGAGTTGGAGAGTTGTTGGACTTCAAGTCGACGGATAGCTTACACTTTATATCATCTTTCCAATGCCTTATGCGGTGCTTCTATGTAGGACTGCCAGTTTTCGAGTTGAATTCCAGGGGGGGGGATTTGCTTGTAGGGCCTACCCGGTGATCCGGTCAATGTCTCGATTGCAAATTTACAATTAATGGATGTGCGCGCAGTGCTTGCCGATTCCCATGGTTTGCGAGTAGAAGGTCCTGTTAATTTTATTTCAGCCTCTGTTAAGAAATTCGTGAATCATTTCAAACGAATTAAATCTTTTGTCAGTTCGTAAAATTTGAATCAGAACGCTATCGTCGTCTGCAAATGCCATCACCACATTGCGTCTCAAATGACAACTAAATATGGTAGCTATTAATAACGCTGTTCCGAGCGTTTTTTTTTTATATTAAACCCTAAGCTAGTACCAGCACAACTCTTTCAGAGCAAATATCCTACGATTAAGTACATTTAATGTGACACATGAAGTATAAATACATTGTACAAATTGACGGAGTTATACGCATGCAAAGTTGGTTCATTTATGCTGGATCAGTGGATCACCATTTATAATAATTATTGCCTGCAATCGGGACCCTCTAAATGTGAATCTGCCGGAAACTGGGTTAAAGCTACCAGAATTGTGGGAGTTAAGTAGAGCTCAAATTATCATTCCTAACCTCGTCCGATGTTGAGCCAAACGATTTCTTTTGATGAAACCAGTTAGAGGAAATTATTTGAGAGGCAAGCCAACGTGAGAAACCTATGAACATCAAAATGGTTTCTGTTTGAGTAAATTAGCCTCTTTTCTGTCTCAACGACAGTCACTCGTATAGAAACAATCGAAGCCGTGACGATTTCTGGCAGATTCCAAATGGCATCGAAACTTTAAAATAACAAATAAGGATTTAAAACTAGGACATTAGATTCAATTTTGAACTGTGAGCGGGAAACAATAAATAGCCTATGCAATAATCATGATATTATTGACAGTCTGTAGGTCTAAATGTTGCTTTGGGTTCTGAAGTGTATGAAGTATATGTTTATTTTTTAGTGCACGTAAAATTTAACTATACTTTTAACTATGTGTAATTGTGAATGACTTTTCTTTACTATTTCTTCACTCCTGGACAACAATCTATGCTTTAATACACTATTTTCGGATATATAAAGCGCATTTCACAGTACAACCTATTCAGAGGTGCTCACAGTGCGAAGAACCGCTGGAAAGAGAAAAGTTTTAAGACAGCGGGCGGACAGTAATGCCTCCAGATAAGATCTGAGTACGAATTACAACAGGGAGGCCATTCCAAAGCAAAGGGCCGACTGACGAAAAGGCATGATGCTGGGCTGTGGCAATCCGATACCATGGTGCAAAAAGGTCATGACGGTTTAAAAAGTGGAGATGGTCCAATGGTAGTTGAGATAGGCCGGCTAATAAGATCACAGAGGTAGCGAGGCGCTTGACACAACAAAGACTGACGCTATTTGTACAACAATATATATTATATATGAGTATTTATATAAAATTAAATTGTTCTTACAACTGTCTTCTGAAATGTTTGATAATTTCTGAAAAAATACAGAAAAATTGAAGCGTAAAAAATGTATGAATAGAGGCGTCAAAAAGTTTTCAGGACAACGACCAGATTAAATCCATGTTGCTCAATTGTCTTGCTCAAGGATCGTGAATTACAGAAATACCCATAAACCATTTCCATATGTGACGCCATTGTTTTCTGCACTTTAATAAAAATAATTTTGTGTGAACATCCCAAACAGTGATAGCAAATAAGCAGCAGGTGGGGCCTTAAGACAAAGATTTTTAAGGACTGCCTTTCTTACACTGTCCAAGTAAAAACTGGGTGGATTTACCGCCCTGTGCAGAGCCAATCATGCAACATAGACTGATAACACCAGTGGTGGTTCTTCAGAGGGATATCCATCCTGAGGGCAAATGCGCAACCAACTGAATATGTGGCCTCCGATGCCCCCTTCCCAAATCTTATCACAACATTGTCGTAAAATCCATTTTCTACTTTCATAGTCTCAAATCATGACTTACTTATTTGCTTTAACATGGTGTATGAGGAAATCAGATACTCAGCCTTGTGGCATTTTCGAAGACATCACCTACTCACTCGCTTAGAGTCTTAAATTACTCTTAATCATTTTCTTGGTGCAGAATCTACATTCCGATATCGTATCAGTGATGAGATTGAGCTGCATGATATTGTGATCAAATTTACATTCGTGCACACTTTCTCTCACTGTGTCAAGTTGCTTCAAGAGGAGCAATTTTCCAAACGGAACGACGTTGTGTGCCCAGGACAGACCGGATTCCGTCGTTTCGGTGGAACAGTTGGAGACTGGACGGAGTTTTTAGGGTTTTTAGCACTACTCCACTGTGGTACCATCGTTGACCGCTAAATTTCGGATTTTCGCCAACCTTCCCCCCACCACCGCTTCCCAAAAAGCCAAACGTGACCCGCCCCAGTGGTTTTCAACCTTTTAGCAGTGACGGAACCCTATAGAAACTCTCATGTGCTCACGGATCCCAACGCGTATCATTCGTCGAATTTTTCAAGACACAGGCTATTGCAATAAGAGTAGGCCTCATTAACTTCCAGTGTAAGAATAATTAGCCTAATTTAGATTTTGTTAGTTGAAACTCTGACTCTAAGATATGTTCACAGTTGATGTAGGCTAGGTCTTTAACATTTAGTCTCCCTGCATTAGAAATGCTCTCTCAGCCGACTTAAGCACTCGAATGTAGTGTAGCGCAAAAAACGATGTGAATAGAGAACAACAATTTTACAGCATTTCGCAGTAACAACTTTTGACGTTCATGTATGGATATAGAATAATTATCGATAGGCCCGGATTCAGGGGGATCGATATTAAATAGGTTGGCCTAAAATTCAATTTAGGTCCAATTCTCGCACGATTCTTAGAGACATAGGCCTAAGCGTAATAATTCGCCATCGACAGGCATAATTATGCACGGTAGCTTTTTGATTTTAAGGTATAGCCATTGCAGAAAATTCGACGTCGCATCGGCAACTTGTTGAAAACTGCATTAATAGATTTTCGCAAATAATTTTCATGGTGAACATCAAAGTCCAGTTTTGCGTTCTTCAACTTGAGCTTTCCATCTTCCTCTTCTTTCGTTGATCAGTAGCGATTTAAGCGAGTTCGTATTCCTTTTTCGAATTGATAAGATTCATACAAGAATTAGCCTACTTCATAAGAAGTTAGGACTGCCCAACATAGGCTACACTAGTAAATTGTTTATTAAAGTAGCCAAAAATCAATGGTAGGCCTACGATTTTCTGCAACTTTGTCTAGGCAGTATTTGGAAACAAAATGCAGTCATCTAGATTTCTACGTGACGCACGTCTCTTAAAAGTAGGCTAAGTAGGTCTACAAGTCATGACTTATGATTCGGATAATTCGCAAGACCATCTATAGGCTAATGTAGGTTTAGCATTGCGATATAAAATGTGGAAATTCGTTTAGCCTCATTATTTAACACAAAATCGTGTCAAACACAAATGATTGAAAGCTACAAAGAATTGTACTTTTTGCTAATACTGTGAATTGTGAATTCAATTAATGTTTCAAATTTTTATGTCAAACTGCCGCGGAACCCCTGGCCGACGCTCGCGGAACCCCGGTTGAAAATCACTGGCTTACCCTATATACTAGTATTTAGTGATACAATCGATCTGCCGTTTGGTTGTGTTTCCTCTCACATGGCTGCTAATAAATAATCAGACTCGCTTAACCTGTTGTGTTTGCCATCGCACAAGCGCCACCCATTAATAATTAAGCTTAGGTCAACGCACACCAGACAAAAGGCGCAGTCTGTGTACTTTAAAAATTGTGCAAACAGAGGGACATTGTTAGACTATACATGTTTTTGCTTCAACGCTTTGCGTGACTGCGTTCCAACATTGGAGCATCGAGACCGCGAAGATCCGTTGAAACCTAGAGCGTGACTTGCATTATAGGGTTGACGTGTTTTCAATGAGCTTGCGTCTCGCTAAGGTAATGTAGCCAAGAACAATCGCTATTGATCTGTGAGTCGACGGTGACCACCATGCCATTTCAAAGCTGTGTCTATTCTATACATGTTCGGCAGGTAGAACAGCGCCGCG
Source organism: Lumbricus terrestris (assembly GCA_949752735.1). NCBI lineage: Eukaryota > Metazoa > Annelida > Clitellata > Crassiclitellata > Lumbricidae > Lumbricus > Lumbricus terrestris. The sequence continues at coordinate 43,788,836 of OX457041.1, forward strand.
CTGCATGTCGTAGATTGCGTGGCGCACTAGTTGTAATGATGATGGCTAATAAACAAAACGAGGACGGACAGCCATAGGCGTACGGGAGATTTCGGCAGTGGGAGGGGAAAGGTTGAACTTCTGCCCGAAAAAATCCTGAAATCTCGTGGACAATGCAACTTTTCCCAGAAAAAAGTTGACGACCTTTTTTATAGTCATTTCCCGGTCAGCTTGCCCGAAAAACAAACGTGTCCGAAATTGCCCGAAAAGTTGACGACTTTTTAAAGTCATTTCTTGGGTATGCTTGCTTGCGCGAAAAAGTTTTGCCTGAAATTTGGGGGCATTTGCCCCCTCCCGGACCCCCGCCTCGTACGCCTATGGGGACAGCGCTAGAAACCCTTACGTAGAGATGAAAAGCAAGAGGTTTATTCCGATCTGCAAACTTGCCACCGCACTTTCAGGTGGACACATCGAACACAACTTTCATCGATATATATAGAGAGACGTCAAAGCATTTGAACTTTTGAAGCCTCGTCCATGGACCGTGCTAGTTCGATATTTAGAGATCTAAAATGCGCCAGCGCCAGAAAGCTAACCGCAAACCGCACCCTCTCTGACACAGAAGCAGCGCAATGGACGCAACCTACGGTTTAACCAATGATTAGCCCCATCCTCATTCCAGACAGGTTCAAGGCTGGAATTAATAATTACCAAGGCATAAAGGCAGTGCGGAACTCACGAAGAAATTGGACTAGACACAGTGGCGGCTCCAGGATTTCAGTTTTGGGGGGCTGAATTTGCGGTGAAAATTTTCCGTTTTCAGTCGTCAAAAATTCTGATGACCTTTTTTTAAAGTCATCAACCTAAATCTCAAGAAAAATTTTCATTTCGTCCGTCAAAATTTCTGACAACCTATTTTTTAGTCATCGACCGAAATCTCAAGGATAATTTCTATTTCGCCCGTCAAAATTTCTGATGACCTTTTTTTAGTGATTTGGTCGAAATCTAGGAAAACGTGTCCTTTTCCGTGACCGCCAAGCTGTCTGCCAAACCTCGTGCGCACCTTTACGGTTATTTATTAGGGGGGAGGGGCTAAAGGGGGTTAATCGTCCAAAAATGTTGTTTTTACGTGGGAAAAAAATGGATGGCCTTTTTAGGGGGAACTTAGCCTTCCTAGCCACCCCCCCCCCATAGCTCCGCCACTGACTAGACATTGTGATTGGGTGCTCCTATTGCAACGTGACTCGTCTCCATGGTAACTGTATACACGCCTAGTTCTATAATACATCTTGCATCGAAGATCAAATGAAACACTTACATGTACCAACCAATTCAGCGTTTCTCTGCGTGTAGCTGCCTAGCTGGCATCTATAAAGTCGACGTTTTGCAATAGGGATAGTTAGCATTCGCTAAGAAGACTGCAGTGCCGCTATAGGGTTTCACGAGATCACTCAACAAAGGCAAATCGGCAGATGCCACTGGTAGGCACCACTTCTAAATCCTCAGTCATGTTCATGTTCGGTAATATTCGCGGAGTGTATTGCGGTGGTTTCATGATCCAAAGTCGTCTTCTTCTCCAAAGCCACGTCGTCATTACCACAGGGTTCTTGCTTGGATGTCTCCTGACCTTCGAAAGCGTCGATTCCAAGTCTTTCCAGGGGACCTACTTTCCGAATGGAACGACGCTGTGTGCCCAGGACACACCGGATTCCGTCGTTTCGTTGGAACAGTTGGAGACTGGACTGAGTCCGGCAGAATTCCACCTTCGGGACGCGAGGAGATGTGCCTGGCATTGTCAGAACAACGGAAACTGCACCAGCTTCAACTTTAACGGGATGAAGAGACAGTGCGAAGAGTTCTATAGAGACCCCGTCGGCTACACAAGCAGCGATTGTTGTACCTATTTTCAGGCAAGTCATTTAGTTAGTTAGGTAGTCAGTCAGTCATTTAGTTAGCTAGTCAGTCAGTCATTTAGTTAGGGGTGATTTGCTCCTCTGGACTTGAACCTCTGGGCAGACACTTTTGGACATACACTTCTGGACATACACTTCAGATCTGTTAGGCAATCAAGCCTCCGCCTCTATGAGAAGTTCGTATACTCAGCAATCGTCATAATGAAAATATTGATGCACACTTACTTCGCTCTAAGGTTGTACCGTATGCTGGAGCTAAAATAAACTAACGTTCAAGTTGTTGGTTTCTGTACACAGAACGCAGTCTATGATGGAAACTGCATAAGTGACTACAGTGAGTATACTTCATGCTCTTATTCGGGGTTTACAGAAAGTGTTTTTGAATTATTATAATGATGAATATCACGAAAAATCAACGAAGCCAACGGAAATCCTTGAAGTGGTTTTAACTGACTAGAGAAGTCATATATAGATCTGCTATAAGCAAGGCCGCCCCTGCATACCTCTCTAGATAGAACTATATAGAAGAGAAGAGGTGTAGTCAGTATATATTGTCTATACCCCAGAACTAGCCTGTCTCAGTGCGCTTTTAGCCATTCTATTTTCTAAACTGACTTTGCTGTTTGGGAAAAGACTTTTGTAACACGCTTTTGTCTTCGTGTGCAAAATTAAAATTCCTAACTCGTCTATTTATGGTTCAGCAGTACTATCGCGTATTCCATAGATGTGATTAAAAAGCAAGACAATATAATATACATGTAGGCAAGTCAATTTTAAAATGAATTAAATAGTAAATTGCTCGTGTGGCTGCTGTGTGGCTGCAAGCATACACGAGCTGTTTGAACAGTACGGTACGTTGATCATTTCTATGACTGAAAAGAGATAATAGTGACTGCTATTGGAACTCTACATGAACTGATTTAAGCGTATGCCTAATTTCAGCATTCTGTTAATGTGATAATCATCATCTTCGGCGTCATCATATTCATCATCATCAACATCATCAACATCATCATCATTATCATCGTCATCGTCGTTGTCGTCGTCATCATCCTCATCATGATCAGCAGCAGCAGCATCATGACCATCATCGTCGTCGTCGTCATCATCGTATTCAGCATCATCAGCATCAGCATAGTCGTCGTCGTCATCATCATAATCACCATCGTCGTCGTCGTCATCATCATCATCATCATCATCATCATCATCATCATCATCATCATCATCATCAACAACAGCAACATCATCATCATCATCATCGTCGTCGTCGTCATCATCATCATCATCATTATCATCATCATCATCATCAACATCATCATCATCAACAACAACAACATAATCATCACCAAACCACACTGGACTGTGTATTGGGTAATACACTGTACTTGAAGTTACTTTTGTTCTATACATAGATGCTGTGGCAGCCACAGGACAACCGATGATCCGAGCGTCCTGTTGTGCCTTGCCCTTCACCTTCAATGGACAGATGGAGTATGGATGCACGAATAGGACCCCAGACAACGAGATCCTCGAATGTCCAGTCTCCAATTCAACGTGGATGACTTGTCTGCCTCCGGCTGGTAGGACGAGGACAAGGACAAGGACAAGGACAAGGACAAGGACAAGGACTTTTCTAGTATAGACATGGTAGCAAAGTTAGTTATAAGGCAAACTAGAGTGAACAGAGGAAAGCATCGTGGAATAAAGGAGATTTTAATAATACATGTGCAACATTGTACATGATACATAATACGAGGCGGCGTAACAAAACGGTGCAGGACAAAACGGCGCCGACATAACGGCTCCGACATAACGGCGCCGACAAAACGGCGCCGACATAACGGCGCAATTGAAAGTACCCCGACAAAACGGCGCCGACAATACGGCGCAGTAGAAAGATTATGATAAACGTCCAGTGATTGCTTATTCAAGAGCAAACTCACTACGAATTCAAGATCATGAGATATCGTTCCGGATTCCGGCAACTAGGGGCACACCCAATTCTGAATACATCTATGCGTTTAAAATAGAAGTCGGATTGATACAAAATCATTTTTCCTTAAATAGAATCTTGATTGATGGAAAAATTTCGCTTAAATTGAAGCTGGATTTAAGAAAATAATCTTGCTTAAGTGGAAGCTGGATGAATGAAAACAGTCTTGCTTAAATAGAAGCTGGAGTGAAGAAAATATTCTTGCCTAAATGGAAGCTGGAGTGAAGAAAATATTCTTGCCTAAATGAAAGCTGGATTGAAGAAAATATTCCTGCTTAAATGGAAGCTGGATTGAAGAAAATATTCTGGCTTAAATTGGAGCTGGAATGGTGAAAAATTATAGTGATTTAAATGGAAGTTGGACTGATATTTAGAATGTATTTTTGCTGCTTCTGCTATTAAACTACTAAAAACTATTGGTTTTTTAGTTCATTTTGCGCCGTTATATCGGCGCCGTTTTGTTACCGCGCCGTTTTGTCACCGCGCCGTTTTGTCAGCGCACCATACATAATACGAGGCGGCGTGATTTGTATTGGAAGCGAGGAGAATTTGGACTGGAACAGAGATAAAGCATGGAATAGGATAGTAGGCAATGCCACATCATGTGATTGTGCATGAGCGATCTGAGAAATTTTTGCTTAAAAAGTCAATTTTTCGGCCGCAGCGTGCACTCATCTCAAAAGTTCTCAGTGCAGCCCTGGTTTAATATTACTCCAGCATGGAAGTTCTCACTGCTATGCATGTACATACATGTATACGGAACGGAGTGACCATTGTTATGAGCGGCGCTGCATGAGTTACTAATTACATTACAATGATGGACAAATGATATCACACACAGATGTGAATTCCATAATAGGCCAATATTAAAATTTAACATTGGCCTATTATAGAATTCACATAATAATAACTTAATTCATTTAATGAATTAAGTTATTATAAGAATCATATTTAGCCCATTTAGGCATAATATGAAAATTGAAAATACTAATGCAATCGTTGTGCAATGTGCAGAGGTATAGGCTGGGCCAAAAATAGTCGCTAAAGCTATTGTGTGAATTACAAAACGATGGTCACATAAAGTGACACCGTGCAAAGTAGCTTTAGCAAAAGAAAATTTGCATAAGTTTACAACAAAACCTGTTTTGGTGTAGATTACAAGGCGCAGTACATCGATGCGAACTTGACCTTTCCATTTCTCGGATACTCCTTTCCAGCGCGATCCATCCACGGATGGATACTTATCCAGCAGTCCATACCCGCGGGCTATACGACCTTCAACCGCCTCTGGACTGACTACCGCAATGGATTTGGCCAGTACGACGACAACTACTGGTTTGGCAATGAGAAGGTCTACCAGCTGACCACCACTTCATCCACATGGAAGCTCCGCGTTGAGGTCCAGTCCAAGGGCACCGGGAAATGGTACTCGGCCGAGTTCGAACACTTCCAGCTGTCTAACGAGGTTACCAAGTACGTTCTCAATGTGTCCGGATATTACGGAGATGCAGGAAACGCCTTCGCAGGTTCGGAAGAAAGGTTTAACGCTGTTGGAATGAAATTCTCTACCGTGGACTCAGACAACGATCAGTATGCAAGTTATAATTGCGCCTTGGACGGTGGTTGGTGGTTTAACCGGTGTGGTAATTCGAATCTGTGCACATCGTCCCCTGGTAAGAGAGAATGGGAGACCCTTTCGCTCATGGGACTTGCTACCACGTATGAAGTCACAAGCAGCAGAATGATGATCAAGCAGAATTAAACTTGTTTAAATATACGACATTTCGTTGCTA
>OX457041.1:43794713-43834713 GCA_949752735.1 Lumbricus terrestris
AAAAGAGATCATCGAGCAAATGAGGTAATGACTAAAAAAGGTCATCAACTTTGTTTGACAGAGAAAAATCGGTTTTTCAGCTACATTTCGGACGGATGACTAAATAAAAGGTCGTCAGAAATTTTGTGGCGGCAAAAAATGTAAAAATTCGTCGGCGACTCAGCCATTCGTCCGCCCAAAATCTCGCGTCCTTCCATCGACCGCTAGTTTTCGTCCCCCGCAAGTCTCCGCCCATGTACACGATCATTAATTTTTGGGTGTTTATGGGTGTCTCTACCATGAATATCCTCTCATCTCTAAACCATGTTCTTTAAATTTTATCAACTGTCGTAGGCCACCTGCCATGCGTTACTTCAGACGCTTGCGCCAGCCGTTTCATATCGACAGAGTTGGAGAGTTGTTGGACTTCAAGCCGACGAATATAGCTTCAACTTTAGATCATTTTTCTATTGCCTTATACGGTGCTTCTAGGACTGTCTGTTTTCGAGTTGAATTCCAAGGGATATGTGCCACCATGTAGGGTCTACCCGGTCAATGTCTCGATTACAAATTTACTCGGAAACATGAGCAATTAGCCTAAAACGGATGTGCGCGCCGATTTCTGTGGATTGCAAGTAGAAGGTCGTGTTAATTTTATTTCAGCCTCTGCAAGGAAACTCGTTAATCATTTCAAACGAATTAAATCCATTCTCAGTTCGTAAAATTGAAACTTAAAAATGTATAATTAGAGGCGTCAAAAAGTTTTTAAGACAACGCAGATTAAATGCATGTTGCTTTGTCTTGCTCAAGGATCGTGAAATACAGAAATACCCATAAACCATTTCCATATGTGTCGCCATGGTTTTCTGCACTTTAATCTGATAATATTATGTGTGAACCGCTATAATACTAAAGTTTCATAAGATCACTCATTAAAACGAATTCGTAATCTACCGCCATTACCACTTTTGTATCTCAAACATGTTCATGTTCGGTTATTATTTTCGTATCTATTATTGAGGTCATTTCATGATCCGAAGTCGTCGTCTTCTCCAAAGCCACGTCGTCAGTGATAGTAAATAAGCAACAAGTGGGGCCTGGTGTGCCTTAGGACATAGATTTTTAAGGACTGCCTTTCGTACATTGTCCAAGTAAAAAAGCGAGTGGATTTAACCCCCTGTGCAAAGCCAGTCATGCAAAATAGACTGATAACACCAGTGGTGGTTCTTCAGAGAGATATCCATCCTGAGGCCAAATACGCAACCAACTGAATATGTGGCCTCCGATGCCCCCTTCCCAAATCTTATCACAACATTGTCGTAAAATCCATTTTCAACTTTCATAGTCTGAAGTCATGACTTTCTTGTCTGCTTTAACATGATGCATGAAGAAATCGGATTCTTTGTCTTGTGGAAGTTGTGGTACTTTCGCAGACATTGATCACTTACTTACTCGCTTAGAGTCTTAAATTACTCTTAATCATTTTCTTGGCGCAGAATCTACATTCCGATATCGTATCTGTCACGAGATTGAGCTGCATGACATTGTGATCAAATTTACATTCGTGCACACTTTCTCTCACTGTCTCAAGTTGCTTCAAGAGGAGCAATTTTCGGGAAGACAGTGCTTAGCAGTCCTTAATCGACAGGCCTACGCCAACTGGCAGATATAGAGATTAGAGAATGGGTGTGGTGAAAGTCTTTTTTTTTGCAAGGACGTCCGAAGTGAAATCTTGGTAGGCATAACTTAGGCTATAAGCGTTAATAACACGCACTTTTATAATATAGCGATTTCTTTGAATTACATTATAGGGCCTACACGGATTTTTACGGTTCATTAGTTTAAGCATAAAGTTTCCAGATCAAAACTCAGATCGCAGCAGGGTCAAACCAAGAGCTGCTGTTTAAGCAGGGATGCCACTCTGGATTTTGATAAAAGGTCAGATCCGGTCGGAAAAAAAGGCTGGAAAAGGCTAAATTGACGATTACCATGTAAAATACATAGATTTGTCCAAGTTTCCCGCTTGAAATTTTGACGACCTTTTTAAAGTCGTTCGATGACTAAAATTTGTTCTCTTTTCCTTCCCGAAAAATTTCTGATGACCTTTTTTTTAGTCTTTCGCTCCAAAATTTACAATTTTTGGTCCAAATTAAAAAAAAATTCGATTTTTCACGTAGGCCTATTTTGTGCATTTTCAGTTAAAAATAAATAAACTTGTATGTGAAAAGTTGAAAAAACCGCCTTGAGAAAAAAAGGCTAGATCCTGACCAAAAAACCTAGAAACCTAGACAAGACCGAAAATAACTAGATCTAGGTGGAAAAAGCTATGAGTGGCATCCCTGTGTTTAAGATATTGAAGTGACAATCTGGAGCACATCGTAGAAACCAGGGCTTTTTTAACGTGCAGATGGTGCAGTTCTACACAAAATGTGCAGTTGTAAATTAAATGAATGAATTTGTGCAGATGTGAACGCAATCATGTGCAGTGATGATCACTAGAAAACTGCAGACGGTTTATCACCGGAGAGCGAAATGGAACGGCGGGCTTGTGCAGCGAAAAATATGCAGGAAGACCAACTTTCTAGTGGACGACTAAAAAACCCACAAACGACTAAAGCAAAGTCGTGAAAAATTTTAGCCAAAAACCAACACTAGATTAAAATTGCTGGTTGTGCAGTTCTAAAACATTTCTTTCTTTAACCCTTTCCGTACCATACCATTTTAGTCCGGCGCTCCCGGGGGGTGTCTGGGCAGATTTGGCGAGTTTCTTGGGCATATAGATTTATGCAACTTCAATTTTGTATAGAAACAATGAAAACTTCAAATAGTCTTACGTAATTTTCCACTTTCTAACATGTTTTGTCATGCGAATTTATATAATTATTGATCAGTTCAGCCTTTTTTGTATATGTTCTTTAGGCATTTGCTATCAATATATAGTAATAGGAACTCATTGGGATTCACCGTCTGACGGGCGCCGACCTTTAGCAGGACGTTTCGCCGACGCTGCTGTAGGCCTACTTTGATAAATTACTGCATTCCCTAAAAGGCTCTATATCACTACTAGTAGACCCTAGCCACAATGGTACACATCCTCTTCTTTGCTGAGCGGTTTACGCGACATCGTATTTGCACGCTCTACTATCGACCATGAATAGCCTATGCAATAAACGCACCACTTTTGTCGGTATAGAATAATATGCAGAAAAATAATAATATGCAGAGAATAATATTTTATGAAGAGAATAATATGCAGAGAATAATTTCACTCCTGTTTTTACATTCAGTAGGTGTCAAAACTCAAACACTAAGCACGTCCTATCAACATAACACGACGCAGGTTTCTATGATACTCCATGACGTACGCCGTACGTCATAAGGTAGCACGGGCTTAAAATCCATGACGTACGGCGTACGTCATAAGGGACAGAAGGGGCCGTGGTGGAAATTGGTCACCGCATCACAACTCAATGTAGTTCTGCAATAATGTCTACTGTATTCTGGAGGAAAATCTACATGTGTAACAGTATCGCCGAAGCAGGGCTTTTTTAACGTGCAGCTGTACACAAAATGTGCATTTCTAAATGGATTCATGCAGTTGTAAAAGGCACTAAAATCACTTCTGTGCAGTTAAAACTATAGCAAAATGGTCATTGTCCTTGGATTGGAAGTAATTTACCATGGATGCTGGGAAAGGAAAGAAGGAGTTGTGCAGTTCTAAAAATTCCTTAAAAACAGCCCTGCGCCGAAGTTACGATAGGCCTATGCTTTTTCTGCAGGCTGTAGCTAATTCCAAAATTCACCCAACAATCAGTGTTTAATCTAGTCACTCTGCTTAGGGAGGATTCAGGTTTCTGGGGGAGGAGAAAAAGTCTGTTCTGGCCGAACATTCTGAGCAGACGTCTGGATCGACAATATCTTCATCTGCAAAATTTCCATCTAGGCTATAAGCTCAGTTATGCAAAATTCACCAATACCGTAATGCATGTGTGGACGCAACCCCGGTTCGGCTTATCGAGAGGGAGAAATCCTGCACGTTAACTTTTCTGGGGGAGGAGAATAGTACGTATTTACATGTATACACCACATCGCGATTTTTTTCTGGGAAATCCAATCCTGGGAAACTGTCCACCCACAAACGTCCAGATTAAATACTGTCCAGCTATATTCACGCCCCAAATCGACCGTCAGCATTGCTGCTATGTTGTGTAAGCGTGTGCAATCAGATCAGTGCTAAATATTAAAATATTAATTACTAAAATATTAAATGCTAAATGTTAAAATATTGCAGCCTGCAGCAACGCAGTGCCCCTGAAAGTACGGGGTTTCAAGAGGGTTGCCTCGTTTGCCTTGCCCTAAGAAAAAGCTTGGACGAACCCGGGATTTGAAACTCCAAACGCGGAAGTGGAAAGCAAATGCTTTTACAAACTGCTATCATGCATGCCATCGCGTATGAAGATGAACGCGACTTGCTAGTTAAAAAGATTAACGTGTTGGACGTCAAATTATTTTTTGATCAGTCAGTCAGTCAGTCGGTCAGTCAGACAGTTGGTCAGTCGGTCAGTCAGTCAGTCAGTCGGTCAGTCAGACAGTTGGTCAGTCGGTCAGTCGGTCAGTCAGTCGGTCAGTCAGTCAGTTGGTCAGTCGGTCAATCAGTCAGTCAGTCAGTCGGTCAGTCAGTCAGTCAGTCAGTCAGTTAGTCAGTCAGTCAGTCAGTCAGTCAGTCAGTCAGTCAGTCGGTCAGTCGGTCAGTCAGTCAGTCAGACAGACAGACAGACAGTCAGTCAGTAAGTTGGTCGGTCAGTCAGTTAGTCATATGCAAATATATCGTCCATTTTATGTCATCAACCCCACTTTTATTCAATGAATTCGGATTCAATCATTCATTATACCGCTTCCCGTTTGAATAGGCGCATCACCATTTTAGTTCAACGCATGCGAATAATAGAATTACATATGCATGGACTGTACCAGGTCCATGCATTAATATCACAAAATGAGCCAAATCCGGAGCCAAACCGCGAACCGAACACTGCATGACACGTAGGTTTATGCCTTGCGGCGCATGCGCTCTGACGCGACGGCGCCAGGATTTCAGTTTCGGGGGGCTGAAGCCTCGCGGCGAAAATTTCACATTTTCATCCGCCAAAATTTCTGACGACCTTTTTTTCTTTTTTTAGCCGTCAACCGAAAATCGTGGATATTTCAATGTAAAAATTTCGGATGGCCCTTTTTTTCAGGGGCTGAGCCTCTTGTAGGGGAGCTTAGCCCAAGCCCCCCTAGCGCCGCCACTGCTGACGTCTAGACAATGATCAACCTCGTCCTCTTTATTAGCCTAATGCAGACTGCAATCAGCTGCCATGGTGATTGGTGAAGGCAGGACCTGGTATAGAGTTGAGAACCAGATGCATGAGATGAGACAATATGAATGGGTGCGTTGACGTTGTTACTCGTCTCCTGGGCAACGGTAAACACAGATGGAGTTCTATATAAATTGTATGCAGCTTGCATCGGAAAATCAAGTGACCCAATCAGTAGTATAATAGCTGGCGTATAGTAGGCCGGGATTTTACAAGAGAGAGTTAGCCTTCTTTAAAACGTAGCATTTTCACCGCTATAATACTAAAGTTTCATAAGATCACTCATTAAAACGAATTCGTAATCTACCGCCACCACCACTTCTGTATCTCAACAATGGTCGGTTATTATTTTCGTATCTATTATTGCGGTCATTTCATGATCCGAAGTCGTCGTCTTCTCCAAAGCCACGTCGTCGTCATTACCACATGGTTGTTGCTTGGATGTCTTTTCACCTTCGAAAGCGTCGATTCCAAGTCTTTCCAGGGGACCTACTTTCCAAACGGAACGACGTTGTGTGCCCAGGACACACCGGATTCCGTCGTTTCGCTGGAACAGTTGGAGAATGGACTGAGTCCGGCAGAATTCCACCTTGGGGACGCGAGGAGATGTGCTTTGCATTGCCAGAACAACGGAAACTGTACCAGCTTCAACTTTAACGGGATGAAGAGTCAGTGTGAAGAGTTCTATAGAGACCCCGTCAACTATTCAATCACCGACTGTTGTACCTATTTTCAGGCAAGTCATTTATTTAGTTAGTCAGTGCAGGGCTTTTTTTAACGTGCAGTTGTACACAAAATGTGTAGTTCTAAATGGATTTGTGCAGTTGTAGAAGCACTTCTGTATAGTCAAAACTAGCAAAAAGGGTCATTGTTCTCCAATTGGAAGTAATTTACCATGGAGGAGGGGAAAGGAAAGGAGGGGTTGTGCAGTCATAAAAATTCCTTAAAAACAGCCCTGAGTCAGTCAGTCATTTAGTTAGGGGTGATTTGCTCCTCTGGACTTGAACCTCTGGACAGACACTTTTTGGACATACATTTCTGGACATACATTTCTGGAAATACACTTTTCTACATACATTTCTGGACATACACTTCTCGACATACATTTCCGGACATGTATGTATTTCAGATCTGTTAGGCAATCAGGCTTTCGCCTCTATGAGAAGTTCGTATACTCAGCAATCGTCATAATGAAAATATTGATGCACACTTACTTCGCTCTAAGGTAGTACCGTATGCTGGAGCTAAAATAAACTAACGTTCAAGTTGTTGGTTTCTGTACACAGAACGCAGTCTATGATGGAAACTGCATAAGTGACTACAGTGAGTATACTTCATGCTCTTATTCAGAGTTTACATAAAGTTTTCTTGAATTATTATGATGATGAATATCACGAAAAATCAACGAAGCCAACGGAAATCCTTCAAGTGGTTTCAACTGACTATAGAAGTCATATATAGATCTGCTATAAGCAAAGCCGCCCCTGCATACCTCTCTAGATAGAACTATATATTAGTACAGAGGTGTAGTCAGTATATATTGTCTATACCCCAGAACTAGCCTATCTCAGTGCGCTTTTAGCCATTCTATTTTCTAAACTGACTTTGCTGTGTGGGAAAAGACTTTTGTAACACGCTTTTGTCTTCGTGTGCAAAATTAAAATTCCTAACTCCTCTATTTATGGTTCAGCAGGACTATCGCGTATTCCATTGATGTGATTAAAAAGCAAGACAATCAAATATAGGCAAGTCAATTTTAAAATTAATTAAATAATAAATTGCTCGTGTGGCTGTTGTGTGGCTGCAAGCATGCACGTGCTGTTTGAACAGTACGGCAATCATTTTTATGACTGAAAAGAGATAATAGTGACTTTTATTGGAACCCTAAATGAACTGATTTAAGCGTAATTTCAGCATTCTGCTAATGTGATAATCATCATCATCTTCGTCATCATCATCTTCATCATCATCAGCATCATCATCATTATCATCGTCATCGTCATCAACATCATCATCATTATCATCATCATCGTCCTCGTCATCATCATGATCATCATCAGCAGCAGCAGCAGCAGCATGACCATCATCTTCGTCGTCGTCGTCATCATATTCAGCATCATCAGCATCAGCATCATCATCGTCGTCGTCGTCGTCGTCATCATCATCATCATCATCATCATCATCATCATCATCCTCATCATCATCATCATCATCATCATCATCATCATCATCAACAACAACAACAACAACAACATAATCATCACCAAACCACACTGGACTGTGCATTGGGTGATACACTGTACTTGAAGTTACTTTTGCTCTATACATAGATGCTGTGTCAGCCACAGGACAACCGATGATCCGAGCGTCCTGCTGTGCCTTGCCCTTCACCTTCAATGGACAGATGGAGTATGGATGTACGAATAGGACCCCAGACAACGAGATCCTCGAATGTCCAGTCTCCAATTCGACGTGGATGACTTGTCTGCCTCCGGCTGGTAGGACAAGGACAAGGACAAGGACAAGGACTTTTCTAGTATAGACATGGTAGCAAAGTTATAAGGCAGACTAGGACTAAGGGTGAACAGATAAAAGAGTCGTGGAATAAAGGAGCTTCTAATAATACATGTGCAACATGGTGCATGATACATAATACGAGGCGGCGTGATTTGCATTGGAGGCGAAGAGAATTCAGACTGAAACAGAGATAAAGCATGGAATAGTATAGTAGGCAATGCCACATCATGTGACCTGGTGCATGATCGATCTGAGAAGCGTGGCATGTTTATTTGTATAATGCTCTATATGGCAGTGCTCGACTCTATACAATCTGCATGCGGTCTAAAAACAATGCGCTCTATTCATTTTCGCCCATCTGATTGCGCCCTTTTGATTGTGCCCCTTTGAAATTCGCCCTGTTGATAGGACTCTCATTCCTATTGTGCTCTGTGCCGCATGTCTCTCTAAGTTTGTGCCTCCATGTCCCATATGCATATGTAGCATATACAACACTATATATATATATACACATCACTAAGCACATATGCATCAATGCATGATTGCATGTAGGTCTGTCTGTGTGTCTGCCTGTCTAATTTGGCCTACATGTATACATGTCTATGTATCTGTCGCGAACTCTTCGAATGTTTTCCTTTGATTGGTAGGCTACACGCAGCGTACGTATGACTTTCTAAGGTTCCATGGCAAAATGTCGCAAGACAAGATATCGCCGACAAAATGTCGCAGTCACAATATGTCGAAAGACAGAATGTCGCCGACAAAATGACACAATTGTAAATGAGTAAATACCAATTTATTTTAATAATCGACTATTTAAAAAACAATATAATCATGAACTGGTTGATAGTTACTGTAGTGTCAACGGACACACATTCCAACTCAAAATATCAACGAAGCCAAAAAACGGAAATACTAAGCTACAACATTGATATTAAGAATTCTTGCGATGTCACCCAAATATTGAATGGAATATCTGTTTCTCTAATCAGTGACGATAGTGCGTAGTGCTTCGTTGACTCCCATATAGGCCTCCCTCTTCTTTCCGGGTGGAACTCCAAGTTCCAGTTGACGACGTAGGAGAGCCATAACACCATACTACGCTGCACTTGGTGAAGTCTCCGAGCAAGTTTGATTACTGTTGAATGGGCAAAGCCAACAATGTTGTTCAAGGCATGGTGCCATCCTTCAACGGCGTTGTTGCTTCGGGGCAAGTGATCCAGCACCCGCGTGTGTTGGTTCCAAATTGCTATAGCAGACCTTGGCTGTCGCCTGTCGCCCAATGAAAATATCTTCAAGAAAATCCAGGACACTTTCGAAATCGCGATGCGCGTGTTGTTCGATAAGGTTTTTCAAATGTTCTGATGACATCGAGGTTGAGGAAACGAAGGCACTTAGTCCACGACATTATTTTTGTCCAGGACATTTTGTCCACGACATTTTGCCTTGCGACATATTGTCTTGCGACATTTTGTCGGGGACATTTTGTCTTGCGACATTTTGCCAGGTCACCTTTTCTAAAGGATCTGTTCCTACATCTGTATCTCTTTATTTCCGTCTCTCTCTCTCTCTCTCTCTCTCTCTCTCTCTCTCTCTCTCTCTCTCTCTCTCTCTCTCTCTCTCTCTCTCTCTCTCTCTCTCTCTCTCGCTCACTTACTCACTCACGCTCTCCCTCTTATCAAAGGTTATCAGTTATTAATCCTGCAGGGGAGTTCAAACTGCTATGCATGTGCATGTGCATGTGCATGTGCATGTACGGTACCGAGTAGCCATCGTTGTGAGCGGTGCTGTATGAGCTACTAATTACATTACAATGATGGACAAATGATAATTATTACACACGTATAAGTGAATTCTATAAAAGGCTAATATTAAATGCATTAAGTTATAAGGATCATATTAAGACATAATACGAAAAGATTAATGCAATCGTTGTGCAATGTGCAGGGGTATAGGCTGTGCCAAAAATAGTCGCTAAAGCTATTGTGTGAATTACTAAACGATGGTCGCGTAAAATCACATCGTGTAAAGTAGATTTAGCAAAAGCAAGTTTATTTATGTTTACATCCAAACTTGTTTTCGTGTAGATTACAGTGCGCAGTACATCGATGCGAACTTGACCTTTCCATTTCTCGGATACTCCTTTCCAGCGAGATCCATCCACGGATGGATACTTATCCAGCAGTGCATACCCACGGGCTATACGACCTTCAACCGCTCCTGGATTGACTACCGCAATGGATTTGGCCAGTACGACGACAACTACTGGTTTGGCAACGAGAAGGTCTACCAGCTGACCACCACTTCATCCACCTGGAAGCTCCGCGTTGAGGTCCAGTCCAAGGACACCGGGAAATGGTACTCGGCCGAGTTCGAACACTTCCAGCTGTCTGACGAGATCACCAAGTACGTTCTCAATGTTTCCGGATATTACGGAGATGCAGGAAACGCATTCGCAAGTCCGAGAAACAACTGGAACGTTGTTGGAATGAAGTTCTCTACCATGGACTCAGACAACGATCAGTTCGCGGGTGGTAATTGCGCCCTGAACGGTGGTTGGTGGTTTAATCAATGTGGTGCTTCGGAACTGTGCAAGTCGTCCCCTGGTACGAGGAAATGGGAGACCCTTAAGCTCATGGGTCTCGCTACCACGTATGAAGTCGCAAGCAGCAGAATGATGATCAGGGAGAACTGAACCTTTTCAAATATACTACATTTCTTTGCTATGTAGCCTATGCTGGTGGTCCAGCATAAGTGAACCAGCTTTGCATGCATATAACTCCGCTAATTGTTGAATTCATTTATACTTAGTGTGTCAAATTAAAAATATTCCAATCTAGTGTGTGCCTTGAAAACGTCAAACTGCTACTACTTCAGGTTTTAAGAAAATGCTCGGAACAGCGCTTGCTACTATTATTTTTTTCATTACCGACGCAATAATTATGTCGCCGTATCACTTGGGAATTTCACATAATAATCACTTTTTGCCACCACGCGCATAAAATTATAGCCTACGCGATCATGGGCGGAGACTTAGGGGGAACAGGGGGCAAGGTCCCCTCAATGATACTTCACGAAACACACTGTGAGGTTTTAACGTTAGAAGATAGAAAAAAGATCATCGAACAAATGAGATAATGACTTAAAAAGGTCAACTTTGTTTGAAAGAGAAAATTGGATTTTTTCATCGACATTTCGAACGGATGATTAAAAAAATCGTCAGAAATTTTTGGCCGCAAAAAATTTAAAAATTCGTCGGCGACTCAGCCATTCGTCCGCCCAAAATCTCGCGTCCTTCCATCGGCCGCTAGTTTTCGTCCCCCCGCAAGTCTCCGCCCAAGTCTCCGCCCATGTACACGATCATTAGTTTTTGGGTGTTTATGGGAGTCTCTACCATAAATATCCTCTCATCTCTAAACCATGTTCCTTAAATTTTATCAACAGCCGTAGGTCACCTGCCATGCGTTACTTCAGACGCTTGCGCCAGCCGTTTCATATCGACAGAGTTGGAGAGCTGTTGGACTTCAAGTCGACGAATAGCTTCAACTTTAGGTCATTTTTTTCATTGCCTCATGCGTTGCTTCTATCTAGGACTTCCTGTTTTCGAGCTGTATTTCAAGGGAGATTTGCTTGTAGGGTTTACCCGGTCAATGTCTCGATCGCAAATTTACTCGGACATACGAGCAATATAACGCATTCCCTTGGATTGCAAGTAGAAGGTCCTGTAGCGGACTGATGTCCCCTTAAGCCTTTGTCCAGTGGCTGCGATAGCTGTGGTGTGAATAACACTTCCCTTCCACGCATGCTGACCTCAGGTGATTTCTTACTCCAGCGTTCACCACGCTCTTGCATAGGTTCTAGATAAACCCTAGGGATCGAACCCTGAACTCCCCACGTGACCCATAACTCAGCTCTTCTTGCCAGGTACCAGGATGCGAGCAGGTTGAAGGACTGTCCGAGGTTATTGGATGAATAACGGCCCGAGCCCCTCTATCAAGCGAAGGACCAGGGTTCTTGGCATTCACCACCACAGACTTTAAGTTCTTCCCTTCAAGAGCTGAATCATGAGTCAACATGTCTGGAGTTGTATTTCTATCGGTCAAGCCTAACAAGGCGGCTGCTAGGATGCGAGCAGGCTGAAGGACTGTCCGAGGTTATTGGACGAATAACGGCCCGGGCCCCTCTATCAAGCGAAGGACCAGGGTTCTTGGCGTTCACCACCACAGACTTTAAGTTCTTCCCTTCAAGTGCTGAATCATGAGTCAACATGTCTGGAGTTGTATTTCTATCGGTCAAGCCTAACAAGGCGGCTGCTATATCTTCTTCTGTGGCGCTAGCCTATATAAATACTCAGGGCGGTCGCCCTCCTTTACAGCACCTGCCCCTCTGGCTGCTAGCAAACGCTCACACATTTCCAATGCACTGAATCTTTATTACAATTCTTAACTAGTCCAAAATATCTTGCGCGCAACGCACTTCCTTCAATTAGCACAAAGATAGGCCTAACCTTACAATGTGTAATATAAATGGCAATAATGAACTGCACGAAGCAAATCTGTGCGCTAGGCTACATAAACTATCTAGAGAATCACAGGTCTTTGTTATCGTATCACATGGAGAGCGGGGAATCCCTCGGAATCGGGCTGCAATTAAATGTCAATTTCCCTTCGCCTTACAACACCAAGACAAACCCAGGAATCGTCCCTAGCGATTCCTTAATACTTCCCACTTAGCAACAGGTTAAATTGGCAACAGGATCAACAGTTACGACATTTAATTTAATTATATTCGATTCCTTTCAATCCCGCTGACAGTCTTCAATATGGCCACACCGATCAACAACTGCGCGTTCAATATCAATATCTCTAGGCACAGTGCCCGTAGGAGTCCGACGCCACTCTCTGTCTGAGTCTGTCTGGCGTCATGTTACCCAGATTCAACCGGTCCGGTCAGCAGGTCTGCCCCGTACCATTAACATCTTGAAGCAGCTGGACCACCTTATCTGATTGAAGAGAATATGGGAGAGAGGCATGAAGGACAACTGGGTCAATGCCCGTATGTGTCCCATGCTCTATTCTCCGATTCTCTCCACCAGTCTGTCCTAACCGACCTGCGCATTTCACTTTAATCTGATAATTTTGTGTGAACATCACAAACAGTGATAGCAAATAAGCAACAGATGAGGCCTTAAGACATAGGTTTTTAAGGAATGCCTTTCATATATGATGATGATGGTTCTCTGCCCGTAGGCAGGTTCATTGGCTTTACGCCCCTGGGGATGAGATGAGTGAGGTGGTTTCCCGTTGCCTTACCCACAGACAATGATGGGTAAGCAACTTGCCCAAGGTCGATCCGCAGGAGCTTGCACCCCTGCGTCCCACACGTGCTAGCCCGAGATATCCAAATCTCTGAATGTCAACTTTCATACATAGTCCAAGTTTAAAAAGTGGGTGGATTTAACGCCCTGTGCACTGTGCAGAGCCAATCATGCAGCAAAAAACATGAATTTGTGCAGTTGTAAACGCAATCACGTAGGCCTACAGTGATAATCACTAGACAACTGCAGCCGGTTTATCACCGAAGAGCGAAATGGAAGAACGGGCTTAACCGAAATCATCATTCGATCACTTCAGAATTTCACTATGTTAGAGTTTACCGCCTAATTAGAGGCAATCAGTGGAAAAAAAATTAAAAAATTAGTTGATGTAAGAATTATGCATTTGTTCCCAAAGTGGAACGTTGGGTCACTTTGACTAGTATAAGCATCATGCATATGTAAAAATATAACTTTATCCAAATGATGCAGATATACAATTTTGTAAAAGCTGCGATTCACAAAGGTTAATACCCCACATCTACCCTAACCTTTATCCACCCACCCTATCCCCACCCATCCATCCAGCCCCAACCTTCTACCCCAACCCAACCCATAAAATGCTCAAGATATGAAATTTATGAAAACCATTGTTTCAATTTGTTTTCAAACCGGTCCTACCGCGCTATTACCCTGACCGACCGCATCCCACAAAAACTCCACTTCAGTCCCCAGTCCCAACTCCGCCACCCCACACAACCTTCCTCAAATTCGCCGCTCACATAGACCACCTGTCTGAAGTAATTTTTTGGTTTCTCGGTCAGCCCTCCTCCTCACTTTGAGCGCACCCGCTTCACTTCAACCCCACACCTCCACCGTCCAACCCTAACCCATCTCCACACAATTTCGGCCAACGCCACTACATTCCCACCCCTAAGCTCTGCCCCATTCTGCAAAATGCTCAGCATCTGAAATTCATAAAAATAATGATTCACTTGTTTTCACTTTGACCATTTCTTCCCATTTTGACCCCACTCGGCGCACTACAACCCCATATTCCAACCGCCATCACCACACCCCACACCGCCCCATCCCCGCCCAAACCGCGCCCCAACCCCGCCCCACTCCACACCACTCCTAAACAGCCCATTCGTCTGAGTAAATTTCGATTTTTGGTCCAACACTCCTACCCACTTCGCCTCACCCGGCTCACTTCAGCCCATGCCCAACCGTTTGACCCACCTCCACCCCAAGTCAGGCATACCCCACCCCATATCCCACTCCTCCATGCCGCCCCACCCTGCAATAGGTTCAACATATGAAAGTCATGACAAAGAAAATGTTTCACATTGGTTTCAACTTGGTCCACCGCACCCTGCCCCGGTCCATCCCACCAATACCCATCTCATCCCCACCATACCCTGATCCCCACACAACCCACCCTGCGGAAAAGCGGAACAATAATATGGGCTAATCAGAACTCAGATTTACGTCATCATGCCACAGAGAGCCAAACACACTGTTCAAACTGCCATCACCCCAACAAACTAATCACAATAATAAAAATAATATTAAAAAATTGGCCTAAGAATAACAATATTAGGCACAATGATACTACCACTAATAATAATAATAGAATTCATATTCATATTAGAGTTACAATTATTATCAATTTAAAATTTTGGAGCGAACAGTGCAAATTTCAGTATAACGCAAAAATATTGATACAAGTAGCGAGAGTGACCCAACGTTCCCAAAGTGGAACATATGTAATATCAGCTGCTTCGCTCACTCACAAGGCACTGCCATTAAAATATTTGACCATAAGTAGGCAAAATAGACACAATTCAACACAAATAGACGATAAAAGCAATTAATTATCATGCATTTGTACCCTAAAATAATTTAAGACATTTATTAGCATAAATGTCATTTTTTGACAAAATTGCATCAAAATAATTATTTTATTTAGCTGCAACAGACTTGAAATAAAAGTAAATAAACATGCCCCCGTCTTTGGACGAGTAAATGAATATTTATTAGATGACTTACAGTAGGTTTTAACGTCCCTCCAATTTTTTTTATAATATGTTCCACTTTGGGAACGTTGGGTCAATAAAGGTTAAGCAGTGAAAAATATGCAGGAAGGCCAAATTTCTAGAGGACGACTAAAAAACCACAAACGACTAATTAAAGAAAAGTCGTGAAAAGTTTTCGCCAACAAACCCACACTAGATTAAAATTGCTGGTTGTTCAGTTCTAAGAATTTCTTTTTAAAAGCCTTGGTGGAAACTGGTCATCGCATCACAACTCAATGTAGTTCTGCGATAATAATATTTACTGTATTCTGGAGGAAAATCTACATGATTGTGTAACAGTATCGCCCAGGTTACGATATGCTTTATCTGCAGGCTCGCTAATTCCCAAATCACCCAACCATCAGTGTTTAATCTAGTTCCTCTGCTTAGGGGGTGGAAAAAATTCGGGTTTCTGGGGAGGAGAAAAAGTCTGTTCTGACCAGACGACATCTTCATCCGCAAAATTTCCTTCTATAGTTTTGCAAAATTCACCAATATATCCATGCATGTGGCCGCAACCTCGGTTCGGCTAATCGGGAGGGGGAAAATTCCTGCACATTGACTTTTCTGGGGGAGGAGACTGGTACGTATTTACATGTAGGCCTATACACCACATCGCGATTTTTTCTGGGAAATCCAATTCTGGGGAACTCTCCACCCACAAACGTCTAAATTAAACGTTGTCCAGCTATATTAAAGCCGCAAATCGACTGTCAGCATTGCTGCTATGCGGAGTAAGCGTGTGCAATGATGCAATCAGATCAGTGTCAAATATTAAAATATTAATTACTACAATATTAAATGTTAAAAAATTTTAGCCTGCAGCTTAGTACCCCTGAAAGTACGGGGTTTCAGGAGGGTTGCCTCGTTTGCCTTGCCCTAGAAAAAACCCTGAACGAACCCGGGATTTGAAATTCCAAACGCGAAAGTGTAAAGCAAATGCTTTTTCAAACTGCTATCAAGCATGCCATCGCGCATGAAGATGAACGCGACTTGCTAGTTAAAAAGATTAACGTGTTGGACGGCAAATTAATTTTTGATCAGTCAGTCAGTCAATCAGTCAGTCAATCAGTCAGACAGTCAGTCAGTGGCGTAGGCAAAGGGGGTTTCGGAGGTTAAAACCCCCATTGGCTCCGGAAAAAGGGTTTTTTAAGGTTATTTTTCCATTTAAGTAAGAAAGAATAGCAAAAAACAGGGTTTCCGGCCATAAAGCCCCCCGTGAAAAATTCCTGGCTACGCCACTGCAGTCAGTCAGTCAGTCGGTTAGTCGGTCGGTCAGTCAGTCAGTTGGTCAGTCGGTCGGTCAGTCGGTCAGTTGGTCAGTCGGTCAGTCAGTCGGTTAGTCAGTCAGTCAGTCAGTCGGTCAGTCAGTCAGTCATATGCAAATATAGCGTCCATTTTATGTCTTCGACCCCACTTTTCTTCAATGAATTTTTGAATTCGACAATTCATTATACCGCTTCCCGTTTGAATTGGCGAATCGCCATTTAAGTTCAACGCTTGCGAATAATACATATGCATGGATTGTGCCGGGTTCGTGTATTAATATCACAAAATGAGCCAAATCCTGAGCCAAACCTCGAACCAGACACTTCATAACACAGAGGTTTATGCCGTGCGGCGCATGCGCTCTGACGTCTAGACAATGATACCTCGTACTCTTTATAATTAGCCTAATGCAGACTGCAATCAACTGCCATGGTGAAGGCAGGTAGAGTTGAAAACCAGATGCATGAGATAAAACAATATGAATGAGTGCGTTGACGTCGTTTCTCGTCTCCTTGGCAACGGTATTAACACAGAGGAGTTCTATAAATTGTATGCAGCTTGCATTGGAAAATCAAGTGAAGCAATCAGTGGTAGTATGTGGCTGGCGTAATAGGCCGGAGTTTTACAAGGGAGAGTTAACCTTCTTTAAGACGTTGCATTTTCACCGCTATAATATAAAGTTTCATAAGATCACTCATTAAAACGAATTCGTAATCTACCGCCATCACCACTTTTCTAGCTGAGCCATGTTCATGGTCGGTTGTTTTCGTGTCTATTAGTCGTCGTCTTCTCCAAAGCCACGTGGTTATTACCACATGGATGTTGCTTGGATGTCTCCTGACCTTCGAAAGCGTTGATTCCAAGTCTTTCCAGGGGACCTACTTTCCAAACGGAACGACGCTGTGTGCCCAGGACAAACCGGATTCCGTCGTTTCGTTGGAACAGTTGGAGACTGGACCGAGCTCTTAGGGTTTTAAGCACTACTCCACTGTTGTACCGATCGTTGACCGCTAAATTTCGGGTTCTCGCCAACCCTCCACCCCAACCCCGCTTCCCCAAAAAGCCAAACGTGACCCGCCCCTGCGGGGCGTGTGTGTATATGCCGAGTGCTGACTGTGGCCTTATACAATTCTTGCAGGCTGTCAGTTCTGTTAGCATAGTTAATATTTCTGTGATCTGCGTTCTTGTGAATAATATTGTTTCAGCTGCATAATTGTACACTGTAACCAGTTTCGGTTTGTCAACCGGATTGCTCCGGAAATTATTATTGGGCAAGTATGACGTCATGCGGACTGTTGACTCTTTCTAAAGCAGCAGCGTGAGCGAAAATTGATTAGAGCTGTCTTAAAACGCTAATGACTCGAGTTTTAAAGTGAATTAAGAGCTTAACATAGTCGCGTTGACCTTAAAGTTTGGGTAAGAGCCCTTTCTGATACGAAGAGTCAAAATACATCCGTACAAATAAACAAACATATGGAAGGACAAACTTTCGGAATTATAATAAAAGATTGTTTTACTCTTGAAATGCTTTTAGTCACGTTGTAAATTTGCAAACCCATTAGTGAACCTGCGGACAAAGCGCCCATTTTGAGGGCTCTTTCTAATTTACTACGAAGGCTTACCCCTGTGGTTTTCAGCCTTTTAGCAGTGACGGAACCCTATAGAAACTCTCTTGTGCTCACGGTACCCAACACGTATCATCCGTCGAATTTTTCAAGACACAATTAGGCTATTGCAATAAGAGTAGGCCTAATTAACTTCCAGTGTTAGAATAATTAATTTAGACTTTGTAAGTTGAAACTCTGACTCTAAGATATGTTCACTTTTGATGTAGGCTAGGTCTTTGACATTTAGTCTCCCTGCATTAGAAATGCTCTCTCAGAGGACTTAAGCACTCGAATGTAGTGTATAGCGCAAAAAACGATGTGAATAGAGAGCAACAATTTTACAGCATTTCGCAGTAATAACTTTTGACGTTCATGTATGGATAGAATAATTATCGATAGGTCCAGATTCAGGAGCATCCATATTAAACTATGTTGGCATAAAATTCAATTTAGGTCCAATTCTCGCACGATTCTTAGAGACATACGGTACGCGTAATAATTCGCCATCGACAGGCATATGCATGGTAGCTTTTTGTTTTTAAGGCAGCCATTGCAGAAAATTCGACATCGCATTTTCAACTTGTTGAAAACTGCATTAGATTTTCGCAAATTTTCATGGTGAACGTCAAAGTCCAGTTTTCCATTCTTCAACTAGGGCTCTCCATCTTCCACTTCTTTCATTCATCAGTAGCGATTTAAACGAGTTCGTAGCCTATTCCTTTTTCAAACTGATAAGATTCATACAAGAATTAGTCTACTTCTTAAGAAGTTAATTAAGACTGCCCAACATAGGCTACACTAATAAATTGTTTAATAAAGTAACCAAAAATCAATGGTACGATCATGGGTGTAATTTGGTTTCAGTTCTTGGAGGGGCTAAAGCCTTCTTGGGGGAGGGGCTAAGCCCGTGAAAAGATACCATTTACACGGTAAAAAAAATGAATTTTAGTCTTCTTGGGGAGGACTTAGCCCCCCTAACTCCGCCCATGGGTACGATTTTCTGGAACTTTGTCTAGTCAGTATTTGGAAACAAAATGCAGTAATCTAGATTTCTACGTGACGCACGTCTCTTAAAAGTAGCCTAAGTAGGTCTACAAGTCATGACTTATGATTCGAATAATTCGCAAGACCATCTGTAGGCTGATGTAGGTCTAGCATTGCGATATAAAATGTGGAAATTCGTTTAGCCTAATGAATAGGTCTACTCATTATTTAACACAGAATCGTGTCAAACACAAATGATTGAAAGCTGCACAGAATTGTACTTTTTGCTAAATCTGTGAATTGTGAAGTCAATTATTGTTTTAATTTTTTGGTCAAACTGCCGCGGAACGGCGCGGAACCCCTGGCCGACCCCGGTTGAAAATCACTGGTTTACCCTATGGTGATACAATCGATCTGCCGCTTGGTTGTGTTTCCTCTCACATGGCTGCTAATAAATAATCAGACTCGCTCAACATGTTGTGTTCGCCATCGCACAAGCGCCACCCATTAATAACTAAGCTTAGGTCAACTCACACCAGACAAAAGGCGCAGTCTATGTTCTTTAAAAATTGTGCAAACAGGACATTGTTAGCCAAAACTTGTTTTGGCGTCAACGCTCTGCGTGACTGCGTTCCAACATTGGAGTATCGAGACCGCGAAGATCCGTTGAAACCTATAATAGCGTGACTTGTATAATAGGGTTGACGTGTTTTCACTGAGCTTGCGTCTCGCTAAGGTAATGTAGCCAAGAACAATCGCTATTGATCGGTGAGTCGACGGTGACGTCCATGCCATTTCAAAACTGTGTCTATTCTATACATGTAGGCCTACGGCAGGTAGAACACCGCTGCGTTGTCGTAGATTGTGTGGTGCAGTAGATGTCATGATGATGGCTAATAACAAAAACACGGGGACATGACTAGAAACCCTTACGTAGAGATGAAACGCAAGGTTAACATATGGAACACAACTTTCATCGATATATATATATATATAGAGAGAGAGAGAGACGTCAAACCATTTGAACTTTTGAAGCCTCGTCCATGTACCGTGCTAGTTCGATATTTAGAGATCTAAAATGCGCCAGCGCCAGAAAGCTAACCGCAAACCGCACCCTCTCTGGCACAGAAGCAGCGCAATGGACGCAGCCTATACGGTTTAACCAATGATTAGCCCCATCCTCATTCCTGACAGGTTCAACTCTAAACATCACCCACCTTAACCGTCCATCTATCTGCCTGACTGACTCTCCGGACTTGACCCGCTGCCTATCGATTTTGTTTTGATAAATCGCCTGTGAATAAGCTGGTTCCCGCGACTTGGCTTTTGTGGGCGCTGTAGAAATATCGAGATTACGATTACGATTACGAAGGTTGGAATTAATAATTACCAAGGCATAAAGGCAGCGCGGAGCTCACGATGAAATTGGACTAGATTGTGATTGGGTGTTCCTATTGCAACGTGACTCGTCTCCATGGTAACTGTATACACGCCTAGTTCTATATATAGTTACATACATCTTGCATCGCAGATCAAATGAAACACTTACCAATTCTTCGTTTCTCTGACGTGTAGCTGGCATCTATAAAGTCGACGTTTTACAATAGAGATAGTTAGCATTCGTCAAGAAGCCTGCAGTGCCGTTAGGGCTTCACGAGATCTCTCAACAAAGGCAAGTCGGCAGATGCCACTGGTACACCACTTCTAAATCCTCAGTCATGTTCATGTTCGGTAATTTTCGCGCAGTGTATTGCGGTCATTTCAAGATCATAAGTCGTCGTCTTCTCCAAGGTCACGTCGTCATTACCACATGGCTGTTGCTTGGATGTCTCCTGACCTTCGAAAGCGTCGACTCCAAGTCTTTTCAGGGGACTTACTTTCCGAACGGAACGACGCTGTGTGCCCGGGACAGACCGGATTCCGTCGTTTCGTTGGCACAGTTGGAGACTGGACTCAGTCCGGCAGAATTCCACCTTCAGGATGCGAGGAGATGTGCCTGGCATTGCCAGAACAACGGAAACTGTACCAGCTTCAACTTTAACGGGATGCAGAGTCAGTGCGAAGAGTTCTATAGAGACCCCGTCAACTATGCAATCACCGACTGTTGTACCTATTTTCAGGCAAGTCGTTTATTTTGTTAGTCAGTCAGTCAGTCATTTAGTTAGTGGTGATTTGCTCCTCTGGACTTGAACCTCTGGACATACATTTGTGGACATACATTTGTGGACATACACTTCAGATCTGTTAGGCAATCAGGCTTCCGCCTCTACGAGAAGTTCGTATACTTATCAAAATCGTCATAATGAAAAAATTGATGCACGCTGTACTTCGCTCTAAGGCAATAATTATGTTTGACCTAAAATAAACTAACTAAATAAACTAACAACGTTCAAGTTGTTGGTTTCTGTACACAGAACGCAGTCTATGATGGAAACTGCAGAAGTGGCAACAGTGAGTATACTTCATTCTCTTATTCAGGGTTTACAAGAAGTTTTCTTGAATTATTATAATGATGAATATTGTGGCGGAAACGAGCCCTCGACTGGCGGGTGCCAATCCCAAATATGTCCGCGTGTCGTCTCAGGAGGGAGACGCGAGTCCGCCTTCGTCGTCTTTCGAAGGTAGTGCAGTTCTTCCGGTCGATTCGCCCAGTCCAACAGACACCACGACGATAGAGAGAAGACACACAGTTTATTGAAGCGATCACTACACACTGCTGCACGACCATACGATTCACTTCAACGACTGACTACTCTAGACTCACACTTCGTAACGACTCGCTTCCTGACTCGTATCGCTTCTAGCTTCGTCTAGCTCTCTTCCTTACTGGCCTGACTACAGAACAACGCGCTCCCTTATATACCCGAAAAGAGGGAGGGGAACCAGGGTCCCAAAACACGGGAGGCCGTGGGCTAAGCCTCGAGAGGCCGTGGGCTAAACCTCGGGAGGCCGTGGGCTAAGCCTCGGTAGGCCGTGCCTAGAGAGGCCGCGGGCAAATCTCGGGAGGCCGTGGGATAATCTCGGGAGGCCAATTCAGAGAGGCCACTTAAACTCGGGAGGCCAATTCAGAGAGACCACCCACATCAAAGGCGCTGCCGCGGGTGGCCGAGAGGCTGCCTTCCTACATCAAAGAATACTGCCGCCGAAGGCAGGGAGGCCAATTGCAAGAGGTCGACTACATCAAAGGACACCGCCGCGGGAGGAGCGTGGGAGGCTGAGAGGCTGCCTCTCTACATCAAAGGACACTGCCGCCGAAGGCAGGGAGGCCAATTACAAGAGGCCGACTACATCAAAGGACACCGCCGCGGGGGAAGCGTGGGAGGCTGAGAAGCTGCCTCTCTACATCAAAGGACACTGCCGCCGAAGGCAGGGAGGCCAATCAAGCGGCTATCACGGAAGGCCGGGAGGCTAATTACGGCGAGAAAACCAAGAGGCCAATCATGGCGGGAAGGCCAGGAGGCCGTGACCAAGCAAGGGGAGGCCACCGGGACCACCCAGAGGAAACACAGCTGGCGGAGTGGGGCAAGGGGACCCCAATTTCGCCACAATATCACGACAAATCAACGAAGCCAACGGAAATCCTTGAAGTGGTTTCAACTGACTATAGAAGTCATATATAGATCTGCTGTAAAGGACCAGCCCTTAGCTCACGTGCCACGTGATACGGCCAAACGGTATAGTGGAAACCGCCGAGATTTAGCGGGCGCCAATTAATCACCCATAGCGACCGACTGATAGTTAACGCTTTAAGATTAAGATCTTTCCTTTTCTGGTTGCGTTCTGTAATGGCTGACACGTTGTCATACGGCCGGTTTTAGTAATTTTAGTTGAATCGGACAGTTTGTTTGCGATTTTACATTAATGCTAATACACTGCGAGTAGTGATTAAGTTTGCGAACCTTTGTGTGTTGTTTGTTGGTGAACTGATGCAAGATAAAATGGCAACCCAACAAAAACATTCCTCCCATGATTCAACCCTTAATACTGCCCACGTGTACTCGAACATTAATAACTCCGCCTGCGATCGAGCAGAAGACGCATTCACACGAGATCAGAGGGAAACTATAATTACAACCGCGGCGGACGACGAGGCCCGAGCGGATGCCCGAGTAGGACTCATGCAGTTGTGGCACGCTAGCGTGGTGTCAGACCAATTAGAAGCAGACTACGGCAGGGAGCAGTCGGACCCAGCCCGACCCCTGGCGGCGGGCGTTCTCGGACAGAGAACCGGCGACGATATGTCCTTTATTCCACTCGAGCGGCGTCCTGGTAGAATAACCGCTAACTCTGAAATATACGACTCCTATTCAATGAACCATTCCGTTCTGCAACCTATTCCGAATTCTGACTCTCTAGGTTATCGAGCTACAACGCCTCTTCATAATCATCCGTCCATTGCTCCCTCGGCGCCCCCCTTCGATGAGATAGCGACGACATCAAGGAGGCAGAAGTTTACACTGCTATAAGCAAAGCCGCCCCTGCATACCTCTCTAGATAGAACTATATAGAAGAGAAGAGGTGTAGTCAGTATATTGGCTATATCCCAGAACTAGCCTATCTCAGTGCGCTTTTAGCCATTCTATTTTCTAAACTGACTTTGCTGTGTGGGAAAAGACTTTTGTTATAACACGCTTTTGTCTTCGTGTGCAAAAATTAAAATTCCTAACTCCTCTATTTATGGTTCAGCAGGACTATCGCGTATTCCATTGGTGTGATTTAAAAAAACAGGACGATATATAGGCAGGTTAATTAAAATTAATTTATTAATAAATTGCTCGTGTGGCTGTTGTGTGGCTGCAAGAATGCACGTTCTCTTTGAACAGTACGGCAATCATTTTTATGACTGAAAAGAGATAATAGTGACTTTTATTGGAACCCTAAATGAACTGATTTAAGCGTAATTTCAGCATTCTGTTAATGTGATAATCATCATCATCTTCGTCGTCATCATCTTCATCATCATCAACATCATCATCATTATCATCATCATCGTCGTCGTCGTCATCATCATCATCAGCAGCAGCAGCATCATGACCATCATCTTCGTCGTCGTCGTCATCATCATCATCACCATTGTCGTCGTCGTCATCATCATCATCATCATCATCATCATCATCATCAACAACAACATCATCATCATCATCTTCATCATCAACATCATCAACATCATCATCATCAACATCATCAACATCATCATCATCATCATCATCATCATCATCATCATCATCATCATCATCATCATTATCATCATCATCATTATCAACATCAACAACAACAACAACAACAACAACAACATAATCATCACCAAACCACACTGGACTGTGTATTGGGTAATACACTGTACTTGAAGTTACTTTTGCTCTATATACATAGATGCTGTATCAGCCACAGGACAACCGATGATCCGAGCGTCCTGCTGTGCCTTGCCCTTCACCTTCAATGGACAGGTGGAGTATGGATGCACGAGAAGAACCCCAGACAACGAGATCCTCGAATGTCCAGTCTCCAATTCGACGTGGATGACTTGTCTGCCTCCGGCTGGTAGGACAAGGACAAGGACGCTTCTAGTGTAGACATGGTAGCAAAGTTATAAGGCAGACTAGAGTGAACAGAGGAAGGCATCGTGGAATAAAGGAGCTTCTAATAATACATGTGCAGCATTGTACATGATACATAATACGAGGCGGCGTGATTTGTATTGGAAGCGAGGAGAATTTGGACTGGAACAGAGATAAAGCATGGAATAGGATAGTAGGCAATGCCACATCATGTGATGGTGCATGAGCGATCTGAGAGGCGTGGCCGTCAGAAATTTTTGCTTAAAAGTCAATTTTTCGGTCGCAGCGTGCACTTATCTCAAAAGTTCTCAGTGCAGCCCTGGTTTAATATTACTCCAGCATGGAAGTTCTCACTGCTATGCATGTACATGTATACGGTACGGAGTGGCCATTGTTATGAGCGGCGCTGTATGAGTTACTAATTACATTACAATGATGGACAAATGATATTACACACAGATGAGAATTCCATAATAGGCCAATATTAAAATTTAACATTGGCCTATCATAGAATTCACATAATAATAACTTAATTCATTTAATGAATTAAGTTATTATAACAATCATATTTAGCCCACTTAGGCATAATATGAAAATACTAATGCGATCGTTGTGCAATGTGCAGGGGTAAGTCTTATAGGCTGTGTCAAAAATAGTCGCAAAAGTTAGGCTATTGTGTGAATTACTAAACGATGGACACATAAAATGACACCGTGCAAAGTAGCTTTAGCAAAAGCAAGTTTATTTATGTTTACATCGAAACCTGTTTTCGTGTAGATTACAGTGCGCAGTACATCGATGCGAACTTGACCTTTCCATTTCTTGGATACTCCTTTCCAGCGCGTTCCATCCACGGATGGATACTTATCCAGCTGTCCATACCCACGGGCTTTACGACCTTCAACCGCTCCTGGACTGACTACCGCAACGGATTTGGCCAGTACGACGACAACTACTGGTTTGGCAATGAGAAGGTCTACCAGCTGACCACCACCACTTCATCCACTTGGAAGCTCCGCGTTGAGGTCCAGTCCAAGGACACCGGGAAATGGTACTCGGCCGAGTTCCAACACTTCCAGCTGTCTAACGAGGACACCAAGTACGTTCTCAATGTGTCCGGATATTACGGAGATGCAGGAAACGCCTTCGCAAGTCCGATAAACAGCTGGAACGTTGTTGGAATGAAGTTCTCTACCATGGACTCAGACAACGATCAGAATGTGGGTGGTAATTGTGCCCTGAACGGTGGTTGGTGGTTTAATTGGTGTGGTATTTCGGAACTGTGCACCTCGTCCCCTGGTATGAGGAAATGGGGGACCCTAAAGCTCATGGGTCTCGCTCCCCCGTACGAAGTCACAAGCAGCAGAATGATGATCAAGCAGAACTAAACTTGTTTAAATATACGACATTTCATTGCTATATGTATAGCAGGGTGGTCCAGCATAAATGAGTCAGCTTTACAAGCATATAACTCCGCCAATTGTTGAATTCATTTATACTTAGTGTGTCGAATTAAAGACATTTCAATCTAGTATATGCCTTGAAAACCTCAAACTGTTACTACTTCAGGTTTTAAGAAAATGCTCGAAACAAACAGCGCTTGCCGCCATATTTTGTTGTCATTACCGACGCAATAATTATGGCGCCGTTTGCCCGGGGTATTTTACATATCGTTTTTTGCTAACACGATCGTGTAGGCTATAAAATTATAGCATATATACACGATCGTTAATTTTTGAGTGTTTGTGGGAGTCTCTACCATGAATAACTTCTCATCTCGTAACCAGGTTCTTCAAATTTTATCAAGCGCCGTAGGCCACCTGCCATGTGTTACTTCAGACGCTTGCGCCAGCCGTTTCATATCGAAAGAGTTGGAGAGCTGTTGGACTTCAAGACGACGAATAGCTTCAACTTTAGATCATCTTTTCCAATGCCTTATGCGGTGTTTCTATGTAGGACTGCCTGCTTTCGAGTTGAATTCCAGGGGAGATTTGCTTGTAGGGCCTACCCGGCGACCCGGTCAATGTCTCGATTGCAAATTTACTCGGACACACCAACAATTAATGGATGTGCGCGCAGTGCTCGCCGATTCCAATGGTTTGCGAGTAGAAGGTCCTGTTAATTTTATTTCAACCTCGGTTAAGAAACTCGTTAATCATTTGAAACAAATTAAATCCCTTGTCAGTTCGTAAAATTCTAATCAGGATGCGATCGTCGCCTGCCAAGGGCACCACATTGCGTCTCAAATGACAACTAAATATGGTAGCTATAATAGCGCGGTTCCGACCGTTTTTTAAAACCCTAAGCTAGTAGGCCTACCAGCACAACTCTTTCAGAGCAAATATCCTACGATTAAGTACATTTAATGTGACACATGAAGTATAAATGCATTGTACAAATTGACGGAGTTATACGCATGCAAAGTTGGTTCATTTATGCTGGATCACCATTTATAATATTGCCTGCAATCGGGACCTCTAAATGCGAATCTGCCGGAAACTGGGTTAAAGCTACCAGAATTGTGGGGGTTAAATAGAGCTCACATTATCATTCCTACCCTCGTCCGATGTTGAGACAAACGATTTCTTTTGATGGAACCAGTTAGAGGAAATTATATGAGAGGCAAGTCAACGTGAGAAACCTATGAATATCAAAATGGTTTCTGTTTGAGTAAATTAGCCTATTTTCTGTCTAAGCGACAGTCACTCGTATAGAAACAATCGAAGTCGTGACGATTTCTGGCAGATTCCAAATGGCATCAAAACTTAATAACAAAAAAAGAATTAAAACAAGGACATTAGATTCAATTTTGAACTGTGAGCGAGAAACAATAAATAGCCTATACAATAATCATGATATTAATGACAGTCTGTAAATGTTGCTTTGGGTTCTGAAGTGTATGAAGTATATGTTTATTTTTTAGTGCACGTAAAATTTAACTATACTTCTAACTATGTGTAATTGTGAATGACTTTTCTTTACTATTTCTTCACTCCTGGACAACAATCTATGCTTTAATACACTATTTTCGGATTTATAAAGCGCATTTCACAGTACAACCTATTCAGAGGTGCTCACAGTGCAAAGAACCGCTGGAAAAAGAAAAGTTTTAAGACAGCGGGCGGACAGTAATGCCTCCAGATAAGATCTGAGTACGAATTACAACAGGGAGGCCATTCCAAAGCAAAGGGCCGACTGACGAAAAGGCACGATGCTGGGCTGTGGCAGTCCGATACCGTGGTGCAAAAAGGTCATGACGGTTTAAAGAGCGGAGAGGACTCCAATGGTAGTTGAGATAGGCCGGCTAATAAGATCACAGAGGTAGCGAGGCGCTTGACACAACAAAGACTGGCGTTATTTGTACAACAATATATTATTATAATATATGAGTATTTATATAAAATAAAATTGTTCTTACAACTGTCTTCTGAAATGTTTGATATTTTCTGAAAAATACAGAAACATTTAAACTTTAAAAATGTATGATTAGAGTCGTCAAAAAGTTTTCAGGACAACGACCAGATTAAATCCATGATGCTTTATCTTGCTCAAGGATCGTGAAATACAGAAATACCCCGATGCCCCCCTAAATCTTATCACAACATTATCGTAAAATCCATCTTCTGCTTTATAGTCTCAAGTCATGACTTACTTGTTTGCTTTAATGTGATGCATGAAGAAATCAGATACTTTGTCTTGTGGTATTTTCGCAGACATCCCCTACTTACTCGCTTAGAGTCTTAAATTATTTTCTTGATGCAGAATCTACGTTCTTATATCGTATCTGTCATTGAATTGAGCTGCATGACATTGTGATCAAATTTACATTCCTGCACACTTTCTCTCACTGTGTCAGTTGCTTCAAGAGGAGCAATTTTCGAGAAGACAGTGCTTAGCAGTCCTTAATCGACAGGCCTACGCCAACTGGCAGATGTAGAGATTTAGAGAATGGAATTGGTGAATGAGTCTATTTATTTTTTTGCAAAGACATCCGAAGTGAAATCTTGGTAGGCCTAACTTATAAGCGTTAATAACACGCACTTATTTAATATAGCGGTTTCTTTGAATTACATTATAGGGCCTACACGGATTTTTACGGTTCATTAGTTTAAGCATAAAGTTTCCTGATCAAAACTCAGATCGCAGCAGGGTCAAAGCAAGAGCTGCTGTTTAAGATATTGAAGTGACAATCTGGAGCACATCGTAGAAACCAGGGCTTTTTGAACGTGCAGACGGTGCAGTTCTACACAAAATGCGCAGTTGTAAATGAAATGAATGAATTTGTGCTGTTGTAAACGCAATCATGTGCAGTGAGGATCACTAGAAAACTGCAGACGGTTTATCACCGGAGAGCGAAATGGAACGGCGGGCTTGTGCAGCGAAAAATATGCAGGAAGACCAAATTTTTAGTGGACGACTAAAAAACCCACAAACGACTAAAGCAAAGTCGTGAGAAATTTTAGCCAAAAACCAACACTAGATAAAAATTGCTGGTCGTTCAGTTCTAACAAATTTCTTTCTTTAAAAAGCCGTGGTGGAAATGGGTCATCGCATCACAACTCAATGTAGTTCTGCAATAATGTCTACTGTATTCTGGAGGAAAATCTACATGATTGTGTAACAGTATCGCCCAGGTTACGATATGCTTTTTCTGCAGGCTAGCTAATTCCAAAAATCACCCAACAGTCAGTGTTTAATCTAGTCACTCTGCTTGGGGGGGATTCGGTTTCTGGGGTAGGAGAAGTCTGTTCTGGCCGGACATTCTGAGCATACGTCTGGGTCGACAACATCTTCATCTGCAAAATTTCCATCTATAGGCCTAGTTTTGCAAAATTCACCAATATGGCCATGCATGTGTGGACGCAACCCGGGTTCGGCTTATCGGGAGGGAGAAAATCCTGCACGTTAACTT
The DNA here is from genome assembly GCA_949752735.1 of Lumbricus terrestris. Classification (NCBI taxonomy): domain Eukaryota; kingdom Metazoa; phylum Annelida; class Clitellata; order Crassiclitellata; family Lumbricidae; genus Lumbricus; species Lumbricus terrestris. The sequence continues at coordinate 43,824,292 of OX457041.1, forward strand.
TTCTGGGGGATGAGAAAAGTACGTATTTACAATTATGTAGGCCTATACACCACATCGCGTTTTTTTCTAGGAAATTCAATCTTGTTTTTGCGTTGCAGAGCTGTACTGTGTGGCAGAGCTGTACTTGTGTAGCAGAGCTGTACTTGTGTGGCAGAGATGAACTTGTTTGGCAGAGCTGTTTTTGCGTTGCAGAGCTGTACTGTGTGGAAGAGCTGTACTTGTGTGGCAGAGCTGTACTTGTGTGGCAGAGATGTACTTGTGTGGCAGAGCTGTACTTGTGTGGCAGAGCTGTACTTGTTTGGCAGAGCTGTTTTTGCGTTGCAGAGCTGTACTGTGTGGAAGAGCTGTACTTGTGTGGCAGAGCTGTACTTGTGTGGCAGAGATGTACTTGTGTAGCAGAGCTGTACTTGTGTGGCAGAGCTGTACTTGTGTGGCAGAGCTGTACTTGTGTGGCAGAGCTGGTTTTGTGTGGCAGAGCTGTACTTGTGTGGCAGAGCTGTTTTTGTGTGGCAGAGCTGTACTTGTGTGGCAGAGCTGTACTTGTGTAGCAGAGCTGTATTTGCGTGGCAGAGTTGTACTGTGTGGAAGAGCTGTACTTGTGTGCAGAGCTGTAGAAGTCTAGCAGCAGCGTCGAGTACACACTGTAGGAGAGACAGTCAAACCTACGTGTGCTTGCAAAACGTCGGTTACATAATAAAAAGTGTCACGTTAAAAGTTTTGTTCCATTAACTAGAATTATATTTGTGCGTTTTTGCTTTCCAATATTAATATTTATAAGATAGGCCTACAATAATTGAAAACTGATTGAGTTTGTATGTGGTTTTCAACATTTATTCGGACATTAACCTAAGTGGATCATCTCGGGTTGATTCACATGTACAATATTGTAAATTGAAAAACCTTCAGTTCATGAACGAATCAAGTCAAGTTGATTCACTTTGACGTAAAAATTACGAATATTCTTGTCAATTCATTACTGGCCCACGCTATAAAAATGCTATTTTCTCCAAAGTTCACTAATTTTTTACTGCCGGCATTGTCCATGCCGATTATATGCACCATTACAGTTTATAATATCAATCTTTCATTCCCAAACGTTTTCATTCCGATTTGAACTAGACCAAGTAGAGTAGGCCAAAACTTCAAAGTCGATTATCTCAAAACAGCAAAATTGTCGTTGAACCGCTTTTGAACTAGAGGGCTCACATGTAGGCTATACACCACATCGCGTTTTTTTCTAGGAAATTCAATCTTGGGGAACTCTCCACCCAGAGACGTCTAGATTAAACACTGCCCAACCATATTCACACCGCAAATCGACTGTCAGCATTGCTGCTATGCGGTGCAAGCGTGTGCAATCAGATCAGTGTTAAATATTAAAATATTAATTATTAAAATATTAAATGTTAAATGTAAAAAAAATTGCAGCCTGCAGCAATGCAGAGCCCCTGAAGATGCAGGGTATCAAGAGGGTTGCCTCGTTTGCCTTGCCATAGAAAAAAGTCTGGACGAACCCGGGATTTGAAACTCCAAACGCGGAAGTGGAAAGCAAAATAATGCTTTTACAAACTCATGCATGCCATCGCGCATGAAGATGAACGCGACTTGCTAGTTAAAGATTATAACGTGTTGAACGTCAAATTATTTTTTGATCGGTCAGTCAGTCAGTTGGTCAGTCGGTCAGTCACATGCAAAATATTATAGAGTCCATTTTATGTCCTCAACCCCACTTTTCTTCAATGAATTCGGATTCAATCATTCATTATACCGCTTCCCGTTTGAATAGGCGCATCACCATTTTAGTTCAACGCCTTTTAAGTTCAACGCTTGCGAATAATACACATCCATGGACTGTGCCGGGTTCGTGTATTAATATCACTAATATCATTAATATCTTCTAAGTTTCTTGGGGTCTTTGTTGACCAGCATTTAAAATGGAATGTTCACACTTATGAAATATCAAAAAAAATCATGAAGAATCTTGGAATATTAAGGAGAATATCATACTTGCTTCCTACTTTAATACTGAAGAACTTATATCATGCCCTAATTCAACCTTACCTATCTTATTGTAATTTCATCTGGTCCTCAACATACCCTACACACCTATCGACAATAAAAATTCTACAAAAAAAAGCTATCCGCATTATTACTAAGTCATCTTATAACTCACATACTAAACCACTCTTTGATGATCTTAAGATTTTTAAAATTGAACAAATTAGATTTATCCAAACATGTGAATTTATGTTCAAGTATGCCAATAACATGTTACCTGCTGCCTTCTTGTCATTTTTTACCCCAGTATCATCAGCTATTACTACTAGAAGTAACCGTGCCTTTATATGCCAATACGCCAGAACCAACACTCGTAAATTTTCTATACAGTACCAGGGACCTCTAGTGTGGAATAATTTGCCGAAGGACATCCAAACTGCTCACAGCCTTCCGCATTTCAAAAGACTTATTCGTTCCCATATATTTAACATAGAAAGGATAATTGAAGGATAATTGACACCTTGCATTCTTCTTACAGTCCATCTATCTACCTTTTTTTACTCAGCTACTTATTTATCTACTGGGCCCCTACCAGCGGGACCCGTCCCTTTAGGTGTGCCCTTTGTGCCCTACGTATGTTATTCTTATAAATTTGCTGTGTTATTTGTTTTATTATTGTTGTCTATTGATGTACTGCTTTAGTTGAAAATGTTTTATGGGTTCAATAAATAAAATGAAATGAAATGAAATGAAATCACAAAATGAGCCAAATCCGGAGCCAAACCGCGAACCGGACACTTCATAACACAGAGGTTTATGCCGTGCGGCGCATGCGCTCTGACAATGATCAACCTCGTCCTCTTTACTATTAGCCTAATGCAGACTGCAATCAACCGCCATGGTGATTGGTGAAGGCAGGTATAGAGTTGAAAACCAGATGCATGAGATAAAACAATATGAATGAGTGCGTTGACGCTGTTACTGAGTCTCCTGGGCAACGGTATACACAGCTACACACAGAGGAGTTCTATAAATTGTATGCTGCTTGCATTGGAAAATCAAGTGTAGCAATCAGTAGTATAGTATAGCTGGCGTATAGTAGGCCGGGGTTTTACAAGGGAGAGTTAGCCTTCTTTAAAACGTAGCATTTTCACCGCTGTAGGGCCTATAAAGTTTCATAAGATCACTCATTAAAACGAATTCGTAATCTACCGCCATCACCACTTCTCTACCTGAGCCATGTTCATGTTCGGTTATTATTTTCATATCTATTATTGCGGTGATTTCTTGATCCGAAGTCGTCGTCTTCTCCAAGGTCACGTCATCATTACCACAGGGTTGTTGTTTGGATGTCTCCTGACCTTCGAAAGCGTCGACTCCAAGTCTTTCCAGGGGACCTACTTTCCAAACGGAACGACGTTGTGTGCCCAGGACACACCGGATTCCATAGTTTCGTTGGAACAGTTGGAGACTGGACTGAGTCAGGCAGAATTCCACCTTCGGGATGCGAGGGGATGTGCCTGGCATTGTCAGAACAACGGAAACTGTACCAGCTTCAACTTTAACGGGATGCAGAGCCAGTGCGAAGAGTTCTATAGAGACCCCGTCAACTATGCAATCACCGACTGTTGTACCTATTTTCAGGCAAGTCATTTATTTAGTTAGTCAGTCCAGGGCTATTTTTAACGTGCAGTTGTACACAAAATGTGCAGTTCTAAATGGATGTGTGCAGTTGTAGAAGCACTTCTGTATAGTTAAAACGAGCAAAAAGGGTCATTGTTCTTTAATTGGAAGTAATTTACCATGGAGGAGGGAAAGGAAAGAAGGGGTTGTGCAGTCATAAAAATTTCTTAAAAACAGCCCTGAGTCAGTCAGTCAGTCAGTCATTTAGTTAGGGGTGATTTGCTCCTCTGGACTTGAACCTCTGGACAGACACTTCTGGACATACATTTCTGAACATACACTTCTCGACATACATTTCCGGACATGCACTTCAGATCTGTTAGGCAATAAGGCTTTCGCCTCTATGAGAAGTTCGTATACTCCGCAATCGTCATAATGAAAATATTGATGAACACTTAATTCGCTCCAAGGTAGTACCGTGTGCTGGAACTAAAATATACTAACGTTCAAGTTGTTGGTTTCTGTACACAGAACGCAGTCTATGATGGAAACTGCATAAGTGACTACAGTGAGTATACTTCATGCTCTTATTCAGGGTTTACAGAAAGTTTTCTTGAATTATTATAATGATGAATATCACGAAAAATCAACAAAGCCAACGGAAATCCTTGAAGTGGTTTCAACTGACTATAGAAGTCCTATTTAGATCTGCTATAAGCAAGGCCGCCACTGCATGCCTCTCTAGATAGAACTAGGCTATAGAAGAGAAGAGGTGTAATTGTATATTGGCTATTCCCCAGAACTAGCCTATCTCAGTGCGCTTTTAGCCATTCTATTTTCTAAACTGACTTTGCTGTGTGGGAAAAGACTTTTGTAACACGCTTTTGTCTTCGTGTGCAAAATTAAAATTCCTAACTCGTCTATTTATGGTCCAGCAGTACTATCGCGTATTCCATAGATGTCATTAAAAAGCAAGACAATATAATATAGGCAAGTCAATTTTAAAATTAATTAAATGATAAATTGCTCTAGTGGCTGTTGTGTGGCTGCAAGCATGCACGTTCTCTTTGAACAGTAGGCCTACGGTTATCATTTTTAAGACTGAAAAGAGATAATAGTGACTTTTATTGGAACCCTAAATGAACTGATTTAAGCGTAATTTCAGCATTCTGCTAATGTGATAATCATCATCATCTTCGTCATCATCATCTTCATCATCATCAGCATCATCAACATCATCATCATTTTCATCATCATCATCAGCAGCAGCAGCAGCAGCATGACCATCATCTTCGTCGTCGTCGTCGTCGTCGTCGTCATCATCATCATCATCATCATCAGCATCATCAACATCATCATCATTATCATCATCATCAGCAGCAGCATGACCAGCATCTTCGTCGTCGTCGTCGTCGTCATCATCATCATCATCATCATCATCATCATCATCATCATCATCATCATCATACTCATCATCATCATCATCATCATCATCATCAGCATCATCATCAACAACTACAACAACAACAACAACATAATCATCACCAAACCACACTGGACTGTGTATTGGGTAATACACTGTATTGAAGTTACTTTTGCTCTATACATAGATGCTGTGTCAGCTACAGGACAACCGATGATCCGAGCATCCTGTTGTGCCTTGCCCTTCACCTTCAATGGACAGGTGGAGTATGGGTGTACGAATAGGACCCCAGGCAACGAGATCCTCGAATGTCCAGTCTCCAATTCGACGTGGATGACTTGTCTGCCTCCGGCTGGTAGGACAAGGACAAGGACGAGGACAAGGACAAGGACAAGGACGCCTCTATAGTATAGACAATAGACATGGTAGCAAAGTTATAAGGCAGACTAGGACTAAGGGTGAACAGATGAAAGAGTCGTGGAATAAAGAAGATTTTAATAATTCATATGCAACATTGTACATGATACATAATACGAGGCGGCGTGATTTGCATTGGAGGCGAAGAGAATTCAGACTGAAACAGAGATAAAGCATGGAATAGGATAGTAGGCAATGCCTCATAATGTGACATGGTGCATGATCGATCTGAGAAACGTGGCATGTTTATTTGTATAATGCTGTATAGTCTATATGGCAGTGCTCGACTCAATGCAATCTGCATGCGGTCTAAAAACAATGCGCTCTATTCATTTTCGCCCTTTTGATTGCGTCCTTTTGAAATTCGCCCCGTTGATATTATACTCTCGACTCTCATTCCTATTGTGCTCTGTGGCGCATGTCTCTCTACGTTTGTGCCTCTATGTCCCATATACATATGTAGCATATACAACACTATATATATAATTATATACACACATCACTAAGCACATATGCATCAATGCATGATTGCATGTAGGTCTGTCTGCGTGTCTGCCTGACTGCATGCCTGCCTATCTGTTTGTCTGTCTAATTTGGCCCACATGTATATATGTATCTGTCGCGAACTCTTCTAATGTTTTCCTTTGGTTGGTACACGCAGCTTTCTAAGGTTCCATGGCAAAATGTCGCAAGACAAAATATCGCCGACAAAATGTCGCAGTCACAATAATATTTATATCGCAAGACAGAATGTCGCCGACAAAATGACACAATTGTAAATGAGTAAATACCAATTTATTTTAATAATCGACTATTTAAAAAACAATATAATCATGAACTGGTTGATAGTTACTGTATAGTGTCAACGGACATACATTCCAACTCAAAATATCAACGGAGAAAGGAAAAAAACAGAAATACTATAAGCTACAACGTTGATATTAAGAATTCTTGCGAAGTCACCCAAATATTGAATGGAATCTGTTTCTGTAATCAGTGACGAGAGTGCGTAGTGCTTCGTTGACTCCCATATAGGCCTCACTCTTCTTTCCGGGGGAACTCCAAGTTCCAGTTGTCGACGCAGGAGAGCCATAACACCATACTACGCTGCACTTGGTGAAGTTTCCGAGCAAGTTTTGTTACTGTTGGATGGGCAAAGCCAACAATGTTGTTCAAGGCATTGTGCCATCCTTCAACGGCGTTGTTGCTTCCGGGCAAGTGATCCAGCACCCGCGTGTATTGGTTCCAAATTGCTACAGCAGACCTTGGCTGTCGCCTGTCGCCCAATGAAAATATCTTCAAGAAAATCCAGGACACTTTCGATATCGCGATGCGCTGGTTGTTCGATAAGGTTTTTCAAATGTTCTGATGACATCGAGGGGGAGGAAACGAAGGCACTTAGTCCACGACATTATTTTTGTCCAGGACATTTTGTCCACGACATTTTGTCCCCGACAATTTGTCGGCGACATTTTGTCTTGCGACATATTGTCTTGCGACATTTTGTCGCGGACATTTTGTCTTGCGACATTTTGCCAGGTCACCTTTTCTAAAGGATCTGTTCCTACATCTGTATCTCTTTATTTCCGTCTCTCTCTCTCACTCTCTCTCTCTCTCTCTCTCTCTCTCTCTCTCTCTCTCTCTCTCTCTCTCTCTCTCTCTCTCTCTCTCGCTCACTTACTCACTCACGCTCTCCCTCTTATCAAAGGTTATCAGTTATTACTCCTGCAGGGGAGTTCAAACTGCTATGCATGTGCATGTACGGTACCGAGTAGCCATCGTTGTGAGCGGTGCTGTATGAGCTACTAATTACATTACAATGATGGACAAATGATAATTATTACACACGTATAAGTGAATTCTATAAAAGGCTAATATTAAATGCATTAAGTTATAAGGATCATATTAAGACATAATACGAAAAGATTAATGCAATCGTTGTGCAATGTGCAGGGGTATAGGCTGTGCCAAAAATAGTCGCTAAAGCTATTGTGTGAATTACTAAACGATGGTCGCGTAAAATCACATCGTGTAAAGTAGATTTAGCAAAAGCAAGTTTATTTATGTTTACATCCAAACTTGTTTTCGTGTAGATTACAGTGCGCAGTACATCGATGCGAACTTGACCTTTCCATTTCTCGGATACTCCTTTCCAGCGAGATCCATCCACGGATGGATACTTATCCAGCAGTGCATACCCACGGGCTATACGACCTTCAACCGCTCCTGGATTGACTACCGCAACGGATTTGGCCAGTACGACGACAACTGCTGGTTTGGCAATGAGAAGGTCTACCAGCTGACCACCACCACTTCATCCACCTGGAAGCTCCGCGTTGAGGTCCAGTCCAAGGACACCGGGAAATGGTACTCGGCCGAGTTCGAACACTTCCAGCTGTCTAACGAGATCACCAAGTACGTTCTCAATGTGTCCGGATATTACGGAGATGCAGGAAACGCATTCGCAAGTCCGAGAAACAACTGGAACGTTGTTGGAATGAAGTTCTCTACCATGGACTCAGACAACGATCAGTTCGCGGGTGGTAATTGCGCCCTGAACGGTGGTTGGTGGTTTAATCAATGTGGTGCTTCGGAACTGTGCAAGTCGTCCCCTGGTACGAGGAAATGGGAGACCCTTAAGCTCATGGGTCTCGCTACCACGTATGAAGTCGCAAGCAGTAGAATGATGATCAAGCAGAACTGAACTTTTTCAAATATACGACATTTCTTTGCTATGTAGCCTATGCTGGTGGTCCAGCATAAGTGAACCAGCTTTTCATGCATATAACTCCGCTAATTGTTGAATTCATTTATACGTAGTGTGTCAAATTAAAAACATTTCAATCTAGTGTGTGCCTTGAAAACGTCAAACTGTTAGTACATCAGGATTTAAGAAAATGCTCGGAACAGCGCTTGCTACTATTATTTTTTTTCATTACCGACGCAATAATTATGTCGCCGTATCACTTGGGAATTTCACATAATAATCACTTTTTGCCACCACGCGCATAAAATTATAGCCTACGCGATCATGGGCGGAGACTTAGGGGGAACAGGGGGCAAGGTCCCCTCAATGATACTTCACGAAACACACTGTGAGGTTTTAACGTTAGAAGATAGAAAAAAGATCATCGAACAAATGAGATAATGACTTAAAAAGGTCAACTTTGTTTGAAAGAGAAAATGGATTTTTTCATCGACATTTCGGACGGATGATTAAAAAAAGTCGTAAGAAATTTTTGGCCGCAAAAAATTTAAAAATTCGTCGGCGACTCAGCCATTCGTCCGCCCAAAATCTCGCGTCCTTCCATCGGCCGCTAGTTTTCGTCCCCCCGCAAGTCTCCGCCCAAGTCTCCGCCCATGTACACGATCATTAATTTGTGGGTGTTTATGGGAGTCTCTACCATAAATATCCTCTCATCTCTAAACCATGTTCCTTAAATTTTATCAACAGCCGTAGGTCACCTGCCATCCGTTACTTCAGACGCTTGCGCCAGCCGTTTCATATCGACAGAGTTGGAGAGCTGTTGGACTTCAAGCCGACGAATAGCTTCAATTAACTTTAGATCATTTTTTCCATCGCCTTATGCGGTGCTTCTAGGACTGCCTGTTTTCGAGTTGAATTCCAAGGGAGATGTGCCACCATGTAGGGTCTACCCGGTCAATGTCTCGATTACAAATTTACTCGGAAACACGAGCAATAGGCCTAAAACGGATGTGCGTGCCGATTTCCGTGGATTGCAAGTAGAAGGTCGCGTTAATTTTATTTCAGCCTCTGCTAGGAAACTCATTAATCATTTCAAGCGAATTAAATCCATTCTCAGTTCATAAAATTGAAACTTAAAAATGTATAATTCGAGGCGTCAAAAAGTTTTTAAGACAACGCAGATTAAAGGCATGTTGCTTTGTCTTGCTCAAGGGTCGCGAAATACAGAAATACCCATAAAGGCATAAACCATTTCAATATGTGTCGCCATGGTTTTAGGACATAGAGGTTTAAGCAGTGCCTTTCGTACAATGTCCATGTAAAAAGTGGGTGGATTTAACGCCCTGTGCAAAGCCAGTCATGCAAAATAGACTGATAACACCAGTGGTGGTTCTTCAGAGGGATATCCATCCTGAGGGCAAATGCGTAACCAACTGAATATGTGGCCTCCGATCCCCCCCCAAATCTTATCACAACATTGTCGTAAAATCCATTTTCAACTTTCATAGTCTGAAGTCATGACTTTCTTGTCTGCTTTAACATGATGCATGAAGAAATCAGATACTTTGTCTTGTGGAAGTTGTGGTATTTTCGCAGACATCACTTACTTACTCGCTTAGAGTCTTAATTCGCTTTTAATCATTTTCTTGGCGCAGAATCTACGTTCTGACATCGTATCAGTGACGAGATTGAGCTGCATGACATTGTGATCAAATTTACAGTCGTGCACACTTTCTCTCACTGTGTCAAGTTGCTTCAAGATGAGCAATTTTCGGGAAGACAGTGCTTAGCAGTCCTTAATCGACAGGCCTACGCCAAATGGCAGATATAGAGATTAGAGAATGGGAGTGGTGAAAGTCTAGGCCCCTATTTATTTATTTTTTGCAAGGACATCCGACGTGAAATCTTGGTAGGCATAACTTATAAGCGTTTATAACACGCACTTTTATAATATAGCGATTTCTTTGAATTACATTATAGGGCCTACACGGATTTTTACGGTTCATTAGTTTAAGCATAAAGTTTCCAGATCAAAACTCAGATCGCAGCAGGGTCAAACCAAGAGCTGCTATTTAAGATATTGAAGTGACAATCTGGAGCACATCGTAGAAACCAGGACTGTTTAAAGGTGCATGCAGTTCTACACAAACTGTGCAGTTGTAAATGAAATGAATGAATTTGTGCAGTTGTAAAAGCAATCATGTGCAGTGATAATCACTAGAAAACTGCAACCGGTTTATCACCGGAGAGCGAA